>JANAVB010016599.1:5531392-5685714 GCA_029216955.1 Iris pallida
TATATATATATATATATATATATTATATATATATATATTATTTTTTTATATATATATATATATATATATATATATTATATATATATATATATATATATAATATATATACATATACATGAGCACATACATATCTTTATATACATACACACCCATATATATATTTAGAATTTATATATACTTACACATACATTTATATATATTTATTTATATATTATACAAATGTATGTATACAGACATATATGTATTTATATATATACACGTACACACATATCTTTATATATACACCATGAATACAATTTTAAAATAATAAACTATTCTAAGTATTCAATATTGCCATATAGAATCTTAATGTACATATACAACATTTTATACAAAATAAAATAAAATAGTATGGTTTCATATGTATATATATAAAGCCTAATTTTCCATATACCATAAATGCACTTCTATACATATACATATATCAAGTATATATATAACCTAGTTAATTTCCATAAAAAAGGACATATTTGTTAAGGGAAAATTATTTACTATGTATCATGTAAAATATCATTTCTAATAGCAAAAACATATAATACATATATATATACATATATCGTGATCGTTTCCAAATTGCAGTCTAAATCACTAGTGTAAACTGCCAATACAATATATATCTATATGGTCGTCTCTGAACATACTACCCGACTACGTAGGCTTGGACTCGGTTCGGGTGCAGTCCGAACTAAGTTGGTACAATCGGGTCGCCTAAAAGTCAAATAATATTAATAATAAATAATTAAATTATTTTTAGTGATCATGTCGCAACTTGGTCTGATTCTCCTAATTAGGACACACTTATGGCTCGACCTTCCTTGGCATGGCTAATACACTAGTCTAGGCACGCCACTGCACTATCAGTGCCACGAATTCTAGTCACCTTGTACTCCAAATCTCAACCATGGCTACAGTCATCTACCGTAATAATTAACTAAATAATTAATTCTAAAATTCTAAAAATCACCATTGAAATCAAATAAATAATAAAATAATAAAAATAATTCAAAATTTTTGGGAAGGGGAGCTACAAGAAGAATAGGACTCTTGGCGATATGGCTAGAGTCGTGTTGAATAAATTTTTACTTCCGAAATATTTTTGGGCTGAAGATGTCAGTACAGCATGCCATATTTTAAATAGGGTGCTTATTCGACCTATTTCGAAGAAGACACCCTATGAGCTTTGATTTGGTAGGACTCCAAATGTTTCATATTTTAGAGTGTTTGGTTGTCGCTATTTTATCCTAAACACCAAAAAGAACTTAGACAAATTTGATGCCAAAGCTGACGATGATATTTTTCTTGGTTATACTGCCAAGAGCAAGGGATGTAGAGTGTTCAACAAACGCTCAATGATTGTAGAAGAGTCTACTAATATGACTTTTGAGGAGGAAAATAGTGCAGCAACTATTTCCGACGATGATGTTGAGCCATCAACTTCTACGCCGATGAATACCACCCCTGAAACCAACTCTCTGGAGGGCTTGCCGAAGAAGTTTGCATTCAAGCCGTTACACCCAGAAAACTTGGTAATAGGTGAGGTATCACGCGGAGTAAGTACTCGATCATCGTTAAGAGATTCTATTGCTAACGCTACTTTCATATCGCAAATTGAGCCTAAAACTATTTTAGAAGCTTTTAATGATGAGTTTTGGATTTTAGCTATACAAGAAGAACTCAACCAAGTCGAGAGAAGCTAGGTCTGGGAACTTGTTCCTAAACCAGCTAACCATTCGATTATTGGTACTAAATGGGTCTTTTGTAACAAAGTAAATGAGGATGGTTCAGTCACTCGCAACAAAGCTCGTCAAGTAGCTCAAGGATACAACCAAGAGGAAGGTATCGACTACGATGAGACGTATGCTCCTGTTGCAAGACTGGAATCCATTCGGATGCTTTTCCAAATGGATGTCAAAAGTGCTTTTCTGAATGGCTTTATTAAAGAGGAAGTTTTTGTAAACAACCCCCTGGTTTTAAAAATCAAAAATTTTCCAACCATGTTTTCAAACTCAAGAAAGCACTATATGACCTCAAACAAGCCCCCAGAGCTTGGTATGAATGCCTAAGCAATTTTTTGCTAGATAAAGGTTTTTCAAAAGGGAAGATTGACACTACACTTTTTATCAAAAGTTTTGAAGACACCATTCTATTAGTGCAAATCTATGTTGATGATATCATATTTGGGTTAACTAATAAAAATCTATGCCAAGATTTTGCTAAGTGTATGCAAAACGAATTTGAGAAGAGCATGATGGGGGAGCTCACCTACTTTCTTGGATTGTAAGTCAAACAAATTTCGCAAGGAACTATTATTACGGTAGATGACTTTAGCCATGGTTGAGTTTTGAAGTACCAGACGACTAGGAATCATGGCACGGATAGTGCAGTGGCATGCCTTGACTAGTGTATTAGCCATGCCAAGAAAGACCCAGCTATAAGTGTGTCATAACTAGGAAAACTAGGCCAAGTTGCGACTTAACCTCCATCAGCCAGTCAAAATACACAAAGGATATGCTGAAGAAGTTTGATCTTGACAATGTCAAACCAATCAGCACCCCTATGGCTACTACGACCAAGCTGGAACCTGATGAAAGCGGCAAACCTGTTGACCAACGTAAGTATCGAGGTATGATTGGTAGTTTACTTTATCTAAACTGCTAGTCGTCCCGATATTATGTTTAGTATTTGTCTGTGTGCTCGCTATCAAGCTAGCCCTAAGGAATCACACATGTCCGCCGTTAAGCGTATCTTTCGATACCTTAAGGGTACTGTTACAGTGGACTTGTGGTATCCCAAATCCATATCATTTGACCTTATTGCTTATTCAGATGCTAATTTTACGGGATGCAAAGTCGACCGTAAAAGTACATAGGCAAAGCTTTAGTCTTATGGTTTAGCAAGAAGAAGAATTCTTTTGCACTATCCACAACAGAAGCTGAATATATCGCAGCTGGTCATTATTGTGCATAAATTTTGTGGATAAAGCAAAATCTTGCAGACTACAACCTATATTTTATGCACATTCCTATATTCTGTGACAACACTAGTGCTATCAACCTTACTAAGAACCCTATATGTCACTCACACACGAAACACATTGAAATTTGTCACCATTTTTTGAGTGATCATCAACAGAATGGCACTATAAATTTAGAATTTATTGACAATGATCATCAGCTGGCAGATTTTTTTACAAAACCACTATCCGAAGCGCGATTCAACTTTCTTTGTCGTGAATTAGGAATTTTGGATGAAGCGGTTATTCATTAAATTGACCTACGTAAATATCTATTATGCTACGGTTCTTTATGATGACTTTGCTATGGGTACAAGCCGAAAGGGTTCTTCTGACAACAAGGCGTAAAAGCCTAAGCGACACGGTGCACTAGTCTTCGGACTACCGCTAGCTAGGTGTAGCTACCCTTCTCAGAAATTTTTGAATTATTTTTTTATTATTTATTTGATTTAAATGGTGATTTTTAGAATTTTATAAATAATTATAAAGACGTTTTAATTATTTATTATTTAGATTATTGATTTTTAGAGGACTCGGTCGTACCAAACTAACCCGAATCCAACCCAAACCCATGTAGGCACGTAGTGAGACCAAAGGCGTCCATGTAGACGTATGTCGTATCACTATTCTAAATTGGTGACCCGATAGCCAATTTTACAAAAGGTGGTTGTATTTATATATATTATAAGTTCTTAATATTAAATAATGTTTTATTGATAATATAGTAAATAATTTTCCTTAACAAATATGTTAGACTTTATGTGAATTATCTAGGTTATATTTTTTTTTAGTATATAGAATATTTTTTATGGGAATTATCTTGTATATATATATAAGCGTATTTATGGTACATGGCAAATTAGGCTTTTATATATATATAAAATATCATTGTATTTTATTTATGTGAATTTTTAGTATATAGATTTAAGAATTTTCTATTTCTATTATAGATTGTATATAGAATATCTTATTCCTTATATTTGAATGTATGGTATACATGTATATTATCATTATACGTGTATATATATGAATGTATACATAGGTGTATATATAGAATAATAAATGGAAAAAGAAAAAGAAGTAATAAAATAAAAGCAAAAAAAAAACCTTCCCAAGCCAGCCCGGCCTGCCCACAGGCCCACCCCCGACCATCTCCTAGCATAGCCGAACCCGAGCGGGAAGAACTCGCTCGCGTATGTATATATATCGAGAATGGGGAGGAGTTTTCATCTAACCCTATTGCCGTCAACCTCCCCGACACCTGGGCAGCTTCCCCACGACCGCGCGCCGCCTTGCGAGCGCCGGAGTCGGCCAGGAATGCGCGCGCGGGCCCGACTGAACAGGGATGCGACAGCAGCAGCCGACCCAAACACTAATTTTTGAAGCCGCGGTTCTCCCTCCTCGGTCGACGAAACTTTATCCCGATTGCGCAGGTGCGATTACAACCTAACCAACTCTGATCTCTGTCGATTAGTTCAAGTCGAAGTCGTCTGTATTAGATGAGAAATTGAACCAAAATTCGGTAAAAATCTGTCCGAAAATAGAGCTAATAACAGTCCATTCATCCACATTTGGAGATCGATTCCAACCGATCTAGTACCATATTAGAAATTCTACTTGAACACAGTTATAGACAACATATAGGGCTCCACAAACCATTTTGCAGAAGTCGATTTCATCGACTACGCGCCGAAAAATCGGATCCCAAAGTTTACCAAAGATCTATTTTAAAAACTTAGAAAACCCTTTGATACAACGTGCGTCCCGCCAATCCGGGCGACGTGGTCGTAAACTGAAAGCATAGAAAGGTGCGTATCGACTTCGTGGACGTATGGGCTTTGATGAAATTCAAATTGGTTGCGTGTGCGCGACAAATTTGGTACGTATCCGTCAAAATTCACCGTATCGGCCTCTGTACAAATTTCCTAATTACTTTGTGCACGCTCGTCAGATCGAAACAAAACTTACGCCAACAGGACCGTATCATTTTTTTGGTCCTGTATGCAAAGTTTGGTCCGATTCTGAGACAGTTGATCGGATTACAGTTTTGTAGGCCCCACGATCCGATTCAACGGGCGATTTTGTGCACGGCCCACCAAAATCCAAAATTGGTCATACCGTTGGGTTCATATCATCAAACCGGATCCATAGATGTATAGTTTGACGACTTTAGAGACCATTGACTCTGGTACATTTTTTGGTGTAAAGTGGGTCCAATGGCGGACACCGTTTTTGTCCAAAATTACCGTTTTGCTCCTGTGTCCATAATTAGACTTAAGGACAGGCAATCCTAGTTAATTGGACTATTCTGAAAATATTGGCAATGTCTATTTCAGCTTCTGGAGGTTGTTGTGAGACTTGGACTTTCTGACTTGTTGAGTGGCGATATATTATTGGTTCTCCGTGCAACCCTCAGGCAAGTATACCTTGTCGAATATATATAGTATTTATATTGTTTTCTCTTTCTTTATTGTATTCTTTTTCATATTGTCACATGATTCCATATTGTGATTGATTTGCCCTTAATTGTTTTACTTATTCTAGTTTTACGTGCACGTATAGGATATTCGACATTGCTTGATTATTGGTCTTTTCGTGTTATCTTGTCTTGTGATTGAGTTATCAGTTTCTATATCTTGTCCTTAACTTGACCATTCTTGACTGGGAGTATCTTGTATTGTACTACAGTTGTGATATACTATAGATTGGGAGTATCTTACATTGTATTACGACCTATAGCATATATTGATTGATTGATTGACTTGATTTATGACACTATGAATTGGGAGTATCTTACATTGTACTACGATTTATAGGAGTCTGCTTGACCTTGTATCCTTTAGAAGAGGAGATCAATACTAGAATTGGCTAATCTCGACTGAGAGTATCCTGCTTTGTACGTCAATTAAAATACTATAGATTGGGAGTATCTTGCATTGTACTACAAGCTATAGGAGTTCTGATTGATAGTTAGCCAAGTCTAGTATTACATTTCCACATGACTCATCGTCCTTAGATGTTCTTCTTGCAGTATTCTTACCCCCATACATGTTATTTACTGTCATCTTAGTAGGCATATTTTATGTATTTTGCTAGTCCTCTGAGGACCTGATGATCTCTTCATGTAGCTGATTGCACGGAGTTAGTTAGCTGAGCATGTGGTAGTTGACTTCAATCGCATGATTCAGGTAATTTGTTTGTGTTATTGATTTAATATCTTTTTCGTGCTTTTATTATATATCTTGCTTATCAGCTTAGCTTTATAGACTCATATTATTCTTGAAGTCTAATCGGACATATATGCTAGTGGACTGCAGACCATGACCCATACTTTTTTATTCTTGTCTTATATATTCTTGTGGATTGAGATACACTGTAGATTACCATATTAGCCACGATACCATGATCTTGACAGCTTATACGTACTCGAGTCAGGCTGGAGTCCGCTTGATATGTAGCTAGCTTGCTCACAAGCTCGTGTCCGAAAAGCGGGTACGGGTCGTGGCACTGGGATCCGGCCCCTACAGCTGCCCCATGACAGTTTCACCATACTGAATTGTGCCATAACTCCTTGTTTATTATATGGTTTAATTGTATTTATAACTTGCTAAATACAAATTTTTGAACTTTATTTCGTTCACTCTATTCAGCTTGTATTTGAAAATTTTCTCTGGGGCCTTTACTTTTGAATTTCTAAAAATTATTTTCCCTCCTTTCATTCTTTTAAAGTCGGCATTGGTTTCAAACTTATTTCTAATTGATTTCAGTTCTGGTCCTATAACACAGAACTCGGGCCAAACTCTGCCTAGCACAGAGTTCGAGCCGAGTTCGGTCTGTATATTCCAGAACTCCCAGTTGAGCACAGTCGATCATCCATTTTGATCCTAGGGTCCAGATTTCACCCGGCCATTCGAACCCCCTTTCTTAAAATTAGGTTCTCCCTCTCTCTCCTCCATTATCTCCTCCAAAACTTCTCCAACTCCTTCCTCTTCAAACCCTAACCCTAGATTTCTCTTCCTAGTGAGAATTTCTTCTCCAAACTTAAGGAGAAGATCTCTTGCATCATTCTCTTCCATCCTCCACTATTCTCTTGAGGTATAATTTCTTCCTTTTCTCCATCTCAATTTCATATTTCCTTTATTATTCATGGCACCTAGGTTGTTTAATAGACGAAAGAGGGCTAGAACTGAGGGTGCTTCCTCATCTAACCCTCCTCCTCCTCGTGATGATCAACCTATTCACCCTCTTTTCAATCCACCACAACCCATTGACCTCAACACATTCGATGATCTAATTTTTGTGTCATTGGATGCCTCAAACGAATGGTTCAATGATTTTCGATCACGGCCCGTGTGCCCGGGTCATCCAATCAACTTCACCATCTTTTCTTGTTATGACTCATTATTTTATGATTTGTGTCTTGATGAATTAGCTTCTACTACTTCACTTATCTACCTGAATGTAATTCAAATGTTTTATTACAATCTCACATTTGATGACACGGGTTTATATTCTCGTGTTGCTGGAATTGACATCTTATTCGATGACTTTGAACTTGCGGAATATCTCAAAATTTCGGAACCTGACTCATGGGAGAAGCTTGTTGATGCACACAAGTTTCAATTCCCCGATGGTTCTTCCCTCGAGAGTTTCAAGGATGATTTGTGTACCCCAAACACACGTCCACGTAAGTTACTTGCAAAATTTCTTAACCCCTATTTCTAAGAGCTTCATCGTATTGTCTTTTCTACGATCCTGCCCAAAGCGGGATCGACTGATAAAGTTTTGTATTTTGAGATTTCTACTTTTTATCACCTTCACTTTCATGTCCCGTTCAACCTTCCACGTACTATGATGGACTGGATGATCAATACAAGGAAAAGGCCACGATCTTTGGTCTATGCTCTCTATTTGATAATGGTTTTTCGTGCCTTTCATGTCCCTCTAGATGAGTGCCAATTCCTTCCAGCCCCTGCCTTTCTATCTAAGGCAAAGCGGCTTCAGGCAGCTGTCGAATCTCCTGCTGAGCCCGAGCATTCTGATGCTCAGGCTGATGCACCTGCTCTTGGGCAGCCTGTGCCCGTAGCTTCTGCTACTCTTGAGTCTATTCAGACCATGCTTCACGATCGTTTCATGTTAGATGACGACCGCTGGACCCAGCTCGACTATCGTACCACCTTGCAGATGAGTGCCATCAGCAACTCATTGTATGACATCCGGTACACTATGTCTCGACATGCTTCTATGCCACTTCCTATGGAGCGGGATCCATCTCGCGACGGATACCGCATCGACGACCCTTGGGTTATGCGATATCTGGATGCGGCCTTCATGGATCATCGTCGTTTGGATACTGATCCATCTGACGGCGCTAGACCATCTCGCGCTCCATGATGGATGTGGTCCCTTACCAGCTGCTTCTGCTGAGGATCTTATTTTAGTTTTTATGCATTATGGACTTCTATTTTATGTAGTTGCTTTTATTGTATAAGTACACTCTATGGTCTGTAGATCTTCAGACTTTATATGCAGTTTATCATTACTATGGTGTGCTTGCCAGTTACTCTCTTCAATAAATTTCTGTTTGTTTAAGTTTGCTAGTTATATTATGCATCTTGCTAAATGATAAAAGGGGGAGTATTATTTGATATTCATCATATCCTATGATATCTATGTTTTTCTGTGATATCAATGTTTTGGTAGAGATTGTGTTTATCAGAAAAAAGGAACATTGGCTTACAGAGAAGCAATGTTTATGTGGAAGCTATTTTTACGGGGGAGCTATTGCTTCTATGCATGACTACTACTTGTGACCAGGTATAAATATTGAATATACAAATATTATTAATTTTTCAATTATCAATATGGGAAAGATTGTTGACACAAAATCACAGTCAACCAAATATTGATAAAATTAACAATATGATACTTGTCATAATTCAATATGACACATCAAGACAAAACTCAGTGTAAGACGGACGTCGACTCTCTCCTGCAGCATACTCAATTTTTGAGTCTGTAATTTTACATTTATTGAGTCTAGCTAAATGTAAACTAAGTAGCACTGAGTAGTTTAGGCCTATACCTTATCTCGAAAACAAAACCAAAAGCTCCACTAAACTAAACTAGCCCACCAAAGTCCTTTTGAGCAATTCTGTCTCCTGGAGACAGAGGTCGGGCCGAACTCTGCCTCCACACAGAGTTCGGGCCAAACTCTGTCCCCTAAATGACAGGATCCTAATTTTTAGGGTTTAATGTATGCTAGTTGTCTAACGGCCAAAAATTTGAATTCTTGACACAGAATTCTGGCCGAATTCTTCCTATTCCAACTAGTATAAATAGGCCTTGAATTCTCTCATTTTCAATTATCCAATCTTTCTTTTTTCTTCTCTATAAGCCTCATATAAGCCTTAACCTTCTCATCTACTAGCCACAAGCTTCCTAAGCCTCAAAGTGCTCAGTGCTATTCAGTTAGGAGTTTGTGCAAGAGTCAAAAAAATTGCTTGAAAAATTTCAAGCATCGCCACAACGATCTTTGTAAGAAGTTGACGTGCTCTTCTGAAGAAAAGGCACGGGTGTAACTGCTATTTCACAAATAGTGGATTTAATCTTGAGCTAGAGTTCTCAGGCCTGGACTAGTCCTCCACGAGGAAAACCAGGTTTAAAACGACTGTGTTTGCGTATGATCTTTTGAACTTTCTATTTCCGCATTTACTCTGATTATTTACTGTTGGTGAAAAGAGTTTAATTTTTTATTTAGCCATTATTGTTATAAACTCTATTCACCTCCCTCTAGAGTTGCCTACCTGTTCTTCATCTCCATCCCCGAATAGTATAATGGATCCAAACATGACATGCCATGACACAGGATTCAAAAGCAGGGGGCCAGCCCACTCCCAAATCGGTGTCTATATAAGTACAAGAAAAACAAGATCGAACAATGTACCAATATGCCAGAAAAGTCCAGGAATAACATCTCATGACAGGATCCGACGTATACTAGTCCGTGTACCATCGTGTCAGAAATCAAGTAAAATACTACAACTGAATCGAATATAGTAGATATCAAGACAATGAAAACTATCAGAGAATGTACTCGTTTGATACCCTGAGCAACTGATATGTATAGATGTCCAAACTGGAGTAACTGAGTCCTATTTAGAGCAACACAGGTTATAATGTATTCAAGATGTAATAATGGAAGTTTATAATGCATTCTACATGATTCTAGGTCATTCTAGGTCAAAGTCAACTCTTGGTCAACTCTGGTCAATATTCTAGTCAAACTAGGTCAACAATCTAGCTAACTAGGTCAACTGTCTAGGATTTGGTCAAACTCTAGTCCACAAGTCATTTTAGGCCTATTTGGTCAGTTCTAGGTCAATCTATAGGTTTCACAATGTATAGGTCAAGAACCACTAAGTCAAAGTATATATATACATATCCCAACCTCATATATGCACAACATATATATATATATATATATATATATATATATATATATATATATATATATATATATATATATATATATATATATATATATATATATATATATATATATATATTTTATATATATTTTTTTTCTATATATATATATTTATATATATATATATATTTTATATATATATATATATATATATATATATATATATATATATATATATTAAAAATATATATATATATATATATATATATATATATATATATATATTATATATATATATATATGTTGACCAGGTATATATATAAATATATATATATATATATATATATATATATATATATATATATATATATATATATATATATATATATATATAAAAAAAAAAATATATATATATATATATATATATATTGTTATATATATATACCTGGTCAATATATATATATATATATATATATATATATATATATATATATATATATATATATATATATATATATATATATATATATATATATATACCTTAAAACTACTACTACAACCAAAACTCACACAACTGAACACATAATCTAACTTCTACATACCCAAACCCATGCTTAGTCTCAGGAAACTGGGACTGGAAACCCAAGCAATAACCCCATATAGCAGATATATACCTATACATTACTCTATATGTAAACCCCAACTCTCAAATTGAAACTACATAACATATATATGTATTGATGTATATATGTATCTAACCCTCACATCACACTCAAAACCTATGTATTCAGTTTAGGATTAGAAGTTTATGGTTATAGGTTTATATATATATATAAATATATATATATATATATATATATATATATATATATATATATATATATATATAAATATATAAATATATATATATATATATATATATACCTTAAAACTACTACTACAACCAAAACTCACACAACTAAACACATAATCTAACTTCTACATACCCAAACCCATGCTTAGTCTCAGGAAACTGGGACTGGAAACCCAAGCGATAACCCCATATAGCAGATATATACCTATACATTACTCTATATGTAAACCCCAACTCTCAAATTGAAACTATATAACATATATATGTATCGATGTATATATGTATCTAACCCTCACATCACACTCAAAAACCTATAACCATAAACTTCTAATCCTAAATTGAACTAAGCTCAACTGGTATGTAAACATGTAACCTAACAACTCACACACAACATGAAATCCCCAAACTCAATTCAGCAATGGTCCAACCCCTCTACAATTGAACATTCAACCCTCACACTATACAAAACCCAAAACATATCAAAGAGGGGTTGAGTTTGTGCTGCTGTGTGTGGGCAGAGTATCAACAAGTGTCAGGTGTGTGAGGATGTGTCAAAGTGTCCAAACGAGTCATATCTAAGTGTCAAACAACAGTATCAACATGTATCAGAGTCGTACAAAGAACGGTGGGGTAGTGCGTGTGTGTCGAGTGGTCTAGGACACGATGTGTCCAAGCAATTGTTCGTGCAGGTGTGTCAGTGGGTAGACTAGGTATCCAAGTATCCACTGAATAGTTTAGGTCATGTCCAAACTATGTCGTATCGCATGTCTAGGTAAGTATCAGTGATAGGATTTCCGCGTGTGTGCGTGAGTGTGTGACATCTGCGAGCTCGAGAACTCCTCAAATACTCAACCAAATCTTCTAAAACTTTGTGTGCATGCGGACAGACATTGCCCCTAACTACTGACCAAATTTTGTGTCGTCTCGTATCGTGTCCACCGAGTTCTAGACTCGGGGTAGCAGGACACTGCACCACAGTCTTATACGGTGTCCCCGTATCCAAATCCGACACGAAAACACACCAAAATCAACTCAGTCATGGTGAAATGTAATCTACACTATATTAGCTACAAAATCATGTAATTAGTTTAGAAAATTAAAAACAACTATTTCTATGTGACATTTCATCGAACGCTTTACACATCTCTCCGATACTCCTCCGACACGCATCCAAAATAGATTCGATTTCTAACCAAACTTGGCCTACTGATATATGGTGCCTAGATGAATGCATCTATGGTGAGAAATCAGGAAATTAATAGGTTTGGAGGCCATTACCTATTGAGAGTTGGAATCTAATTGAAAAAACACTTGAAATGATCACACACCAATTCCTATGGCCAAATTGCTCTCAATCATTGCTAGCTAGCCAATAGAGACCTTCTCTACACTAGGAGAGTGTATTGCAATTGATTTGGTTCAATTTGGAGTTGATTTAAAGAAAGAGAGCAAATTTGGGGAAAAACACAAATTAGGGTTTAGGTTTGTAATGAAAGAGGCAAGTGGGGCTAATGTGAACCTTATATAGGGGAAGGGGACATGCCTTGGCCGGCCAAGAAGTAGTCTAGGGTTAAGGTTAGGTTCAATTGAGATTTAAAGCCTTCCTATAGTGTAATTCAAGCCTCTTTCTATTAAAGGCCAAAATAAAATTAGGGTTTTAAGCAAAATATCTTCACTTAGGCAATATCTGGATATTCCTAACCTTGTCATTTAGTTGAATCCTACTAACTAAATATCTAGGCTCATGATTAATGTCTAGATTAGGGCAATTCTAGGTTTAGGCCTAACATATCAATTAGCACATTATTAATTAATTAAAATTCATAATAATTCCAAAGTCATAAATTACCAAAATACCCTTAGTCTAAAAAAGTGGTAGTTAGCTAATCTAATCACATTAGCTAGGTCTCCATGGTCATGGTTAGTCTCTAGTCTAAGTAATTCTAAGGTTTCACTAGCAAGGGACACAATCACAATACATCAATTTAAATGTTATAAAAATAACCAAAAAATTTCTAATTAATCATTAACATGATTTAAATCTATTATTTAATAACTATCATGATCAATTTTACAAAAGTTTAAAATTATCCTCATTTTAGGAAAGTGATAGTTACACATATATTTAAGTTATATTAGAAGTTTGGTAATGTTCCGGACAAGTATTGGGTAGACTAGCTGACATAGAAGTCAACTAGCCATGAATTTTTTTTCAAATTCTAAATCTGGAATTTGATCAGAGCTTAATTTCATATAAATTATTTTTATTATTTTTGATGATTTATATGCATGTCCTTGAAGTAGGAACTTAAGCAAAAATTTTGGAAGTCAGAAACCGTAAAAATATGTCCCAATGTCTCATAGAAACATGTGTTTTTTTGTGTATGAATTTAATGGTTACATGAGGTATTTGAACATGATTATCTATGGTTAGTAATTATAACTTAGATAATTTAGTCATATTATAAGTTTCTTGGTTAAATATTTAAAGTAGTTAATTAAATGTTTATATGAATATTTGTAAAGATAAATATTTACAAATGATCTTCTGTACATATGCTTTGTATATCTATAAGGTTATATTTACATACATGATTATTTTTATATGAATTTTAGTCTAAAATTTAGTAAGTTAAAATATCTATTTTAGGGGATATAAGTATTATCAAGGATATTAATTTTTCCAAATAAAATTATTTTCAACACAAACTTTTAATTGCTTTCTAAATATTATCTAGGAACTTATGTTATATCTATATTATTACTTAGAAGTGTTATCGGTGGAATTATAGTAATCAAAATAAGTTTCTTAATATAATCGATTTTACGAAAGAAACTATTTTTCATAAATAAACACTAATAAAGACTTGATTAGATGCATGTATGGTATGTGATTTTTGATTGTCTATCTTGGACTCTCGTAGATTCTTTGAGAACCATAGCAACTATAGTTGGTGCCGAGGTTTGGATACGACTTTTGGTCCTTACAGAATCAGCACGGACTGGGCAAACTCCAGGCAAGTATATCTTGCCAACTTGTACAGTATTATGCATGTTTATTTTCAGTCATTATAGTTCATATCAATTTCTTTCTTATGCTATTACATGATTTTTGTACATGCCTCATGAGTTTTCTTACTTGTTTTCTTATATGCTACATGTCTTTCTATTCTTGTCACATATTGGATCTATGTTATACTATACTTGATTAGGTTTTCGTGTTCTTGTGCGTTGACCTTAACTTGATCTGATTACATGTATTTATCTTGACTTGACCTTGACCGGTTATTAGACGTTGACTATACCTGACCATTCTCATTGGGCTGTAAAGGAGAATTATTATAGTTAGGGAGTCCCCATTGGCCTACTTACTTTAGGACTGTGAGCTCTCATTAAGTTGCTGTCACCCTTAATTACTTGTAGTCACGTTTATTAGCACGATTCTTAACAGCATGTTCTTTCTTTATGTTTTGTTCTTGTCTTGTATCTTCTTCAGTCTTTACTTCTTGTATTGTTTCGTGTCTTTTCATACATGTTTATTACTGTATACATGGCATGTATGTTATGTATCTTGCCACATCCCTTCTGAGGACCTGGTGATCTCTCTAGGTTATTATTGAGATCTGATATAGGCATAGTGGGAGCTACGTCTTCGGGATCTTCAGGTATCGTTAATTGATGCCATCTATTCTGTTCTTCCTTAGTTATTTTTTTCTTAGTTTATAGTATAGTTAGTGTTATAGCTGATGTTATTATTATTAAATTGACACATGTTCTGAATTACATAGCTTATACGTATTTGAGTCAGACTAGAGTCTAGTCAAATACGTAGCTGGCATGTTGTTGTATCATAGTCCTACATATTTTGGGACTGGAGCGTTACACGAACTCGGGTTGTCACATGCACCATGGCCGTCACTATACTCTCCCTCAATGTCTCTGCCTAACGATGTTGAGTCTGATGCTGGACTAACTGTTGGGCTTGCATCATCGTGTAGAACATTTGAAACATTTATTACTTGTTTATCTGCTGTCCTGGTTGTAGAAATAGCAAAAAAGGCATCGATGGAATGGGAGGTGGTGGAGGTAAGGAAGTCCCTGACTATGTTAACGGTGCCGGCTGTAAAGTTTGTCCATCTGTCTGCAAGGTCGGTAGCTGAGAAGTAAACTGAAGTGGCGACAGGATGTCAGGTATGCGACTGTGGCTGATGGCTTGGTTGGGTGACCTAGCCCAATGGTTGCTAAGGAGACCCATCAGCATAAGTCACAATAGTATCTCGTGGAGTGACAATTGGAGTCGAGATTCCATTTTGTGGGTCCATTATCTGTATGATATAAAATCCCATTAAAAGTTGAAAGATTCAAGCAGGATGCAAGTCAAGAAAAAATAGTTAGAAATCAAAATGAGAAGTCAAAGGCAGTAAGTGCAGTGTGGATGAGATCGCAGGCTCGCTTGGTAAAGTTAAGTAACCCAGACAATTTAACTTGACCTACATGGGCCACCACTGTCACGACCTGCTCCAAGATAACTGGATAGAGTCTGACACGTCTAGCCTACATTGTAGACACAACTTAGTATGTTGTACTAAACCCCAGGAAATATCCAAATAATATGATCAATCTATGTCATCACAACTGCTAATACGTGCCCAAAACATATCACCATACACCACCACATCACTAGTCATTATTACACCTTTACAAGATATGCTGGAAACAAATCTGGTGAATGAAAGTGAAAGTGTCAACCATATGTACAAAACTATCCCACACAACCCAAATAATACAACATCAAGATCCTTGCAAATCCTCAAGTCTCGTCCAAAGATAAATCTCCGGAGCGACTCCTAAGTCTCGAGTCGTAGCTACATCCTGCTCAGCTAAGGTCTCGGGCTATGGCCCATAGAATGTTGGGCAAATATCCTCAAGCTCACCTGCAATGGATATAGTCAAGAAAGGAGCAAAGTACCATCTACAACAATAAAACAAGTATAACATATGAACAAGTAAAGATGTAATAAAATATGACTAACATGAACCATAAATGCATAAGTCTACCAGAACATGAAACATATAGCAAGCATATCGTGGCATGATTTGAAATACATACAAAAATATGTGACCAACTAGACAAAGTACATGAATAAAGGTTCAATAATCACACGTGCACAGGTGTGTGATTAGGCTATCCACATCACCTAACTAGCGGCTTGGCTTCGATCACATATTCGTAATATTTTTTCTCCCTAAGTACAAGTACAAGGAAAAGAATACATAATAAGCACAAGAGCCAGAAGTACATGATTAAGCCATGCAAACAATGTGTCCAACATGAAATAAGTCACCATATGAAGTAATTATAACAAAACTATAGAAGTACTTGCCTTATCCTGGAAGATCGGATATAGCAGTATAAATGTCGCTATGTCCACCTAGAATAGGTTAAGAATTTATTAGAGGCTTCTAGAAATCAACTAAGTATTCCAACAATTCCTAATTAATATTTCTAATAATTATTCACTAGCAAAAATAGATACAAATATAATATCCATTAGCTAAAATAATATTATATATAAACTATTAAAATATAACTAATTGAATATTAGCTTAGAAAACTCTCTAAATAAAATACTATAACAGTACATATATTAATTTAGAAAATATACTAACTATTACTCATATTAATACTACTAACTATTAGTAATAATAATAATAATAATAATAATAATAATAATAATAATAATAATACTAACTATTAGCAATAATAATAATACTAACTATTAGCCTAGCCCAATCTACCCCATTGGTTCAGATCCAGCCCACTGGATCGGCCCAGCATTCTTTTTCTTTTCTTTTCCTTTTTTTCAACAGTCCAAATCCAATGGACTGGCAGCCGGCCCAGCCAACCCCTAACCTAATCCCCCACACTCTCTCTCCTTTTCCCATTCAACTGATATTTCCTAACAACAAAAAATCCTAAAAGAAGGAGAAGAAGAAGAGCAAAAAGAGCAAGAAAAAGATGATGATGAAGAAGAAGATACAGGGGAAGAAAAAGGAAGAAGAAGGGCTTCAAGAAGGAGAGGGTTTCACCTCAAGAAGGTGGTGGTGTGGTGTGGCTCCAGCGGCGGTGGGAAGCCCAGATCTGGCCAGGTAGCCGCCAGATACAGCAGTCCGGACTCGACGATGGTCTCGGATCTGAGGCAAAAAGCTCCAGTGATGGGGCGAGGGTCCAGTGACGGAGGCTCGACGGGTGGCAAGATTTTATGATGGCGATCCACACGGTCACTGCGATGGAGATCCGCCAGACATGACGAATCTAGCGATGGTGAGGCGGCGACTCGGCCGGTGATGTATCGGCCAATGACGAGCAGTGGCTCTTGATGGCGAGATCCGGTGGCGATAGTCGGTCGGAATGGTTCATTACGGTCTAGAGTAGTTATGGCTGTAGTGCCATGTCCCTATATTATGTCCCATTTTTCGTCCACGGGTGTGCGTTAAAGGAACACTGTCGCTATTGATTTAGTCAGAATTGATTGATCGAAAATGATTGAATCGATTGAACGGGACCGATTGAATTAACATCATTTTCTTGTTATGGAATGGCTTCTTCGGAATCAAGTCTTATATTCAGTAGGTTACGCCTCGATGATGGACTCTGTGGCTGAGTCGAAAGAGACCTCCCGTTGTTCTACTTTTTATGCCACACTTGCTCTTTGGCTTTGGTTTTCTGAATACGTTTTCGTGAATATTTTCGATGGTTTTCATGGCTTGCATTTTAGAACTCCGCATTCGTATCGAACTTATTGAATGAGACAGTGTTTTAATTAGTTTCTTATGTGATTTTAAGTGATTGCGTAGGTATCGTCTGGCGCAGCCAATGGGTCTCTCGTCTCAATCAAACAATCAAGGTGAGTGGCTGACCCTTCTTTACCTTCGACCCTTTTATTCTTCAATCAATTACGATACCAAAAATATGCTATGCTAGATGTAACGCCCCAGTCCCAAAATACTTAGGACTAAGTCCGTAGACATGCCAGCTGTATAAATACGAAGTATACTCCAATGTATGGAACCCTCATATGTATACATAAGCTATAAAATACAGTAAACCATAACAACTAAATCTCATCCACAAAATCAAAAGAATAATATATAAATCAACTCAAAAATTTGTCATTTATACATGTAGTTGGGCAGAGACAAATCCGCTACCAACTAATTTAAATGAGAGAAAAATGTACAAGGAAATGATAGATAAAAATGACTAAGAACGATCCAAGAGCAATCCTCCACGATAGAAGGAAAGACCGTGATATTGGCTAGAGCACCTACGAAACATCAGGAAAAGCACACACTTAGAGAGATCACCAGGTCCTCAGAGGAACGTAACAAGATACAAGAAGAACGTGCCACATAACTGAATATATATAAAATATCATAAATCACAAGTAAGGTAAATTATCCTCATTCGTAACAAGATTCAATATCTCATCATCTAAACGGTGGACTACCACTACAACCAAACAAGGACAAGGGGTAGCACACTATTCTGTGATGCGACATTGTCTCAAGCTACTAGTGGGACTGATATAACATTGACTAAGGTTACCTAACCATTCTACTGTGTTCATGTAGTTAAGAACAAACCTTCAACGCATGGGCACTCTGGCTACAGGGGTAGGAAACTCTGGTATGGTCCCATCAGGATATCAGGGACCTCAAAGTATAACATTCATCGAATGTCAGAGGCCAGCAGGAAATCAGGTATCAGGATCCAGGACCGTATCTCTAGCGAAGATAACCGACAATAATAGTAAAGTGCATACATGGTCCACACATTAAGGAACTGTTATCCCCACCCTATGCACCTATTAGGTCGTATCTACGATCTTGTACCTCTACTAACTACTAATCACCTAACATGCCTCTATTAGCAGTTAGACCTAACGCATGCGCACTGGAGATCAGCCAACACGCAAGCACCTCTATATGCTACTCATCTCACACATATCTCATGGTACAACTGTGTCAAGTTTATGGAGTACAACTAACAAGGTAGTCCTTTAACTCTAGGTTCATAGACAAGGTTTCAAGTAATAATAAAGTGTGACTAGCAGTTGCATTATACAAAGTAGGAAGCATGGTAAGTAAATCAGGAAGAAATAACAGAAAAATAACTAAGGAACTAGAAATAACCATGCAAAAACTATAATAAGATGCAAGTAATATATAAATAGAAAATATGGCAAGGTATCTTGCCTGAGGTTGTGTGCAAAAGGGAGACATCCAATAGCTCGAACCGTCAAAATAGTGAAGCGATGAAAGTCAAATCCTGCATACGTCCTCGGATGCTAAAATAAACACCATGAACATATTTAAAATAAAAGATATGTCTAGGAAATGCCTGTCTAAAAGTCTAATTCTGGAATAGAGGCAAAATCGTAATTTTGGGTCAAATCGATGTCCACCGTTGGACCCATTTTACACCGAAAAGCGTGCCAGTATCTACGGTCTCTAAAGCTATCAAACTACATATCTACGGGTCTGGTTTGAGGAGATGAACCCAATGGTATGTCCAATTTTGGATTCTGATGAGTCGAGCACAAAATTGCCAGTTGGATCGAGTCGCGGGCCCGCCAAAAAGGCATTCTGATCAACCTTCTCAGAATTGGACCAAACTTGACATACAGGACCAAAAAAATGATACGGTCCTGCTGGCGTAAGTTTTGTTTCGATTTGACAAACGTGCACAAAGTAATTAGAAAATTTGCAAAGAGGCCGATACCGTAAATTTTGACGGATACGCATCAAATTCGTCGCGCACGCGCAACCAATTTGAATTTCGTCAAAGCTCACACGTCTGTGAAGTCGATACGCACCTTTCGATGCTTTCGGTTCGTGAACACATTGCCCAATTTGGCGGGACGCACGTCGTATCGGGAGATTTTTCTAAAAATTTTAACTTAAGGACTATTTTTTCTCTGATTTTTACAATCGAACAACTTCTTGTGTACACAATGAATTCACAATCTACAAATTAGGTTTTATTCTCGTATATGTTTTCATTCAAAGTCATGTTGAAAGTTTCCACAAATGACCCATGGTTTGGGGAAAAAACCGGTCGTCAAGTTGTTGATTTCTATTGAAAAAGATCTGTCACAATTTTGGATTTTTATCAAGAGTTTACGTCCAGTTTCACCTAATTTTAGTTGCTGAAAAATAGTAAAATCCTATATGGTTGCAAAGAGGGTCAAGTCTTTTTTCCAGAAAATCGGAGTTGCGAGTAAAAGTTACGTGGTCGGGAAGTAGGGTACCGTAAGTGGGAAAACTGCTCCGCGGATGACGAGGGACTGACTTCCGATGCTCCGTTCGTCGTGTAAAAAAACTCCGTTGCTGGTGAGACGAATTTGTAAACGAAGAGGGGATGTTTGCCGTAAATTTTTGTTTGAAAGTCTAAGGTTTTGAGGTCTGTGGAGGGAGTTATATATATATGACAAGTTGGGCTAAACCTAATACTACTAGGCTTAGGATTAAGGCCAACTCATGGGTGGGGGGCCTTTGCTCATGGGTTGGGAGGTGTTGCTACTTTACATGAGTGAAGGGAGGGGCCTGCCCACTTTTATGTGGGTGGGATTTTTTTCTTTTTTCTTTTTTTAGTTTTGTTTGTATATAAATTTTTTTTCTTTAATCCTAAATGCTCAAACACTCAATAATAAATTAAAATTAATTCTAAAAAATCTAAAAATATTTTCTACTTTATTTTCCAAACTTTACACGATTTTTTTAATTCCAATATATATATATATATATATATATATATATATATATATATATTTTATATATATATATATATATATATATATATATTCCTACACAAAAATAATCTATTGAATTTATAACATTTATGAATTTCATAAAATTATTTCTAAAATAATTTGCTAACAATAAAACTTATTAGCTACATATACTGAGGCATTTATATGCTAGTGAAATTTTTAGAAAATTGTTTTTATTCATTACCTCTACAGCATTTAGTAATCAATAAATCTTTGAAAGAAGAAAAATAAGTAATAGTTTAAATATTTTTTCGAACTTATTTTATGTGTAACTTATGAAAAGAATCTTATGTATTTATATAATGTAGCTCGCTACCAAAATGTCAAAATTAAATACAAAAATAAAAATAGTGTAAAAATACATTAAATAAGACTAAACCCTCAAAATTTTGGGGGTTTACATCCTACCCAACTTATAAAAATTTCGTCCTCGAAATTAAAAATATTCTTAATAATAAAAATAATAAGATTACTATAGGGGAGGATAGGTACGTCGATTTCGTAAATTGATTTTTTTTTTGTAATGATGAAGGAGGGGGTTATCATAAGGATCCAGTTGACGTCATATTTTACAAGATAGGGTATTCTTTGTTCGAGATTCTACGAAATCTTATAAGAATTGGTCAACCGTGACATTCGTTGTTACCCAATTTTTTTTGGAGGTGTGATAATATTGGATACTTCCGACTGCAATCACGGATTCTAAGTGAGCCTAGGGGTTGTCATGATGTTCTTGGTCAATAACTTCTATAGGAGGTTATTACATTTTAACATCATTTTTATCAGCATGTGTTCAACAAGGTAAGTAGGCAACCGTTGTTTGATTATAACTAAAACGTGTCATTTCAAGAAATTTAACATGGGTAACTGAGCGAGGTTGAAGAACTTAAGGTAAGAAAAATTCACGACCATGAGATGGTAATCTACAACAAGTGCAGAACCTTGCTATAGTATATGATTTGATAAGGGTTTGGAACCTTTAAGTCATAATGATAGGAGTATGCGGTTTGTGAAAGGAAGGGACTAGTGTTGTGCTTCAACATCAAAGTCATGGTAGGGTTATCAAATGATATGGATAGAAGTGGATATTATGAGTCACTGATGTATTAGCTAAATTATGTACCAATCTATCATAATCATTTGCTAATTCAAGGAACCTATGTTTCTTAGAGGGGATTGCAATCTATGCATTATGGAATTTTCTATTCCCGAAATTAAAACTTAAGACATGGCACAACGATAGAATGGAATTTAAAGAGGATCAAGGTCGCGATCTTTACCACGATTATCTAAACACGCGAGCAAAGTGATATAAAGGCAATACGAAGATCGTATCGTAACTCCTAACAGATGGAAGGATGGTTATGATAAAACCCAAGCTTGATATCATATTCCAAGAGATAGAGTATGCTAAGTTCAGGGTTCTACCCCAGCTATAGAAGTAATTGGTTAATCATGGAGGCATCGTAATAGGAGTTCTAAGAAGATCAAATTTCAAAAAGGCGTCTGAGAATATGGGTTACTTCTTTTGTAGTCATGGACTCTATGGAAAGCCTAAGTATTACTCTTTTAACATCGCCCATGTATTGACCACATTTCATCAAGATAGTAGGGAGGGTCTTGGTCAAGCATAACTAGCGGGATTCCATTCTTCGTATAATCATAGTCTCTGAAGAGATATAGTTATGGAAATTATGGAATGAGACTTAGTGGGCCATAAGATGGGGTCTACATAATAGGAGTAAGGGCCTACTTCATCGAGTTTGGTTTTATAGTCCAAATATGGCGTTGGGCTATGATGGGTTTAACCGAGTCTCAATAGGTTCCCTAATTGGACTTCAATCTTTGATTGCATGAACTTTGGATTTTTAATCTATAGTGGCTGGACAAAATATCCTGGAATTAATTTAAACCATCCCTATTAGGTTAGGGTAATGTAGAATAGGTTCAAATTCAAGTGGTTGGGCAAATTTCCCGTCGGGTTGGAAGAATAGGTTTGGTAAGTCATGAAGATGCGCCACCCATCAGTACACATGTAATGTACTGACCTTCGCTCTCCACAGGTGCTCCAAACCAGGAAAGCGTGCCAAAAAATTGAAGGCGGCGCTAAGAACATTTTGAAGCCTTACCATGTAAAGGCAAATTTGCAACATTTTGAAGAAGACTCCGATTAAGACCGCGTCATGTAGCATCAACTCTCACCGATCCTAGGTCTAAGAGAGTGATTTTGTTGCTTTGTATAAAGGGATGTAAATGTGTGAAACGAACCTCTCATCTGAGTCACTTTGTAAGTCTGCGCAGCCTCTTTTGTAATCGAGTCTTGTAAACAAGTATATTATCAATGAAAGACAAAGTTTCCTTCTATACAAATATGTTCAATTTCTCTGTGTACTGGATTTGAATGTTGTTTTTTGGATAACCTTATGAAATTGTCTTGTGCGGGCACAATTTAGGCTCATACGACATTATGTCCGGGAAAAGACTATCGATTCTACCAAATCAGAGAGTGACATAATGGTATCAGAGCACGACTTTACGTCATTTGAATTTTTATTTTGAGACTCGAACTCTTGATCCCGTGTCGATGAGATAAGTTGTTCCATACAAATTAGTTCGTAATATTTTCTGAGACTAATATAAGTTGCCTTCATATCCCAAAGCTGGGGAAGTTGCTGCCACGAGCGAAGAAGGTGCCTCAAGCGGCTCGAGTAGCTCAAGGGCTGAAACCTCGAACGCCCCCATGGAACGTATGCTAGAGGCACAATAATGTCGAGCCGAGGCCAACCAACGCCAAATGAGCTCCATCGATGGCAGACTGAGGTACGCCAGACTCAGTTCGAGAACCGATTTGAGGCCCAATTCAAGTTGCAGCAGAAGCAGCTTAATACTCTTTAGCAGATAGTCCAGACAGCTATGGCCAATAACAAATCTACGACGACACATATTGTGACCGAGCCTGCGGTCCGACTGATTGAAGCCGAACCGGAGGTGCCTGAGCATTTACCTGCAGCACCAAGAAGTTCCAACTTTGAGGTGTTTAAATTTACGAAGAATTATCGCACTTCCTTTATCGGTACCGAAGATCTCTCTCTGGTGATCGACTGGGTGGAGGTGCTGGAAGACCGTTTTGAACTTCTGGACGTCAACGAGTCCAAAAAAGTCGCATGTGCTCAACTTCAACTCTGATTGAACGAGCAAGACTGGTGGGCCGTACAAAAATAAGCAATCCAACGTAACAACGAGACAACAGCGATCTTTTGGGCTATATTTCGAAATACGTTCAAAATCGAGTATCTTTTTGCAGCCAATCGATAAGAAAAGGAGAATAGATTTATGCAGTTGAGGCAAGGGAATATGACGGTATGGCAGTATGCAGTAGAGTTCAATAAGTTGGCCAAATTTGTTGGAACATTTGTTCCTACCACGAAGAGTCATGCCCGACGGTTTTAAGTAGGTCAACGTCCCGCTATTTCTGCCCACGGGTCTGTTTCGAAAAACAAAATGAAGGGGGTCCCTCAATCATGCCCTCCGCCTTATACGCCAATATCCTCCAGTCGTTGTCGGCGCTGTGCATACATACAATCACAAATGCCCTAGCCATGCGGAAGGTAACAACATGAACAAGTGTCCAAATAACGGCCACCAAGGTGGATATCAAGCACGAAATAAGGGACTCACTGTACCAAATACAACCGGAATGAACATTTTGTCGTCGACTGTGAAGTTCATGATGGTAGATGTTTCATCTGCGAAAGAAGGGGCCACTTTCGTAGAGATTGTCCGAACCGAAGAAGAAAATTGAATGTGCCTCAGCAGCAACATCATGGTCCAGGGAATCAAGTTCCAGTGCCCCGAGCACATCAGCCGGCACCGGAGAATGGCCAAGACCGTCGCCCTAATGCCCAGGGTTGCGTCTAGACATGACTCGAGATGATGTGTTTGCCTCAGACACAGTTGTGACAAGTATATTACTTTTTAATAATATGCATGCTCGTATACTATTTGATTTTGGTGCTATACATAGTTTTATATCGGTGGACTTCATCGCCGAGCACAAATTTTTATGACACCTCTAAGCCTTAACCTTAGTGTTAACATCCCGTCGGGCATGTAAATACTTAGACACAATGGCTGCAGAGATAAAATCATCTGTATTGCAGGTAAACAGGTGTATCTTGATGCGATAGTTCTAGATATTAAGGATACGACATCATACTGGGAATGGATTGGCTCGGCACTTGCAATGCTACCATCGACTGTGCAGGAAAGAAGGTCGCCTTTCGTATACCTGGAGTGACTGAATTCTGCTACTCGTGTGGTAAAGCATCGTTGACCTGCATGGTGATCTAGATAATTTTTGCTCGAAGGATGCTGTATTCCGGATGTGAAGGCTATTTGGCATCCGTTCGAGACATGCGACATAATGGTGCAAACGCTGGTTAGATCCATGTTGTGGTAGAATTTTACAATGTGTTTTCGGACGAGCTTCCTGGCATGTCACCCGACCAAGAAATCGAGTTCAATATCGACATATTTCCCAACTCCCGACCAATTTCTAAAGTCCCGTACAGAATGGCCCCTGCAGAGCTAAAGGTCCAGTTGCAATAGTTGCTCGATAAAGGATTAATTGGCCTAGCGTTTCGCCATGGCCCGTGTTGTTCGTAAAAAAAGATGGGTCTGCCAAAGACGCTACGGGGATATAATGCCATCTAGGTCATCGTCGATCGACTAACCAAGTCAACATATTTAATTACCATCAAGGTTACTTGGAGCACCGATCGCCTGACTCAGATTTATCTTGACGAGATAGTACGGCTGCACAGAGTTCCAGTATCCATCGTCTTTGATTGGGATGCATGGTTTCTATCGTGCTTTTGCAGTAGCCTTCAGTCGGCTCTGTCACGACCCGCACCCAGTGTAAAGACACAAAAAGTAGGTACGTCCAGCCTATGCTGCAGTGTCGGCGGTAGAACGTTGTCCTAGGTCCAACATCTAACACAATCTAGAATAAGCTCCGAATGGAGAACAACATAATAAGTAATCTCAATCACAAACTAAGATGGAAACGATGATAAGATAATCTCAACAGAGAGAGAGTCACAAATATAAATAATAAGTCTCGGTACAAAACTCCATAAATAATATCTCAATACAATCAAAATATCTCAAGAACTAGATAATAAGAGAGTCTAGACTAAGCTAATGGCAAGACCTCAGCGACTACTGGATCCTGCTGAGGGTCCAGGTCACCTGTGTCAACTAGGCCTGCTCTATAGCAAGTATCGCAGCAATCCTCATCATCTGTAATATTTTCAACAGGTCCAGTCAGGATAGAAACGAATACATATCTCTCACATAGATCATAACATGAAAGAAAATATGAAACAAGTTATAGAATAATACACATGACCTATTGTAAAGAAATGAGACTATAGAGAGAACATGATATATGGAAATAGATATACATGATATAATAAGAGAACTGAACTAACTACGTGAAGTAGAGCACAATCTGGTTATTTAAACGGGCTTAGGTTGTACATGACTTAAATCTAGTTTGGAGTTGCACATAATAAAGGTGTAGATCACGTAACCAAATAAATACTTCTCCTGCCCCAATCAGTACACAAGGATCTGTTCAGGTTATATTTTTCCACATGAAAGTAGTATGTCACATGGATAGCTAGTCCACATGAACACTGGGTTATAAATGAAGGCTCACATGATCATGAGTGTACATGAATCTCACATGAGTATACATGAATAAATACAAATACAAAGAGTAGACGATGCACATGATAAAGTACATGAGCACAATATACCCGAAGTATCCGAGGGGATAACATCGCATGAAGAGATCCATATAGTACTAATCTGTGATAACATCATGACTGTACAAGTAAACTAGTCTATAAAAAGTAAATATGTTCATGCAAGAATGAAACGGTAAAAGAATGTACTCGCCTAGCAATCCAAGCTGCTGATGAGGAAGTGTAACTGAACTAGACTGATGTAATCCTATTTAAAATAACCATAAGTCACAACAAGGTCTAAAATATCATAACAAAGGTCTACAATGCAATTTTATATGATTCTAGTTCCTTCTAGGTCAAAGTCAACCTTGGTCAACTTTAGTCAAACCTGGTCAACTCTGGTCAAACCTGGTCAACTATAGGTCAACTAGTCTGTTTACTAATTTTTAGGTCATACACAAGTTTCCAAGTCATTCTAAGTTCGTTTGAGTTGATTTGGATCAAGTTTGACCCAAAATTGACTCAACTTGGTCAACTTGTCTGTCAACTCGACTAATCTAGGCACATTGGGCCAATCCTAATCTGTCCCAATACTCCCTAGGCTACATCCACAAGAAAATACTTACATATAGATATATTTCATTCATTCAAGGTTATAATATATATATATATATATATATATATATATATATATATATATATATATATATATATATATATATATATATATATATATAATATATATAAAAATATATATATATATATATATAAATATATATATATATATTATATATATATATATATATATATATATATATATATATATATATATATATATATATATATATATATATATATAATATATATATATTTTTTTTTTTTTTAAAAAAAAAATAATATATATATATATATATATATATATATATATATATATATATATATATATATATATATATATATATATATATATATATATATATAACTTACTTGTGAAAAGAGGTTTGTGTCGACAAGGGACTCTTGTGAGGGTTCAAAACTAAGAATAATAGCTAAGTACTTAACTATGAGACTATATCATATTTATATACATTTATACATATATCTATTTAAAAATAACATATATATATTTATATACATAGGTATACACACATTTTTTTTTAGGTATACACACATAGGTATACACACACACACACACACACACACACACACATATATATATATATTTTATATATATATATATATATATATATATATATATATATATATATATATATATATATATATATATATATATATATATAAACATAAAGGAAATTGGTTACTCGAAAGGAAATGAAACTCGAAACCGAGGTTACGGATCTCGGCTAACCCACCAACAATATACATTTACACATATAGCTATATATATATATATATATACACATACATATATATATATATATAGGACACAATTCAATATATATATATATACATAAATAGAAGATAAATAGAAGATATATACATAAAGGGAAAAATTCAATATATATATATACATAAATAGAAGATAAATAGGACATAAATCTAATGATCGCTTCCCGCAAGTCCAGAATATCATATGCGAGTCATAAACTCAGAAATCGTTGGTTAAAAGTCAAGAACGAATATTCATACATTCGATTCAATTTCGAATGTCGAAAAAACCCAAAATCCACATAACGACCCAAAACGCACAATACACTACTAGAACCCGCAAAACTTGGCAAATACGATGGTCTCGGTATGTGGGACGTGCTCGGGTACTCACGGAGTCGAAACCGTGTCCGTATCGTGTCCACAGAGTGAGTATCGAAAAACCCGATACGCGTGTCAAATGAATCGGTACGAGTTCGATTTCTCGCTCGATTTTGAACCATTTCTTGTGAAACTTCACGTACACCTAGGATAACACGTCCCCGACCTACTGGCCGAGTTAGCGTGCGGCAAAGTTTCATGTTCGACGCGTACGAAGTCCGTGTCCACGTGCGGCCTTTGTGCGTGTGCACAGAACAGTGCATATCGTCGTGCATGCGGGACGGCGAGTCTAGGGACTCGTGTGTCCCGCCACACGTGTCGTGGTCGTGTCCTAGGATAGTCTAGGTATAGGGCTACATGTAGGACACATCGGATCGAGTCTACATGTCCACATGTGTCGGCACGAGGGCCATCTCAGCGGCGGTTGTGCGCGCGCGCGTGCGTGTGTCGACCCGTGCGGTCGCGATCTCTCACTCGATTCGAACCAAAACAACACAAAACTTGGGGGATATGTCCACAGACATTGCCTCCACCTACACACCAAGTGGCACGCGGCCACATGGCCTGTGCATCGCACAAACAACACGCGACAGCAGGGCACACGTGCGGCCTGTGCGTGCAGCATGTTCGTGTCCTATTTGGACACGGACACGAGCCTGATTCAAAGCACAAACTACGGTGTCGTGATCCCTATATCTAGGAATAACCAAATATATAAATAATTTTACAAATTATCAAGTTTCAATACATTGACTAATTTCATCGAACACCTACGTTGTAGCTCCAATACCTGTCCGATACGCACATCGAATGGACACGAAATCAAACAAAACTAATCCTACAGGTCGAGGGTACCTAGATACATGATCTAATGAAGAAAAATTAGAACAAACAATAGTAGAACGAGATTTACCTATTGATGGTTGGAATCTCAATAAAAGGGAATCCTCGAGCGCTTTGACGACCAGTTTCCCTCGCATAAACATCTCCAAATTCTTGCTAGCAATGCTCCAGCAAGTTCTCTTCCTCCCCATGGTCGCAACGCAATTCGTTTGAGGTGAATCGGATGCCGGATGAGAAAGTTAGGATTTTTGGAGAAGAGAGAAACTAGGGTTTGCACTTGTGACGGCTACAAACCAAAGCACAATGATATGAAGGGGGGCTGCTGTGGCCGGCCAAGGGGGCTTGATTAGGGTTAGGGTTTGCTCATGGGCCAATTGCACTCCTCAAGTTGCTAAAAAGGCCCATGTCAAAAAGGCTAAAAAGGCTTTATGAAAAATAGCTTAAAAATGATTTAATAGCTACCTAATTTGGACATTGGCCCTAAAATAAAATCTAAAAGGCCAAGGATAATTCTAAATGCATGGTTAGTCTTCTACTCATGATTGACTAAGGTTAGACCACTTTCTACAATTCAAAATACCAATCACAGCTACAAAAGCAATCACTCTAATTAATAAATTAATAAAAATTTCAAATAAAAACATAATGACTAAAATATCCTTAAAATTGAAAAGTGAGTATGACAAATCTACCATCTTTAAATAATTTCGTCCTCGAAATTAAAGACAAAACTGAATAGATGAGAAGGATAGAAATCATATATACCTCAAGACTGAAAAAGATAAGGGTATTGCTCGTGCATCTCATCCTCCCTCTCCCAGGTAGACTCACTTAGGGAGTGATGCCTCCATGCTACGCGAACCAAAGGTATCGTCTGGTTCCTCAGCATCTTCTTCCGTCGATCCAGAATCTCCACCGGCTGTTCTGGATAACTAAGAGTAGGCCCCACCTCGATCTCGAAATGATCCAATACATGGTTGGGATCCGCCACATACCGTCTCAACAGCGACACATGAAATATGTTGTGGACTTTCTCTAATGCAGGGGGCAAGTCCAGTCTGTATGACACATCATCGACTCTTTCGCTGATAACGAAAGGTCCGATGAAATACGGACTAAGCTTTCCACCTCTACCAAAGCGAATAGTACCACGCATCGGAGATATCTTCAAGAATACCATATCTCCAACCTAGCACAAATATGGTCTCAACTTAACTATAACAATCACATGATTAAACAAAAATCAAAAAACAAACAAAATCCTAATCCTAAGTCTAGGATGTACCTCAAACTGCAAAGGTCTTCGGTGGCTATCGGTCCAATACCGATGTCTGTCCTGTGCCACTCGAAGTCGATCTCTGATGAGCTTCACCTTCTCGGCTGCGTCAACAACTATATCAGGTCCCAATAAAGCTCGCTCTCCAACGTCATACCAAGACAAGGGTATACGACATCTACACCTGTAAAGTGCCTCGAATGGTGACATTCCAATGCTGGCCTGGAAACTGTTATTGTATGCAAACTCCACTAAGTGCAGGTGATCCTCCCAAGATCCTTCAAAATCTAGAACACAAGTCCATAGGATGTCCTCGAGTGTCTGAATAGTCCTCTCCGACTGTCCGTCCGTCTGAGGGTGGTATGCAGTACTGAACTTAAGCTGAGTGCCCAAACTAGTCTGCAGACTCCGCCAAAAATGGAAAGTAAAATGACTATTCCGATCCGAGATAATACTCACCGAAACTCCGTATATCCTAACAATCTGCCGCATATACATCTCTGCTAGCTTCTCAATAGACATACCCACTTTAAATGACAAAAAGTGGGCTAATTTGGTCAACCTGACTACGATGACCCAAATCGCGTCTTTCCTTCCTGGTATATGCGGCAATCCAGAAACAAAGTCCATCGTAATATTCTTCTACTTCTACTCCGGAATGGACAATGGCTGTAACAGTCCCCCTGGTCTCTGCCTCTCTGCCTTAACCTGCTGATAGACTAAACATCTGGTTACGAAGCGTGTTACCTACCGCTTCATCCCATACCACCATACATGCTCCTTTAAATCCTTATACATCTTTTTGGCATATGGATGCATAGAGTACTGAGAACGATGGGCCTCCTGCATAACCTGCTCCCGAAGGTCTCCACTAGGCATACATAGTTTGGAACCGTGTATCAATGTGCCATCCTCTGCAAGAATAAACTCATCATCCACCAATCCTGCTCGAACCTGCTCTCGAATACACTATAGAGTAACATCGTCGAACTGAGCCGACTTGATCCTCTCTATCAAGTCTGACTAAATCTGAAGGCCCCACATCTGTATCTGAACTCCTAGCACAATCACCTCGATCTCCAGGCTCTCCAAATCTGCTAACAAGTGATGATCCATCGTCAAACACATAGCTACCGGATGCCTATTCAAGGCATCGGCAACCACGTTGGCCTTCCCTAGATGATATTGTAATAAAATGTCGAAGTCCTTCATCAAATCCAACCATCTGTGCTGCCTCATGTTGAGCTCCTTCTGTGTAAATACATAATTCAAGCTCTTGTGGTCTGTGAAGATCTCCACACGCTCTCCGTATAGATAGTGCTTCCACAACTTAAGAACAAAGATAACTGCCGCCAAATCCAAATCATGGGTAGGGTAGTTCTTCTCATACGGAAGTAATTGCCTGGATGCATAGGCAATCACCTTCCCATGCTGCTGCAAGACACAACCCAGACCCTTCTCTGAGGCGTCACTGTAGATAGTGAACTCGCCTGATCCTGATGGCAATATCAAATCGGGACTGTCGTCAGTCACTTCTTCAACTCATCAAAAGAAACCTGACATTCCTCTGACCATATAAACTCTGCGTCCTTTCGGGTCACCCTAGTCAATGGCTTTGTAATCCAGAAAAAATCCTGAACGAACCTCCTGTAGTAGCCTGCCAATCCCAGAAAGCTTCTGATCTCCGTAACTAAACTCGGTACTGTCCATGTCTCAACTGCTCTGATCTTCTTCGGGTCGACTGAGATCCCATCCCCGGTCACAACATGACCTAGGAAATCAACTCGATCCAAGAAGAACTCACACTTCGAGAGCTTGCCGTAAAGCTGCTCCTTCCTGAGAGTCTCCAGAACCACTCTCAAATGCTTCTCATGCTCCTCTGGGATCTTCGAATATACCAAGATATCGTCTATGAACACCACCACAAACTTGTCCAAGTACTGGTGGAACACCTTGTTCATCAAGTTCATGAACACTGCCGGGGCGTTAGTTAACCCAAACGGCATCACCATGAACTCAAACTGGCCATACCCTGTCCTGAATAATATCCTCGGAATGTTCTCATTCTTCACCTTCACTTGATGGTAACCTGACCTCAAATCAATTTTGGAGAATACCTTCGCTCTGCTCAACTGATCGAACAGATCATCGATCCTCGGCAGCGGGTACTTGTTCTTAATCGTGAGGTTGTTGAGTGCCGTATAGTCGATACACATCCGTACCGACCCAACCTTCTTCGGTACAAAGAGTACTGGTGCACCCCACGGTAAAAAACTCGATCGAATAAAGCCTTTGTCCTGCAACTCATCCACCTGCTTCTTCAACTCCACAAGCTCGTTGTTGTTCACTCTATAGACGTGCTGAGATATCGGCTCTGCATCGGGCACCAAATCTATAGAGAACATATCTCTGTCCGGAGGCAACCCTGGCACCTCCTCCAAAAATACATCCATAAACTCAGCTATCAATGGAGGTGGCATGCTTTGCTCCTCTACTGAAACTCCGCAGAAAATTCTGCTGCTCTGCTCCGTCTCCCGACTGGTGAACTCAAAATCTGGCTCTCTTGGCACTCTAAAAAGAACTCTACCACCATGACAGTCTATACTGGCATGGTGCCTGCTCAACCAATCTATACCAAGTACAATGTCGTAGTTCGGTAATAGCATTACAAGCAGACTCATATCCCATTCTCGGTCTCCCAAAACTACTCTTCGATCCTTACAAACATCACGGACGAGAATAATACCACCCCCAGTCGTGATCTTACAAGTCCTAGGAAATGGTTCAGAAGAAAGCTGGTGTCTAACAGCAAATGATACAGACACAAAGCTATGGGAAGCACCCGAATCAAATAATGCGAATGCGGAAAAAGAGTCGATAAGAACAGAACCTGCTATAAGATCACCGACTGCCTTTGTATCCTCGGTTGACATGGCAAAGGCTCGCCCCTGCTGACCTACTCTGGTCTGCTACTGGTGCTGGATAAACTTCTACTGCTGGGTCGGCAATGGTCTCTTCTGTTGTCCTACCGGAGCCTTGGCTCCTGCTCCCTGAGCTGTACGTCCCGTAGCCATGGGACAATCCCTTAACTGATGCTCTGCTTCACCAAAGAGTAGGCACTTGCCTAGCCTCTTCCTACACTCGTTCCACATATGTCCTGGCTTCTTGTAGAAAGTACAACTGATGGCCTGCTGCTGTCTAGGTGCCTGCTGAAACTGTTTCTACTGAAAAGGCTTCTGCTGATGCTGCTATAATGATAGTGGTTCATATTACGTATTTGGTATACGTGTATGTATATTGCATGATTGCTTGGTTCGGTTCAATTTGCTTGGTTCGGCTTGGTTGGCTTGGTTTGGTTTGGGTTGATTCTTCATGTGGACCAACCCCCACTCTTTTCCTTTATAGCCGCCCATTCTTTCTCTCTCTCCTCGTTACTTCTTTTTATTTACTCTTCTTCTTCCTCACCATTACTCTCTTCCACCTACCAGAGGAAGGTTTAGGCAAATGCAACTTACTTCATGGAGGAACTCATATTTTTATTGTTCCATTTTCTTCTCCACAAGATTCTAAGCCACTTTAGTACTTAGCGCTTTCAAATTCCATGGCTCATTCCATGTAGATCTAAGTTTCTAGCATTTTGATCTTCTTGGTTTTGATCTACTAAAATGGCTTGTTTTCGAAAACTAAGAGTTCCTTGTAGTAGGCATTCTGATTTTACGCAAGTTTGGTTTTGGGATGGCCGGACTTCACCAAGTCTTGGCCGAGATGGAGTTCCTCGAGTTCATGAGCTTTACGCATGTTGTCTTGGCAATAGGAAGAAGATGAAGTTTTACGTACAAGTTTTACGTGCCAGCGTAATGTTTTAGTCCTTACGTCCACGTTTTACGTGTCAGCGTGATATTTTCAGCCTTTTACGCACACGCATTTGTATGCCAGTGTATTCCGTTCTACGCTGAGTTCTTATTCGATTTTACGCTCGGGGCCTTCCCACTCGCGTTAAATCGTGTTCGCGTAAAACTCGTGACTCGAACAGACTCTCGCGTGCGTAAAATCTTGCTCGAGTATTTCTCTCGCGTAGAGTTCTACTCGCGTAAAATCTTACGTGCGTATAATCTCGCTTGCGTAAAGCTCGGCTAGCGTAAAGCATCACCCACGTGCACCCTTGCTCGCGCTCGTGTAGAGCCGCTTTACGCTTAAGGCCCTTGGCCTAGCGTAAAGCCTCACTCACGTAGAGCTATGAGTCCCTTTGCATACCCGGTTGACTTTATGATTCTTGCACTCTCCATGACTTGGCAATTCACGAATTGATTAATATGACCGGGCTAATAATGGCATGGTATGGCCAGTACTTGATATGACATGACATGACATAACAAGATATGATAAGCAAGCATGATAGGAACTATTGAAAGACTGTTGTGACGGCTTGCATGGCCTGACTATAATAAATGGTTTGGACACCGTGGACGATTGTGTTTGTAAAAATAAATCAGTATTGTCTTGCATCATGTCTAGAACGGGGACCCCTGAATGCCATAGTCAGGGGTACCTACTGGAATTGACTAAGGCTAATAACTAGAATAATCCAGTAGCCATGAAGAGATTTCCCAGCCACAGGCGATCCCGTTATCTGGGCGCCCCATCATGGGATTTGTAGCCTACCGACGAGTAGGGCACATCTCTAGTACACTGTCATATGTTGCACTCACCAAGCTACTTAAGTATACATATGTTCTTGGAAAATGTACCCGCATGGATTCAATCCCCTAATTGCGTCTGGATAACCTGGATGGTCTACAGGGCTTATGGCTGTTGGAATAATCGTATTGCATCTTGCTAGTAACTAGGCCTGTGATAACCCTAGTTAGTTAAAGTATCAAGCCGTACTCATTGCTTGGCCGTGATTGGTTGGATGGAGTTTAGCCTAGCTTAGTCTTGTCCTGATCCTGTACAAGATTTGTAACATGACCTGATTACCTGTGCCTTACTTATCGATAAATGATGAGATACCAAGATCTGTTCAGATGAAGAGTTACAACCCCGGTTCTTGTTTGGTTTAAGGGTTGTAACTTGGCTATCTGAATAGTCCCATGGTTATCTTATCATATATCGTCTTGATTATTTATGCCTACCTTAACAATAAAGATCAGGGACAAGGTTCTGTTCAGGCGAAGGATTACAACCCCGGTCCTTGTTTGGTTTAAGGGTTGTAACCTGGCTCCCGGAGCAGTTCTTTATCCTCTCTTCGTTTATTGTCTTATTTCACCCTATATCGAGCCCATCATGTTTTACTTTACCAGCAGTCTTTGAGACGGGTTTCTATTCAGGTGAAAGGTTGCAACCCCGGTCCTTGTTTGGTTTAAGAGTTGTGACCTGGCTACTTGAATGGTTTTCTCGTACTCAATTTTATTATTGTTGTCCCTGTTATTTATCAGCATCTTTATAATTACCTTTATTATTCATTTATGATGTGCTGGTTTTAGTTTCTAAGTGAAGCCTTCTTGTGGAACTTGCTCTTTCTGGGGTCTAACCCAGCTGGTTTTATATGGCCAGATATCGGAGCAGCTCCAGAGGAACTGTCACGACCTGCACCCATTTTTTTTAAATGGATACGAGACGTGTCCAAGCCAGCTATGGCCAGATATCGGAGCAGCTCCAGAGGAACTGTCACAACCTGCACCCATTTTTTTTAAACGGATACGAGACGTGTCCAAGCCAGCCTACGCCGCAGTGTCGGCGGTAGAACGCTGTCACGGCCATGAAGATCATAATCACAAATAATGCTCATTCACAAAATTAATTTAATTTACAATATTCACAAGTTTTACATTTATAGAAAGTATAACCCGTACAAATATTGGAATGACTACAACTCATCTATCTAGCTAGTCTCTAGGCTTTTCGTCTGCGTTTACACTCGAACTCCCCATGCTAAGTGAATCCACGGCTAACCTGAAAAATATTGGTTTTCAGTCAGGAATGGAACGAGCACAATTCACTGAATGTAATTTCAATAAATGAAAATGACTATCAAACAAAGGTTAGACATCAATCATGAGTTTTGAAAATAAACAGTAAAGACGAAAAATCAGTAACAAATAAATAAACAAAATACCTTCCCAATCGTAGAAGTACCTTTGATATGTGATCGGTCTCGGGACAATTACACGACACTGTCTACACTGTCTAAACTTACACTGTCTACACTGTCTAAAGTTACACTGTCTATACTGTCTAAAGTTACACTGTCTACATTGTATAAAGTTACACTGTCTACAGCAAATAATGAAATAAAGAAACATGGTATACTTTGAAATAATAAATCACTGTTTACACTGTCTAATTGCAATAATAAATCACTTTCTACACTGTCTACTTTGCAATAGTAAATCACTGTCTACACTGTCTACTTTGCAATAATAAATCACTGTCTACACTGTCTAAGGTCAGATCACACATCATTGGTACTTCACATTCCCGACTCAACAATTTATAATAGAATATAAAATCACATAATCAATGGCCAATCAATGAAATATAGTGAAGATCAATATCGAAATGCAGACAATAAACTGTACTCGTCTGTGGTCCTGTGCTGGTGTAACCGATAATCTGAACCACTCAGAATGCCACAATAGTCAAAACTCGTACAACAGTCTCCGAAAGCTGAAATAAACATTACCAATGTTCTTAGAATAGTCAAATTAGCTAGGATTGCCTGACCTTAAGTCCAATTCTGGACACAGGGGTAAAACGGTAATTTCGAATTAAAACGGTGTCCGTCGTTGGACCCTCTTTGCACCGAAAAGCGTGCCAGAGTCAACGGTCTCTAAAGTCGTCAAACTACATGTCTATGGATCCAGTTTTCTGATACGAACCCAACCGTATGTCCAGAGTTGGATTCCGGTGGGCTGTGCACGAAATTGCCCGTTGAGTTGGACCCTGGGGCCCGCAAAATGGCGATCCAATCAACTGTCTCAGAATCGGACCAAACTTGGTATACAGGACCAGAAAAATGATACGGTCCTGTTGGCACAAGTTTTATCTCAATCTGACGAGCGTGCACAAAGTAATTGTAAAATTTGCACATAGGCCGATACGGTGAATTTCGACGGATACGCATCAAATTCGTCGTGCACACGCGACCAATTTGAATTCCGTCAAAGCCCACACGACCACGGAACCGTTACGCACCTTTTGATGCTTTCGGTCCGCGACCACGTCGTCCGGATTGGCGGAACGTACGTCGTATCAAAGAGTTTTATTGAATTTCTATAAATCTAAAAACAGGTTTCTCCCAAATTGGGAATCCGATTTCTCGACGCATGGTCGACAAAATCCGATTCTACAAAAAGGGATTTGTAGCCCTATAGGTTGTCTAAGACTGTCATTAAATAGTTTTCGAAATTCCCTAGTGTTTGATTCAGAAAATGCCTGCCAAATTGGGTCGATAAACGGCTATATACTTTATTTTGGACAGATTTTCGCCAATATTGGCATCGATCCCTCGGGAAATCTAGGGCAAATAAATTCAAAATATATGAAGGAGTTAAGGGTCCTATAGATTGATTTCGTACCTGCAAAATCTGTTCGTGAAACGGACGATCGGGTAGACGGAAATCACCACGCAAAGTTGGCCTTCCGGCTGCTTCTTGCTTTTGTGTTAGCTCGCACTCGCGCGCGCACGTGTCTCTCTGGCCGCCAGCGGTGCCTTGCAGTGGTGCGCGGCCATCGTGGGGCCGCCCAGGTTAGGAGGAAGGGAGGCGTTAGGGTTTAGCTGTTAAACCTCCCTCTCGATCTCTTCATATATGGTTGTTCGACCGAGTAACACAGGTCAGGTTTTTATTGGTTTTTGTTGGCTGGGAAGCAGCTGGGCTCGGGCCTGCTCTCTGCTTGGCCGAACGTGGAGCTGGCCATGTGGGCCGGGTAATAGCTGATTGTTTTGGCTGCTATGGGGGCTCAGGCCTGGCATTGAGCTGCTGGACATTTGGTTTTCCTTATTAATGTATATATATATAAATATATATATATATACACACATAATTTCCTATGTACATATATACATATATATATACACACATATACGTGTATTTTATCTATACATACACACACACTTATATAATATAAATATATATACGTACACATACACACATATATTATATATATACCCACTTATATATGTAATTACATTTACATAAACATACACATATATTTAATATATGATTATATATTCTTACACATACGAATATCCTCCTATTTATATGTATATATATATATATATATATATATATATATATATATATATATATATATATATATATATATACACACATGCCCACTTGTACACCTATATTTATATAACATGTATATATGTATATACATTAATAAATTCTGAATATATGTTTATACAACAATATAATATAAATAATACCTATTTGACGATGAAGAAAACAACCATTTAATAATAACTAATTATTTTAATACAACAACAATATTATTAATAATACTAATAATCCTGATAACAACTAAAAATAACCCAATAGCAAGTGTAGTAAGGTTTGGTGAATCTAGTACACACACCCTTTATTGGCTCCCGAAAATCACACAAATAATGTAAACACTAATAAAATAATAATAATAATACTTATAATGTATATATAACAATTATTAGAAATTAATTGCCAATTCCAAAAGATATTGCACCTACCTAGAATATGTCTACATGGCCGTATTGGGTCTCACTACATGCCTACATGGGCTTGGATTTGGTTTGGCCCAGTTCGGACTAACTTGGTTCAACCGGGTTCCTACAAAGTCAATAAATCTAATAATAATTAATTAAACTTATTTATAATGGTCATGCTATAACCTGGCTTGGTTTTCCTAGTTAGGACACACCTATGGTTCGCCATTCCCCTATCATGGCTAAACACTAGTCAAAGCACGCCACTTCACTATCCGTGCCATTATTCCTAGTCGTCTTGTACTTCAAAACTCAACCATGGCTAAAGTCATCTACCGTAATAATTAACTAAATAATTATTTATAAAATCTAAAAATCATCATTCCAATAAAATAAATAATAATAAAAATGTTCCAAATTTATGGGAAGGGCAGCTACAAATCTACCCACCTTAAAAATAATTTCGTCCTCAAAATTCTAATTCATAACTATTCCTTACAATTCAAAGAAAATATACTATTACCTTAATTTCCTCGAAAATAGTTGTATCCTCCTTCTAGCCATTTTGTAACTACGAAACTTCGAGGACTTCTACCTACCTTTGGTCACACTACTCCCTTAATGGTATGTCCCTAAAACTTTATAATCATCCAACTAATTGCTAAAAATTGCTACCAATATATATCTACTATATGTGGAATCTATAATCCTCTCTTATCTATTAAGTATCCCAAAAATTTAACAAGCAACTAATTTTACACAAGTAGCGAAGAAATATTGGTAATTTCTAATAAGTATGACCATTCGTCGCTCCAAAAATAGGAAGGACAGGAAAATAAGGAAGAATAATCGAGAGTAAAAAATAAAATTTCTAGAGCGGCAGAGAGTATTCAATGATGCAGACAGAAAGAAGGTTTATAAACCATTGACTTATTGCTAAATTGGCTACTCTAGTCCAGTCACTTGCTAAATCAAAGACCCTTCGTTTCTTAGGGGGCTTGCAATCCGTGCAATGCAGAAGTCCCGTTCTCAAAATTTATCTAAACAAGGTTCCCTAATAGAACGGGATTTGAGAAGTCAAGATCATGATCTTTTTCGTGGTTATTTAAACGCACGAGCAAGGAATAAAATGCAATACAAGATCGTATCACGACTTCTAGGTAGATGGGATAAGGGTTACGAATGACCTCACATTCTGAGAGGTGGGGACTACATAATAGTTATAGGGACCTATTTCAATTAGTTCGGTTTTATAGTCCAACCATGGTGGTATGTATGGATGGGTTTTACTGGATCTTAATGGACTTCCTAATTGGACATCACTCGTTGGTTGGTTGAACCTTGGATTTCAATCCATATGGACTGGACAAGATCCCAATGATAAAACTATTTCTACTAGGTTAGGGTACCCTAGAATAGGCTTTAACTCAAGTGGTTGAGTTAGTTGCCGGTCAGGTTGGTTGGCTAAGTTCCTAAAGTTCAAATGCGCCTTCAGTGACTTTTGTGTTTAAGTAGCATAAGAGGCCTCCATCAAGTAGCACACTAGTGGCGTGTGCGTAGTGGGCTTCGAGTAGATCACCACAACATATTATGTCGAAGGGATTGAGTCAAGGTTGAGGCTCTAGAGAAAATCGGGAAGTATACCGGTATTATGGTAAGGGTTATAGCTAGTCCCTTTTGTCCTGAAAGTCGTACCATAAAAATAGAGTACAAGGGGACGTGTTTGAGTGGGACATGATATACCTAGATGAAGGTGGACTCATCTAGATTTTGTATGTAAAATTTTTTGGAAGGTAACAGCTGGTCTCATGCTCCGATTATTATTGACACGGTCGGGGACACAAAATGATCTAGATGGAAAGTGGGAGTCCCTGGGGGCACTAATTATCATCTCCATGGAAATTATTCTAATCAATCAATAATTCTTGTATATTCCAAAATTTTAGAGGGTTTACAGTCTAACCACCTTAGAAGTTAGGACATGATCTTAGGAATAATGAGGTTAGAAGAATTTCAATGTCAGGATATTGTACCTCGACTCTTGCTAATAAAGAATAAGGCATAGCGTAACGGGATACGGTAGATATAAGTCAACTCGAGGATCGTTCCTCAATGAATGGAAGATGAGTGTGTACAATGACACATGGTTGATACAATAGAATGATTTATTCGTCCATAGTATACAAGAGTTACCGATGGGGGTAACCAATCTCGGAATGAGTGTCTACCATAGTCATGGTAAATGATTGTCCTTACCCTTGTCTATTCATCTCATGTCTAAACCGTGGGCTTTGGCCGAGGGAAGGCTGAGTTGAAGATTAAGGATTGCTAGTTAAAGCAAGCTTCCAGCAAATAATTAGAGACTCACAACATTTGGTTTCTTGAGAATAGATAGTCTCCTAGGTTGGCGTTCTGACCAAGGGTAAAACCCTAATCATTCTCAAATTTAGATGGCTTGAAAGTCTCAATAGTAGTTTGAGGGTCGATGGGAGAACGAGTAACTCAATCACATGACTGGCCGATGGTAGCTATACTTGTGCCTACCATTATCATAGCCATGGGAATACTCTGTATCTCTCTACCATCACGAGCTTTCGTCTTTCCAAATCGGTGAAAGACAAAAACAATAAAGAATTCAAGGGAGATGTTACTGAATATAATTTCGTGATTCAAGGACGAACATATAATTCAAGAGGAATTGTCAATGCAGTCGTGGATGAGATCCTAGAGACATCTACATCTCAATCTACGTAGGTTAATCAGAGGGAGAGCGAACCGGGTGCACTACGGTTGATCAGACCATAATACATCGATTCTGATTAGACAATATGTTAGTAGGCGTCCCCAATAAACATATGTCTTGAATCAAGCTCGATAAAAGAGTAAACTTGCAAAACTAGGCTGTGATAGCAACATTGGTCAAAATAGTCAAATTATAATTATACAAGATTTTTGAAAGAAGGCACAAGTAGTTCGAGTTTTGTGAGAATCAAAACCTTACCCGATGTTCTTGCTTATTCGGTCATCCTAGTATCTTCTTAATCATAAGACCTTGGTCAACCAATGGGTTATGAACTTTTAAATTCTATATTCCCGGTAAACCTATTAGTGTCAGTTAATTACCTCGACAATAGGTTACAAGGACCACGGAATACTAGGTCGGGAGACATGCTATCCAACTTACAAACTTCCACTAGTATTGGATTTAATTTTATGGGTCACACATGGCATCTTTCTATCCTCTATGGTATCCTAAACTTGTAATCATGTTTGAAGTCATTTCACCGAGGATTACGCCTCGCCCGTATACTCTGGCTGTGGTAAACCCTTGGTTTCGTAACTCAAACATGATACAAAATCGAACACTTCTTAATTCTATCCAATATTGGCTCAAGGGTAACTACGATCAGGAGAGGACCACTAGCCATATTTTAGCAATATTTTATAACCTATATTTTCTTAAACAATTCAACTCTAGGGGTCGTGTCTCACCAGTGCGCTGCTGGCTGCAGTGAATCCATAGTCTTTCTAATTCAAATAAATGGCGACAATGCGCTGTTGTCCTGCCATTATGCGTTAACTAACATTCCTTTAACTATATCTAGAAAAAAAATTCCTGAGCTTCTAGAGATTCAACCAAGTTGACTATGAAATAGAGCGTAAGTATTTGTCCTACCGTTCACAACCCTTTAAAATAAAAGATTTAACAGGAAGGAATTAACCGAGGACAAAAGAATTACAACTTTCTAGTATCTATTTCATGTGTATCCAAGCCTTTGAGGAAAAACTTGATAAATCGAGGTCTGCATACGGATAACAAAATCAGAACTTTATAAAATAATGATTCTTAGGGCAACTAGCAATTAAATAAATAATTCGGCTAGGATATGGGAATGATATCTAAGAGGCAAAGAGAATGAATTGAACAATTCATCAAGGTTAGATCATTACTTCTATGAAACCCTATCTCACCAAGTGAATAATCTATCCATATTGGATCATGTCGTCATATCAAAAGGTAATTGTGTACCTATGGGGATCTGGCAAACTATCAAAATTAATAACTCCTCATCTAAATTCCATGGCCTAGACTACCCATCAGTAAACTTGTATAAGGGACTCCTAGTCCTAGTTATTCTCTTAAATTAAATTAATTTCTAATTATTGAATGAGCATTTCCTAGGCGCAGGCTCGCAATAGTACGACTAGTCTTAAGTACTATCACGAGTTCGCATGATTTGCAAAAACAGACCTGCATGGGCCACCACAAAAACTTGCCACGACCCGCACCCATTTTTTTTTTAAACGGATACGAGACTTGTCCAAGCCAGCCTACGCTGCCGTATCGGCGGTAGAACGTTGTCACGACCATGAAGATCAGAATCACAAATAATGCTCATTCACTAATAAAATAATAATAATAATACTTATAATGTATATATAACAATTATTAGAAATTAATTGCCAATTCCAAAAGATATTGCACCTACCTAGAATATGTCTACGTGGCCGTATTGGGTCTCACTACATGCCTACATGGGCTTGGATTTGGTTCGGCCCAGTTCGGACTAACTTGGTTCAACCGGATTCCTGCAAAGTCAATAAATCTAATAATAATTAATTAAACTTATTTATAATGGTCATGCTATAACCTGGCCTAGTTTTCCTAGTTAGGACACACATATGGTTCGCCATTCCCCTACCATGGCTAAACACTAGTCAAAGCACGCCACTGCACTATCCGTGCCATTATTCTTAGTCGTCTTGTACTTCAAAACTCAACCATGGCTAACGTCATCTACCGTAATAATTAACTAAATAATTATTTATAAAATCTAAAAATCATCATTCCAATAAAATAAATAATAATAAAAATGTTCCAAATTTATGGGAAGGGCAGCTACAGGAACTACCTACCTTCCAGTCAGATGGTGACCACCAGGCATAACCCTGGCAACGAGTGGGTTTATTTTGTTCTCCCACTTTATTGTAAAATTATTCTTTTGAGGCATTTAGCCGACGAGCACGTGTTAGCTCGTATTGTACCTTTATTTACTGTCTGCCTACGGCATGTAACATGATTGACAAATCCTAGGGTTGATCATGTATGACTGAAACTCTTGCTAGTCTTGACATTTTGTTCGACTAGCTTCATGATCATCTAAATATATAATGTATGGGACGCCTCACTATTATATATTTGGTGCTCTGATATCTTGTAAACTGTTAGTACTTGCTTGAGATTGAGACAATAGGCTTGTTCATGACCATGGGAGACTGATGGCTTGTAGTTAAACCCTCATGTATCTAGACAGCCGTAACCGTATAGCGAGGTGGGTTGCACTTCAATATACGTAGCTGGCTATGTACGCCCCCGCTCTCCAGTATTCTGGTTCTGGAGCGTTACATGGTTTAAGTGGTAGCCCATACAGGTCTTATAAATTAAAATATGTGAGGGTTTACCGAATAGATCTCTCAATCAGTACTCGCCCTTGATCTCTGCTCGTATCTTCTAAATCCCTGAAAATCTTGACCTGATCACATGCTTGTATCGTTGATTTGTCTTGGTCCTTCCTTATTGTTTCCTATGTCGTCTTCTTTAGCGGTATTATTCCTGGTCCTACCGATCGGCAAGGCGAAGTACCTCCCGTGGACCGACGGCAACCTGAAGATCAAGCCCAGCATTCAGGAGTAGCCTCCAGAGTCATGCCTACTAGGGATCCAGAGCCACCAGTTCAGCCCGTCCAGCCTGCAGAGCCTAATGATGGCACTTTGGTGGGTCTCATCCGGACTTTGTTAGCTTCTCAGGATCGTCGAGGAGACGCCTTACACTAGGCAGTGACAGATGCTCTGACCAGAGGTGGTCATCAATGTAACAGCGCGGCCAACAGCTTCAAGCGCTTGAACCCTCCCTTCTTCGATGGTAGCAAAAATGCTATTACTGCTGATGCGTGGCTTCAGGACACAGAGGTGATTCTAGAAGCAGCCATGACTCTAGAAAACGAGAATGTGGCCGTGGTGCACCTACAGTTATTGGATCTTGCCCGCAGCTTGTGGCCGGTGCAGGCCAGTGGATTAGTGGCACCCATTGCTTGGACAGTATTCCGTGAGAGATTCCAAACCAAGTATTTTGATGATGTAGCTCGGTACGATCTACAGACGAGGTTCACCAATATGAAGCAGATAGACAGGACGGTCGACGGATATGCGGCTGAGTTTTCGAGACTTAGTCGGTTTGCTCCTATCTTGGTAAGGACCGAGTTTGATAGAGCCCAGCGGTTCCAGCAGGGACTTCACCTGAAGATTTTATTGGCAGTAGAGCAGTTTGAGCATCAGACTTTTGATGCAGTATTGAGAGCAGCGAGGAGGCATGAGTATACCTCCCAGAGGATCGTGGATAGGACCAGAAGTCGGAAGCGATCCCACAGTCAGAAGAATCAGTCTTCAGCATCAGCCCCAGCAGCTAGGGCTTTGACCATCGGAGCTCCGAGGCGGGCGACCTCAGTAACGTCGGTTCAGCATTCAACTCCGACGTACCCTCTGCAGCAGAAGCAGAAGCACTCTTCCGTAGTGGGATGTTCACACTACGGGAAGCTAGGACATGTGGTATCAGAGTATCGCAGAACATAGGGGTTGTGCCTGGTTTATGGTGCCCCAGACCATAGGGTAGGGAACTGCCCAAACAGAGGGAGTTCATCTTCGTCAGCCTTCTCTAGTCCTTCAGTTAGAGGACCAGCTCCAGACCAACAGCAGCAACAGTACCCGTTCCCGAGGCCATTGCTGCCGCAGGCCCAGGTATTCCAGCAGCAGAGATCACAGCAGTATGCCCAAGCCCAGGCCTTGATCCAGAGCAGACAGAGAGGTTTTTAGCAGAGGGGACCCGCACGCGGAGGACATGGTCAAGTGCTGGCTTTGACTATGGGAGAGGAAGGATTGGCTCCAGGTGAGGTAGTAGCAGGTACTATTCTCGTCAACACCTTTCTAGCTTCAGTATTATTTGACTCTGGTGCCTCGCATTCATTCATGTCTGAACGATTCACGATACGGATAGGACTGGAGCACGAGTCATTATCAGTAAGGCTTAATATACTTACAGGTAACAGACTTGTGGAAGTAGATAGAGTGTTTTTCTCGTATCGGATCGTAGTTAGCGGTAGAGAATTTCTCGCTAGATTGATAGAGTTTCCGATGGCCGATTACGATGTGGTCTTAGGAATGGATTGGTTGAGAGACCAGTATGCTAGGATAGACTGCCATATTGGCAGGGTTGTTTTAGCATTCCAGACGAGCCAGAGTTTTCCTTTTTCCGAGGCGAAGTTGAACCTTCTCCTCCGGTATTGCGGATGGTGGTAGCAGCAGTGCAGTTACCCCGGATAGTCGAGGAGTTTCCAGATGTTTTCCCAGAAGAGCTTCCAGGAATGCCGCCAGAGCGGGAGATCGAGTTCACCATCGACTTAATCCCCGGGACAGCCCCAGTGTTGGAGAGAGTCTACAGGATGGCGCCGTCAGAATTGGAGATATTGTACAAGATGATTGAAGAACTTAGAACCAAGGGATTTATTCAAGCTAGTGGATCGCCTTGGGGAGCCCTGATGCTTCTTGTAAAAAAGAAGGATGGTACGTACAGGTTATGTGTAGATTATCGTACCTTGAACTCAGTGACAATCAAGAACAAATACCCTCTCCCGAGGATAGATGACTTGTTTGATCAACTCAAGGGGGCAGCAGTATTCTCGAAGATTGACTTGCGGTCAGGATACCATCAGATCAGAGTCAGAGAGCAGGACATTCCAAAGACAGCTTTCAGATCTAGATATGGGCATTGGAAGTTTTTTGTTATACCATTTGGAGCAACCAATGCGCCGGCCGTATTCATGGACCTCATGAATCGTATCTTCATGTCTTATTTAGATCAGTTCGTGATTGTGTTCATAGACGACATCCTGGTCTACAGCAAGAGTGAGGCAGAGCATGAGCAGCATCTCAGAGTTGTCCTCCAGATTCTCAGAGAGCACTAGTTGTATACCAAGTTCAGTAAATACGGGTTCTGGCTCGACTGTATTTCGTACTTGGGTCATATCATCACCAGAGGAGGAGTAGAAGTGGATCTCCAGAAGATCATGGCCATTGAGACGTAGCCAGTACCTAGCGCAGTTGCAGAAGTTCGCAGTTTCCTTGGCTTGGCCGGCTACTACCGGTGATTTGTTTTAAACTTTGCTCAAATTTCAGCACCATTGACCCAGTTGACCCACAAGGATGTGCAGTTTGCTTGGACAGCAGAGTGCCAGGATTCTTTTAAGAAGTTGAAGCGAGGTTTGATGACGGCTCCCATTCTCACGCTTCCAGACGGGACCGGGGGATTCTCAGTATATTGTGATGCTTCAGACAGAGGCTTAGGATGTGTTCTGATACAGCATGGGAAGGTAATAGCTTATGCGTCACAACAACTTCATGATCATGAGAGGAATTGTCCAACCTACGACTTGGAGCTGGCAGCAGTAGTATTTGCACTCAAGCTATGGAGACACTATCTGTATGGAGATAGGATGGAGATTTTTACTGACCACAAGAGCCTGAAGTATATTTTCACTCAGAAGAATCTTAACATGCGTCAGAGAAGGTGGCTAGAGCTACTTGTGGATTATGATGTCAACCTACAGTATCATCCTGGAAAGGCCAACGTTGTTGCAGATGTATTGAGCAGGAGAGCCGGAGTTTATTTCCTAACAGTGCAACCAGAGTTGTTAGCAGATCTTCAGAAGATGGGTATTGAAGTTGTCCTTCGTACCAGTATGGCATTAATGGCCAGTATGCAAGTTCAGTCCAGTATAGTCGGGAGGATCCGGATGGCGCAGTCAGCAGATTCTAAGCTTTAGCGGCTTAGAACAGAGTATGAGGCGGGACGACGGCCCGAGTTATGTATCCATGAGGACGGTACACTTAGGCATGGGAAGCGTCTTTGTGTATCCAGTGGTGATATCAGACAGAAGATCATGGCAGAAGCTCACAGTTCTCAGTATTCCATTCATCCCGGTGGCACGAAGATGTACCGTGGTATCCGTCAACACTTTTGGTGGAATGGCATGAAGAGGGAGATAGCCCGGTTCGTCTCTCGATGTTTGGTTTGCAAACAAGTTAAAGCTGAACATCAGAGGCCAGCTAGACTTCTTCAGCCCTTGCCAATTCCAGAATTGAAGTGGAAGCACATAAACATGGATTTTGTGACTGGATTTCCTAGGTCCCTGGCCGGTAGAGATGCTATTTGGGTCATTATAGACAGGCTCACGAAGGTGGCTCACTTTCTTCCGTTCAGAGTTGGTCAATCGACGGCTCAGCTAGCAGAAATGTACCTCAGGCAGATCGTTAGATTTTACGGTGTACCAGTCAGTATCACCTCGGACAGGGATTCCAGATTTACGTCGTATTTTTGGCGTAGTCTGTAGGAGAGTTTGGGAACTCACCTCCAGTTCAGCTCAGCTTATCATTCGCAGACAGATGGTCAGTCGGAGCGTACCATACAAACCTTGGAAGATATGTTGAGATCTTGTACACTCAACTTTGGTAGTTTATGGGAAGATCACCTGCACCTGGTGGAGTTGTCGTACAACAACAGCTTCCAGGCCAGTATCTAGATGGCACCGTTCGAGGTACTATATGGTAGGAAGTACAGATCCCCGCTGGCATGGGATGATGTTGGAGAGAGACAAATGCTCGGTCCGAAAATGATTGCTCAAACGGTTGAGGTGGTCGGGAGAGTCAGAGATCATCTTCGAGTTGCCCAAGATCGCCAGCGTTATTGGGCCGATTCTCATCGGCGTCCCCTTAAATTCTCGGTCGACGACCATGTATTCCTGAGGATTTTGCCTAACCGTGGCGTCATTCGATTCGGCGTACGGGAAAAGCTTAGTCCTAGGTATATAGGACCGTTTGGCAACCTGGAGCGAGTAGGTAATGTATCCTATTGTTTCGCTCTTCCGACGTCGCTACGTGAGGTGCATAACGTGTTTCATGTATCCCAAATACGACGGTATATCCCAGATCCGAGCCACATCCTGGATCATTCGGAATTGGTTGTTGGTACCAACCTTTTGTATGAGGAGAGGCCCGTGTCTATATTGGACCGGAGAGAGAAGATACTCAAGAACAAGACTATTAGTTTAGTCCGTGTTGCTTGGGGTCATCACTCTTTGGGTGAGTCAACGTGGGAGCGTGAGGATGATATTCGATCGCGATATCCCGACTTGTTTGACTCATAAGGTATAATGTCCTTCTTATACCTTATGCTCTCAGTTCCTAGCTTGAATGATTGATTGATTGATTGCCTTGTTATAGCTTGCCTGTGATTAGCATAGCTTGTCCTTGCTTCTCTAGCATCTTGATTAAATTTTGAGGACAGAATTTTTTTAAAGTGGATAGAGTTGTAACGACCGTGGTTCGTATTACGTATTTGGTATACGTGTACGTATATTGCATGATTGCTTGGTTCGGTTCAATTTGCTTGGTTCGGCTTGGTTGGCTTGGTTTGGTTTGGGTTGATTCTTCATGTGGACCAACCCCCACTCTTTTCCTTTATAGCCGCCTACTCTTTCTCTCTCTCCTCATTACTTCTTTTCATTTACTCTTCTTCTTCCTCACCATTACTCTCTTCCACCTACCAGAGGAAGGTTTAGGCAAGTGCAACTTGCTTCATGGAGGAACTCATATTTTATTGTTCTATTTTCTTCTCCACAAGATTCTAAGCTACTTTAGTACTTAGCATTTTCAAATTCCTTGGCTCATTCCATGTAGATCTAAGTTTCTAGCATTTTGATCTTCTTGGTTTTGATCTACTAAAATGGCTTGCTTTTCGAAAACTAAAAGTTCCTTGTAGTAGGCATTCTGATTTTACGCAAGTTTGGTTTTTGGATGGCTGGACTTCACCAAGTCTTGGCCGAGATGGAGTTCCTCGAGTTTATGAGCTTTACACATGTTGTCTTGGCCATAGAAAGAAGATGAAGTTTTATGCACACGTTTTACGTACCAGCGTAATATTTCAGTCCTTATGTCCACGTTTTACGTGTCAGCGTGATATTTTTAACCTTTTACGCACACGCATTTGCGTGCCAGCATATTCCGTTCTACGCTGAGTTCTTATTCGATTTTACGCTAGGGGCCTTCCCGCTCGCGTAAAATCATGATCGCGTAAAACTCATGGCTCGAGCAGACTCTCGCGTGCATAAAATCTTGCTCGAGTATTTCTCTCGCGTAGAGTTCTACTCGCGTAAAATCTTACGCACGTATAATCTCGCTTGTGTAAAGCCCGGCTAGCGTAAAGCATCACCCACGTGCACCCTTGCTCGCGCTCGCGTAGAGCCGCTTTACGCTTAAGTCCCTTGGCCTAACGTAAAGGCTCACTCGCGTAGAGCCATGAGTCCCTTTGTATACCCGGTTGACTTTATGATTCTTGCACTCTCCATGACTTGGCAATTCACGGATTGATTGATATGACCTGGCTAATAATGGCATGGTATGGCCAGTACTTGATATGACATGACATAACAAGATATGACAAGCAAGCATGATGGAAACTATTGAAAGACTGTTGTGACGGCTTGCATGGCCTGACCATAATAAATGGTTTGGATACCGTGGACGATTGTGTTTGTACAAATAAATCAGTATTGTCTTGCATCATGTCTAGGACGGGGACCCCTGAATGCCACGGTCAGGGGTACCTACTGGAATTGACTAAGGCTAATAACTAGAATAATCCAGTAGTCATGAAGAGATTTCCCAGCCACAGGCAATCCCGTTATCTGGGCGCCCCATCATGAGATTTGTTGTCTACCGACGAGTAGGGCACATCTCCAGCACACTGTCATGTGTTGCACTCACCAAGCTACTTAAGGGTACATATGTTCTTGAAAAATGTACCCGCACGGATTCAATCCCCTAATTGCGTCTGGATAACCTGGATGATCTGCAGGGCTTGTGGCTGTTGGAATAATCTTATTGCATCTTGCTAGTAACTAGGCCTGTGATAACCATAGTTAGTTAAAGTATCAAGCTGTACTCATTGCTTGGCCGTGATTGGTTGGATGGAGTTTAGTCCAGCTTAGTCTTGTCCTGATCCTGTACAAGATTTGTAACATGACCTGATTACCTGTGCCTTACTTATCGATAAATGATGAGATACCAAGTTCTGTTCAGATGAAGAGTTACAACCCCGGTCCTTGTTTGGTTTAAGGGTTGTAACTTGGCTATCTGAATAGTCCCATGGTTACCTTATCATATATCGTCTTGATTATTTATGCTTGCCTTAACAATAAAGATCAGGGGCAAGGTTCTGTTCAGGCGAAAGGTTACAACCCCGGTCCTTGTTTGGTTTAAGGGTTGTAACTGGCTCCCGGAGCAGTTCTTTATCCTCTCTTCGTTTATTGTCTTATTTTACCCTATATTGAGCCCATCATGTTTTACTTTACCAGCAGTCTTTGAGACGGGTTTCTATTCAGGTGAAGGGTTGCAACCCCGGTCCTTATTTGGTTTAAGGGTTGCGACCTGGCTACTTGAATAGTTTTCTCGTACTCAATTTTATTATTGTTGTCCCTGTTATTTATCAGCATCTTTATAATTACCTTTATTATTCATTTATGATGTGCTGGTTTTAGTTCCTAAGTGAAGCCTCATTGTGGCACTTGCTCTTTCTGGGGTCTGACCCAGCTGGTTTTGTATGGCCAGATATCCGAGCAGCTCCAGAGGATCTACCTACCTTCCAGCCAGATGGTGACCACCAGGCATAACCCTGGCAATGAGTGGGTTTATTTTGTTCTTCCACTTTATTGTAAAATTATTCTTTTGCGGCGTCTAGCCGACGAGCACGTGTTAGCTCGTATTGCACCTTTATTTACTGTCTGCCTACGGGCTGTAACATGATTGACAAATCCTAGGGTTGATCATGTATAACTGAAACTCTTGCTAGTCTTGATATTTTGTACGACTAGCTTCATGATCATCTAAATATGTAATATATGGGACGCCTTACTATTGTATATTTGGTGCTCTGATTTCTTGTAAATTATTATTGGTTGCTTGAGATTGAGACAATAGGCTTGTTCATGACCATAGGAGACTGATGGCTTGTAGTTAAACCCTCATGTATCTAGACAGCCGTGACCGTATAACGAGGTGGGTTGCACTTCAATATACGTAGCTGACTATATACCCTTCCGTTCTCCAGTATTCTGGTTCTGGGGCGTTACAGCTGCTGATAATGGGGCCTCTTGGCCGAGCCCCCACTACCGCTGGCTCCATGTGAATCATGACCTCTCTTCGACTTCAGTTCAAGGTCATCCTCCGCTGCCATGGCTTCCAACAGAATCTTCTCAAAAGTATCATTTCTGTTGCTCTTGGTCAAGGACTTGACTTTCTTAACCAAATCCTTCCTGAACCTTCTAGCCTTCGATGTCTCGCTAAGGCCCTCCACAAATCTGTCCAGGCGGCAGAACTCTCCGGCATACTCCTCTACTGTCTGGTTCCCCTGAACCAGGTTCTCGAACTGCGTCTCCAAAGCGTCAAGTGCAGTGTCGGGGAAGAATTTCTTCTTGAAAAGCTTTTTGAAAGCCTCCCAAGTCTGCCCCTCTATATCAATCCTGGGGTCGATCTGGTACCAAGAGCGGGCAAGGTCCTGCATCTGGCTGCCCGCTGCTTCTAACTGAAGCCTAGCTGGTATCTCGACGAGACGAAAGATCTCCTCTATATGCTCGATCCAGTCGTCGGCATATAGGATACCCTCGGTACCCATGATGTCTCCCGGCCGCATCTTCTGGAAGTCCTGAATGCCCGAAGTCCTCGGCTGGTACGGCTGTATCTGTCCTTCCTGTGGTTGGGCAGCCACCTTCTCTACTGCCACCATGGCTAGCTAATGGGTATTGTCAATGCCCTGCCTCATATCTTCCGTCTGGCACCGCTGAGTCTCCATCATCTGCTGTATAAAGGTAAAAAACTACGCCATATCAACTGTCCCCTGAGGCGGTGGTGGTAGCATCTCCTGAACACCGGGGGTAGTCCTCAGAACCGGTGGAGGAGTACCCCCAAAAGCTGCAGACGGTCCCACCTGAGCTGGAACAAGAGGTACTGTGGTCCCAGGGTCCTGCTGAGTCGGGCGAGAAGTAGCAGACCTCTCAGCGGTATCCCTTAGGCCAGAGCGTTGCGATCGTGTCTCCACCATCCTGAAGACAGATCAAACAAAAAATCTATTACTGAGAAAAAAGCGATAAAATCAAAGGAGGACAGTTTTTTTTCAAAAGAAGACAATTAGCAGCAAAAATTAGATAAGAGTTTTCCTAATGTGATTGGGTACCTTAACTTATATCCTATATCCTACTGCAGGCTATAGTGATACTCTAGTTCGAGTACCACTACGAAATCGTACTAGTTGCGACTGGAGGACCTGCATATGCCACCACTAAAAATGTGTCACGATCCGTACCCAGTGTAAGGGCACGAGAAATTGGTACGTCCATCCTATGCCGCAGTGTCAGCGGTAGAACGCTGTCTTAGGTCCAACATCTAACGCAATCTAGAATATGTTCCGAATGGAGAACAACATAATAAGTAATCTCAATCACAAGCTAAGATGGAAACGATGTTAAGATAATCTCAACAGAGAGAGAGAGAGAGAGTCACAAATATAAATAATAAGTCTCGGTACAAAACTCCATAAATAATATCTCAATACAATCACAATGTCTCAAGAACTAGATAATAAGAAAGTCTATACTAAGCTAATGGCAAGTCCTCAGCGACTACTGGATTCTGCTGAGGGTCCAGGTCACCTGTGTCAACTAGGCCTGCTCCATAGTAAGTATCGCAGCAATCCTCATCATCTGTAATATTTTTAACAGGTCCAGTTAAGACATGAACGAATACATATCTCTCGCACAGATCATAACATGAAAGAAAATATGAAACAAGCTATAGAATAATATACATAAACTGTTGTAAAGAAATGAGACTATAGAGAGAACATGATATATGAAAATAGATATACATGATATAATAAGAGAACTGAACTAACTACGTAATGTAGAGCACAATCTGGTTATGTAAACTGGCTTAGGTTGTACATGACTTAAATCTAGTTTAGAGTTGCACATGATAAGGGTGTAGATCACATAACCAAATAAATACTCCCTCTGTCCCAATCAGTATACAAGGATCTGTCCAGGTTATGTTATGCACATGAAAGTAGTGTGTCACATGGATAGCTAGTCCACATAAATACTGGGTTATACATGAAGGCTCACATGATCATGCGTGTACATGAATCTCACATGAGTATACATGAATAAATACTAATACAAAGAGTAGACGATGCACATGATAAAGTACATGAGCACAATATACCCGATGTATCCGAGGGGATAACATCGCATGAAGAGATCCATATAGTAATAATCCGTGATAACATCGTGACAGCAACAAGTACACTAGTCTATAATAAGTAAATATGTCCAAGTAAGAATGAAACGGTCAGAGAATGTACTCGCCTGGCAATCCAAGCTGCTGATGAGGAAGTATAACTAAACTGGAGTGATGTAATCCTATTTAAAATAGCCATAAGTCACAATAAGGTCTAAAATATCATAAGAAAGGTCTACAATACAATTTTACATGATTCTAGGTCCTTATAGGTCAAATTCAACCTTGGTCAACTCTGGTCAAACCTGGTCAACTATAGGTTAACTAGTTCGTTTACTAATTTTTAGGTCATACACAAGTTTCCAAGTCATTCTAAGTTCGTGTGAGTTGATTTGGATCAAGTTTGACCCAAAGTTGACTTTTGTCAACTTGGTCAACTTGCCAGTCAACTCGACTAATCTAGGCTCATTGGGCCAATCCTAATCTGTCCCAATACTCCCTAGGTTACATCCACAAGCAATACTTACATATAGATATATTTCATTTCATCCAAGGTTAACACACACACACACACACACAGATATATATATATATATAAATATATATATATATATATATATATATATATATATATATATATATATATATATATATACACACACACACACACACACACACACACACACACACACATATATATATATATATATATATATATATATATATATATATATATATATATATATATATATATATACACACACACACACAAAAAAAAAAAAATATATATATATATATATATATATATATATATATATATATATATATACACACACACACACACACACACACACACACACACACATATATATATATATATATATATATATATATATATATATATATATATATATATATATATACACACACACACACACACACACACACACACACACACACACACACACACACACACACACATATATATATATATTTTTTTTTTTTGTTTTTTTTTTTTACATATATATATATATATATATATATATATATATATATATATATATATATATATATATATATATATATATTTTATATATATATATATATGTGTGTGTGTGTGTGTGTGTGTGTGTGTGTGTGTGTGTGTGTGTGTGTGTGTGTGTGTGTATATATATATATATAAAGGAAATTGGTTACTCGAAAGGACATGAAACTCGAAACTGAGGCTACGGATCTCGGCTAACCCACCAACAATATACATTTACACATATACCTATATATATATATATATATATATATATATATATATATATATATATATATATATATATATATATATATATATTTTTATATATATATATATATATATATATATATATATATATATATACATAAAGGGAAAAACTCAATATATATACATAAATAGAAGATAAATAGGACATAAATCAGATGATCGCTTCCCGCAAGTCCAGAATATCATATACGAGTAATAAACCCAGAAATCGTTGGTTAAAAGCCAAGAAATCGAATATTCATACATTCGATTCAATTTCGAATCTCGACAAAACCCAAAATCTACATAACGACCCAAAACGCACAATACACCACTAGAATCCGCAAAAATTGGCAAATATGATGGTCTTCGTATATGGGACGTGCTCGGGTACTCACGGAGTCGAAGCCGTGTTCGTATCGTGTCCAGAGAGTGAGTATCGGAAAACCTGATACGCGTGTCAAATGAATCGGTACGAGTTTGATTTCTCGTTCGATTTTGAACCGTTTCTTGTGAAACTTCGCATACACCTAGGCTAACACGTCCCCGACCTACTGGCCGAGTTAGCGTACGGCCAAGTGTCATTTCCGACGCGCATGAAGCCCGTGTCCACGTGCGGTCTGTGCGCGTGTGCACAGAACAGTGCACATCGTCGTGCACGCGGGACGGCGAGTCTAGGGACTCGATGTGCCCCGCCACACATGTCATAGTCGTGTCCTAGGATAGGCTAGGTATAGGGCTACACGTAGGACACATCGGATCGAGTCCACACGTGTCGGCATGAGGGCCGTGTCAGCGGCGGCTGTACGCGCGTGTGTCGACCCGTACGGTCGCGATCTCTCACTCGATTCGAATCGAGACGACACGAAACTTGGGGGACGTGTCCACAGACGTTACCTCCACCTACACGCCAAGTGGAACGCGGCCACGTGGCCTGTGCATCGCGCAAACAACACGCGGCAGCAGGGCACGTGTACGGCCTGCGTGCAGCGTGTTCGTGTCCTGTTTGGACACGAACACTAGCCCGATTTGAAGCGCAAACTATGGCGTCATGATCCCTACATCTAGGGCTATCCAAATATATAAATAGTTTTACAAATTATCAAGTTTCAATCCATTGAGTAATTTTATCGAACACCTACGTTGTAGCTCCGATACGTGTCTGATACGCACATCGAACGGACACAAAATCAAAAAAAACTAATCCTACAGGTCGAGGGTACCTAGATGCATGCTCTAATGAAGAAAAATAAGAACAAACAATAGTAGAACGATATTTACCTATTGAGAGTTGGAATCTCAATAAAAGGGAATCCTCGAGCGCTTTGACAACCAGTTTCTCCCGAGCAAATATCTCCAAATCCTTGCTAGCAATGCTTACGAAATTTCTCCTCCTCCCCATGGTCGCAACGCAATTCGTTTGAGGTGAATCGGATGCCGGATGAGAAAGTTATGGTTTTTGGAGAAGAGAGAAACTAGGGTTTGCACTTGTGACAGCTACAAACCAAAGCACAATGATATGAAGGTGGGATGCTGTGGCCGGCTAAGGGGGCTTGATTAGGGTTAGGGTTTGCTCATGGGCCAATTGCACTCTTCAAGTTGCTAAAAAGGCCCATGTCAAAAAGGCTAAAAAGGCTTTATGGAAAATAGCTTAAAAATAATTTAATAGCTTCCTAATTTGGACATTGGCCCTAAAATAAAATCTAAAAGGCCAAGGATAATTCTAAATGCATGGTTAGTCTTCTACTCATGATTGACTAAGTTTAGATCACTTTCTACAACTCAAAACACCAATCACAGCTACAAAAGCAATAACTCTAATTAATAAATTAATAAAAATTTCAAATTAAAATATAATGACTAAAATACCCTTAAAATTAAAAGTGAGTGTGACAGGCTCTAGGTACGAAGTTGAACTTTTGCTTGGCTTATCATCTCCAGACTGATGGCCAAACAGAGCGCGTGAATCAGATTCTCGAAGACATGCTATGGCTCTGCGCAATTGACTTCAAGTCAAGTTGTGACGTCCATCTACCTCTGGTCGAATTTGTATACAATAACAGCTATCAATCCAGCATTTAGATGGCGTCGTACGAAGTCTTGTACAGACAAAAATGCAGATCATCCATTTGCTGGGATGATATCGGGGAGCAACAGATTCTTGGCCCAGAGCTGGTGGAACAGACCATGCAAAAAGTTTAGCTCGTTCGGGAAAGACTGAAGATTGCACAGAGTCGACAGAAAAGCTACACTGACACACATCGACGACCCCTCGAGTTCCTGGAAGGTGACCATGTATTTCGGAAGGTAACGCCCATACGAGAAGTCACCAGATTCGGAGCCAAAGGCTAGCTTAGTCCAAGATTTGTAGGTTCCTTCGAAATTTTGAAGCGAGTCACCCCAGTAGCTTACCAGATAGCATTGCCTCCAGTACTGTCGGGTGTGCACGATGTCTTCCACGTCTCTCAGCTACGAAAGTACGTGTACGATCCGAGCCATATGGTAGATCTTGGTCAGCTAGATCTGAAGGCAGACTTATCATATGTAGAAGAACTTGTCAAAGTCTTGGAGCACAAGGATAAGCTGCTTCAAAATTGAGCGATCCTTCTCATCTGCGTACTCTAGAGGAACCATTCGGTCAAGGAGTCGACCTGGAAACTCGAGTCAGAGATGAGGGAAAGGTTTCCTTCGTTGTTTTTCTAGCGGTAGGTTCTCTTCTTAAGTTTCGAGGATGAAACTTTTTCTTAGTTGTTATAGTATAGTGCTCCGTCCCTACATCGTGCCCCGTTTCCCGTCTACAGGGTACGAGAGAAAGGAACACTGTCGCTATCGATTTAGTCGGGACGGATTGATTGGGATCGATTGAATCGAATGAACGGGACCGATTGAATTAAGATCATTTCCTTATTATGGAATGGCTTCTTCGGAATCAAGTCTCATATTCAGCGGATTGTGTTTCAAGGATGGACTCTCCGACTGATTCAGGAAAGACCTCTCATTGCTTTGCTTTTTATGCCACACTTTCTTCTTTGGCTTTGATTTTCTAAATGCATTTTCGTGAATGTTTTCGATGGTTTTCATGGCTTGCGTTTTCGAACTCCGCATTCGTATCGAACTCATTGAATCCGACAGTGTTCTAATCAGTTGCTTGTGCGATTTCAGGTGATCATGTAGGTGCCGTCTATTATAGCCAACGGGTCTCTCGCCTCAATCAAACAATCAAGGTGAGTGGTTGGCCCTTCTTTACCTTCGACCCTCTTATTATTTAATCAATCTACGATACCAAAAATATGCTATGCTAGATGTAAATGCAACGACACAAATGCTTATTCTAATAAACTGTTGCTCGACATCTCACGTATACGGGCTATAGAACTGCTTGTCGTATAACTGTTACCTGATTGTTAAATTGTCACAACTCGCACCCACTTTTTGGGATGCGAGTGTGTGCGCAAGTCCAGCCTACGTCGCATAATCGACACAGTAAGTTGTCTGGACCACAATGCTCAGAATCACAATATTGCTTATAAATAATTTCTTTATTTTTTTCATTCACATTAACTAAATCAATTACAATATCCAAAGTTACATTTGATTATAAAAATACAATGTCTCACAAAAATAGAAAAGATAACTAAATGAATACTCAACTTTCTAACTAGTCTCTAGGTTTTGACCTTCAAATACAGTCATATCTCCCCCAAGTATCCCACACATAGAGTAGCAAGTAACTATCTGAAAAATAGGTTTTCAGTTAGGAATGGAACGAGTACAATCCAAGCATGTAGTTACAAATATATGGTAACGACTATAAATACAGTGAATAGAAAATGACATATATGATGAAATAATAAACTATAAATTATGACAGGGAAAATAAAGTGAAACAATTAACAAGAGCTATAAGATGACTGGTAAAGTATGGAACAATAAAACGTAACCATCTACGTGAATTGAAGTACACATTTAAATATGTGATCGGTATGGGACAGTTACACCACAAGGTCTACATTGACTACTATGTAGTATGCAAATGCAGTATGAGAAGGTCTAAGGTCTGATCACATATTTACTTGGTACTTCCCCGCCCGACTACTACACATGGATTAAGTCATGACAGGGGTCACAAAATATGGTATCATGTCCACGTAACGAACGTGTCAAGAATCAAATATGCATCACTAATCATGCAAATATAGTAATTAACATTATTGGAAATAAACAAGAACTGTACTCGCTTGGGGTCTTTAGCTGGTAAAACAAATAATGCCATCAAATCCAGAATAGTTCGATTGGCTAGGGGCTATGTGAAGAATTCCAAAGTCATAAGGAAATATGGATACGATTATTCATGGTTAGGATTTAATATTGAAGAGATTTCACGTAAATAAATAGGTATAACTATTTTGAAAATAGTTTTATAATCTTTAAAATTGTATTCTGTACTATTTAAACTAATAAACAATTAAAATTCTAGAAATTATTTTAGAGATAAAACTACAATTTAGTCAAATAATTTTTTTGCTAAAATAGATATTATTTTAAATAGATAGAAAAATATTATTATAATATTTTTAGGGTTTTTAAATCAAATTTGAAATAAATATGCCCCAAAACAATAAACTTGTAGGAAATTATTTAACATATATATATTTCTAATAATAAATATATTTAACGATATTAAATATATAAAAAAAAACTATTGATACTAATATTAAGAAAGATAGCAACTCCATGAAGTAATTATATAAGTACTTATGTGCATACTGCCAACATAGTAAAAATAATAATAATAATAATAATAATAATAATAATAATAATAATAATAATAATAATAATAATAATAATAATAATAATAATAATAATAAAAATACTTATCAGTAAGGGCTTGTTTGGTAACCAAATTTCACTATTTGAATTTGGATTTGAAAATCCTCCAAATCCAAATCATGGATTTCAAGATTCAAATCCAACTCCAACCAAACATAGGATTTGGATTTATGATTAGTAATTAAATTATAGTCATGATCAATAATTAAGCTATTAATTAATTATGATTAATTATAGTTATTATTATTTATAAAATTAATAATTAACGATTAGTAATTAACTATTAGTAATTAATAATTGACGATTAGTTATTATTAATTATAAAATTAATAATTAATGGTTAGTTAATTTTTAAATAAATAACAATTAATAATTAAAGATTAATAATTAATAATTAACGATTAATAATTAATAATTAATAACTATAAATTATAATTAACGATTAATAATTAATAATTAAAAATTGATAATTTTTTATTAACGATTAATAATTAATAATTATAATTATTGATTAATAATTAATAATTAACGAATAATTAACTATAAATTAAATATTTTAAAAATAGTAATTATAAATTAATATTATTATAATTAGTATATTATTAATTAAATTATTATAAAATATGATTCTAATTGTGATTAAAATATTATTAATTAAGATTATAATAAAATAGTTATTAACAAATTATTAATTAATATTATAATAATACTAATAAATTATTAATATGATTATAACAAAATTAACTAATTTTTAAATTAATAATACTAAACATAGGATATGATTATTAATTAATATTATAATAATACTAAAAAATTATTAATTAATATTATAATAATAATATAATAATACTAGTAAATTATGATTATTAACTAATTAACAAATTATTAATTAATATTATAATAATACTAATAAATTATTAATTATGATTATAACGAAATTAACTAAATTTTTTAATTAATAATACTATTTTTTTAATTAATAATACTAATAAAATGGTTATTTTTTTATTAATTAACTAATTTTAACGAAATTATTAAAGAAGAAATATTTTTAACGAAATTATTAAAGATTAACTAATTTTTAATTTACTAATTTTTAACAAAATTGTTAAATAATAAATATTTTAACGAAATTATTAAAGAATAATTATTTTTTTCCTCCAAAATCCAACCAAATCCAAGTTTTGGATTTTGTCATACTTTACATATCCAAATCCATCTCCAACCAAACATAGGATTCCATGGATTTGTCTCCAAATCCATAGAAATCCAAATTCCACCTCCAAATATGGTTTACCAAACACACCCTAATAATACTTGAAGTAAGTCTTCCTCGTCTTCTGTGAAGACCAAATAATAAAAAATTAAAAAGTTAAAACCCATGTTGTTGTTCTTTTATGTGATTTTTTGACTTTCATCCCACTTGCTAATATGAATTTGTACTTACATCCCTCTTTTTAATTTTTTTTAGACTTACATCCCACTTTTCGTCACGAAAAACATTCATTTTGTTACAAAAAGTATTTGTTTTGTCACGAAAAGTACTTTTAGTGACGAATGTAAGTCTAAAAAAATAAAAAGTGGAATGTAAGTACAAAGTCATATTAATAAGTGGGATGAAAGTCAAAAAATCCCTTCTTTTATTGAAAATGGAGACAGAGAGACAGAGAGACACAGAAAGATTTAAGAAATTGAGAAAGAGGGAGAGAGGAGAATCAGGAGGGCTCACCACGAGGTTCCGTGCTGATGGTAACGCGATGGCGGTCGGGTAGTGGCCGGGAGTCGAAGACAGCTGCTCGCAGTGGCGTGGAACTCCGGCACCGATGATCCGGGAGCACGTGGTTGGAGGCGCTCGGGCAGTGGATGCCGGTGTTGCAGCCGCCGCTGGTGTCGCTCGTTGGCGCAGGGCGGCAGGTCGGGTGGACGCCGGTGAGCTGGTACGGCCACGGAGAAGGACGAAGAAGCGTTGCAGGTCATTGGTGCCGCTTGCGGGGAAAATCGAATGGTTGCGATAACGGCGGCTTAATGCCGAGCGTATGAGGACGACGAGGGTCAGGAAGGAAGTCAGACACAACGAGGGTCGTGACGATGACAGAAGGCTGGTAGAGGAAACCCTCGACGAGGAGGAGGTTAGGGCTTTCTTTGATTTCTTCTGTATTTAGATAGTTGTCGTGTCCTAACTGTTTGGACATAGGGGAAAGATTTTGTGGCTAGTGTCCGATGTGTCGGACACGAGAAATTTGTATATGGTGATGTATTGAATGGAATGGAATGGATGCGGTGGACACGGACAACACGGGTCCTGACACGGTGGACACGGCCACAGATTTTTTGGGTGTTGGCTGTGTGTTGGTGTCGATGATGTCTGTGGCGTTGGTGGATGTTACTGATGTAGACGATGGTGGTGCGGAAGTTGGTGGTCCGGTGGCATGGCGAGCATGGGTGGTCGAGGATAGGCATGGGTAGGGCTGCAAATGAGCCAAGCCGTTTGCGAGCTGCTCGAAGCTCGGCTCGATAAAAGCTCGTTTGAGCTCGGTTCGTTTAGTAAACAAGCCGAGCTCAAGCTTCATTTTCGAGCTCGTTTAATAAATGAGCCAAGCTCAAGCTCAGAAGTACTCGGCTCGTTCGAGCTCGCAAGCTGGCTCGTTTATGAGCTTGCGAGCTAGCTCGTTTAGAAGCTCGTTTAGGAGCTTGTTTAGAAGCTCGTTTGTTTGTTGAATTCTAATTTTATGTATGTTTGTATAATAATATGGTTGTGTGCTTTATATATTTATATGTCCTTAATAATTGATATAAAGGAACTTTTTTAATTAATTTTTTATAAATAAATTGTTAAAGTTACGTATACTTGAATTCAAGAGTAACTAGGTTGAAATCGAGCTCATTAAGCTTGAAATAAAGGTGAACAAGCTTGAAATCAAGCTTAATGAGCTTGATATGAGCTTATCGAGCTTGTTTATCAAACTTGAATCAAGCTTGCTTATCAAGCCAAGCTCGAGCTCAAACCAAGCCAAGCTCAAGCTTAATATAAACAAGCTCAAGCCAAGCTCAAGCTCTAAAATAAAAAAATTATCAAGCTTGAGCTCGAGCTCGAGCTCGATTAATTCTAGTCAAGCCAAGCTTAAGCTTACAAAAGCTTGGCTCGGCTTGGCTCGTTTGCAGCCCTAGGCATGGGAGAGTTTGTTGGTTTGGATTGGAAATTATCCATGACAGCAAAACAATGGAAACTAGTCACCTTAAATAGATGGGGAACTCTAGTTAGATAAGGAATCTAATAGATAATTTCTTACATAAATTTAAATCAAATAGGTTTTAAAATAAATTTCGATCAAATGACTATCCTATAAAGGATTAGGACAGTATTTAAAGTAATATCCTATTATATCAAATAATTTCTAATTGATAAGTCTTTAATTTAAATCAAATATAATTATTTAAAACAATTTATTTCAATCAAAACTACTAGTAGATAATAATAGTTAATTTAAATCAATCATTTATTATTATCCAGTAGCTTATTATATGATTTCAAATCTATATCAAATAATGATCAACATAATTTTTTTAAAATAATATTTAGTGTTATTAAAACTAATTTTGAATAACATTGAGAATACCATTTAATATATTTAGATAAATATAAAAATCTATCTAAAGATGATTTGGTTAATCCTTCAAGATAACTCATAATTTAAAACAAAATCTATGTCCTTAATATAACTTTTTAACATACTATTTTAGTACCATAAAATAAAATAAGCCATACCTTGCATAAACACATTTCTATTAGCAAATCTTTTTTGATAGAAATTATTTATAATTTTCAAAACCGTTTTCGAAATTAATATTTTGAAAGCCCAAATTACTAATCAAATATTTGTAATGCAAATAATGACCACAATGCTCAGAATCATAATATTGCTCATAAATAATTTCTTTATTTTTCTCATTCACATTAACTAAATCAATTACAATATCCAAAGTTACATTTGATTATAAAAATACAATGTCTCACAAAAATAGAAAAGACAACTAAATGAACACTCAACTATCTAACTAGTATCTAGGTTTTGGCCTTCAACTACAGTCGTATCTTCCCCAAGGATCCCACGCATAGAGTAGCAAGCGATTATCTGAAAAATAGATTTCCAATCAGGAATAGAACAAGTACAATCCAAGCATGCAGTTACAAATATATGGTAACGACTATAAATACAGTGAATACAAAATGACATATATGATGAAATAATAAACTATAAATTATGACATGAAAAATAAAGTGAAACAGTTAACAAGAGCTATAAGATGACATATAAAGTATGGAACAAGAAAACATAACCATCTACGTGAGTTGAAGTACACCTTTCAATATGTGATCGGTCTGGGACAGTTACACCGCAAGGTCTACATGGACTACTATTCAGTATGCAAAATGCAGTATGACAAGGTCTAAGGTCAGATCACATATTTAATTGGTACTTTTTCACCCGACTACTACACATAGATTAAGTCATGACAAGGGTCACAACATACGGTAAAATAATACAACAAAATATGGTATCAAAACTAAACCCATATGCCACTAATCCGTATAACGAACGTGTCAAGAATCAAATATGCATCGCATCACTAATCAGGTGCATCACTAATTAGGTAAATATAGTAATTAACAATATTGGAAATAAACAAGAACTGTACTCGCCTGGGGTCCTTAGCTGATGAAACATATAATGCCATTGAATCCAGAATAGTCCATTTGGCTAGGATCGATGTGAAAAAGTCCAAAGTCACAAGGAAATATGGATACAATTAGTCACGATTATGATTTAATATTGAAGAGATTTCACGTAAATAAATAGGTATAACTATTTTGAAAATAGTTTTATAATCTTTAAAACTGTATTATGTACTATTTAAACTAATAAACAATTAAAATTCTAGAAATTATTTTAGGAATAAATCTACAATTTAGTCAAATATATTTTTTGGTTAACATAGACATTATTTTAAATAGTTAGAAAAATCGTAATAATTTTAGGGTTTCCAAATCAAATTTGAATTAAATATAGGGTCAAGCCCCAAAACAATAAACTTGTAGGAAATTATTTAACATATATATTTTTTAATAATAAATATCATTAATGATATTAAATATATAATTAAAACTATTGACACTAATATTAAGAAAGATAGCAACCCCATGAAGTAATTATATAAGTACTTATATACATACTGCCAACATAGTAAACAACCCAATGGAGTATTAATGACTGCATTAAATGGTTTCTATCCGGATAGATTCTATCCAAAAATCAGCTTCCTGTAGTAGATTTTTTGTACAACTGGATAAAAAGAGAAGCATTTGAAAAAGAAAACGAGAAACATATATTTGATGGAAAAAGTTGGCACAAGTGCATTGTATGAACATCTATATTTGGTATGATCATCGAATTATGTTGGTGGCTGATCATTGATGATTTAGGTGGTGACCTATGATCATCGGACACTTTGTTATCGGACACTTTGTCGTGGTGTAGGTTTTATCACATTTATGCAAATAAAAAATAAATAGAAAATAGAAAATAGGAACTTGGAAATAGTAAAAAAGGAAATAAGAAATAGGAATTAGGAAATAACAAATAGGAAAACTAAAAAATAAAAATAAAAAATAAAAAAAAGTAATAGGGTCTCACATATAAAATATGGTCTGAAAATAGGAAATAGAAAATAGAAAACAGGAAACCGTAAATATAAAATAGGACATAGAAAACAAATAATAATAATAATAATAATAATAATAATAATAATAATAATAATAATAATAATAATAATAAAGTAATAGGGTCTCACATATAATTTTTAATTTTTACATCACTACCTACGTGAACATTGATTTGGACCCGTAAAAACAATTTGGAGACCAAAACCTAATATTAACTTATACTATATGTGAGATATAAAAAAGTTAAAAACTAAAAATAAACAATTAAAATATAAAAATTAGAAATTAAAAATAAAATAAACTAAATTTAAAAGTTAAAAACTTAAAGTTAAAATTTAAATTTTAAATTTTAAAAAGAAAAAAGGAAAAGGCAAAATTAAGAATTAAGAAAAAGATCAAAAATAGAAAACTAAAAACTAAAAACTAAAAATTAAAAACTAAAAATTAAAAAATAAAAAGTAAAATGTAGAAAGTAAAAAAGCAAAAATTAAAAATTAAAAATTAAAATTAAAATTAAAATTTAAAACTAAAAACTAAAAACTAAAAACTAAAAAAAAATTTAATTTTAATTTAAAATTTAAAATTTAAAATAAAAACTAAAAACTAATAAAAATTAAAAACTAAAAACTAAAAATTAAAAATTAAAAACTAAAAAACTAAAAACTAAAAAACTAAAAACTAAAAACTAAAAGCTAAAAACTAAAAGCTAAAAACTGAAAATTAAAAATTAGAAACTAAAAATTTAAACTTTACAATTTAAAATTTAAAATATTAAACTAAAAAAATACAAATTAGAATTAAAATGTAAAAATTAAAATTAAAACTAAAAATTAAAAATTAAGGCCATAAACGAGATTCGAATAAAACTTTGACTGAGGATACATGAGCCCAACAGGTTGAATCTTTTTACAGCCCTACCTACGTGAACACTAAAAATTAAAAATAAAAACTAAAAAACTAAAAATTTAAAATTTAAGATCTAAGATTTAAGGTTTAAGATTTAAGAATTAAGACTTAATATTTAAGATTTAAATTTTAAGTTTTAAATTTTAAAATCTAAAATTTTAGATATAAAATCTAAAATTTAAAATTTAAAATTGAATATTATGTCAATGTTATGTTTGTAACTTGGTAGGTAGAGCACTGCATGTCTTATTGGAAGGGAACTCTAAAAATAAAAAGTATAAATTAGAATTAAAATCTAAAAATTAAAAATTAAAAACTAAAAATTAAAAATTAAGGTACCGATCTACCCAGGAACGAAAAACTTAGGATACACCAGCCGAACGGGTTGAACCTTTTTACAGCCCTGTGAACATTAAAAAATAAAAATTAACAAATAACAAATAAAAAATAAAAAATAAAAAATAAAAGTTTAAACTTTAAAATTTAAAATTTAAAATTTAAACTTTAAATTTTAAAATTTAAAATTTAAGATTTAAGAATTAAGACTTAAGGTTTAAGATTTAAATTTTAAGTTTTAAATTTCAAGTTTTTAAATTTTAAATTTTAAATTTTAAATTTTAAATTTTAAATTTTAAAATCTAAAATTTAAATTTTAAAATCTAAAATTTTTAAAATTTAAATTTAAAATTTAAATTTAAAATTTAAAATTTAAAATTTAAAATTTAAAATTTAAAATTTAAATTTAAAATTTAAATTTAAAATTTAAAATTTAAAATTTAAAATTTAAAATTTAAAATTTAAAATTTAAAATTTAAAATTTAAAATGAATTTTATTTAAATTTAAATTTTAAAATTAAAATTAAAATTCAAAGTTTAAAATTTTGAAGTTAAAATAAAAAATTTAAAAAAAATTCTAAAAATTAAAAATAAAAATAGATAATAAAGAAATTTAAAATTAAAAATTAAAAATTAAAAATTAAAAATAAAATTAAAAATTAAAAATTAAAAATTAAAAATTAAACAAAAAAATAAATAATAGAAAATAGAAAAATAAAAATAAAAATAGAAAATAGAAAATAATCAAGAAAAAAGTAATGGCTAATCAGGAACAAAAAAAAAAGTTATGTACTAAAACTAAATGGCCGGAAACATTAAAAACGTTAAAATGAGAGTTTAGAAGAATTAATTGCATAACGCTAACAAAAGTAAAAATTTAAATTTTAAACCAACCCAATTAATTTAAATATGGTGATGACTTCTGTGAAGATCGATGCTGTTGTTCTTTTATTGAAAAGAGAGAGAGAGAAAGATTTAAGAAATTGAGAAAGAGGGAGAGAGGAGAATCGGGAGGGCTCACCACAAGTTTCTGCGCCGATGGTGATGCGGTGGCGGTTGGGTAGTGGCCGAGAGTCAAAGACGACTCCTCACAGTAGCGGGGAACTCTGGCACCGATGATCCGGGGAGCGCGCGGCTGGAGGCGCTCGGGCGGTAGACGTCGGTCTTGCAGTCGCCGCTGGTGTTGCTCGCCGGTGCAGGGCGACAGGTCGGGCAGACGTCGGTGAGCTGGAGCGGCCATGGCGACGGGCGAGGAAGCGCTGTAGGTCGTCGTCGGTGCCGCTCGTAGGGAAAATCGAAGGGTTGCGGTCACAGCGACTCAACGCCGTGCGTACGAGGACGACGAGGGTCAGGTAGGAAGTCCGACACGACAAGGGTCATGACGATGACAGAAGGCTAGGCTAGTAGAGGAAACCCCCGATGAGGAGGAGGTTAGGGCTTTCTTTGATTTCTTATGTATTTAGATAGTTGTCATCTCCTGATTGTTTGGAGATATGGGAAAGATTTTGTAGATCGTGTTCGAACACGAGAAATTTGTATAGGGTGATGTAATGAATGGAATGGAATGGAATGGAATGGATGCGGTGGACACGGACAACAGGGTCCTGACACGGTGGACACGGCCACAAATTTTTTGGGTGTTGGCTGTGTGTTGGTGGCGATGATGTATGTGGCGATGGTGGATGTTACTGATGTAGACAATGGTGGTGGGAAAGTTGGTGGTCCGGTGGCATGGCGAACAGGGGTGGTTGGGGATAGGCAGAGGAGAGTTTGTTGGTTTGGTTTGGAGATTGTCCATGATAGCAAAACAAACCAGACACATTAAATAGATGGGAAACTCCTAGTTAGATAAGGAGTCTAATAGATAATTTCTCTCATAAATTTAAATCAAACAGATTTTAAAATAAATTTTGACCTAATCACTATCTTATAAGATTAAGGCAGTAATTTAAAGTAATATTCTATTATATCAAATAATTTTTAAATTCTAATTGATAAGTCTTTAATTTAAATAAAATATAATTATTTAAAATAATTTATTTCAATCAAAACTACTAGTAGCTAATAATAGTTAATTTAAATCATTTATTATTATCTAGTAGCTTATCATACGAATTCAAATCTATATCAAATAATGATCAACATAAAAATTTTAAAATAATATTTAGTGTTATCAAAACTAATTTTGAATAACAATGAGAATACCAATATATATATATATATATATATATATATATATATATATATATATATATATATATATATATATATATATATATAGAGAGAGAGAGAGAGAGAGAGAGAGAGAGGAAAATGTACCTAAGGTCGACCTTAGGTAAGTTACCTAAGGTCGACCTCATTTTCCTCACTTTACAACATTTTTTTCTTAAATTTTTTTTATGGGATTCATCTACACCTTATTGATTGGCAACATACCAAATTTCAAGAAAAAAAAATATTGTTTAGCCCCCTATCTATCCCTTGCAAAATCGACGGTGTAGCAGCAAAGTTTTAGACCGTCGATTTTGCAAGGGATAGATAGGGGGCTAAACAATATTTTTTTTTTCTTGAAATTTGGTATGTTGCCAATCAATAAGGTGTAGATGAATCCCATAAAAAAAAATTCAAGAAAAAAAATGTTGTAAAGTGAGGAAAATGAGGTCGACCTTAGGTAACTTACCTAAGGTCGACCTTAGGTACATTTTCCTTATATATATATATATATATATATATATATATATATATATATATATATATATATATATATATATATATATAAACAAAAATCTATCTAGAGATGATTTGGTTAATCCTTCAAGATAACTCAAAATTTAAAATAAAATCTATGTTCTTAATATAACCTTTTAACATACTACTTTAGTACTATAAAATAAAATAAGCCATACCTTGCATAAACACATTTTTACTAGCAATTTCTTTTTGATAGAAATTATTTATAATTTTCAAAACCATTTTTGAAATCAATATTTTGAAAGCCCAAATTACTAACCAAATATTTGTAATGGAAATAATGAATTAAAAAATAATTATTTTTATTAAAATCGAATAGTATTTTCAAATCATAAATTTTAAACTAGTTTTGAAATAAAATATAATAGTAACGTTTATACGTTTCGAAGAGAACCTGTTCCAAAACAAGATTTAAAGGAAAATACAATAAATAGATAAATAAAATTTTAGAAATTCTAGGAAGAGGAGTTAGATAAATACCATGTTATAAGAACTGTGTTAATTAAATATCAAATCGATTAAATGAATACTGCAACGATACCATGAAACGTGCCTTGAATAACTTGTCAGCTTAGCACGGTCACGGACAACTTGTGCACAAGGGCGATTGTTCCTTCGAACGGTATCTCGGGGCCACGGGACTGATCCGGCCTAGGAAGAAACCCGGATGGCTATGCTGGATGCATGCCACGGTAGGTAGTGGCTTTCAACGGGGATCGTTGCCTGCGCTGAATGACCATTGTCTTACCAAGCTATATGTCCCGGATGACTTGTTATGCCAGTGACCTTCGCGATTGCACTCTATTATATTTTATCATTATCAGTATGACAAGGAAGAATTTTTAAGCTTATACTGCAACGGCACGCTCTGCCATGGGTAAGATCTATCGTAGTTGTGTTATTTGTGTCTTTCAAATGTTTTTATGAATTGATTAGGATGGCTAAAAAGTTCATAAAATACATGTATGCATGTTCGCATAATTTCTTGAACCAAATAAGAGCTCGAATATAATTAGCCATCCACCAGTACATGTGTAATATACTGACCATCACTCTCCACAGGTGCTCCGAACCAGGATAGCATTCCAAGAAACTGAAGGCTACGTTAAGAATATTTTGAAGTCTTGCTAGCTTGCGAAGGCAAATATGCAACATTTTAAAAAAGACTCTGATCACGACCGTGTCATATCGCATCAACTCTCACCGATCCCAGGTCTAAGAGAGTGATTTTGTTGCTTTGTATAAAGTAAAGTAAATGTATGGAATGACTATCTCATCTGAGTCAGTTTGTAAGCCTGCGCGGCCTCTTTTGTAATCGAGTCTTGTAAACAAGTATATTTTCAATGAAAGGCAAAGTTTTCTTCTATACAAATGTATTCAATTTTTCTACGTACTAGACTTGAATGTTGTGTTTCGGATAACCTTATGAAATTGTCTTGTGCAGGCGCAATTTAGGCTCGCATGATATCACGTCCGGAGGACGACTATCGATTCTACGAAATCGAGGTATGACATAATGGTAGCAGAGCACGGATTTACGTCCTTTGGCCTTCCGTTTTGAGACTCAAACTCTTGATCCTGTGTCGATGAGATAAGTTTTTCCATACAAGTGAGTTCGTAATATTTTTTGAGACTCATATAAATTGCCTTCATATCCCAGAAGCTGGAGAAGCTGCTATCGTGAACGAAGAAGGTGCCTCGAGCGGCTCGAGTAGCTCAAGGACTGAACCCTCGAACGCTCCCATGGAACGGATGTTGCGTATGCTAGAGGCGCAACAATGTCAGGCCGAGGCCAACCAACACCAAAATAAGCTCCATCGACGGTAGACTGAGGTACGCCAGACTCAGTTCGAGAACCTATTTGAGGCCCAATTCAAGTTGCAGCAGAATCAGCTTGATACTCTTCAGCAGATAGTCCAGACAGTTATGGCCAATAACAATTCTACGATGACACATGTCGTGATCGAGCCTGCGGTCCGACCGATTGAAGCCAAACCGGAGGTGCCTGAGCGTCTACTGCAGCACCAAGAAGTTCCAAATTTGAGGTGTCTAAATTTATGAAGAATTGTCGTCTTCCTTCAACGGTACCGAAGACCCCTCTTTGGCAATCGACTGGTTGGAAGAGCTGGAAGACCGTTTCAAACTTCTGGGCATCAACGAGTCCAAGAAAATTGTATGTGCTCAACTTCAACTCTGATTGAACGCGTACGACTGGTGGGCCGTACAAAAATAAGTAATCCATCATGACAACGAGACAGCGGTGATCTCTTGGACTACATTCAGAAAGGCGTTCGAGGTCGAGTATCTTACCATAGTTGTTCGACAAGAAAAAGAGAATAAATTTATGCAATTGAGAAAAGGGAACATGGCGGCGTGGCAGTATGCAGCAGAGTTCAATAAGTTGGCCAAATTTGCTGGAGCATTTGTGCCTACCACAAAAAGTCGCGCCCGACAGTTTAAAGTAGGTCGACGGCCCGCTATTTCTGCCCACGTGTCTGTCTGGAATACAAAACGATGGGAGAGTCCCTCAATCATGCCCTTCGCCTTGAACGCCAATACCCTCCAATCGCTGCCGGCGCTGTGCATATATACAATCACAAATGCCCTAGCCATGAGGGAGGTAACAACATAAACAAGCGTCCAAATAACAGCCACCAAGGCAGATATCAAGCACGAAACCAGGGACCATACTGTACCAAATGCAACCGAAACGGACATCCTGCCATCGACTGTGAAGTTATGATGGTGGATGTTTCATCTGCGGAAGAAGGGGCCACTTTCATAGAGATTGCCCGAACCGAAGAAGAAACTTAAACGTGCCTCAGAAACAACATCACCATCCAGGAAATCAAGTTCCAGTACCCCGAGCACATCAGCCATCACCGTAGAATGGCCAAGACTGTCGCCCCAATGCCCAGAATCGTGTCTACGCCTGACTCGAGATGAGGCATTCGTCTCAGACAAAGTTGTGATAGGTATATTACTTTTTAATAATATGCCTTCTCGTGCACTATTTAATTTCGGTGCTACCCGTAGTTTCATAACGGTGAACTTTGCCGCCAAGCATAAATTCCTCGTGACATCTCTAGGCCTTAACCTTAGTGTTAACATCTGGTTAGGCATGCAACTACTTACACACACCGACTGCAGAGACGAAATCATCTGTATTGGAGGTAAACATGTGTATCTTGATGCGATAGTTCTAGATATTAAGGACTATAACATCATACTGAAAATGGATTGGCTCGGCGCTTGCAATGCTACCATCGACTATGTAGGAAAGAAGGTCACCTTTCGTATACCTGGAGTGACTAAATTCTACTAATCGTGTGGTGAAGCATCGTCGATATGCATAGTGATCTCGGCAATTTTTGCTCGGAGGATGATGCATTCTGGATATGAAGGCTATTTGGCATCCGTTCGAGACATGCGACAAGATGGTGCAAAACCGGGTCAGATCGACATTGTGACAGAATTCTTCGACATATTTTTCGGATGAGTTGTCCGGTATGCCACCCGACCGAGAAATCGAGTTCAGCATCGACATATTCCCCGATACTCGGCTAATTTCTAAATCCCCGTATAGAATGGCCACTGCAAAGCTAAAGGAGCTCAAGGTCTAGTTGCAAGAGTTGCTAGATAAGGAATTATACAGCCTAGCATTTTACCATAGGAAGCGCCCGTGTTTGTTTTGACCCCTATACTCGCTCTTCCGGACGGGACTAAGGGCTTTCAAATAATCAGTGATGCTACAGGCCAGGGGTTAGGATGTGTGCTCATTAGCGAGACAAGGTGATCTCTTTAGCCTCCAAATAGTTGAAGTCGTACGATAAAAACTATCCTACGCATGATTTGGAGTTAGCGGCAATTATGTTCGCATTAAAATTATGGCAGCACTATCTTTATGGTGTGGCGTACGTAATCTATACCGATCACAAGAGCCTCAAGTATCTCTTCATTCAAAGAGAGCTAAACTTACGACAGAGGCATTGGTTATAACTGATCAAAGACTATGAATTGACGATCGACTACATGCCTGGCAAGAAAAATATTATGGCAGATGCTGAGTCAAAAATACATTGCCTCGCTATCCATAAACAGCTGACTACTACAAGATTTAGAAGAGATAGGCATCGACCTTCGGGTTCGATTCAGGAGAACACAATTGGCGCAACTAAAGCTAGAGCCGAGCTCGCAGAAAAAGATCAAGACCTCTCAGAAGAACAATTCGTACCTCAAGAAGTTGCGAGAGATGATTTTAACGAAAAAGGCGACCGACTTTGCGAAAGATGAGACCGGCGTGCTGCGATTAAAAGGCCGACGATTATCTGTTCTGGATGACTCAGAACTGCGAAAGAAGATATTATTGGAGGCACACTATACGAAATATACCTTGCATCCAGGCAGCACCAAGATGTACAAGGGCCTCCGCGCAACCTTATGGTGGTATGAAATGAAAAGAGATACGACGCTCTTTATGTCGAAATGTATGGTCTGTCAGCATGTAAAAGCTGAGCATCAAAGGCCGGGAAGTGAGATGCAAAAGCTGACGACTCCAGAATAAAAGTGGTAGCACGTGTGGATGGACTTTATTGTTGGTCTGCCAAAGACACCAAGGGAAAAATGATGCCATCTGGGTTATCGTCAATCGACTAACCAAGTCAATGCATTTTATTGCCATCAAAATTTACTTGGAGCATCGATCGCCTGGTTCAAATTTATCTTGATGAGATAGTATGGCTGCACAGAGTTCCAGTATCCATCATATCTGATCGGGATGTACGATTTCAATCACATTTTTGGAGTAGCCTTCAGTCGGCTCTGGATATGAAGTTGAACTTTAGCTCGTCTTACCATCCCCAGACCGACGACCAAACAGAGCGCATGAATCAGATTCTCGAAGACATGCTACGGTTCTACACAATTGACTTCAAGTCAAGTTAGGACGTCCATCTACCTCTGGCCGAATTTGTATACAATAACAACTATCAATCCAGTATTCATATGACGTCATAGGAAGTCTTATACGAACGAAAGTGTAGATCACCCATTTAATGGGACGAAGTCGAGGAGCGGCAGATTCTTGGCCCGGAGCTAGTGGAACAGACCGTGAAGAAAGTTTGGCTCATTCGGAAAAGACTGAAGATTGTACATAGTCGGTAGAAAAGCTACACTGACACACATCGACGACCCCAACAATATGTTTCTGAAGGTAACACCCATGCGGGGAGTCACCAGATTTGGAGCCAAAGACAAGCTTAGTCCAAGATTTGTGGGTCCCTTCAAAATTTTGAAGCGAGTCACTCCAGCAGCTTACCAAATTATATTACTATCAGCACTATCAGGTGTGCATAATATTTTCCACATCTCTCAGTTGCGAAAGTACGTGCACGATTCGAGACATGTGGTAGATCTTGGTCAACTAGATCTGAAGGCAGACTTATCATATATAGAAGAACCGGTCAAGTCTTGGAGTGCACAGATAAGCTGCTTCAAAATCGAATGATTCCTTTCGTCTGCAATCTCTGGAGGAACCATTCGGTCGAGGAGTCGACCTGGAAACTCGAGTTAGTGATGAGGAAAAGGTTTCCTTCATCGTTTTTCTAGCGGTAGGTTCTCTTCTTAAGTTTCAAGGATGAAACTTTTTCTTAGTTGGTTATGGTGTAGTACCCCCGTCCCTACATCGTACCTCATTTTCCATTGTCACGACCCGCACCCTAGAGTAAGGGCACGAGAAGTGGGTACGTCCAGCCTACGCCGCAGTGTCGACGGTAGAACGCTGTCCTAGGTCAATCAACTAACAATATATAAGTTACATGTACAGTATATACACTCCGAATGGAGGTGACATAACAGAATACAGTCTCAATTACATCTAAGGCAAAAAATGATAAGATAGATAGATAGATATAAACGAATCCACACAAGAGATTCAATAGAAAGAAGTCTAAGTGTCTATGATAACATCTCCACAAACATCCAGATAAAACAAACTCCCAATATATACAATAATGTATCAATGAGAAAGGCAAGGTAAGAGTCTAAGCTAGCAGTCTAAACCACTGGTGGCAGATCCTCTACTGCAAGTGGGTCCAAGTCACAAGTGTTGTCTATAGCTGCACCATAATAGGTAGACACTAGAGCCATCCTCGTCTTCTGTAATATTTTCAACAGGTCCAGTCAGAACAGAAACGAGCACAATACATCTCACGCAGATCATAACAGGTTAAAAAATATAAACATGCAAGAGAGTACGATACATGAAAATGAAAGAATGTACATGATATAAAAGAGAGAACTGTAATGAAAATATTTACTATAAGTAGAGAACTATCAGTGACTAGTGATGTAGAGTACAAAGTCGACATGTGAACGGCTGAAATTGCACATGAATATACTAAAGAGGCGCACATGGTTATACTACTTTGGAATTATTCACATGACTATTTATACTCTTCCATACCCCAATCAATACACAAGGATCCAGACAAGTTATGTTACGCACATGATTTTTACATAAAGGCCCATAGATAGGTGCACATGAAGTATACATGAGGGCTCATAAATGAGTGCATATGAATTTCACATGAAGGCCCATAAATGGATGCATATGAAGTATACATGAGGGCTCATAAGTGAGTGCACATAAATTTTATATGAAGGCCCATAAATGGGTGCACATAAAGTATTCATGAGGGCTCATAAGTGAGTGCACATGAATTTCACATGAAGGCCCATAAATGGGTGCACATGAAGTATTCATGAGGGATCATAAGTGAGTGCACATGAATTTCACATGAAGGCCCATAAATGGGTGCACATGAAGTATAGGTTATACATGAGATACATGAAAAACATGACCGAACATGAGAGCACATGAGAGTACACGAGCATGCATGAACGAGCATGAAGCACATGAGAAACATGAATAACATGGGAGTGAGAAATACATGATGTACATGAAACACATGACATGAAGTATCCGATGCTCCCGAGGGGGATAACATCTCATGTAGGGATCTATATAGTACCAATCCGTGATAATATCGTGACAGCATCAAATAAGGTAATCTAGTGTCATGACCCGCACCCACTATAAGGGCACGTACACGTGACAACGCCCAGCCCTCACCGTAAAAACGGCATGGAACGCTGTAGGTTTTCTACTCTAATAACAGTTTATATATATATCAAAAACCTGTCGAGAATATGGTCAACTCCGAACGGAGGACAAGCAATAAATAAATATATATATATGTGTGTGCTCAAATCACAACTCTATGACGACAAAGTAAAGATTGAAAGATAAAGACAACAAGACGATAAAATAATAACTTGTCAAGTCCAAACACAAACAATATACAAGTCCAAGTCTCTAATACAATCCATAATAATAACAGTCTCAAAAGTAGCTGGAGACAAGGTCCAGTACAAAAGACCTACTCTATCTAAGCAATAGGTAAAGTCTCGTCAGGCGGAGCTAAGCCATACTGGACCAAGGTCTCCAAGTCTATGCCCACTACGTCATCCGGACCGTAGTAGGTACAGTAATCCTGCTCATCAGCATCTGTAATATTTTGTCAACATATCCAGTCAGGATGGAACGAGTACAATCTACTAACAACAGTTCACAAGATATGACAAAAGCTATAAGACTGTAAATAGAGAGTATATACAAAAAAATCATGGAATGTACATGTGAGTATCATGGCAAGGTAAGCTGTAAATCTAGAGCTAGAACAAGGCAAGTAAACTGATCATGGCATGTACAAGAATCAAGAATCATATATCTAGGTGTGTGAGTACTAGCTACAATATGTGGCCGGCTTGGAAACTTGCACAAATAGTAACAGGCCTGGCTAATCATACGTGGGGTGTATGATCAACCCTCACAATCAATAGGTGCACAATGGGTGCACAATAGGCTTTGACTACATATCTACACTAATACTCCCCGCCCCCGACTGGTAGAGTGGATCCAAGCAAGACACGTTACGACACGGGATTCTACGAGAAGGGAGCAGGTCTCCTCGAGAATCGGTATCCATATACTGTACAAGAACTACAAGGGAGCTTGCACAAGATATACCAAGATAACGAGAAATAACATCTCATGTCGGGATCCATGAATGCCAATCCGTGTGACCACTGTGTCGAGAACAAGCATATCTACACTAATTACATAAATTATAATAATCATCGTAAATTGGAAAAGTGTCAGAGAATGTACTCGCCTGTAATATGATATGATATGTCAACGGGATCAAATGTTGCGTCTCGAGGACCTATAGAGAATAAGACGTATCAATACTCTGTTTAGGAAATAAAGTCAAATCAAATTTAAACCCTATTAAGTCATTCTAGGTCAAGACAAGTCAAACTAAGTCAATCTAGGTCGAACAAGGTCAAACTAGATTGTACATGGTCGATCTAAGTCATTCTAGGTCTAGCTAGGTCAAACTAGGTCAATGCAAGTCAAACGGAATTAATCTAGGTCAATTTAAGTCAACGGTTGACTTACAGTTGACTTTTGGTCAACTGGTCAACTCTGGTCAACTTTAGGTCAATCCTAGGTCAATCCTAGATCAATGGTGACTAATAGTTGACTTTTGGTCAACTGCCCAAGTTTAATGGAATTTGGGACTAAATTGGGTAAAGTGTTGACCCATAGTTGACTTTTGGTCTAAAAAGTCAATCGTGGTCAACCGAGGTCAAAACTAGGTCTACACGACTATTTCTAACCATTACCAATCTCTACAACCCATATCCAAGTCCATCTTGGACTTCGAAACTCAAATCTTGGCCGTAGGCCAATTTTCTAATTTACCCTTTTCTAAGGTAAATTTCTAGCCTAGGTGAATATCAAGTTAGCCTACCTACGCTCGGTATTTCGACCCGTGCTTCCTAGGGTAGTAGGGTACTAGCCTATACATACGTTACCTACCAAGATACCTAGGTAAAGTGGACGTCTAGTCCATCTTACGGCCTATTGCCGATATCTTGAATTTCTCGCGATACGCAATGGTACGACGCGATACCGGCGTCCTACAACCCCGATTTCAACTCGGGAGCCTACCCGCAAAATCTAATTCACGTATTCTAGGTCTCCTCCAAGTTTTATCTCATTCCGACGCTCGGGGCTCAAATTCGCCCTCTAACTCGATCTCCTCTAAAATTCTCTTCTAATTCCTATTCTAATTCTTCTTCTAACTCTTCTTCTTCTAACTTCTTCTTCCTATTCTTCTGCTAATTCCCTTTTCTCCTTTCTCTTATTCTAATTCTCTTCCTCTCTAATTCTAATTCTTCTCCTTCTAATCTTCCAACTTAACTTCTTCTCATTCTCCTTCTAACTTATTCTCATTCTCCTTTCTAACTTCTTTTCTCTTCTTATTTCCCCATCTAGTTATCTATCTACATAACTATCTATCTAATTATCTATCTAACTATATATCTAACTATATAACCATCTATCTATATATATATATATATATAAATATATATATATATATATATATATATATATATATATATATATATATATATATATAAGGGGTGGGGGTTAAATAGGGGGGTTTAAGGGCTAAATAGGAGGGGGGATGCTACTGCAGCTGCTGCTACTGCTTTTGCACTGCTGCTGCTGCTTGCGCAATACTGCTGCTGCTGCATTCTGCCACTGCTGCTGTTGCATTGCATCTTATTCTTCTTCTTCTTCTCACTTCCTCCTATCTCTCCTCTATATATATATATATATATATATATATATATATATATATATATATATATATATCTATATATATATATATATTTTATATATATATATATATATATATATATATATATATATATATATATATATATATATATATATATATATATATATATATATACATTTATATACACACACATCTATCTACATATATATAAATACACACACACACACACACACACATATAGATATATATATATACATAGACACACACACATATATATAGATATATATATATAAATACATACACACTCATACAAACACTCACACACTCACAAACACACACTTTCACCACCACTCTCACACCACTCTCATGACACCAATACCACCACCACCAGTCTCTACACCACTCTCACAAATACATATATAATTATATATACTCATATACATATATATATATATATATATATATATATATATATATATATATATTTTATATATATATATATATATATATATATATATATATATATATATACCATTCTATATATAAAAATCCCTAATTAATCCTTAACCTAGATTTCTAGGAGAACCTACAAATTCTAGGGCAAAGTGTGGAGAATCTTCTCCTCTACAATTATTGTGAAGGGAATAAATGAATTAGAGGAATAAATAGGGAATTAATGAGCTTACCTAAAAGTGGTTGCTTGGAGGAAGAAAGAACTTGAAGAAAGAAATGAAATTTGAGAGAGAGAGAGAGAGAGAGAGTTTGCTTTGTGGAGAAGTAAAGGGGGGGGGGGTGCTCACCTTGTGGCCGGCCATGGGGGGGATATTGGGTTTGGGTGGTGATCCAATAAGCCCCCAAACCCAATAGACTTAGTTTGGGTTCGGTTTGGTTCGGTTTGTTTCTAATTAACCAATTAAGCCTCTAAAATGACTAATTAAGCCATGGAAGTTGGGTTTATGGTTTCTAACCTAATTAGGATGGTATGTGGGCCAAGCCCAGCTAGTATGTGGGTCCCACTAGTGTCCAGGCTATCCGGGTCTCCAACTTAAGTCCGAATTGGATAAAATCCAAACCAAACCAAATAAATCCCTAAAAGTCATATAAAATCAAATAAAATTCCTAAAAATTATAAAACTTGAAAAATGACGAAAATACCCCTAATTCGAAAACTGGGGGTGACAAATCTACCCTCCTTAAAAAAATTCGTCCTCGAAATTGAATGAGAACTAACACAGCAATCATGAATAGAACAAGGAAAGAAAAGAAAGAATTTTACCTCAAGACTCGAAGAGATATGGAAATCGCTCCCGCATGTCGTCCTCCCTCTCCCAGGTGGACTCACCTGGAGAGTGGTGTCTCCATGCAACGCGAACCAAGGGAATGACCTGGTTCCGAAGCACCTTCTCTCTTCGGTCCAAGATCTCAACCGGCTTCTCTGGATAGCTGAGTGTCGGTCCCACTTCGATCTCTGAGTGGTCCAAGACGTGACTGGGATCTGCCACGTACCGTCTCAGCTATGACACGTGGAACACGCAGTGCACTCCCTCTAGTGCGTGCGGTAACTCCAGTCGGTAAGCCACTGCACCGACCCTGCCCAAGATACGGAATGGTCCGATGTATCGTGGACTAAGCTTCCCGCCGCCACCAAAACGAATTATGCCACGCGTCGGAGAAATCTGCAAGAACACAAGATCATCAACCTAGAACAAAATACAAGACTTAGAGCTTGATCTAAAACAATCACAATCAAACTCAAATACTAGAAAAATCTAAACTATACCTCAAACTCCAACGGCCTCCGGTGGCTATCGGCCCAATGTCGCTGCCTATCCTGCACCACCCGAAGTCGATCTCTGACAACCCTGACCTTCTCCGCAGCATCCACCACCATCTCAGGGCCAAGCAAAACCCTCTCGCCGACATCATCCCAAGACAAGGGAGTACGGTACCTCCGTCCGTATAGAGCCTCGAAAGGTGACATCTCTATATTGGCTTGGTAGCTGTTGTTGTAAGCAAACTCTTCCAAGTGAAGGTGGTCCTCCCAAGATCCCCCGAAGTCCAAGACACAGGTACGCAGCATATCCTCGAGGGTCTGAATCATCCTCTCCGACTGTCCGTCTGTCTGGGGGTGGTATGCGGTAATGAACTTGAGCGATGTGCCCAAGCTAAGCTGCAAACTCTGCCAGAAGTGGGAAGTGAATCGGCTATCCCGATCCGAGACTATACTCACTGGAACCCCGTGCAATCGGACTATCTGCCGTACGTATATCTCGGCCAACCTCTTCGTCGACAAACCCACCTTGAAAGGCAAAAAGTAGGCCGATTTGGTCAATCGATCGACAATGACCCAAATCGCATCCTTCCCTCCTGGAGAGCACGGAAGCCCAAATACAAAGTCCATAGTGATATGCTCCCACTTCCACTCAGGAATGGGTAGTGGCTGGAGCAATCCACCTGGTCTCTGCCTCCCGGCCTTCACCTGCTGGCACACCAAGCATCTCGAAAAGAACTGAGCCACCTCACGTTTCATGCCATACCACCAAACATGATGTCTCAAGTCTCTATACATCTTGTTGGCTCCTGGATGCATAGAGTACCGAGAACGGTGCACCTCCTGAAGAACCTCCTCCCGAAGTCCTCCGCTCGGCACGTATAATCTGGTACCATGCCTCAACGACCCATCCCCTGCTATAGAGAACTCATCCAACAGTCCTGCCTGGACCTGCTCCCTGATGACTCTCAGAGCCTCATCCTCAAACTGAGCTGCCCTGACTCTCTCCATCAGCTTCGACTGCACCTGGAGACCCCACATCTGCGCTTCGAACCCTGGAACTATCACCTCTATGCCCAAGCTCTCCAGATCTGCCAGAAGGTGACGATCCATCGTCAAACACATGGCCACGGGATACCTGCTCAAAGCATCTGCGACCATTTTGGCCTTCCCCGGATGGTACTGTAAGGATATATCAAAATCCTTCATCAGCTCTAACCATCGCCTCTGCCTCATATTCAGCTCCTTCTGGGTAAACACGTACTTCAAGCCCTTGTGATCTGTATAGATCTCAACTTGCTCTCCGCACAGATAGTGTTTCCACAGCTTCAAAGCAAAGATGACTGCTGCCAGCTCCAGATCGTGGGTAGGGTAGTTCCTCTCATGAGGACGTAACTGCCTAAATGCATAGGCAATCACCTTCCCATGCTGCTGAAGTACACAACCCAAACTCCGTCCTGAAGCATCACTGTAGATCGTATAACCACCAGATCCAGATGGCAGCGTCAAGATAGGAGCTGTAGTCAACCTCGCCTTCAGCTCCTCGAAGGTGGCCTGGCACTCATCGGACCAAACAAACTCCTCGTCCTTCCTGGTAAGGCGGGTCATCGGTTAGGCAATCATGGAAAAGTCCTGCACGAACCTCCGGTAGTAACCTGCCAGACCCAGAAAACTCTGAACCTCTGCTACTGAGCTCGGCATAGACCAGGACTCCACCGCAGAAATCTTCTTTGGATCCACTGAAATCCCCTCGCCAGAGACAACATGGCCTAGAAACTCCACGCGATCCAAGAAGAACTCGCACTTGGACAGCTTCCCATACAGCTACTCCCTCCTGAGAGTGTCCAACACAATCCTCAGGTGCTCCTCGTGCTCCTCGTGCTCCTCTGGTGTCTTCGAGTAGATGAGAATGTCATCAATGAAGACCACCACGAACTTGTCAAGGTACTGATGAAATACCTTGTTCATCAAGTTCATGAATACCGTCGGGGCGTTGGTCAACCCAAACGACATGACGGTATGCTCATACTGGCCATAGCGAGTTCGAAAGGCAGTCTTCGGAATATCATCCCGCTTCACCTTCAGTTGATGGTACCCGGTACGTAAGTCGATCTTCGAGAACACCCTTGCCCCGCTCAACTGGTCGAACAAGTCATCAATCCTTGGCAAAGGATACTTGTTCTTGATGGTAAGGTTGTTGAACGCCCTGTAATTAATACACAGACGTACCGTACCATCCTTCTTGGGGACGAAAAGAATTGGCGCGCCCCAAGGTGAAGAACTAGATTGAATAAAGCCCTTGTCCTCCAGCTCGTCGACCTATTTCTTCAGCTCCGCTAACTCACTGTTGTTGATTCTATAGACGTGCTGGGAGATAGGCTCAGCGCCGGGTACTAGGTCTATAGAAAACTCAACATCACGATCTGGCGGCATCCCGGACAGCTCCTCGGGAAAGACATCCAAGAACTCAGTAATGAGTGGATGTGGCAATACCGGCCCCGCCAACAACGCTCCGCAGAATCCATCTCCCTGCTCCACTGTACCCCTGGTAAACTCATACTTCGGCTCTCCCGGCAGCCTAAACAGAATCCTGTCCCCTCTGTAGTCGATGCTAGCATGGTGCATGCTCAACCAATCCATACCGAGTACCACATCGTAACTCGAAAGTGGCATTACGAGCAAACACGCACTCAGCTCCCGGCCTCTCAAAGAAACTCTCCGCCCCTTACAAACATTATTAACTAGGATGATGCCATTCCCAGTCATAATCTTACAAGTCCTAGCAAGATACTCAGCAATGATATTGTGCCTAAGAGCAAAAGAAACAGACATAAAACTGTGCGTAGCACCAGAATCAAATAAGGCTAATGCTGGAAAAGAATCGAGCAGAATAGAACCTGCGACAACATCCGCAATAGGCTCCATCTCCTCGGCTGCAAGAGCAAAGGCTCTATCCTGACCACCCCGCTGCTGGTGGTGCTGAACAAACCGCTGCTGCTGGATCGGAAGTGGACCCCTCGGCTGCACTGCAGGAACTCTTGCCGGTGCCCTCTGAGCTGTACCAGTAACACGAGGGTTCACTGGACACTCCCTCAACTGATGGCCTGCGCCACCGCAAAAGAGACACACTCCTAGCCTCTTCCGACAAACCTCCCAGACGTGGCTGGGCTTCTTGCAGAAGTGGCAAGGAGCCCCATGCTGTGCCTGCCTCTGCTGAGTGTGCTGCACCTGCTGTTGAACCGGTGCTCTGGCCTGCACCTGCGGCTGGTGATGCTGGAAAGAACGAGGCTGAAGCTGAGGGCGCTTAGCAGCCCCCGCGCTGCTAGTAGCCCCCGAAAAAAGATCACGCTCCCTCTTGGGCTTCACGCCCCACTCCCGCTCTACCTTGCGGGCCTCCGCGTAGATCTGGGTATAAGTCTCATAGAAGGAGGGAATGAGGATCTTGATATCCCAAGTCAGCCCCTCCCTGAAACGGCTCGCCCTGGTCTCCGGGTCTCGAACCATGTACTCTACGTATCGGCTCAGACGGCCGAACTCCGCTGCGTACTCCTCCACAGATAAACTGTCCTGCTGCAGATCCCGGAACTGCCGTACCAGGTCAATCTTGTCCGTGGGAGAAAAGAACTTCTCCTTGAAGAGGAGCTTGAACTCTGTCCAAGTATGGCCCTCTCCAGCTAGGGCTAGCTCGTTTCTGAACCAGGTGCGTACAATGTCTAGCAACTGCAAACCAACCACCTCGACCTTCAGGTCGTCTACCAAGCGGGAGGCCCTCATCTGCCGCTCGATATCTTCAAGCCAATCATCTGCATAGACCACGCCCTCGGTCCCGCTAAAGTCACGGGGCCCGAGCTTCTTGAAGTCCTGGATATCTTCGTACCTCAGTCGCGTCCCCGCATGCGGAGCCCTCTGCTCCACGGCTGCAAGGCCAACTGATGGGCATCCTCCATGCCCTGACGCATCGCGTCTGTCTGCCTCTGCTGAGCCTCGGCCTGGGCTCTCTGAGTCTCCAGCATCTGCTGGAGGAAGGTAAGCATCTGTCCAATATCTGTAGGCAGAGGAGGTGGAGGTAGAATTATGTCTGCAACTAGCAGAGGAATCTGCTGCGCAGCAGGAGGAATAGCGCCCGCATCAACCACTGGTTCTGCGGCCAGAAAAGTCGTAGCAACCCTGGGGTCAGCCCTCGTAACCAGCGGAGGAGCGCCCCCAAGAGCTGTTGCTGCCGACACCCCGACTGTAGCAGGTGTGTCCGAATCAGGTCTGCGAGTCGTAGCAGACCTCTCCGCGTCCGCGGACTCAGGATGCTGGGACCTGGTCTGCACCATCCTGAAGATCAAATTAAAGAAGATATCAATATGGCACAAGAAGGATTATATCAAAGGAGGACAGCTAGAAAACAGTAAATCAATATCAAATACGGTAAGCAAGACAAGCAAGGAAAGATCCTACTGTGATTGAGCACTCCTAGCCTACTACCTCCTATGTGTAACACAGGCTCATAGTCAATACGCTAAGACGAGTGCCGCCACGACATCATACTAATTGCGACTTCAGGACCTGCGTGGGCCACCACTAAAAACATGTCACGACCCGCACCCGCTATAAGGGCACGTGCACGTGACAACGCCCAGCCCTCACCGTAAAAACGGCGTAGAAAGCTGTAGGTTTTCTACTCTAATAACAGTTTATATATATATATCAAAAACCTGTCGAGAATATGGTCAACTCCGAACGGAGGACAAGCAATGAATATATATGTGTGCTCAAATCACAACTCTATGACGATAAAGTAAAGACTGAAAGATAAAGACAACAAGACGATAAAATAATAACCTGTCAAGTCCAAACACAAATAATATACAAGTCCAAGTCTCTAATACAATCCATATTAATAACAGTCTCAAAAGTAGCTGGAGACAAGGTCCAGTACAAAAGACCTACTCTATCTAAGCAATAGGTAAAGTCTCGTCAGGCAGAGCTAAGCCCTGCTGGACCAAGGTCTCCAAGTCTATGTCCACCACGTCATCCGGACCGTAGTAGGTATAGTAATCCACCTTATCAGCATCTATAATATTTTGTCAACATATCCAGTCAGGATGGAACGAGTACAATCTACTAACAACAGTTCACAAGATATGACAAAAGCTATAAGACTGTAAATAGAGAGTATATACAAGAAAATCATGGAATGTACATGTGAGTATCATGGCAAGGTAAGCTGTAAATCTAGAGCTAGAACAAGGCAAGTAAACTGATCATGGCATGTACAAGAATCAAGAATCATATATCTAGGTGTGTGAGTACTAGCTACAATATGTGGTCGGCTTGGGAACTTGCACAAATAGTAACAGGCCTGGCTAATCATACGTGGGGTGTATAATCAATACTCATAATCAATAGGTGCACAATAGGCTTTGACCATATATCTACACTAATACTTCCCGCCCCCGACTGGTAGAGTGGATCCAAGCAAGACACATTACGATACGGGATTCTACGAGAAGGAAGCAAGTCTCCTCGAGAATCGGTGTCCATATACTGTACAAGAACTATAAGGGAGCTTGCACAAGATATACCAAGATAACGAGGAATAACATCTCATGTCGGGATCCATGAATACCAATCCGTGTGACCACTGTGTCGAGAACAAGCATATCTACACTAATTACATGAATTATAACAATCATCGTAAATTGGAAAAGTGTTAGAGAATGTACTTGCCTGTAATATGATATGATATGTCAACGGGATCAAATGTTGCGTCTCGAGGACCTATAGAGAACAAGACGTATCAATACTCTATTTAGGAAATAAAGTCAAATCAAATTTAAACCCTATTAAGTCATTCTAGGTCAAGACAAGTCAAACTAAGTCAATCTAGGTCGAACAAGGTTAAACTAGATTGTACATGGTCGATCTAAGTCATTCTAGGTCTAGCTAGGTGAAACTAGGTCAATGCAAGTCAAACGGAATAAATCTAGGTCAATTTAAGTCAACGGTTGACTTACAGTTGACTTTTGGTTAATTGGTCAACTCTGGTCAACTCTAGGTCAATTCTAGGTTAATCCTAGGTCAATGGTGACTAATAGTTGACTTTTTGTCAACTGCCCAAGTTTAATGGAATTTGGGACTAAATTGGGTAAAGTGTTGACCCATAGTTAACTTTTGGTCTAAAAAGTCAACCGTAGTCAACCGACGTCAAGACTAGGTCTAGGCGACTATTTCTAACCATTACCAACCTCTACCACCCATATCCAAGTCCATCTTGGACTTCGAAACTCAAATCTTGGCTGTAGGCCAATTTCCTAATTTACCCTTTTCTAAGGTAAATTTCTAGCCTAGGTGAATATCAAGTTAGCCTACCTACGCTCGGTATTTCGACCCGTGCTCCCTAGGGTAGTAGGGTACTAGCCTATACATACGTTACCTACCAAGATACCTAGGTAAAGTGGACGTCTAGTCCATCTTACGGCCTATTGCCGATATCTTGAATTTTTTGCGATACGTAATGGTACGACGCGATACCGGCGTCCTACAACCCTGATTTCAACTCGGGAGGCTACCCGCAAAATCTAATTCACGTATTCTAGGTCTCCTCCCAGTTTCATCTCATTCCGATACTCGGGGCTGAAATTCACCCTCTAACTCGATCTCCTCTAAATTTCTCTTCTAATTCCTATTCTAATTCTTCTTCTTAATTCTTCTTCTAACTTCTTCTTCTAACTTCTTCTTCCTATTCTTCTTCTAATTCCCTTTTCTCCTTTCTCTTATTCTAATTCTCTTCCTCTCTAATTCTAATTCTTCTCCTTCTAATCTTCCAACTTAACTTCTTCTCATTCTCCTTCTAACTTCTTCTCATTCTCCTTCCTAACTTCTTTTCTCTTCTTATTTCCCCATCTAGTTATCTATCTACATAACTATCTATCTAATTATCTATCTAACTATATATCTAACTATATAACCATCTATATATATATATATATATATATATATATATATATATATATATATATATATATATATATATATATATATATATATATATAAGGGGGGGTTAAATAGGGGGGTTTAAGGGCTAAATAGGGGGGATGCTACTGCAGCTGCTGCTACTGCTTTTGCACTGCTGCTGCTGCTGCGCAATGCTGCTGCTGCTGCATTGCATCTTATTCTTCTTCTTCTTCTCACTTCCTCCTATCTCTCCTCTCTCTCTCTCTATATATATATATATATATATATATATATATATATATATATATATATATATTTATATATATATATATATATATATATATATATATATATATATATATATATATATATATATATATATATATATATATCTATCCATCTATCTATCTATCTATCTATCTATCTATCTATATATACATTTATATACACACACATCTATCTACATATATATAAATACACACACACACACACATATATATATATATACATAGACACACACACACACACACACACATATATATATATATATATATATATATATATATATATATATATAAATATATATATATATATATATATATATATATATATATATATATATATATATATATATAAATACATACACACTCACACAAACACTCACACACTCACAAACACACACTCTCACCACCACTCTCACACCACTCTCATGACACCAATACCACCACCACCACTCTCTACACCACTCTCACAAATACATATATAATTATATATACTCATATACATATATACATATATATATACACCATATATATATAAAAACCCCTAATTAATCCTTAACCTAGATTTCTAGGAGAACCTACAAATTCTAGGGCAAAGTGTGGAGAATCTTCTCCTCTACAATTATTATGAAGGGAATAAATGAATTAGAGGAATAAATAGGGAATTAATGAGCTTACCTAAAAGTGGTTGCTTGGAGGAAGAAAGAACTTGAAGAAAGAAATAAAATTTGAGAGAGAGAGAGAGAGAGAGAGAGAGAGAGAGAGAGAGAGTTTGCTTTGTGGAGAAGTAAAGGGGGGGTGCTCACCTTGTGGCCGGCCATGGGGGGGGGGGGGGATATTGGGTTTGGGTGGTGATCCAATAAGCCCCCAAATCCAATAGACTTAGTTTGGGTTCGGTTTGTTTCTAATTAACCAATTAAGCCTCTAAAATGACTAATTAAGCCATGAAAGTTGGATTTATGGTTTCTAACCTAATTATGATGGTATGTGGGCCAAGCCCAGCTAGTATGTGGGTCCCACTAGTGTCCAGGCTACCCGAGTCTCCAACTTAAGTCCGAATTGGATAAAATCCAAACCAAACCAAATAAATCCCTAAAAATCATATAAAATCAAATAAAATTCCTAAAATTTATAAAACTTGAAAAATGACGAAAATATCCCTAATTCGAAAACTGGGGGTGACATCTAGAGCAGGAATATAATCCTAAGCAAGTTATAAAATGATAAGAGAATGTACTCGTCTGGTATCCTGAATATCTGAAGAGAATATATTGTCCGAGGAGTAGTGTCTGGCTCCTATAAAACAGTACAAGTCACTACATGTCCATAATAGTAAAATAGACTGCTACAATGCATCTACATGCTGTCTAGGTCAAACTAGACTAAAGTCAACACTTGGTCAACTCTAGTCAACCACACTAGTCAAACTAGGTCAACTATGTCAAGTCCTAGCCCAAACAAGTCTAACAAGTCTCACTAGGCCTAACCAAGCCTAGGCTAGAACTCACACAATCACAAGGCAATGTGAACCACAATAATGCATAATATAAAATAGATACTATATATAAATATATACCTTCATACATACATGGATATCCACATTACATACATATTTATATATATAGGCATATGTTACATCATACATATTTACATAGTTACATAGATATATATATTCATGCACATTTACATACATACTTTTATATATTATATATGTTAACATTCATTACAATGCATTATATTTTACTTATACCTTTGATTCATTCATTCATTCATATATGACATTCATTCATGCATTTATACATTCATTCATTCATGTTATCACTATATACATAATTGATTCATGTATCCACACATACATACATGGATACACAACATACATGTATACATTCATACATGCTTATATTGCATACATGCATACATACATATCATGTATACATACATACATTGTATACATGCCTACATACATATCATATGTGCATACTTACATTCATTCATGCACATTACATACTTACATGCATCTATACATTATATACATTGTATACAACATGTAAAAATAGAAGAGAAAAAAAGGGGGAAAACTGAAATGGAAAGGGAAGGGAAGGAAAAATATAAGAAAAAAAAAACAGTAGACATATACATGCTTGCATCTTATATTCTACATTACCATACATGCTATCATTATATATTGCATCACATTATGTATACATTATGCATTCATATCTATCATTATATGTATACCTTGCATTCATATCTAGCATTCATTATATACTTTCATGCATACATTGTATATCATTCTTTCATTCGTGCATTTATGCATTGCTTACATACATTATATTAATTGTATTCCTACATGCTTGCATTCAACCATATATATACATTAATGTAAAGAGGATACATATCATATATATCATTTTATTCATCTAACATATTATGTATTACATACTCTACATTCATTTAACATCCATACTACATAGGCTCATAGGTTACACAAAATGCCTATGTCGTATAGTCACTCTTTTACTTAAAACTAATACTGTACCAATTGGGCCTTTACTAAATTTTAGGATTAAAGTATGTCGTACCCTTCGTGTTAGATTTTTGAAACATCAAACGGATCGCATTTCCGTGTCCGAAAGCTCCCGAAATTGCGAAAACACCGAAACGTGTTTGTCTTTCGGACAGCTGACACTCAAATAATTTTATAAAAAGTTCCAGAACGATTTTGGCTTATTAAAATATATATTTGGAAAGCTAACTTCGATACGGTTCTTTTAAAAAAATGGAAGATTAAATAAAGTTCTAAGCTAAAAGTTATGTATTTCTAAGTTGCTTTGGTTAATAAAAACGTGGATAAATATTATGACGAATTTGAGTTATTTTGGACAAAAGAAACACATGTAGGCCAAGATACTTGGATACCAACATAGGTATCCAAATAAAACTCATTCTAACCATCCTAACTAAGATCAATACACTCTGTAAACATTCTAAAACTGAATTTAAATATCTATTTAAACTATTATCATACATACATACACATGGGATGTCCTAATTTGGGATCTATCAAGTAGGACATAAGACACATATCTAAAATCCTCAAGAGAGCTCTAAATGGCCTAAAATTTGAATCTAAAGGGGACACATGCATGAGGATGGATCCTACGAATTCAAAAGTAATTTATATGCAAAGGAAATCGATTTAGAGGATGGGTTTTACCTATTGGGAGTGGAATCCCAATGAAATCCTTTAGGACACGGCTACGATACGAAGATCTCTCAAAGTGGACACTCCTCCTTGCACTTCTCTTCCAATCCTTGGTAGCACCATTCCCTTGGAGAATGGGAATGATTGAGGGAAGATTTGGTGAAGGAATAATTTGATTTGGAAATCAAATCAAAGAGAAGGCTCTCTAAAATTAGGAAAGAACAAAGGAAAATAAAAGAGGCAAGATTGTAATGAATGAAATGAATCATTCTTCCCTAAAGGTGGCTGCCATAAAGAGTCCATTAGGGTTAATGGAAAATATCCTAATTGTCCCTCTCTAGTCTCATATGGTTAAGTCTAGACTAGGTTCAAGTTTGGGGTCAAAGGATCTAGTTTTGAGTCTCTAACTTAACCATTCTAACATGATAAAAATTAGTCTAACTAACTAACTTAAATGTTGAGTTTTGTGGGCCATGTTTAACTTAATATTGGGTCCCATCTAAAGTTTAAGCTACCCGGGTCACAATACAAGTCGAAACGAGACGAAACTCAAATCCGACTAAACAAATCCAATAAAAACAATATTAAAAATATAAAATTTTCCTAAAATATTAAAATATAAAATAACCAAAATTATAATACATCAATTTAAATATTATTAAAATAATCTAAAATTCATCAATTAATCAAAATCCTAAATAATTCAAAAGTCACAAAATGACCAAAATACCCTCAAGCTAAAATGTGGTAGTGACAAATCTACCCTCCTTAAAATAATTTCGTCCTCGAAATTAAAAGACGAAACTAAACTGACGAGAAGGATAGACAATCATACCTCAAGGTCCAAAAAGATATGGGTATCGCTCGCGTATCTCATCCTCCCGTTCCTAGGTAGACTCTCCTGGAGAATGATGCCTCCATACAATGCGAACCAAGGGTATCACCTGGTTTTTCAGTACCTTCTCTCGACAATCCAGAATCTCAATTGGCTGCTCTGGATAACTGAGAGTAGGTCCCAGCTCAATCTCCGAATGGTCAAGTACATGGCTAGGATCCGCCACATACCGTCTCAACTGTGATACGTGGAATACGTTGTGGACACCCACTAGTACAGATGGCAAGTCTAGCCTATATGCCACGTCACCGACTCTCCCGCTGATCATGAAAGGTCCGATGAAGCGCGGACTAAGCTTCCCACCTCCACCAAAACGTATGGTACCACGAGTCGGAGATATCCTCAGAAAAACCATGTTTCCGACCTAAACACAAACAAGGTCTCAAGTTGCTAAATAATCAAACATGATCAAACAATACAACAACAACCTACTTCTAATCCTATCTCCAGTCAAACATAGTCAATGGTCAACTATTGGTCAACAACTAGTCAATTTCTTAGGGTTTTACCTATGCTAGCTATCTAGGTGTTGGCAACTAGAAATTAGCAAAAGAAAAAACTCTATAATAGACTAACTCTTAACTTCCCAAATCCCATCAAGTCACCCCTAACTAATTACCTATAATCTAAGCACACAAATCCCAAGTACCACATATACATAAGCTCAAGAACAACAACCCATCACATATATCCTAAGTAATATATATATATATATATATATATATATATATATATATATATATATATATATATATATATATATATATATATATATATATATATATATATTATATATATATATATATATAAAAAAAAAAAAAAATATATATATATATATATATATATATATATATATATATATATATAACTGATCATCAAAGGGTTAAAGTAGGCTAAACTTATAAGGGACTGAAATAAATGCTTAGAAATTAGGCCAAGGATGTATGGTCTGAAATATCAATATAGGCAAAAGAAAATGATGCTAAGGAGACTGAATTTATAAGCTAAAGGACAGAACATTTGGGTCCACTTGTAAAATTAAAGTGAAAGGAACCTACATGGTGACTGAAACATGCCTTTAGATCAACCTGGCCTCTCCTCTCTATCTGGACTGAACTAGCTACATGCAGGACAATGGTCTGAAAGAAGTGAACCAAACTGGTGTACAGGGAATGCAAAAGGCAGTATACTGCAAATGAGTGCAGGCTACATACAATAAATTAGCGACGGAACATTAGTGACGGATATTGTCCGTCGACGATAGCGATGGCTTTGTGGCAACTAGCCGACGGAGTACCGACGACAAGCCGTTACATTTTTATTTTATTTTTAGGGGGAGAAAAGGTCGCTCATCCGTCGCTAGGGCGTCGGAGATATAGCGACGGATATTTATCCGTCGCTATGCAGTCGATTATTTGGCGGGAATTGTGGAGAGAATTGGCGGGACAGTTCTTCGACTATGTAGCGACGAATATTCCATCGACAAGCATCAAAAAGAGCGACTAACGGTCGACGGATAAAAATCCGTCGCTAGTCCGTCGCTAAATATACGTTCCAGACTTAAATTAAAACGACGGGGGGAACTTTTCATATTCTCCCCAAATTCACTCTCTCTCTCTCTCTCTCTCTCCCGCGGCTTCGGTGATCGGCGTCGACGTCCTCTCCCCTCTCTCCCGAAGGTAATCCTCTCTCTCTCTCTCTCTCTCTTGCGATATATCTCTCTCTCTCTCGCGGTGTCGTAGGGGCAGCAGGGGCGGCGGGCTTGGGGCGGGGGCGTCGGGGGCTGGGCGACGGGGTGCGGCAGTGGGTAGGGGGTTGTGGGTTGCGGGGCTGCGGGGGGCGGCGGGCTTGGGGTGGGGGAGTCGGGGGCTGGGCGGCGGGCTTGGGGCAGCGGGCTTTGGTCGGGGGCTGGGCGGCGGGCTTGGGGCGGGGGGCGTCGGGGGCTGGGCAGCGGGCTTGGGGCACCGGGCTTTGGTCGGGGTCGGCGAGGGGCTTTGCTTCTCAAATTTATCTGAGTTTATATATTGGCTAAATAATGTGTTATCCATATTGGGTGTTATCCATTAGTTTGGTGGTGTTTGGATTGGTAAATGTGAATATAGAGTTTGGGTTCATGGTGTATATGTTCACTGTGTCAAGGACAGTGCGAGTTCTTCATCTGCCTTCTTTGTTAAGAATATCCTTGGGACATTCGCTTCACCAAAGTCACTGAATAAGTGAAGTTTTTCCTGGAAAACCGACCCTTAGAGTGTATCAGTTGTGTGCTTCTATATAGATGTATATATCTATACATCTAACTGTGACATACATATGTGTATGTGTGCTTTAGAGAGTGAGGAATGAAGGCAGGCCTACCATGCCTATTAGCATGCAGGACGACTTGGGGTATAATGTGTGAGTGTAGGCATGGTAGGAAATATAGGTAATGCTAGTGTAACTATTGTAAGGTAGTGCTTGCTAGATAGTAAGGACACTCTAGTATCCTAACCAAGTTAATTTTAGCCTAGATATTTAGGATATAGCTCCTATATCCTAGAAGTGGACTCTTGCAATTTAGAAATAGATAGATTGACTCAGTTTGATTAATTGACCTATAATGACTCTAAAACTTGATTTGCTGCTGCAAGCATACAACACCACAAAAATATTTACTGACTCGTCAAGTTGAACCGTGTATAACATGCGACGCTTAAGAGGAATCATTTCGACTTAGTGGACTATCGAAGAATCGGTATCGGACTATCGTTATCGGTATCGGTATCGAACTATCGGACTATCGGTATCGGTATCGAACTATCGGTATCGCTAGCGGACTATCAGACTATCGGACTATCGGTATCGGTATCGAACTATCGGTATCGAACTATTAGTAACAACTGTACTTAGATTTTTCTCTTCTCGAGCTAGAATACCAATGGATCCACCAGTTACATGATTATATACTAATTCTGTTTAGTTTGTCTTACTATACAGATTTTCACATCCAATCTATGATGGATCGTTATTTCGTTGATCATACATGGATGTACAAACGACAACACAAGAGCAGAATAGGTGTGAGTGACGATTTTCAGGCAGGCGCAAAAGTGTTTCTTAAGTATGCCATGAGCAAAGCTCAGTTTATGGACGGTAACAAAATCAAGTGTCCATGTCGTAATTGTCGTAATAGACGTTACGAAGAAGTGGTGAGTGTAAGAGATCATTTGACCCGTAAGGGTTTCGTACGTGATTACGGCCTGTGGTCATCGCAAGGTGAACTATATACGAAAAGACATGTTGCGAATGCTGCTACTTATGCTTTTGATGATAATACTGCAGCAAATTTTGTCGTCGATGACGACGAATGCTCTGTTGATTATGGAGACGTGCAGAACCTTGCACGAGATATGTTGTATGACGCGGCAGGGCCTAATTTTGATCCGGAGGATCCTAATCCTGAGGCGAAGGAGTTCTATGATATGTTTCAGGATGCTGAAACTTCTTTATATCCTGGTTGTGAGCCATATTCCGTACTGTCAGTGACGATGCAGTTGTTGAACATAAAGTCCGATTTTAACTTGCCACAAACTTGCTATGATAGGATTACACAACTAATGAAGGAGGTTTTACCGAAGGAAACAAAAGAGCTTCCAAAAAACTTCTACAAGTCGAAGATGATGGTCCGACAACTGGGACTGGGGTACGATAAGATAGATTATTGTCACAACGGATGCATGTTGTACTATAAGGAGAACGAGGATATAGAAAGTTGCAGCTTCTGTAATGCGGATCGTTACAAGTCAGTCAGGGGAAAAGGAAAGTCAACTAGAAAACGACGTCCTTACAAGTATATGCATTACTTGTCGATCACGAAGCGCTTGCAGAGGATGTATATGTCTCAGAATACAGCAGAACACATGATGCAGCACAACGAAGAACGCACAAAGGACGATGGAGAATTGTCACATCCTTCGGATGGAGAGGCGTGGAAATATTTCGATTTTCGCCATCCAGATTTTGCTGCAGAGCCTAGAAATGTACGCATGGGGCTATGTTCTGATGGCTTCGCCCCTTTCGGGCAGTCGGGATCTCAATACTCCTGCTAGCCGGTCATTCTGACCCCTTACAATCTGCTACCATGGATGTGTATGAAGACTCCTTATATGTTCTTGACAGCTATCATACCGGGTCCCAAAAATTCGACGAAGAATATCGATATATATTTACAGCCGTTGGTGGATGAGCTAAAACAGCTGTGGGAGATCGGCGTCACGACCTATGATATTTTTAGGAAATAGAACTTTCAGATGAGTGCTTCACTGATGTGGACAATTAATGATTTTCTCGCATACGGTATACTGTCGGGATGGAGTACTCACGGCACCATGTCTTGTCCGATATGCATGCAAAATAGTAAGGCGTTCTGCCTTAAGCATGGAGGAAAAACTTCTTTCTTTGATTGTCATCGTCAATTTTTGCCCGCGAGTTATCCTTGGAGAAAGAACAAGGACGCGTTCAGAGCTGGAAAACAAGAATTTTCTCATCCGCCTGCCAGATTGTCGGGATACAATATTTGGGAAGATGTAAAGGACTTGCCCACTGTAATGGAAGATCCATCGAACAATCGTGTCGATGGGTTTGGACAAACCCATAACTGGACCAAACGGAGTATCTTCTGGGACTTGCCTTATTGGAAAGATAATCTTATAAGGCATAATCTTGATGTTATGCATATCGAAAAGAATGTGTTCGATAATGTCTTCAATACCGTCATGGATATTAAAGGAAAGACGAAGGACAATCCAAAAGCAAGATAAGACATTGCCGAGATATGCAAGCGTCCTTATCTGAACTTAATACAAAGGAGAGCTGGTGGACAAATAACTAAGCCGATAGCACAATACACATTGAGCAAGGAAGATAGATTAATAATCTGCAAGTGGGTATCTACTTTAAGATTTCCTGACGGCTATGTGTCGAATTTGTCTAGATGCGTTGATCTCAATGAATGCAAGCTAACGGGAATGAAGAGTCATGACTGCCACGTGTTTATGGAAAGATTACTGCCCATTGCTTTAAAAGAGTTGTTGCCTTCTGCTGTATGGGTTCCGTTGGCCGAACTATCAATATTCTTTAGGGATATTTGTTCAACTAAGTTGACTGTGCAACACATGGTTGAACTTGAGGAGAAGATTATCTTAACAATTTGCAAGTTTGAGAAAATATTTTCTCCTGGCTTCTTCGACAGCATGGAGCATCTACCGATTCATCTAGCATACGAAGCCCGTGTCGGTGTATCTGTTTATTATCGATGGATGTACCTATTTGAAAGGTACATAAAAATCGATATAATTTAATTTGAATTTCAGTGGGTTTTAAAATTCTTTCTTAATTCTCAAGATAATTTGTCTCTCTAGATACCTACACCATCTAAAGAAGAAAGTTGGCAACAAGGCTCATATAGAGGCTTCGATATACGAAGCATATCTTATCGAAGAGGTGTCAAACTTCTGCTCCATTTATTTCGATACTCATGTTAAGACAAATCGAAATAGACCTCAAAGGAATGATGAGGACGTTGAGGATAGAAGAATATTCAATATATGGGGCAAGCCTGTTGGGGCTAGTAAAAAATGGTGGTTGACTGACGACGAGTATGATGCCGCTCACCAATATGTCTTGTTAAACTGTGACATACAAGAAGTGAGAGATTTGGAGAAGTAAGTCAGTACACTTGCACTCGTTATAATCTCGAATTTGATGAAGTAAGTGACTACACTTATATATTCTTATTTTCTCTAATAGTGTATTTAGAGATGAAGTCAAAATGAGGACACCCGATATTACCGATGAGGGACTTCAAGGAAAGGTTGATTGTACATTTCCGTCATGGTTTCGCAAATACGTAAGTAACTGAGATTATAATTGAGGTTGATTTTATATATTCTTATAAAATACGTAAGTAACTGAGATTAGAAATATATAATCTAAAACATCTAAATTATAAATATTTATTTATAGGTTTTATTGCCTGAAATAATACTCACTAATGAGAGTGTTCGTTATCTGGCATTGGGACCGAAGAGGCAAACAAAGACTTAGCCAGGCTATGTAGTTAATGGCTTCAGGTTTAAGGCAACTCAGAATGCTATAAATGTCAAATTTATTAATGACGGCATCAGTACCAAGGATTCCGGTGTTTGTATAAGAGGTACCATCTATGACGACGAACCGAACTTTGACTATTATGGAGTGCTTCGGGATATTGTAGATTTACAATATACTGGCCCATATGATATGCATATTATAATGTTCAAATGCGAGTGGTTCGATACGACACCAAATATCGGTTGGAGAATCGATAAACAATTTGGATTTGTCGATATAAATCATCGCAGGAGGTATAGAGGGTCCGATACATTTGCGATAGCAAATCAGGCTGTTCAAGTCTACTATACAAGCTACCCAAGGCGTCGTAGAGATCGATTTGACTAGTGGACAGTATGCAAGATTAAATCTAGAAATACATTCAACGTTGGAGACCCAGCATACCAAGAGGACCAGATCGAAAAGTCCCAATACTTGGGATAAACACTCGGATACAATGGATGTTGAAGATATTGTTGAGAAAAATAGAGGAGAGAAAGAGGTTGATACACAAGACTTAGCTGTCAACCAGGGGAGAAAGAGGCGTCTTGTCCCAAATATTGAGGCAGAAGAAGAAGAAGAAGAAGAAGAAGAGGAGGAAGAAGAAGACAAATTTGATGGGGATGAGGATAAAGATGAAATCGACGATGAAGATAAGGATGAGGATGAGGATGAGGATGAGGAGGAGGATGATGATGAAGACGAGGCCGAGGATGAGAACGAAGACGATGATTAGGTTAAATATTGTTGTATATTAAAAACACTTCCAATTACGTGAATTAATGTTTTTTTTGTTCGATTATTTACTTATTGCAGATGGCACTCCTAGTCTTTTTCGTCGCGGCGGCACTCGTCTCCCTACTGGTGGTATGTATATTTTAGTTTAGAATTTTATATTCATTTATACTTTTATATTATTAATTATGTTTATGTGTTCTATTTACAGGTCATGATGGCTGGCCGTGGTCGTGGTGCTGGTGGTGGTCGTGGTGCTGGTGCTGGCGGTGGTCGTGGTCGTGGTCATGCTCGTAATGGTGCTAGTGGTCGTGGTCACATTCAATCTTTCCGAGATGTGACCCCATCCAGCGAGCCCGACCCGGAGAGTACCCCGGGCACAGACGCATTCCGCCGTCGATTGACTACTTCATCGAGGCATGAGTCTGGATCTGCTAGCGGATCCGTTCCGCTATCGGACCCACCAGCGGACCCACCAGTAGATCCTCCAGTTACTGCACAGTGGGCCCCGGAGTACCCCCATACTCGGTTCCATCCGATTAGTGGGGAGTACATGCGCGGACCCGCGAATCCTCCGACGGCACCAGAGAGCCGAGAGGTGAGTTCCGACGAGAGCTATGGCCCGCGGGGACTTCGTAAGTAAATTTAAGATAATTTATTAAATTTCTTTCATTTATTCAAGTTAATAATCCAGTCGTTTCTTCTTTGTAGGTTTTTTTCGTTTAATGTTTCTAGGGCTCTTGGAAAAATTATCAGGGCTAACTTCCATGGTGCCTACCTCAACTTTTCGTCGGTGCCCCCAAACTTGAAGTACGTCTGGCTCGACGAGTTGAGGGTATATATCTATATCTTCTGGTTAATTATTAGTTGCTCTTTAATCAACCTTTTTTTAAATTACGTGATAATTGAATTTGTATGTTAGACGACGTATTGCTGGCCCCCCATCGCGAGGACGCGATCCGTAGGACCTACAGAAGCGCTGCCTCGAAGAAGATACGGGATATGATTCATGACCTGAAAATGGGGCATACGAGGCCGAATTGGATCCGGTAGGAGTATTATGAGGACCTCTTAGAGATGATGAATACTCCTGCTTACAAGAAGAAATCGGAGAAGGCGAAGGCGAACCGACAGGCCCGCGGGGCTTCATACTGGTGGATCAAGGCCCCACGCAGCGACGCTTGCAGATCTGGTGAGATACCGTAAATTCATTTCACTATCGAATTTGGTATTATTAATATACGGAGTTAATTAAGTTCTACGGAAATTTTGTATGCAGGCCCAACGGGCGGTGAAGGAGGGAAGGGCGCCAGAATCGGTCACCATGCACGACGTGTTCCAGCATACGCACAAAAGACGGAAGGACGAGAGCTTCGTCGACGAGAGGGCCAAGGAGACTGATGTAAGTACTTATGTTTATGAGATTTACGTTAGAATTAAAAGTATTCGGACTATAACTTAGGTAAACTTAGGATTCACACTTAACTTAGTGAAACATAGTTTTTAGATTACAACTTAGGTAAATCTTATAATATTAACACATTCATTTGATGGGCTGCGTATCGTGAGTCCCTTAGTCGGGCTCAGTTAACTGACATCGAGGATGTCGGTGAAACGACGCCCGCCCGGACGCCCTCTTCTTTGGCCGCTCGCAACGACTTGTTCGTAGATACCGTCGGCGGCTGTAAGAAAGGGCTCATGTACGGAGTCGGCTCCCTAGGGCCGCCAAAATCGAATTTACAAAACTGGAAAAAATCAGAAATATGGACTGATACACACGATTTCAGGATAAATGGGAAAATGGAAATTTAACCATCAAAACCAAATTAATATACCAAACCAGTGGTTGGTAAAGTATCTACATGTTGTATACGTGTCACACAAGAGTTTGTGTCCACCCAAGTGGACACAAACGTGTCCAATCGCCTAAAATACAAAAATAGTGCACATACTAGACTGCTCCTCGTGCACGTTTTTATGTCCTTCGTGTGCACGACACGACACAACCCACGTGGTTGTGTCCCAGGGTTGACCTAGTGTAGGGCTAGGGTTAGGATACCCTGCCACGTGTCCACGTCGCATGTGCAAGACACTGGACACGCGTGTCAGTGCACGTTTTCAACAGAAAACTGCACAGTGCGAGAACGGTGTACGCGTTCGTGCGTGTCCGACACGACATGTGGGGCTCCGAAAATTGGGGAGCCCCGTGTCAGTGTCAGCCCTTTGCTACATGTCAATTTTGGCGTGTCGAGGAGGCGTGTTCGTGTCGCAATCGCGCCCGAACAGCAGGGCACGCACAGTGCCTGTGCACGCACGCACAACCACGTGTTCGCGTGTCCGTGTGGACCCGACACGATACTAAGACGACACAAAAACTACAGAAACGTACAAGCAAGACCAAACCCTAATTTCCTATTCAAACACAATCCAAAAATTCACACGAAATGCCCATTGAGGCATTTCAACAAACACATTCAAATATGACACTGATATGTGTCCAGTTAGGACACGAATGGACACGAATTTTTAGGGTTTTCTATTCCTATAGTTAGGTTAGGTCTAGGGCTCCCTAATGGTGCAAAAATTTCAGGATTCTAAGGTGTGGAAATGAATTTACCTATGAGTGTCAAAAGCCTCAAAAAGCTCCACAAGGAGGTGCTCCTCTTGATGGCCAAACTCTTCCAATGCTCTCCAAATCTGAGAATACTTGATACCAACAGCAAGTAGATAGAAATTAGAACCCAATGCAATTTGTTTGGGTTAAAAAGGAATTAAAATGGATTTACTAGGATTTTTGGAAGATGGAGAGTTACCTCTTTCTAAAACTTGGCAAGAATTCCTAATGGAGGCTAGCCCTAACTTTGAGGGGTATTAAATAGGATGGGAAGGGATCAATAGTGGCTGCCATGGACTGATTAGAATTAGGGTTAGCTACATGGTGTGGGCCTATGGGCTTTAAGTCTCAAGTCATTAGTCATGACTTATGAAATCATAAGTCATTCTAGCCTAATCAATTCCTAATCTCTCCAAACAAGTTTCAATGAGTCAAACCTCACTAACTTAGGTCAAACCAAGGTTACTTAACCTAACCAAGTGGTCTTAACCTAAGTTAATCTCTAGGTTAGTCTCCTAGTCAACACTAGTCAAAGTCAACTATAGGCCCAAAATCAATTATACTAAAAATCACTAAAAATCACTAAAAATCATATTAATTCTAATAAATCTAAATAATACTAACTATCACTAACCATGGTTAGCTAAGACTAGCTGTGACTAATCTAGGTTAGGTCCAAACCAAGTTAGGCTAATCACAAAACATGGCAATCAATTAAATAATATTTTAATCACACCATTCTTAATAATACATTAAAAATCCAAATAATATTTATTAAATTCAATTAAATTCAAAATGACAAAAGTACCCTCAAACTGGAAATAATAAATGAAACACCCTAATCACATGGCTATGCTCTAGGTTAAGCTGTCTCTAGTGTTACACTATCAAAACACCAAAATCATAAGTCATGATTAAAATAGTTTTTAAAATGATTTAAAATTACCAAAAATTACATCATGATTTAAAATATCATTATTAAAAGATAAAAATTATAAAATTTCAAAATTACCCTCATTTGAAAAATTGGGTGTTACAATCCTACCCACCTTAGAAAAATTTCGTCCTCAAAATTAAAATGTTCCTACCTCTTCCAGGTCAAACCAAACAATCAAAGTCAAAAGAGGACTTATCTAATTCATGCAATTGGAAGGATATCATATAGGATTTGGTAAGTGGTATCAGTCTGAGGTCTCATCTAGCCATTCTAGTCATATAGATCAAGCAATCATAAGGTATCAAAACATACAACAATATGGTATGGTGCATCAATTCTCAAAGACTGGCTAAGACTCACCTCCAACTAGGTCTGGTGGCTGGAACTCCCTCCCGAAGGCGGAGTCTTGGCTGGGATAAGTACAGCAGGACAGTCTCGCAGCCTGTGTGCAGTCGACCTACACAACAGGCACACCCCTCTTCTTTTTCTACAGATGTCCCACACATGTCCAGGCTTCTTACAGAAGGTGCAGGTAGGCACTCTCTCAGCTGGCCTCTGCTGAACAGGAGTCTGGACTGGGTAGGCTGGTCTAGGCTGATAGTCCGGGTGCTCCCGGGGCTCTGGGTATACACTGCTCCTCGGCCTCTTAGAACTAGGCTCTCCCCCTGAATGTACCAAATCCCACAGCAGTTGGATCCCGCGGCCTTGCTCCTTCAGGATCTCAGCCTGAACTCTCTGTGTCTCCAACACATCCCGGAGAAGTCTGAATATCTGAGCTCCGTCAGGAAACAAATATGCCGAGGGTATGGTATGGGGTACCGCTCCTGGAGGCAGAGGAGGAGGCGGGGAAGGACTCTTGGTCTCAGATGAGACTGCAGCTCTCTCCTGGGTAACATGTGGTGGAGGAAAACTCTCTGGTAAGGATGCTAACACCTCCTCGATGGCGGGAGGTGCCACTACCCTTGGGTCAGCCTGAGGGGTCACTACCTCCTGAATAATAGGAGGTGGAAGCACACTATCAGTAGCTGCAGCTGATCTCAGGCGACAGGCTCGGGTCATGGGTGCCATACTGGAAAGGATAAAAATACAACAATCATTAAAGCTGCACAGCAGTCTACCATCCTATCTGAAAACCGTTAATTATCAAAAATAAAATAAGTTAACTACTAATCATCTATAAATAGGTACTATTTTAAGAAAACTAGAACCACAAGTTTAAGGAACGAAAGTCAATAGCATTGAATCCAATCACAAAATAATATATATAGAAAGAGAGAGTGTTAGCGAGGGAAGATAGCATTATGTAAGGGTTATGTGGTTTGTGTGACATATACATGAAAGTGTATAGAAGGATTTGGATCTCAACTATTGCTATCAAGTTACACTATTCATGGCATATTAGTTAAGCAATCTACAATGTACAAGCTATTTACTCATAACATGTATGGCTAACCGTATATATAAGTATCTATATGGCTACATGAACATAACATAGAGATGAAGGATTAGGGTTACATGGCAGTTGTGAACATTAGTGTAGAGTATCAAGTGTACATGGGTTAAACTTGAAACAAAGGGTTCGATCTTTCAGTTTAGCTCAACATTACATATTAGATCTGAAATTGAACTACACATTTGAAGGCAATGTAAAAATGTTAACATGTATTCAGTTTTCAATTTTGGAGAAATTCGAACATCAAAACCAACTCAATGTTTACCACAACCACAACCTAACATGTAAGAGTATGAACCTAACATTATATACCTGCACACAACCATGTATACGGCTCAAAACATTACAATTTAAAACTGCAATTTGAACTAAACACTTAGAATCCAAGGTTAAGGATTTACTATGTACACAGTCTCAGATTTGACAAGTCAACACAAAACTCAACCAATTTCTTTAAGAAATGAAACCCTGTATATAACATACATGTGTAGTGATGTAAGCAAAACTAATAACATGAAATTTAAATTTAAATTACGAATTTAATATGGAGAAACAGAGAACTAGTCACTGATACTGCACTATATTAGAATACTAGGATTTTGAGAAATTAACATCAAACATATTAATATGCATTTAGATAGGTTGGTAATCAAGTGTAGCATGCATACGTGTCAGACAAACATCTGTGTCCACTATATATTAGGGTAATACAAGAATTAATGGCAAGAAGAAAATAATAATAAAATTTGTTCTGCCTATCTGTTTAAAAGAAGGAACCATTTTGAAACCAGAGCTATATTATCAATTCCGAGTTAAGGTCTAGCAAAATCATCGATTCATTGTATTAGGAAGAATTTATAGCAAGAAGTTACACAAGGTTATAATAATAGCTAAGCTGCTCCTACTCATACTCCTACTCCTAAGTTATTTGATGATGGGGTACAATTTATACAACATGATGGTACGATAGAGATGATATGCTTAAAAACCTTCACAAGATACAATTTGATAATCATATGCGTCTGTCCAAAATCATGTTACTCAGAGTCCTCGCCATGCCAGTAAGCAAGGCTGCGAATAACGATAGATTCCATAACTAGGGTATGCACCTCTACAATTATGTCGTCTGGAAATCTCGCTATGCCGACTAGTATAGTTGCGAGAAATTCCAAATCTCATAACCAAGATACGTACATCCGAAGCCAGGTCTCCATGTTTCCGCCACGCCAGCTAATATGGCTGCGATAAACTACAGGTTCCATAATCATGTAGACGTTTTACCATCCCTGTATTCCCGTCAATATGTGTTATCAGAAAATATCGTAACTCAGGCCTTAAAATTCATCTCGATAGGAAAATCAAAATCAACAACGATCCAACAAAATCAAATTCAATAATCAAGGAGTGAGAGCAACAAAACAAGGAAATGATTCAATTTGAAGTTTAAATAAGATTCTCTAGGGTCGTCCCAGGAATCTCTCAAGGAATCCTAACTGTGATTGAGTACCTTCAAAAAATATATATCCTAATCCTACTGCAGGCTGTAGTGATACTCTAGTTCGAATACCACTACACAAACTCGACCTACATGGGCCACCACTAAAAATGTGTCACGACCCGCACCCACTGTGAGGGTACGAGGACGTAACAACGCCCAGCCTACGCCGCAGTATCGGCGGTAGAACGCTGTCCTAGGTCATAATATCTAACAGATAAGGGTAATATACAGTTATACTCCCCGAATGGGGGTGACATAACAAATATAACTCAACCACATCTAAGGTAGAACATGAAAGGAAAGATAGATAAATATCCAGAAATGAAAACACAGAGATACAACCCAGAGTTCTAAGTGTCTAAATAAGTACATATCTAAATAATATCTCAGAAACTCAATACATAATCCAGAAGATAAAGACATCCTAATCTAGGGAAGTATCATCAACTGCTAGCAGGTTCAAGTCACTAGTGATGTCTAATGTTGCACCAAGAGGGATAGACACCAGAGCCTCATCATTCACTATAAAATTTTCAACAGGTCCAGTCAGGACAAGAGCGAGTACAGTACATCTCAATAAAATCATAACCGGTTAGGAAATATAAATATGCTAGAGAGTAAGATACAGGATTTGAAGAATAATATGATAAAAAGAGAGACTGTAAGTAAATAGCTATAATATATAGAGAACTAACAGTGCTAGTGATTCAGAGCACAAGATGGTTATGTGGACGGCACGATGTTGTACACGAGTAATCTACAGAGGTTTGTACACGAGTAATCTACTGGATTAAATACATAACTACTTCTACTCCCTCGCCCCAATCAATACACAAGGATCCAGCTACGTTATGTTATTGTACACGAAGGTCATGTGAATACATGATTATACACGATTCACAAGTTTCGTACATGAATATAACAAATACAAAGAGTACACGATGTTCCCGATAAAGTACACGAACACGAATACCCGATGTATCCGCTAAGGGGATAACATCGCACAACCAGATCCATATAGTACTAATCCGTGTTTCCAACGTGTCAGGATTATGTAAAGAATCTAAAGCAGGAATATAATCCTAAACAGATATGAAATGATCAGAGAATGTACTCGCCTGTATCCTAAGAATCCGGAAAATATATATTGTCCGAGGAGTGGTGTCTGGCTCCTATTAGAACAGCACAAGTCACAACAAGTCCAGAATAGTAATAATATGCACTACAATGTGTTCTACATGAATCTAGGTCAATCTAGACCAAAGTCAACTCTTGGTCAACTCTGGTCAACCCTAGAAGTCAAAATAGTCTATACTAGGCTAACAAGGCTATTCTAAGTTTAACTAAACTAAACAAGTCTAATCTAGACTCACTAGCTAAGCAAACACAACCATAGGCTAAAAGACTAGGCCATGGGCCAATAGGCAATACCATATTCAGTTTTTATATCTAAACAATACATATGCATACATACCACACAATCTAGTATAGAATACCTATATTGACCTATCTAGGCTCCTATTCACATATTAGATACATACCTTATATGTCAATATATATATATATATATATATGTCAATATATATATATATATATATATATATATATATATATATATATATATATATATATATATATATATATATATATATATACACACACACACATGGTTATGTAAAATAACTAGAATATAAACCTATAGGCTTATGTGTAAACCATACAACATAATATGTTATTACCTATAAATATACATATGTATAGAAAATGGGGAGGGGGGTTCATAATTTTGTGTTGTATGTGTGTCACAAGTGAGGCATGTGTGTATGTGACTAGTGAGTGTGTGAGGTGAGTGAAGTGAGGCATGAGAGTGTTAGGCTTGAGTGTCAAGTGGATGAGGGTGTGTGTTAGTGAGCAGCCAACAGTGAGTGAGAGTGTTGTAAGAGTTCAAGAGTGAAAACAGTGAACAATAGGCTAACAGTGAGTGACTTGTGTGTAGTGTAACATGTGTGAAAGAGTGAACAATGTAATTCTGATTTTAACAGTGGCATTAGGCTAAACAGTAAATAAGAGAGCCACATTGCATTAACAGTTAACCCAAATCAGTCCAACAACCCAGGTAAAACAACCCTAAACAGTTTAGAACAGTCTAAACTAATTCTCAGGTCAATACAATACTGTATTCAATCCATAGTTCACAATTAAACCCAAAATTCAGTTTGAAACAGTCCTAATATAATGTCTAGGTTAATACCACATAATTCAGTTCAAGTGCAACCTCAAAAACAGTTTAAAACATCCAAATAAACCCATTTTTCAGTCCTATGTTCATTCTCAGATTTGAGCCTCAAATCACTTCAAAATAGACCCAATTTTGACACACACTTAGGATCCACATATGTGCACATATTAGAGATTAAAAACCATGAATTTAACAGTTTAATCTAGATCAAAAAGGCTGCCAAAAATCGAATTTACAAAACTGGAAAAAATCAGAAATATGGACTGATACACACGATTTCAGGATAAATGGGGAAATAGAAATTTAACCATCAAAACCAAATTAATATACCAAATCAGTGGTTGGTAAAGTATCTACATGTTGTATACGTGTCACACAAGAGTTTGTGTCCACCCAAGTGGACACAAACGTGTCAAATCGCCTAAAATACAAAAACAGTGCACATACTAGACTGCTCCTCGTGCACGTGTTCACGTCGTTCGTGTGTACGACACGACACGATACAACCCACGTGGTTGTGTCCCAGGGTTGACCTAGTGTAGGGCTAGGGTTAGGACACCCTGCCACGTGTCCATGTCGCATGTGCAAGACACGGGACACGCGTGTCAGTGCACGTTTTCAACAGAAAACTGCACAGTGCGAGAACGGTACACGCGTTCGTGCGTGTCCGACACGACACGTGGGGCTCTAAAAATTGGGGAGCCCCGTATTAGTGTCAGCCCCTTGCTATACGTCAATTTTGGCGTGTCGAGGAGGCGTGTCCGTGTCACAATCGCGCCCGAGCAGCACGGCACACACAGTGCCTGTGCACGCGCGCGCGGCCACATGTTCTCGTATCCGTGTGGACCCAACACGACACTAAGACGACACAAAAAATATAGAAACGTGTAAGCGAGACCAAACCCTAATTTCCTATTCAAACACAATCCAAAAATTCACACGAAATGCCCATTGAGGCATTTCAACAAACACATTCAAGCATGACACTGATACGTGTCCAGTTAGGACACGAATGGACACAAATTTTTAGGGTTTCCTATTCCTACAGTTAGGTTAGGTCTAGGGCTCCCTAATGATGCAAAAATTTTAGGATTCGAAGGTGTGGAAATGAATTTACCTATGAGTGTCAAAAGCCTCAAAAAGCTCCACAAGAAGGTGCTCCTCTTGATGGCCAAACTCTTCCAATGCTCTCCAAATCTGAGAATACTTGATACCAACAGCAAGTAGATAGAAATTAGAACCCAATGCAATTTGTTTGGGTTAAAAAGGAATTAAAATGGATTTACTAGGATTTTTGGAAGATGGAGAGTTACCTCTTTCTAAAACTTGGCAAGAATTCCTAATGGAGGCCAGCCCTAACTTTGAGGGGTATTAAATAGGATGGGAAGGGATCAATAGTGGCTGCCATGGACTGATTAGAATTAGGGTTAGCTACATGGTGTGGGCCTATGGGCTTTATGTCTCAAGTCATTAGTCATGACTTATGAAATCATAAGTCATTCTAGCCTAATCAATTCCTAATCTCTCCAAACAAGTTTCAATGAGTCAAACCTCAATAACTTAGGTCAAACCAAGGTTGCTTAACCTAACCAAGTGGTCTTAACCTAGGTTAATCTCTAGGTTAGTCTCCTAGTCAACACTAGTCAAAGTCAACTATAGGCCCAAAATCAATTATACTAAAAATCACTAAAAATTATATTAATTCTAATAAATCTAAATAATACTAACTATCACTAACCATAGTTAGCTAAGACTAGCTGTGACTAATCTAGGTTAGGTCCAAACCAAGTTAGGCTAATCACAAAATATGGCAATCAATTAAATAATATTTTAATCACACCATTCTTAATAATACATTAAAATCCAAATAATATTTATTAAATTCAATGAAATTCAAAATGACAAAAGTACCCTCGAACTGGAAATAATAAATGAAATACCCTAATCACATGGCTAGGCTCTAGGTTAAGCTGTCTCTAGTGTTACACTATCAAAACACCAAAATCATAAGTCATGATTAAAATAGTTTTTAAAATGATTTAAAATTACCAAAAATTACATCATAATTTAAAATATCATTATTAAAAGATAAAAATTATAAAATTTTAAAATTATCCTCATTTGGAAAAATGGGTGTTACAGATGTTTAATAAGATTCTCAAGGGTCATCCCAAGAATCTATCAAGGAATCCAAACTGTGATTGAGTACCTTCAAAAATATATCCTAATCCTACTGCAGACTATAGTGATACTCTAGTTCGAATACAACTACATTAACTCGACCTACATGGGCCACCACTAAAAATATGTCACGATCCGCACCCAGAGTAAGGGCACAAGAAGTGGGTACGTCCAGCCTACGCCGCAGTGTCGACGATAGAACGTTGTCCTAGGTCAATCATCTAACAATATATAAGGTACATGTACAGTATATACACTCCGAATGGATGTGACATAACAGAATACAGTCTCAATCACATCTAAGGCAAAAAACGATAAGATAGATAGATAGATATAAATGAATCCACACAAGAGATATAATAGAAAGACGTCTAAGTGTCTATGATAACATCTCCACAAACATCTAGATAAAACAAACTCCCAATATATACAATAATGTATCAATGAGAAAGGCAAGGTAAGAGTCTAAGCTAGCAGTCTAAACCACTGGTGGCAGATCTTCTACTGCAAGTGGGTCCAAGTCACAAGTGCTGTCTATAGCTGCACCATAATAGGTAGACACCAGAGCCATCCTCGTCCTCTGTAATATTTTTAACAGGTCCAGTCAGGACAGGAACGAGCACAATACATCTCACGCAGATTATAACAGGTTAGAAAATATAAATATGCAAGAGAGTACGATGCATGAAACTGAAAGAATGTACATGATATAAAAGAGAGAACTGTAATAGAAATATCTGCTATAAGTAGAGAACTATCAGTGACTAGTGATGTAGAGTACAAAGTCGATATGTGAACGGCTGGAATTGCACATGAATATACTAAAGAAGCACACATGGTTATACTACTTTAAAATTGTTCACATTACTATTTATACTCCCCCATACCCCAATCAATACACAAGGATCCAGACAAGTTATGTTACGCACATGATTTTCACATAAAGGTCCATAAATGGGTGCACATGAAGTATACATGAGGGCTCATAAATGAGTGCACATGAATTTTACATGAAGGCCCATAAATGGGTGCACATAAAGTATACATGAGGGCTCATAAGTGAGTGCACATAAATTTTACATGAAGGCCCATAAATGGGTGTACATAAAGTATAGGTTATACATGAGATACATGAGAAACATGACCGAACATGAGAGCACATAAGAGTACACGAGCATGCATAAACGAGCATGAAGCACATGAGAAACATGAATAACATGGGGGCGATGAATACATGATGTACATGAAACACATGACATGAAGTATCCGATGCTCCCGAGGGGGATAACATCTCATGTAGGGATCCATATAGTACCAATCCGTAATAATATCGTGACAGCATCAAATAAGGTAATCTAGAGCAGGAATATAATCCTAAGCAAGTTATGAAATGATCAGAGAATGTACTCACCTGGTATCCTAAATATCTGAAGAGAATATACTGTCCGAGGAGTGGTATCTGGCTCCTATAGAACATTACAAGTCACTACATGTCCAAAATTGTAAAATAGACTGCTACAATGCATCTACATGCTGTCTAGGTCAAACTAGACTAAAGTCAACACTTGGTCAACTCTAGTCAACCACACTAGTCAAACTAGGTCAACTAGGTCAAGTCCTAGACCAAACAAGTCTAACAAGTCTCACTAGGCCTAACCAAGCCTAGGCTAGCACTCACACAATCAAAGGCAATGTGAACCACAATAATGCATAATATAAAATAGATACTATATATAAATACATACCTTCATACATACATGCATATCCATATTACATACATATTTATATATATAGGCATATGTTACATCATGCATATTTACATAGTTACATAGATATATATATTCATGCACATTTACATACATACTTTTATACATTATATATGTTAACATTTATTACAGTGCATTATATTTTACTTATACCTTTGATTCATTCATTCATTCATATATGACATTCATTCATGCATTTATACATTCATTCATTCATGTTATCACTATATACATACTTGATTCATGTATCTACACATACATACATGGATACACAACATACATGTATACATTCATACATGCTTATATTGTATACATGCATACATATATATCATGTATACATACATATATTGCATACATGCCTACATACATATCATATGTGCATACTTGTATTCATTCATGCACATTACATACTTATATACATCTATACATTATATATATTGTATACAACATGTAAAAATAGAAGAGAAAAAAAGGGAGAAAACTAAAATGGAAAGGGAAGGGAAGGAAAAATGTAAGAAAAAGGAAAAACAGTGGACATATACATGCTTGCATCATATATTCTACATTACCATACAAGCTATCATTATATATTGTATTACATTAGGTATACATTATGCATTCATATCTATCATTACATGTATACCTTGCATTCATATCTAGCATTCATTATATAATTTCATGCATACATTGTATATCATTCTTTCATTCATACATTTATGCATTGCTTACATACATTATATTGATTGCATTCCTACATGATTGCATTCAACCATATATATACATTAATGTAAAGAGGATACATATCATATATATATCATTTTATTCATCTAACATATCATGCATTACATACTCTACATTCATTTAATATCCATACTACATAGGCTAATAGGTTACACAAAATGCCTATGTCGTATAGTCACTCTTTTACTTAAAATTAATACTGTACCAATTGGACCTTCACTAAATTCAAGGATTAAAGTATGTCGTAGCCCTTCATGTTAGCTTTCCGAAACTTCAAAACGGATCACATTTTCGTGTCCGAAAGCTCCCGGAATCGCGAAAACACCAAAACACGTTTGTCGTTCGGACAGGTGACACTCAAATAATTTTACAAAAAGTTCCAGAATAATTTTGGCTTATTAAAATATATATTTAGAAAGCTAACTTCGACACGGTTCTTTTAAAAAAAACAGGAGATTAAACAGAGTTCTAAGCTAAAAATTATGATATTTCTAAGTTGCTTTGGTTAATAAAAACGTGGATAAATATTATGACGAATTTGAGTTATTTTGGACAAAAGAAACACATGTAGGCCAAGATACTTGGATACCAACATAGGTATCCAAATAAAAATCATTCTAACCATCCTAACTAAGATTAATACACTCTCTAACCATTCTAAAACTGAATTTAAATATCTATTTAAACTATTATCATACATACATACACATTGGGTATCCTAATTTGGGATCTATCAAGTAGGACACAAGACACATATCTAAAATTCTCAAGAGAGCTCCAAATGGCCTCAAATTTAAATCTAAAGGGGATACATGTATGAGGATGGATCCTACGGATTCAAAACTAATTTATATGTAAAGAAAATCGATTTAGAGGATGGGTTTTACCTATTGGGAGTGGAATCCCAATAAAATCCTTTAGGACACGGCTCCGATACGAAGATCTCTCAAAGTGGACACTCCTCCTTGTACTTCTCTTCCAATCCTTGGTAGCATCCTTCCTTTGGAGAATGGGAATGATTGAGGAAAGATTTGGTGAAGGAATGATTTGATTTGGAAATCAATTCAAAGAGAAGGCTCTCTAAAATTAGGAAAGAACAAAAAGAAAATAAAAGAGGCAAGATTGTAATGAATGAAATGAATCATTCTCCCCTAAAGGTGGCTGCCATAAAGAGTCCATTAGGGCTAATAGAAAATATCCTAATTTCCTCTCTCTAGTCTCATATGGTTAAGTCTAGACTAGGTTCAAGTTTGGGGTCAAAGGATCTAGTTTTGAGTCTCTAACTTAACCATTCTAACATGATAAAAATTAGTCTAAATAACTAACTTAAATGTTGGATTTTGTGGGCCATGCTTAACTTAATATTGGGTCCCATCTAGAGTTTAAGCTACCCGAGTCACAATACAAGTCAGAATGAGACCAAACTCAAACCCGACTAAACAAATCCAATAAAAATAATATTAAAAATATAAAATTTTCCTAAAATATTAAAATATGAAAAATAACCAAAATCATAATACATCAATTTAAATATTATTAAAATAATCTAAAATTTACCTTATATATATATATATATATATATATATATAAGGAAGGTGTGTCATGGTTAATAGGAAAAGTATGTCACAAAGGGTTTAAATCCAAACTCAACCTGCTGCTACATTCATATGAGGAGTATGTTATATGCATTGGATTCTCATGCTTATGGGTTTATATAGGAACACACACACACACACACACACACACACACACACACACACACACACACACACACACACACACACACACACACACATATATATATATATATATATATGATTCAAACATGTATTGCATATATACATATAGGAAAAGTGTGACAAAAGGGTTTATTCATATATTCACCTACTGCTACATTCCAATGAAGAGAAGCATGTGTAATACATGCTGTGGTAATCAAGTTTTCAAGTATAACACACAAGTTCATCTTGAATGAACTTGGTTACTCTCAACCAAGGTTCATTCACACAAATGCACTTAAAGAGTGTAATAAAGCATGGAGTGCATAGAAGTATAAAAAACATAGAAGAGGAGGAGTGTATACCTCATGTCATAGGCATGCGCTACGACAGCGAAGGTGCGCGAGGGTGGAACGCATCACACTCGAGGTCCAAGAGGCCGGTGGGGGCTGCTGGAGGTGGTACCTCCCACCTTGAGGGTCGCCTGCCAAGGAGGAGGTCGGGTGGAGGCTGAGCGCACGCAGTAGCAGCTCGCGCACGCACGCGGGGTGCTCTGGCGGCCCGGCGGCGAGGGGGAGCCGCCCTGGGGTCGCCGCAGGTGGGGGTGGCACGACGGCCGGCCTAGGTGGCACATGCGCAGTGGAGGTACGACGGCACGACTGGAAATACAATAGCAATGGCGGCAGCATGGGCTATGGGGAATGCTAATGAGAAGAAGGAGAATGAGATGATGAGGAGGATGAGGAGGGGATGATGAAGTGGAGGAAGGAGAACTACAACAAAAATGATTAATGACGACACTTTATTGACGATACTTTTTGAATAAGTGTCATTAAATTTAGTTTATGATGACATTTTGCTAAAATGTGTCATAGTAATGAAATATTTTTCATCATTAATGACACTTTTGTAATAGTATCGTAGACATGAAATCAACGACACTATTAAAGTATCATCTAATATTAAATAATAAAAATGACACATTTTAAGTGTCATCCCCAAATTATTCTCCCACTATTTCTTTCCCAAATCTATTCATCCAAAATTACTCTCTATTTGTAAAATCCCTGCCTCCTCTCCAAAACCCCAAATTCCTCTCTTTCTCCAAAATCCCAATTTCCCTCCTCTCAAAAATCCTAAATTTCTCTCTATTTCCAAAATACCAAATTTCTTCACTTCTTCGTCGACTCCTGCTCGAGTGCTTGGACACCGGGTTTCATCTTCCATCTTTTCCATGACACCCGTTCGAACATGGAGGCTGGACCATGGCTCTGACTCCTTCGTCGACTTGAGCTCCCTCTCTTTCGGTGACTCTTGCTCGAGCAAAGGTTTTCTGCTTCAGATCCAAATCACTGACATTGATAACCTACCACTATTAGGCCTCCCATCTTCCTCCTCGACCCGTTCACCCTCCTCCTCCTCCTCGAGAAAGGGGTTTCATAATTAGAGAAATTTTAGGACTCGTCAGCGAGGCAGACGCACAAGGTGAGACCTAACCTTAGCTTGATTCGTTGCTATTTTATGTATGATGTATTTGAAATTGTTGCAAGGAAAACTAGAGATGGATCTCCAATTAAGTTTACCATACTCTTGTTTTGTATGATATATTTGAAATTATTTTTGTGGAACTTCAAATTAGAGTATGAACTACATATTATATTTCTTATATTTTCCTCTTCGTAACTGAAACTTATCAGTTACTTAGAATTTAATGTTGTTTTTTAAACTTAAATTGCAGTCACTCATTTACATAAGACCAGGTTGTCTTAATAGGATGGGAAGATGAAATTGGTAACATAGCTAAAAGCATTGTGAATGAACAAAATCCAATACAGTAAGTGTTGGCCCATTGGTCATATGGTCAACCTGATTTTAATAATTGATCAAACTCTGTCTCGATATGTGAAGCTAGTCAGGATGTATCGGACTCTTGGACATGAACAAGAACAGCTATCTACACAGTTCAAGACCGATGCTATGTTTGCCTGTTCGAGTCTGTATTTCCTTTGAGCAACGTATTTTTTATTTTATTGAGTCTAGGAATACGTTGTACACCGAGACGTACTGGCAAATAGGCTATTCCAAAATATTTTCAAAATACTTTTAAAATATCCTTTGTTTTGAAAAACATTCTTTTAAACAAAAGTTTTAAAAAGGTTTTCAAAAAGGTTTTCAAAAATTATCAAAAACTATATTTTTAAAATCTGACCTAACCCTGACAGAACTCGGCCAGAGTTCGGCCAGAGTTCGGTTGGTGGCCGTTTGATTTTTGAATTCTTTGGAACTTGGTCCTCCTGCAGTTGCGAATTTGACCGAGATTTCCTCATCGAGTTCTGCCCGAATTCTGCCCGAATTCTGCCAGAATTCTGTCTTTGGAATTCCTATAAATAGAGAAGGATTTTGATCATTTCAACTCACTCATTCACTTTCAATCTTCTCTCTATCTAAAGCTTTCAGTCTTCCAAAGAGTTTTTTTGAGCTTTAAATTTCAGATCCCAAGCCAATTACAATCCTCTAGTCGATTTGCCAGTGCGGTACGGTCTAAAAGTTTCTGAGAGATTGTAATCAGAAGGCTTGATTGAAGAATACCTCTTCACAATTGAAGTTGGACGAGTTCTTCATATCAAAGCTCGCGTTGTAGAAGTTGCAAGGACTTCGTAAGAAAACTTGCGGTTTTGCCAATAGTGGATTCAACTAGTAGCAAGAGTTCTACCGACTGGATTAGTCCTCAACAGAGGAAAACCAGTATACATCGCTGTCTTTGCGTTTGCATTCTTATCTCTCCCTTTACTTTACTTAGTTGTGATTATTATTCTGTGATCTTGCTGCTAACATTTTTTAATTAGCAATATTCTGCTGCCTACTCTATTCACCCCCCTCTAGAGTATTGTACTTTACAATTTCGTTCCTACAATTGGTATCAGAGCGGGTGTTACAGGTAAAGCAAGGTAACATTGCAATTATTTATTCATTTAATTAATTGTTATATAGATCACAGCACAACACATGGCAACTGTGAAATTCACAAGTGAAGGCCAGGCCACAAATAGACCTCCACTGTTTGATGGTACGAACTATACCTATTGGAAAACATGGATGAGTTTCTTCTTGAAATCTCTTGACTTTGATTTATGGTCTATTGTTATTGATGGCTATCAAAAGCTACCTCGTATAAATGTTGATGGAGTTTTAGTTGAAAAACCCCATAGCAGATATACAGAGGAGGAAAAAAAAAAGGCCAGTCTTGACGCACGTGCTATTAACGCTCTATTTTGTGCTTTAGACAGAACTGAATTTAACAGAGTGTCTATCTGCACAACGGCTAATGAAGTATGGAAGCTACTTGAAGTCGCACATGAAGGCACGACTCAAGTCAAAAAATCTAAAGTCAGCAGACTTACTCAAGAGTATGAGGTGTTCAAGATGAAGCCCAACGAAACAGTTACTCAGATGTTTGAAAGATTCCTGGATATTGTAAATCTTTTGTCCTCCTTAGGCAAAGAATACAGTAACCATGAAAAGATTCGTAAACTCCTGCGAGCACTTACCAAGAACTGGATTCCAAAGGCTACTGCAATCATTGAAGGGAACGACCTCACAACCATGTCCCTCGAAGTACTCATGGATAAGCTACTCACTCATGAACTGGAGCTACAAAATTTTGAAGAGCCTGCACCAAAGGAGAAGACGATCGCTTTCAAGGCTCAGCACAGAAAAGCTGCTGAATGTGACTCAGACAGCAGTGAATCTGATGCTGAAGATCAAGCACTCCTAGCAAGGAAATTCAAGAGATTCATGAGACATGAGAAGAGAGCCAAAGAAAACAACAGCAACAACTGGTATCAAGATGATGCTGTCTGCTATGGCTGCAAGAAGAAGGGACACATGAAGAAAGATTGTCCTACAAACTCATCATCAAGCAAGAAGAGCAACAGGTATGAAAAAGGGAACCTAAATAAATCAACATCTCGGAGATATGCCAATACCAGCATATGGCATAAAAGTAAAGCCAGCGACTCATAAGACGAACAATCAGAAGACACTACAAATGTATGCTTTATGGCATCCGATCAGGTACCTACTGAACCTGTAGTTGATACATATGATGACTTTACCTTTGAGCAACTAGGAGATGCCTTCAGTGAACTGATGACTGATTACAGGAAACTGTGTAGCAAATATCAGACCTCTAAGAAGGTACTCAAAGAGTACAAAGGAGAAATAGGAAGACTTACCGACCAACTAGCTGAGGTTAGAAATAATGTTAGTGAGTCTGGTGAGCTTTCCTCTATCAAGCTCTTATTATACGAGACTACCAAGTTATCTGAAGAGAAAGACAAAGTTATTGACCAACTCAAAGAAGAACTTTCTATAAAGAAGAAAAGTCTTCGATGTGCACAAATCAGAATGGAAACACTCACTTCTGATTATACTAAGTTGTATGACACTTCCAAAAGATTGAAAATTAGGTTAGGAAAATAGCCTGAGACTGCTGCTTCCTTTCCTAACACGTGTCACTTACCGAAAAATTGGAACATTCCCAAGCCAAACACTGTCAGACCTAACCCTATCAAACCTTTACCCCAAAAGGTTAAGCCCAAACAGGATTATAGGCATGCTTTCTTCTATACTAGAAAACCTAAACCTACCAACCATGCACACCACTCAGCTTTCAACACTTGACATGCAAAATGTCATTATTGTGGCCTCATTGGTCATATTTTATCTGCATGTAGAATCAGAAAGGTTGTTGATTTAAATATTTATGCTCTGATACCAATTGTAGGAACGAAATCGTAAAGCACAATACTCTAGAGGGGGTGAATAGAGTAGGCAGCGGAATATTGCTAATTAAAAAATGTTAGCAGCAAGATCACAGAATAATAATCACAACTAAGTAAAGTAAAGGCAGAGATAAGAATGCAAACGCAAAGACAGCGATGTATACTGGTTTTTCTCTGTTGAGGACTAATCCAGTCGGTAGAACTCTTGCTACCAGTTGAATCCACTATTGGCAAAACTGCAAGTTTTCTTACGAAGTCCTTGCAACTTCTACAACGCGAGCTTTGATACGAAGAACTCGTCCAACTTCAATTGTGAAGAGGTATTCTTAAGTCAAGCCTTCTGATTACAATCTCTCAGAAACTTCTAGACCGTACCGCACTGGCAAATCGACTAGAGGATTGTAATTGGCTTGGGATCTGAAATTTAAAGCTCAAGAAAACTCTTTGGAAGACTGAAAGCTTTAGATAGAGAGAAGATTGAAAGTGAATGAGTGAGTTGAAATGATCGAAATCCTTTTCCATTTATAGGAATTCTAAAGACAGAATTCTGGCAGAATTCGGACAGAATTCGGACAGAACTCGATGAGGAAATCTCGGTCAAATCCATAACTGCAGGAGGACCAAGTTCCAAAGAATTCAAAAATCAAAACGGCCACTAACCGAACTCTGGCCGAACTCTGGCCGAACTCCGGCCGAGTTCTGTCAGGGTTAGGTCAGGTTTTAAAAATATAGTTTTTGATGATTTTTGAAAACCTTTTTAAAATTTTTGTTTAAAAGAATGTTTTTCAAAACAAAGGATATTTTAAAGGTATTTTACCCTTTACAAGGTAAATTTCTAGCCTAGGTGAATACCAAGTTAGCCTACCTACACTTGGTATTTCGACCCGTGCTCCCTAGGGTAGTAGGATACTAGCCTATACATTCATTACCTACCAAGCTTCCCAGGTAGAGTGGACATCTAGTCCATCTTACGGCCTATTGCCGATATCTTGAATATCTCGCGATACGCAATGGTACGGCGCGATACCGTCGTCCTAAAACCCCGATTTCAATTCGGGAGCCTACCCGCAAAGTCTAATTATATAATCTAGGTCTCCCCCAAGTTTCAACTCATTCCGACACTCGGAGCTCCGTTTCACCCTTTCATTCAAAATCCAATTCATTCTCAACTCCTATTCTTCTCCTTCTAATTTCTATTCTTCTAATTCTCTTCTCCTAATTCTTCCTATTCTTCTTCTTCTAATCTCTCTTCTTATTATCTCCTTATCTTCCTCTAATTCTCTTATTCTTCTTACTCCCCTCCTTCTAATTCTACTCTTCTTCTTAATCTTCTTCTTAAACTTCTTAGTCTTCTTCTTATTCCTACTCTTCTTCTTAATCTTCTTCTTCTTAATCTTCTTCTTCTTAACCTTCTTAACCTTCTTAATCTTCTTCTTCTTAACCTTCTTCCCTCTGCTGCTGCTGCCGCCCTGCTAAGCTGCTGCTGCTGCTGGCCTTAGCTGCTCTATACTGCTGCAGCTGCTCCATACTGCTGCTGCTGCTCCTGCAGTAGCAGCTGCTGCTGTTGCATCTTATTCTTCTTCTCCCTCTACTTCCTACTTACCCCTCTATCTATATATATATATATATTTATATATATATCTATATATATATATACAACTATCTATCTATCTATCTATATATATACATCTAATATATATCTATCTATTTCACTATATATATATATAAACACACACACATCTATATGTAAATATACATACACACACACATTTATCTATATATATATATATATATATATATATATATATATATATATATACACACACACACACATTTAAATATATATAAACACTTACACACACTCACACAAACACACACACTCAAACACCACCACCATTCTCACACACACAAATACATATATATAAATACATACCCATATATATATATATATATATATATATATATATATATATATATATATATATATATATATATATATATATATATATATATATATATATATATATATATTCCATTCTAATTAAGAAAACCCCAATTAATCTCTAACCTAGATTTTAGGGAAAACCTACAAAGCTAAGGGCAAATGGTGGAGAATGAGCTCCTCTTTATTTATTGTGAAGAAATAAATGAAATAGAGAATTAAATGAGGGATTTAATGCATACCTAGAATTTGTTTTCCTTGGAGAAGAAGAGCTTGGAAAGAAAAGAAGTGAAATGGAGAGAGAGAGAGAGAGAGAGAGAGAGAGAGAGAGAGAGGTTACTTTGTGAAGAAGCAAAGGGGAGGGGGGCTCTACTTGGCCGGCCATGGGGGGTTATTGGGTTTGGGTGGTGATCCAATAAGCCCCCAAACCCAATAGACTTGGTTTGGTTTGAAATGAATTCGGTTTGGTTCGGTTTGTTTCGGTTTAACTCTAATTAACTAATTAAGCCTCTAAAATGACTAATTAATCCATGGAATTAGGGTTTATGGTTTCTAGCCTAGTTAGGATGGTATCTGGGCCAAGCCCAGCTAGTATGTGGGTCCCACTAGTATCCAGGCTATCCGGGTCTCCAACTTAAGTTCAAATTGGATAAAATCCAAACCAAATCAAACAAATCCCTAAAAATAATATAAAATCAAATAAAATTCTTAAAAATTATAAAACTTGGAAAATGGCAAAAATACCCCTAATTCGAAAACTGGGGGTAACAAACCTGCCCCTCGGCCTCGCCTTCGTCTTCGGCGTGGGCCTCGCCATCGCCCTCGACCTCGACGTGGGCCTCAGCCTCGGCCTGCTCCTCAGTAGTGGGGTCGACCTCTGGAATACTCGACGGTACTGGCTGCGTAGAAGAAGAAAGCCCTAGCCTCGAACTGCTAGAGCCGGGTATGGAGACACTGCCGGCGACTAGACCGCTAGTGTATACTGGAGTGCGGAGGGATGAGGAGTCGGTAGGAGGAGTGGTAGATGGAGACTGTCGGTATCCTCGACTCCTACCAGCACCGGAACCAAAGGATCCACGTCGAGCCATATCTGAAAAAATACAGAAGTATACCATACTACATCTGAAAAAAAACAAAAGTGTACCATACTACATCTGAAAACGTCACTAAGTAAACCATACTACATCTGAAAAAAACAAAAGTAAACCATACTACATCTGAAAACGTCGCTTATTAACGTCGCTCAAACAAAAGTAAACTATAATACATCTAATAAAACAAAAGTAAACCATACTACATCTGAAAATTAAACATATTCAATCCTCTTCTGAAAATTCATCTTGTTCCGATTCCTCTTTCTCTTCACTTCTATCAACTTCCTCTTCCTCTTCTGATACTTTTACCTCTTCCAATTGATGAAACATGTCATGAGGAACTTCCGTTGAGTCCACATCGATAATATTTGTAATAAGAGGTAGTTCGTCTTCCTAATAAGCTATCTCGTCAAAATCGAAGGTATTTCGAGCTTTAGTCTTACAGACTGCCCACCAATCTGATCTCCCGACTCCTCGTTTTGGATAGCTGGTAAAGTAAACTAGCTGAGCCTGGCTTGCTAGAACAAACGGCTCATAAGCTTGATATCGACGGCGATAATTTATGTCAACAAGACCATGTTTGTTAACTCTCCAACCTCGACCTTGGATCGGATCGAACCAGTCATATCTGAACAAGACGATCTTACAAGGTTCTATAGCATAATTGTAAGTCAGTTCCACAATCTCCCGTAAGACGTCAAAGAAGTCATTGCCTGGGTCGACGTCTTTGTAGTTTGAAGATTTTATGCACAAACAGCTATTCTTCGTAGAATCCAAATCCAAGAAGTCGTCTCTTATTCAAGCATTTGTTGACTTGAACCTGAAACCATTTACGCAGTAACTTGGCTAGGTCTTCACTTGATAAATTAACCCCTTGGCTAGAGTTTTAATATACTCATTCTCAAGGATTGTCTCCGGACGATCAACCTAAATACCATATAAACGTTGCTAACTTAATTATTATGTGCAAGTATAAATGTACAAAAAAAGTAAATTGTGAAGATATTCGTACATATGCTCTCAACCAAAAAGGAAAATAAAGTCTCATTTGCTGTTCTACTTCCTCCTCAGTTGCGTACAGATTGTTGGATGTTACCTCATCCTTAAACATGCTGAAAAGCAACGAAGCATAGGTATATTAGTAATATTCAAAAACAATGAAGCACACAAGATAATTTTACTTACCCCTCTAGCTTGTCCACTTCTTTCTCGTCGCAGTTGAGCAATACATATAACATTGCAGCGCTAACCTCATCGTCATTTAGATATCTTTTTTTTATTTTACCATATGATTTTCCGTAGGCAGTAAATACTTTCAGCTTTGCCTCAATACCAACTTCATAGCCGTCGTCATTTCTGGGAGCCCTTATTCTGTTTGTAGCAATATGAGGCTGAAAATACATGGAACAGAAGTTTGAAATCTCCTCAAAGACATATGCTTCACAAATAGAACACTCCACCCGTGCCTTATTTTTTACCTTCCTCTTGAGGTGGTTCAACTGTCGCTCGAACGGGTACATCCAACGATAACCGACAGGTCCAGCAACAAGAGCCTCATGGATAAGATGAATCGGCAAATGCTCCATTGAGTCGAAGAATGCAGGAGGAAAAACTCTCTCAAGTTTGCAAAGTGTTACCACAATGTCCTTCTCTTGCTTCTCTAAACGATCGACGAGCAACTTGCAAGAACAAAGATCTCTGAAGAATATGCTAAGCTCTGTTAATAGATCCCAGACTACCGACGGTAATAATTCTCAAAATGCAACAGGAATTAACCTCTCCATGAATATGTGGCAATCGTGGCTCTTCATTCCGGTCAGTTTACACTCCTTTATGTCGACATATCTTCTTAGATTAGAGACGTATCCGTCCGAAAATTTTAAGTCCTGGATCTATCTACAAAGTCTCACTTTTTTCTCCTTGTCCAGCGTAGATTGCCTTAGGCCGCAAAAGCTTTTCCTTCCCATTGTCTATCATGTGCAATGTGGGGCGTCTGCATATTTCAGCTAAGTCCAATCTAGCCTTTTGATTGTCTTTTGTCTTTCCCTTGACGTCTATTACAGTATTAATTATGTTATCAAACACGTTCTTCTCGATATGCATGACGTCAAGGTTATGAATAATCAGATTTGTGCTCCAATGTGGCAGATCCCAGAATATACTCCTTTTGGTCCAGTTATGATATTCGCAAAATCCCTCGCAACGGCTGCTCGTTATAGGATCTTCAATAGCACTTGGGATTTCTTTTACTTGCTCTCATGTGTCCTCTCCGGACCACATTGGCGGTGGATCGCCCTTCTCCATAGCTCCGGTACGGAATGCAGTCCTGCTCCTACGGTACGGATGGTCTTTCGGCAAGAACTGCCGGTGACAATCAAAGAAGCATGGTTTTTCTCTATGTCTCAAACGAAAAGCCTTAGTGCGGTCCATGCAATACGGACATGAAAGCCGACCATGAGTGCTCCATCCAGATAACATTCCATAAGCCAAAAAGTCGTTGATTCTCCACATTAGTGCTGCCCGCATCTGAAAATTCTATTTTTTCGAAGCATCATATGTGTACATCCCTGTTTTCGATAGCTGCTTCAGCTCATCTATCAACGGCTGTAAGTACACGTCGATGTTCCTCTTCAGGTTGTTCGGACCGGGGATGATAATAGTTAAGAACATGTAATGTGTCTTCATGCACATCCAAGGCGGTAGGTTGTACGGAGTGAGGATTACCGGCCAGCATGAATATTGGGAGCCTGAAAGACCAAATGGGGTGAAACCATCAGAGCAGAGCCCCAACCTTACATTACGCGCATCAGAAGCGAAATTAGAATATGCTTGATCGAAGTACTTCCACGCTTCTCCATCAGATGGATGATCCAACACTCCTTCGGTTTGTTGTCACTTGTGCCAACTCATATTTTTGGCAGTCTCTTTCACAATGAACAACATTTGCAACCGCAGCGTCAACGACAAGTAGTACATTGAAGCAGTCGGTCTTCTAGACTAGCCTGCAGCAGTTGGCTTGTAGCGATCTGCACCACAGAATTCGTACACTTTTGCATCCTTATAATCTTTGTAGTAAAGCATGCATCCATTCTGACAGCAATCGAGCTTTTCGTATCCCATCTAGATGGATCTCACCATCCTCTTAGAGTGGTAGAAGTCTTTCGGTAACTTGGCACCCTCCGGCAAGATATCGGTAATCAACTCGAGCACTCTATTGTAGCATTCTTGCGACATGTTAAAGTCAGACTTTATGCTCAAGAGCCGAGTGATCAACTCTAACGGTGAATGGTCCTCACAGCCAGGGTATAAAGGAGTTCTTGCATTCTTCAGCAACTCCATGAACTTCGCGGCATCGGCATTCGGTGCCTCCACAGCTGCGTCACGATTGTATGGATCGAAACTAGGCCCCGCAGCGTCGAAGACCATGTTCACGTACTCGTTGTCGACACCAGTTTGGTTATGGACATTCATATAAGGCTCCACATAAGGCTCCGCTTGGAATACTAAAGGTACAAGCTCTCCGTGTGCGGTCCATTGGTAGTAATTAGGAAGGAAACCCTTTGTGTATAAGTGATACGTCACATCCAATTCTAGTTTAAACTTCATGTTTCGACATTTTGCACACGGGTACTTAATGTCCATGCCATCCATGGATTGAGAAAATGCCTTCGCAAATAGGAGGAATTGTTCTACTCCGGCGATGTATTCATCTCGCACACCGCACCTATCACCTCTAATGCGGTTGTACATCCACGAACGGTCTAGCAGATACATGGATATAGCCATTTCTAGATATCTACAAATGTGAATAAACTTTAAAACTAAAACAAATATACTACATACTACATACTATGGCCGTGACTCGGGACCATTCCTATGAGTCGGGACCATTCCCACTACATACTACATACTAAAACGAATAAATTTCAAAACTAAAACTTCAAAACTAAAACGAATATACTACAAACTAAAACGAATATACTACATACTACGGCCGTGACTCGGGACCATTCCTATGAGTATCGGGATCAAGGAAACTACGTGTTACAAATATCGACACTATCGGCACGTATTACAAATATCGGCACTATCGTGTTACAAATTAACCAACCAATAAAACTACGTGTTACAAATATCGGCACTATTGGTACGTGGTTTCGAATCGGACTATCAGATTTTTCGGTGTCAGAAAATAAATAATTATTACTAGGAAATCAGATTTTTCGGCACTATCAGTGCCCCTGACCCAGTCCCCCGCCCCCCCCCCCCCCCCCGCAACCCTCCCCCCCTACACCACCCCTAACCCTAACCCGAACCCTGTCCCTAACCCCTCCCCCACCAGCCCCCCCTCCCCTCCCCAGCCCCCCAACCCCTACAACACCCCTAACTCTAACCCGAACCCTATCCCCAACCCCTCCCCCACCATCCCCCTTCCCCTCCACAGCCACCCCGCCCTCACCCCCAGCCGCCCTCACCCCCTCCGCCCCTTCCCCCTAATACGAACCCTAACCCTCCCCTTCCTCTAACCCCCCTCCTCACCCCCAGCCGCCCTCACCCCCCTGCCCCACCCCCCCAGCCACCCCCCAACCATTTCTCACCCCCAACCACCCGTACCCCCTTGTCCCTCCCTCCCGAGCCACCAGCACCCCCCCAACCACCAACAACAAATAGAGAGAAAGGGGGAGTCACGTACCAGAGGAGAGTCGCCGGAGAGAGTGAAGTCGCCGGAGAGAGTGAGAGCGAAAGCGCCGAAGGAAGAGAGTGAGAGAGTAAAATGGATGGGGGAAAATGAATCGGGGGGGGAGGAAATTTAATATAGTTAGAATGTAGCGACATTATTACTAACGTCGCTAAATTAGTCGCAATTAGCGACGTTGTAGCGACATTTCGCGATGACTACCTCACGTAACTAATATACGTCGTTGTCATGTCGCTATTTGCGTCGCTAGTAGCGACGGTTACCGACGTTTCATTTATACGTCGCTAATGTCCACAATTTAGCGACGTTTTGCCAACGTCGCTAAATTTACGTCGCCAATTGAGCAGATTTTAGTAGTGGTGCCAGTTAGTTCAGATCGTGTCTGTGCACGATTTGAGCAGTTGTAGAATGTTCAGGACAATTTTTTTCCATGTTCCGAATATTTTGCTAACTTGGCAGGTACAGTACGGCCTATATAAGCTTCTTTGCTCTCTCTCTCAGTACACAGAATAGACAAGTGTTTCTTAACACAATTCCACATAGTGACAGAGAGAAGCAAAGAATAGCACCAATACCACTTAGCGCAGGAGTCCGTGCGCCTTCCGAGGAGTCAGAAGAGCAGAGTGTTCCAAATTTCTTCGTTGAACTTGCTGGTTCCTGAAAGCTGTTCGTGTGGGGCGAATTAAGCTTTGAGCTACGCTGATAATTCACTCCAGCAGGCTGTTCTTCCATCTATCGCCTGTCATCTACTTTGCTACTGCTGTTAGCAACTCGATTTGTACATTCTTTTTAGAAGTACTATAATTGTTTGCTGCTGTTACGAAATCTTCTTAGATTTTCGTAATCCAGAATCCTTCAAGGATCTCTGTCAAGCACCTTCTTTGGAGTATTGCTTGAAACGTTGTTTTTACAATCGTTTCATTTTCTCAGTTTTTCGTCGAAAATTGCGCCCCGGGACTAACAATCTTAAAGCTTAATTGAAAGATGGAAAACTTTCGTGCTTCGCTAGTTTATCCTAACTTCTCAAAGTTAGAGCAATTTGATGGTGAGCACTATCAAATCTGGAAAAGAAAGGTTTTCCTCAATATTCAGTTCTCTGATGTTGATCACGTGTTGTTTGAGGAGGAACCTACTATTCCAAAAACTGGATTTGTAGCCACAATTTCTGCGGCTACTAAGAACAGGCCAAGTGGAGAAGGGACAATAGTATTTGTAGGCTTATGATCCTAAATGCTATGGAAGATTCTCTTGCTGAATCATATTCAAAGAAAACTATTACCAGAGAGATTTGGGAGTCTCTAGAGAAACTGTACGAGGATGATAAGAACCGTAGCAAAATATTTCTTGTTGAAAAATATCATAAGTGGTTCTTTGAGGACGAGAAGCCAATGCTGCCACAGGTGAAGGAGTTCCTGAAGCCGCGACAAAAGTTGGATGACGAGGTGATGTCCCTCCCCGACAAGTTTATTGTTGGAGGAATCATTTCTAAGCTCTCCGCTGGGTGGAGCAAGTTCTATGCAAACATGCATAGAAAAAAAGTTGGAGGTCAGTCTGGAAGATCTCCTGCAGGAAGTCTATGTTGAGGACCAGATGCAGGCTCAACTGAAGGTGGACGCACTGTTCAACAAATTGGCTAACGCTAATTTGGTTTATACCAAGGAACCAAGGGGAAAGCATGCGGCTTTCCACAGCAAGAAGAAGGACCCTAACAATCTGAACGTAAAGGGGACTTCTTTCAAGAAAGAAAAGGCAAAGTCTCAGATGCCTTGTTTCAAGTGTGGCAAGAAGGGCCACTTCAAGAGTGAATACAAAGCAAAGACCAAGCAATCAAAGCAAGGAGAGCCTAGCAAGTTTTCTATGATCACTAACGTTGTTGCAATGATTATGCAGGTCGATGCGGTGGGCGCTGACTCTGACTGGTGGGTAGACACTGGGGCTACTTGCCATGTCTGCTCCAGCAAAGAGTGGTTTACCACCCATACACCAACTTCTGAAGTGGTTATGGTGGACAACCAGGCACAAGCTAAAATGCTTGGAATCGAGACGGTGGTTTTGAAGCCCTCTGACGCTTCAAGGTGTGAAGCATGTACCTGCTATCGCAAAAAACCTGATCTCGAAAGGCCTACTCTGCAAAGCAGGCCTCAGGATGGATATCAATGCTAGCAAGATGGTGATGTCTATTAAGGGAAATATTTTAGAAAAGCTTTTTATACCAAAGGAATGTTCAAAATTCTGCTTGTAAATTAGTCCAATATAATTAATATAATCACTCCTTCTGCTTATACTTTTGAGTTGTGGCATAATAGGCTAGGACATGTTCATTGTAAACGAATAAACAGAATGTCTAGTCTAGGACTTATCTCCAAGTATGGAGGTAAGGTAGAAAATATGAAGTTTGTGCTCAAACGAAGATCACAAGAAAACCCTTTCCTTGGGTTAATCGAAGTACAGATCTTCTGGAGTTGGTACACTCCGATATCTGTGAATTCAAACAGTTCTTTACAAAGGCCGGGATAAAGTATTTCATAACCTTTATCGACGAATTCTTAAAGTACGCATTCGTCTACTTGCTGAAGGCTGAAGATGAAGCATTCGAGAAGTTCAAGGAGTTTAGGGCCGAAGCTGAACTGCAGAGTAGACAATAACTCAAACGAATAAGAAGTGATCGAGGTAGAGAGTACAGGTCTCATGAATTAGCATCGTTCTGCAAAGAATATGGAATTGTCAACGAAACTATGGCTCCGTACTCTCCTCAATCAAATGGAGTAGCAGAGAGGAAGAACAGAACGTTGACAGAAATGATTAACTCAATGCTGTTGACTGCGGGTCTTCCAAAGTGCTACTGGGGAGAAGCTGCACTGACGACAACTTTTATTCTAAATAGAGTACCTTATGCAACTTTGGATGTTACTAATCATGAACTCTGGTTCAAAGTCAGGCCTAACTTGAATGTCATTCGAGTGTGGGGGTATCTGGCATATGTGAAGCTTCAAGATCTGAAGATCTAGAAGCTTGGGACAAGGACTATAAAGACGATCTTCTTGGGTTTTGCCAGAAAAGTGATGCTCGGAGATTTCTTAATATTGAGTCAAATCATATCATTGAATCTCGTGACGCAGAATATTTTGAAGACAAATTTGCAAGGCATAAGAACATTATTCTTGCGGATATTCTGGAGAACAATAAGGGTGCGCAAAAAACTGAAGTTTTCAATGAGGATGTAGTCCAAGAAGATGTTATTGTTGAAACAACGGTTGAACCAGAACTCGCTGAGCCATCAGCGAAGCGTGTGAGGAGGCCGAAGGATTTCGAAAATGACTTTGTCACCTATCATGTGAAAGCAGATTCGGTTACCTATGATGAGACGATGAAGACCAGAGACGCAGTTTTCTGGAAGGAGGTGATTGACAATGAAATTGATTCCATCACCTTAAATAACACTTGGGTGTTGGTTGATCTTCCTGAAGGAGCAAAACCCATCGGATGCAAATGGATCTTCAAGAAGAAGATGAAAGTAGACGGAACTATTGACAAGTTCAAGGCTAGGCTGGTAGCCAATGTATTTTCTCAAAAGCAGGGGATCGACTACTTTGACACGTATGCTATAGTAGCCAAGATGACTACCATCAGAATATTGATTGCTCTCGCAGTAATACATAAGATGGTGATACATCAGATGGATTTGAAAATGACTTTCCTAAATGACGAGCTGACCGAAGAGATTTACATACAATAGCCAGAGGGATTTGTCGCCAAGGGTCTTGAAGGCAAAGTCTACAAGTTGGTGAAATCCTTGTACAGTCTAAAACAGGCTCCCAATATATGGCATGAGAAATTTGAAAAGGTTATAAGGTCAAATATCTACATGGTCAGCGAGACGGACAAGTGTGTTTACACAAAGTTTGCTGATGGAATATGTGTGATAGTTTGTCTGTACGTGGACGACATGCTAATCCTAGGTTCAGATATGTGTTGTGTCACGGAGACAACGAAGTTCATCTCAAGCAAGTTCAGTATAAAGGACTTGGGGGAAGCTGATGTGATCTTAGGGATCAAGATCAACCAGACAGACACTGGACTAGCGCTGTCACAGTCTTATTATATTGAGAAGATGATCACACGCTACGGGTATCATGATCTTCCAGGGATCGATACACCTTACAGGTGTGATCTGAAGCTAAATCCTAATTCAAAGGAAAGTATCAGGTAGCTGGAGTATGCAAGCGTTATCAGAAGTTTGATGTATGCTACTACTGCCACAAGGCCTGGCATAGCTTTCGTCGTGGGAATGCTGAGTCATTTCATGAGCAACCTAGGTATTGAGCATTGGAAAGCTGTGAAACGGGTTAAGAGATATCTCAAGAAGACTCAGACATATGCATTGTACTATAGCAGAGATCCGCAGGCAGTAGAAGGCTTCAGTGATGCCAGCTGGTGCTCAGAGGTGGAGAGCGAGAGGTGCATAGGTAGATTTATTTTATAATGGGTGGAGCTGCTATATCGTGGATGTCAAAGAAACAGACTATGTTTTCACGGTCATCCATGGAATCTGAATTCTTTGCACTTGATACCGCAGCAGATGAAGTAGAATGGCTTCGAAAGCTCATGTATGATCTTCCGGTGGTTGGGGCACAAATACCGTTAATACCGATATACTGCGATAACCAGGTGACTGCGGCGGTGGCATCAAGTGACCTCTTCAACGGGAAGAAAAGGACTGTGCAGTTGATGTACAGGGCAGTACACGATCTTATCAAGAGAGATATTATTGCAGTGATTGATGTTCAGAGTAAGGAAAACCTGGCAGATCCGTTCACCAAGGGCCTCAAGCACCAGCTGCTCAATGACACAACAAGTAAAATGGACTTGATGGCATTCTAATATTGTGTTATTGTATTCCTACCATAAAGTTTCATGCTATTAGTCCAAAAAAAATCTACTAGCCATCTAGCTTTTGGTTCAAGGGAGGACCAATAACCGAAAGAATATCAGGAACGGTGTGTACATGTCCTATAGGGCATGAAGAGGTTACGGACCAACAACGGCTGTTGTCTACTATTATTTTCTGCAAAAAAATGAATCTTATGAGAGGTTGGCTTAAACGCCTTAATGAGTTCTCAGGCAGAGTGAATGCCTGGTGTGCTTTACAGGAAGCACGGTGGCACAGCACTACAAGGAGTGAAACTCCATGCTACAGTGGGGTAACTCTACCATGAGGTTCCCGAAAGGGGTAATGCCTCGGCTTTGCGAGCCAAGTTATAGCAGAGTAACACCACAAATAGACAGGTAGCCTAATGTTGTATGATAAAATTAAAGAGGTGTAGTCAGCACTACAAAGGAGAGGTGTTCCTCATGTTACAATGGCACGACGCCACGATGAGGTACCCGGATAGGGGTAAAGCCTCGGTCTTACAAGTCATGTCATTGCAGCGTAACACCGCAAGGGAGCCTAAGGCTTCATCCTAGGTAGTATGACACTGCAAAGAGGGTGTGACCTCTTACTACAGTAGGCCATGTCATAGCGACGTAGCACCGCAAGGGACCTTACCCCTTCCCTTGCGGTGCTACGCTGCTATGAAATGGCCTAAAGCCGAGGTGTGTTCATGCTACAAAGAGGCTACTGTAGCATGAGGCCTTACCCCTTCCCTTGCGGTGCTACTGTAGCTATGACATGGCCTAAAGCCGAGGGAAGGGGTAAGGCCTCATACTACAGTAGGGGTAAGGCCTCATGCTACAGCCTTTTTGTATATGCGGTAAGGCCTCATGCTAGAGTAAGGGTAAGGCCTCATGCTACAGTAGGGGTAAGGCCTCATGCTACAAGTAAGGGGTAAGGCCTCATGCTACAGCCTCTTTGAATATACGGTAAGGGGTAAGGGGTAAGGCCTTACCCCTTCCCTTGTGGTGCTACGCCGCTATGACATGGCCTAAAGCCGAGGTAAGGGGTAAGGCCTCGGCTTTAGGCCATGTCATAGCGGCGTAGCACCGCAAGGAAAGGGAAAAGACCTCAGCTTTAGGCCACTACAAAGGAGCTGTGGTCTTATGCTACAGTACACTACAAAGAGGCTGTGACCTCATGCTACAGTATAATCTTCCCGGTAAGGGGTAAGGCCTCGGCTTTAGGCCATGTTATAGCGGCATAGCACCGCAAGGGAAGCGCAAGGCTTCATGACATGCCTTTTTAATATAGAACTTACCTATAGTATATGGACAAAGATAACAGGCCGTCTCTTGAGGAAAAACTTGTAGACGCCCAAAATTATACACTGATACCAGGCTGGCACATGGCCTTTAATATGCAACCAAAAATACATGTAACTACAATATGTGAGTGGAAATAACTTCAGCTATGGTGCAGAATTCAAGGCTTAGTCCATTCTTATATTATAGTATGTTGTTTGATCCATGCGGAAGATTCAAGTCGTCAGCGACATCTTTCCTAATGCATGATAGACAGTTACTGTAGGGAACACTCAAACCCATATATAGAGATATGTGAGAGATTGTTGGGATTTTGGCCTTTGTATTAGAAATTTTAGTCCTACATCGGCTAGACCAAAGTAAATGTATCTCTATATATAAGCTATGCTTATTTAGAGATGCACAAGTGGTGTGGAGGTGCACATGGGTGTGCCATATGAGGGTATTTTTCTAGTGGAAAAAATGGCCAAATCAACAATAAAGAATTCATGCTTTTTGCTCTTAGGAATTAATTTTCAATGGAGCTAAGCCACATAGGGGCTTAGCGACTCGAACTTGTACTCGGACTTGGGCTCATGGGCTCTTGAGGTATAATATGGCATTTTGTTGGCATACTTTTCACTTAGCGCACTGGTGCCGCTGTGCGCACGGTACACGTATGGCACAGGTGAAGCAGGTGGCGCGCACTGTACACCAGTTGGTTCAAATCGTGTCTGTACGTGATTTGAGTAGTTGCAGAATGTTCGGGGCAGTTTTTTTTCCATGTTTTGAATATTTTGCTAACTAGGCAGTTACAGTGCGGCCTATATAAGCTTCTCTGCTCTCTTCCGAGTGTGGACTCACTGGTTAGTACTAACCCTCGTCCCGAGTGTGGACTCTCTGGTTAGTTCACGGCAAGGCACCCTCGTCCCGAGTGTGGACTCTCTGGTGCAAGTATAACATCTTCGTCCCGAGTGTGGACTCTCTGATGTAAACACCCTCGTCCCGAGTGGACTCTCTGGTGCAAGTCAAGTCAACACCCTCATCCTGAGTGTGGACTCTCTGGTGCAAATAATCGACATCCTCGTCCCGAGTGTGGACTCACGGATGTAAACAGATCAAGGCAAACACCATCGTCCCGAGTGGACTCTCTGGTGCCAAGGAAACAATAACAAGGATTTAGCAGTTCAATTACACGTACTCGTTCTATGACACGACTCAAGCAAGGTACCAATGAGATAAGGTACGACTCAGTCAAGACACAGTCAAGTCCAGTATAACTACACTGTCAAGTCAAGCAAGACCATAAACTGGTGAACACGGTATGTAGAAACTAGATAAATCAAGTCAACTAGAAAGCTAATAAATCACATAAAATCTATAACAAATAGAGTATCTAATGATAATACAATAATAACCTAAAAACTATAAATATGTAATTAAATTATAGAGGGAGGCAAGGTATCTTGCCTGGAGTTTGCACGCAGATCCAACATAATATAGTCAACTGCTAAGCCATAAAGTCCAAATCATCACAACTATCTCCGAAAGCTGAAACAGACATTGCCAGCATTCTCAGAATAGTCAAATTAGCTAGGATTGCCTGTCCTTAAGTCCAATTATGGACACAGGAGCAAAATGGTAATTTCGGGCAAAAACGATGTCCACGGTTGGACCCGCTTTGCACCGAAAAGTATGCCAGAGTCAATGGTCTCTAAAGTCGTCAAACTATATGTCTACGAATTTGTTTTGATGATACGAACCCAACGGTATGTCCAATTTTGGATTCCGGTGGGCCGTGCACAAAATTGCCCGTTGAATCAGATCGTAGGATCCGTAAAACGGCGATCCGATCAACTGTCTCAGATTCGGACCAAACTTGGCATACAGGACCAGAAACACGATACAGTTTTTTTGGCACAAGTTTCGTCTCGAGCTGATGAACGTGCACAAAGTAATTGGAAAATTTGTACAGAGGCCGATACGGTAAATTTCGACGGATACGCATAAAATTCGTCGCGCACACGCGACCAATTTGAATTCCGTCAAAGCCCACACGTCCACGAAGCCGAAACGCACCTTTCGATGCCCTCAGTTCGTGACCACGTCGCCCAGATTGGTGAGACGCACGTCATATCGAGGGTTTTTCTAGTTTTGAAAACAGTTTTTGCCAAGTTTTTCCTGATTTTCAAATTAATTTTAACAGAAAATAACCAACTAGAAATTAAACTAAAAATAGGGTCTCGATCTTGGTTATGATGTCTACAAGGTTGTTCAAGCGATTTTCCAAGTTTCACGATATCTTGGTCGTAAATCGACCGCCAACTCCTAGTTTCGGGACAGTTTTCAATTCCAAGAATTCGAGTTTTTCTCGATTTCGGGACTCATTTATTGTCGTGTACAAAGCGAAATAAAATGAACCATCTGAAGGAAAACGAAGTCGGTTAGGTAGTCGACATACCGAAGAAATTCGTTCGTAAAAGCGAACGACATGGAGGGAGTTCTGTCATTACGAAGTTGGGTCGCTTGGGCTGATGCTGCTGTCGCTCCTGCGCGGCTTGTTCGGCCGACGACGTTCGTACGGCGGCACGGGGTCGCCGGTGGGTCGCCCAGGGAAGGAGGTCGGCGTGGCGTGGGTTAGGGTTTGGGTTTTGTTGCAAAATCACTCCCTTGATCTCCATCAGATCGATATATATATATATATATATATATATATATATATATATATATATATATATATACACAGTTGATGCAACCCGAGCGGTGCTCTTGGGTTGGGCCAGGTTCTTTCAGGTGCGGGTATGGGATGTTTAGCTGAGCTGATTGGGGGGGGGGGGTTATTAGTTAATAATTATTGTTTTATTTTTATTTATTTTTCTTTGTTTTCTTTATAAATATCTAACTATATATACACACAATTATATATATAATATATATATATATATTATTATTATTTTTTTTTACACCTACAACCATATATATATATATATATATATATATATATATATATATATATATATATATGTCATATATATATATATATATATATATATGACATGTAATATGTATATACATTAATAAATCCTGAATATATGTTTATACAAAAATATAATATAAATACCTATTTGACGGTGAAGAAAATAACCATTTAATAATAACTAATTATTTAATACAACAACAATATTATTAATAATACTAATAATCCTGATAACAACTAAAAATAAGCAGCAAGTGTAGTTAAGGTTTGGTGAATCTAGTATGCACACTCTTTATTGGCTCCCGAAAATCATATAAATATTGTAAACGCTATTAAAATAATAATAATAATTATAATGTATATATAACAATTATTAGAAATTAATTGCCAATTCCTAAATATATTGCATCTACCTAGCATCTGTCTACATGGCCGTATTGGGTCTCACTACATGCTTACATGGGCTTGGATTTGGTTCGGCCCAGTTCGGACTAACTTGGTTCAACCAGGTTCCTGCAAAGTCAATAAATCTAATAATAAATAATTAAACTATTTATAATGGTCATGCTATAACTTGGCCTGGTTTTCCTAGTTTGGACACACCGATGGCTTGGCCTTCCTTACCACAACTAATACGCTAGTCAAAGTACGCCATTGCACAATCCGTGCCAAAATTCTTGGTCATCTAGTACTCCAATTCCTAACCATGACTAGAGTCATCTACCGTAATAATTAGCTAATTAATTATTTATAAAAAAAACTAAAAATCACCATTTAAACCAAATAAATAATAAAAAATATTTTAAAATTTTTTTGGTAAGGGAGGCTACACGGCCCTTCCTGACTTAACTCGAGACGACTCAATCACGACTTGTGGAACTTGATCACTCTTTTGGTACCCGGGTAAGCCACGACTCAAATACGATGCCACATTCGTGCTATAGTCGAATCTTAGGCTCCATAATAGTGTTGCAATCGTGCACACATTTAACTGGACTCATTGGTGCCATGCACACATACTCGACTCAATCTAATGGCATGCACGCGGATAGTCGCTCTTATGACGATTCATCTATATGAGAGGTCACTAGCAATGTCAAGCTATACTGGATCTTTTGTATACGGTGACCATTCACATGCTAGGTGCGAGCTATACCGAATAGTTCCGTAGCCTATATTGTAACGGTTCACTTCAATGCGAGTGGCACCGTCGATAAAGGCTATACAATATATGCTCTTCCTCCTAGGCCAACACGAACCTGGTGCCCCGGTGATCGTTCAAGGAATTTCTCTTGTGCACAAGTTGTCCAATGACCATGCAAGACTCAACTCGATTTACCATGTCCTGCTTTATTCATGAATGTACTTTCCACACTTTATGAGAGACTCCCAAGCCAAGGGACCGGTCTCGACGACAAACGGTCGCGTGAACTTTTTATCTTTTGAAACCCAGGGAACAACTACTGTATAGCCTTCCAATTTGACTTTAAAAAATATGTTCCTTTGTGTGCCTTAGACCGTGGCATACCTATCATTGAAACAATCATGTTTCGTGCCTTAAACCAATTGTGTCCTGTGCTACGCTACCTTCAAAGTCATACTTTATATGACGAGCCTTGAGATCGTGGGACTGTTGGCTATAACAAGCACATAAAATGTAGGACGGTGCTTGCTATGACTTTATGAGCTCATGGCATAATTTTTGTCTAAGTCAACCATGCAACAACTTAACTCGTGGGACGAGCAAAGGCTAACCCAAGCCTTGTACCGTGAAAACGTGCATCGAGACTTGTTGGACATTTTTGCTATGCCAAGCATTAGAAAGCGGGACAGTGCATGATTTATCAAGCATTTATACGTGCGATACCTACGAATTATGCTAAATTCATAGCTTCGTGCAAACATAGACCAACTTTTCTTCTCCCAAGCCACGGGACGATGGACTGAGTGTCATTTTGAAAGCACGTCATGCATATTTCTAAGTCGACCGTAGGACCTTTCTATATTCTGACTCACTCCGACCCAAGTTGGGATTATTCCTTTAGCTATATGGATTCGTCTCTTTTATTATCAAGCCTACTTGTGCAGTTGAAAACTTTCGTTTTATTAGTGTGAAGGCCAAGCTGAGGCAAGTTCATCGAAGCCACCCACCTGAGCGAGGAGTTGCCTCGATCAAGCAGGACTTCGAGCAGGCTATCGCCTGACTAAGTCCGAACGCCGTTGGCATTTTGATTCCTCTGATTGAACTAAGGGGGACAGGGCATTACATTTAGACAAGGAGCTCACTCTACCAGTACAGTTGAGTACTAACACCCATACAGTTTTATGTGCAGGCACATGAAGAAGATCGATTGGCGTAGAGCTCGCTTGGATGCGTCGAAGCACGGAGTTCCTTAGCGTTTCGAGACGTACAGCCGTATAGAGTCTGGACTTTTATGGGACATAATGTATGAACATCGCCTTCTGAAGCCTCTGTAAGTTGAAGCCTTGAACATTTGTATTGAGAGAAAAGAGAGCCGAGGGACTTGTAAAATGAGAAAAGTGAGCATGAGCGACTTATAATTTTGGCTATGTGCCTTGTAATCTCATATTTATTATCACTAAAGGACTGACTTTGTTTGTATACTCATGTTGCCTTTGTTATTCAACTTTTCTGCTTGGGACTTCTGTGCGACGATCCCGTCGCTTAGCTTGTAATCGACCGTTATGAAAACTGCCTTATACGAGCGCAACCTAGGCTCATACGGCATCACGCCTTAGCGAGGACGATCGGTCCTATGGGACTGGGGAATAACATAATGGTATTAGAGCATGGCTTTACGTCCTTGGACTTCGATTGAATTCTTTAACTCTGATGTTCTCTTTGTGCTAAATGTCATTTCCGTAAATTGATATTGTTGGTGCGCTCTCTCTCAATGTCCCGTGGGATGTCCATACAATAAGTCTATCTATTTTGCAAAATCTCACGAAGGAAAATTTTGATAAATAAAAGATGGTTTCACGTAAGTTATGGTTGGCTAAGCTGGCCTGGGCCTATATACCAAAAATTATATTGACCTTAGCAAGTCGTGTGCCGGATTCAATTCGTTTTTGAATGAGAATAAGTTTGACTCGATTCATAGAATATGGAATGACTATAGAGGTGTCATCAAACGACATTATCGATGCGATGTAGGTAAATTGTGCCTCAGATTTTGAGGAATGGTTCGAACGAAGATTCAAAATAATTGGTTGTGATTCGAAACTTGTTTCGAGAATTTGTCGAATGACTTCATTCCTGAGTGGTGTATGGGATAGCCTCGGGGATGTGGATCGTTAGAGGATGTCACGATCCGCTACCCAAATTGTTGGCCGGGCCGAGTCATGTCCAGCCTGCGTTTGGGATAAAATGCAGTAAGCTGTTCTAGAGATAACAAGATAAGACTAAATGTGCTAACAGTTCTATAAGTGAATAAAAGTCATAAATGCTCCAAATAGAAAAGTCGTCTCATATAGTAATAAGTCCAAAGTACAAGTCTGAAATGTAAAACTGGATCCATGTCCAGTTACAAAATACGTAGTCTAATACATGACTACACTAAGTATCCCAAGTGACTACGCAAACTAGGCGAGTCTCCCCGCAGGTACATCCTCGTAAAGCAAAGCCGGGTCCTCGACAGTATCTCCATAATATGAGTCGCAGAGTAACTCCTCCTCAGTAAGGATACCTACAACGTTATCCTGTCAGGACGGGAGCAAGTACTGATTCTAGCAAACTAGCATATGAAACATGGAAATGAACATAAGAGGAATAACTCGAAACATGGCATCACATAATCTATCATGGCAAGGACACATATGTCATAGAGACAGATGTATATGTAATGTTTAAAACTGTAGTAGGTACGTGATCGTCAATAGGTGTACAATGTACTGTGGTACATGTAAATAAAATGTACATACGTACAAGTCTACAACCGTACAGAAATGCCAGATAATGGCCTGCGGCAAGGTATGCATATAAAATACGACCTCGCTCGCTACTATAGGGGGGCATGATCACGTACTCAACTGTCATTTTCCCCATAATCCATATTCTAATCATGTGAGAGATACATAAAGACTGTTCTAAGCATGGTAGTAATGGACAGTACAACATGTGATATTTTAACTTGCTACCCCAAGGATCAGCATTTAACATGGTTGGATTTGCAGTTCATTTATGTAACAGTATGTAAAGTTTGTAGAAAGTACTTGCCTGTAGCAAACAAGCTGTGATAAAAGTGCTATAGATGTCTGGTAACTCGTTACTGTAGAAATAAATATATAAACTTAGTTTTTACACTAAGCTAAAACACTAAGACACTAATTGGTGCAACACGACTTGTGACTGGGCACGTAGCCAAAATGATGACTTTAGCATAGGAGACCAATGTGGGGTGACACACTACTATAACTAACTTTCAAGGGTCTTTACACTAGTCAGGGGTGAGGTTCAATACGGCTAAAACTCAAAATAGCACAAAAGTTGCAAGTCGTAATTATTCAATAAATAAATCAAACGAACATTGTGTTCCAACAATTTTTGAGATAGACAGAAAGCTTAATTTTATATAAAATAAAGTACCAAAATGATCCTTGTTAATTATAGGAATTTATTATAATTTTTCTGGAATTTATTAACCAGTACAAGTATTTTATAAAAATCAGTTTTCCTAAGTACACAGAAAATGAGTTCTGGTTTCATATGCCAAGATAGTGGAAAAACTGTAAATTAAATACTATAAAAATTATACTAAATTAGCTAAATTAACATAGTATCTAAATACTATTTTTTCAGAATTTTAACAGCAATTTAAGTATTTTTAGAAATTCAAAAACAGCTTTGTACATAAACTAAAATTAAATAATTAATTATCTGCGTATTTTGTCAATGTACATAATTTGAATCAAAGTTCAAATACAGGACCCAAGGCCATGAATCAAGTCCAATATGACTTGTACAGGTCTTGAATGTGTGAAAACACATTTGGACCCCAAAACCCATGCTAGGCTTGGACACCAAATGGTTGCAGTAATTTAAATACACAAAAAATACAAAGACGTAAAAATACATAATAAATACTAATATTTTAATAGGGACAATTATACATAATGGTTACAAAAATATGACAAGTATATTTACATAATAATAATTTACACTAGGTAGATTGAAATACATATATAAAATATATATCTACAATATTATATATACATATAATATATAGATATTTACATAATGGATATATACATACATATGTTAAAAATACATATATATATATATATATATATATATATATATATATATATATATATATATATATATATATATATATATATATATATATATAAGAAAATACTTAACTAAAAAGTATATATATATATATATATACAAATATGGTATATACATATATAATAATATATATATAATAATATATATACACATGAACATATATACATATATACATATATATACATAAATACATATATATATATATATATATATATATATATATATATATATATATATATATATATATATATATACACATATATATATATAATAAATTACTAATATAATATATATATATATATGAAAATACAGCATATATATAATACAGTATATATAATGATACATATATATATACAAATACATGTATTTATATATATATAAATATATATATATAAATAATAAAACAAAAAAGAAAAAGAAAAAGAAAAGAAAAAGAACAACAGCACAGCACAAAGGGGGGGCTCGAACTCGGCCCTATGGGTCGGGTTTCTGAGTCGGGTCGGGCTGGCCAGGGGGTCAGCCCGTTCGTTGTGTTAGAATTAGGTTTTGGTTATTTTATTTAGGTTTTAGTTTAAAATAACAGTAACCCAAAAATCTCTCTGTGTCCTGACAGTTTGGGACACAGAGTCTGCGTGTCCGTGCTATGCACGACACGCACAGGCCCTAAAATACGTGTCCGAGCCATGCGTTGGGTTCGTCGTTTGTTGGCGAGTCCCTCAAGTGAAAACGAGACTCCATATGACACGAAAACAACTGACACGTACGTGTCCGACTTCACAGGGGGTGATTCGAGAGCTGTGGACGGCGGAGGAGGCGTCGGTGAGGCGGCGCTTGGGCAGCGATCGTCGCGTCTCAGCGTGGCGAGTCAGTCGATGGGGGTTGGGGACAGTGACGGTCGTCGTAGGGGCTGGACGAAGGTCGCCAGAGTTAGGGATTAGGGCTTAGGGTTTTGGTCGGGGAAAAAGGGCTGTGGTCGACGGTGGTTGGGTCGTAGTGGTGGTGGTCGACTGAGGGGAGTGAGGGGGTCTTTATAGGTGGGTCGAGTCGGTCGGGGGGACGTTGCGCTGGCCGAAAATGGCGGGGGCAGTCGAGTCGGCGGTCGTCGGGCAGTCGGGGGCAGCCTGGTCGTCGGGGTGGGTAGATTAGGAATTTAGCGTTTAGGTCCTCCTAGTTTAGGATTTTACAAATGGGCCCTAACAGTAGGTAAATGCAAATAGGAATTTGCATTCCACAATTAAAACATTTGATTAATTACAAACTGCTATTGTAACAAATTAATAAATTACATAACTATATTAAAACAATTCTAAAAATTATAAAATGATATTAAAACATTTAAATTAATTACAAAATGATACTTTTGTATTTAAAACTCATTTAAAATTCATTTAAAAATTCTAGAAAAATTCCTAAAAATCATAATAAATATTTTTAAGGCTAAATATGACATTAAAAATTAATTAACACTAATTAAATTAAATTTTGAAAAACAGGGGCTCACAAGTCTTTCCTTCTTGAAAAATTTCGTTCTTAAATTTACAAGGATTGAAGACCCTACAATATCCTAACATAGCAAGCAACGCAACAAATGACTAAGGCTATGATCGAAACTAACCTCTAAGGTATCAAGAGGGAACGGGTGGTTTCCCTCGCAGCGGTTGGATCGAACAAGTAAGGGTATCTCTCCCTCATGTCCGATTCCCTCTCCCAAGTAGATTCACCCGGAGAGTGATGGCTCCAAGCTACTCGTACTAAGGGTATAACCTTGTTGCTCAGCCTCTTCTCTCTCCTGTCTAATATCTCCACTGGCTGCTCAGAAACTGTAAGGCTCGGTCCGACCTCCAACTCTGAATGATCTAGCACATGACTGGGGTCTGGAACATATCTCCTCAGCTGAGATACGTGAAAGACATCGTGAACTCCTGCTAGTTGGGTGAAAGTGCAACCCTGTAAGCTACCTCTCCAATCCTGCCAAGTATCACGAACGGCCCGATGTATCTGGGGCTCAGCTTCCCTCCTCGTCCGAACCGGATCGTCCCTCTAGTAGGTGATATCTTCACTAGCACCATATCACCGTCTGCGAACTCCATCGGTCTGCGACTATCATCAGTCCAGTATTTCTGCCTGTCCTGGGCTACTCTGAGTCTGTCTCTGATCATCCCGACCTTCTCTGCTGCATCCGTGATCATCTCTGTCCCAAGCATAACTCTGTCTCCAACATCGTCCCAAAAGAGCGGCGTGCGGCATCGTCGTCCATATAGCGCCTCGAAAGGCGACATACCGATACTGGCTTGGAAGCTGTTGTTGTATAAAAACTCTACTAAGTGCAGATGGCTCTCCCAAGATCCTCCAAAGTCCAATACGCAGGTCCTCAGCATATCCTCCAGTATCTGTATCGTCCTCCTCGGACTGTCCATCTGTCTGCGGGTGGTACGCCGTACTGAACTTGAGCCTACTGCCCAACTCCTCCTGCAAGCTCCTCCAGTAGTGGGATGTGAATCTGCTGTCTCTGTCTGACGCAATGCTCACTGGCACTCCGTGTAGGCGAACTATCTGCTGCATGTACAGCTCCGCCAACTTTTCGGTGGAAAGCCCCACTTTGAAGGGTATGAAGTGCGCACACTTCGTCAGCCTATCCACGATGACCTAAATGGCATCCTTCCCTCCTTGGGAACGAGGAAGCCCTGAGACGAAGTCCATCGTAATATGTTCCCACTTCCACTCGGGAATGGGTAACGGCTGCAACAAACCAGCTGGCCTCTGGCGCTCCGCCTTGACCTGCTGGCAAACTAGGCATCTCGAGATGAAACGTGATACATCCCTCTTCATCCCGTGCCACCAAAGATGTTCTCGCAAGTCACGGTACATCTTGTTAGCACCAGGGTGAATAGAATATCTCGATCGGTGCGCCTCCTGCAAGACTGCCTCTACCAGCTCTCCCTTCGGCACGCACAATCGGCTGCCATATCTCAAGGATCCATCCTCTGCTATAGTGAAGTCATCCAGCAATCCAGCTAAAGCATGGGCTCGAAGTCTGCGAAGGCTCTCATCTGTAGACTGTGCCTCCCGGATCTGCTTCATCAAACCTGACTGAATGTCAAGCGCCATCATCTGTATCACTGATCCGGGCCGAACTAACTCGATACCGAGCTTCTCCAGATCTTTCCACAAATATCGATCTATCATCAGATACCATGCCATCGGATGCCTGCTCAGCGCATCCACCACCACATTTGCCTTCCCGGGGTGATACTGTAAATCGATGTCGAAGTCTTTCATCAACTCCAACCATCGTCTTTGCCTCATGTTCAGCTCTTTCTGCGTGAACACATACTTTAAGATTTTGTGGTCAGTAAAGATTTCCACACGCTCTCCGTATAAGTAATGTTTCCATAACTTGAGCGCAAAGATCACCGCAGCTAACTCTAGGTCATGGGTAGGATAATTCCGCTCATGAGTCCACAATTGCCTAGATGCATAAGCAATCACTTTCCCATGCTGCTGTAGGACACTTCTTAGCCCCTTCTCGGAAGCATCGCTGTATATGGTGAAACCTCCAGAACCTGAAGGTAAAGTCAGAACTGGAGCGGTCATCAGCCTCCTCTTCAGCTCCTCAAACGTTGCCTGGCAGTCCTCTGACCAGATGTACTCTGCGTCCTTCCGTGTCAGCTTCGTCATGGTTCATCTATCCTAGCAAAGTCCTGGACAAAATTTCTATAATAGCCTGATAAACCCAGAAAGCTCCTGATCTCTGAAACTGACGTCGGAGCCTTCCATGTCTCAACTGCAGCAATCTTCCTGGGATCCACCAAGATTCCCTTTCTAGTAACTACATGGCCGAGAAACTCCACTCGGTCTAAAAAGAACTCGTACTTCGACAATTTGGCAAACAATCTCTCCTGCCTCAGAATCCCCAAAACTGTCCGCAAATGCTCTACATGCTCCTCCGGCGTCTTCGAGTATATTAGGATGTCGTCGATAAACACTACGACGAACTTATCCAGATACTGGTGGAATGTCTTATTCATCAAATTCATAAAGACAGCTGGCATATTTGTGAGACCAAATGGCATCACCAGAAACTCGTACTACCCGTACTTCGTGTTGAACGTCGTCTTCTGGATGTCTGCTGCCCTAACCTTCACCTGGTGGTACCCGGATCTCAAGTCTATCCTGGAAAACACCTTCGCCCCACTCAACTGGTCGAACAAATCATCTATCCTGGGCAGAGGATATTTGTTCTTGATGGTGATGGCATTCAAGGCCCGTAGTCAATACACAACCGGACTGTACCATCCTTCTTAGGCACAAAGAGTACTGGCACTCCCCATGGAGAAGCACTAGATCGAATGAAACCCTTTTCAACAGGTCATCAATCTGCTCTTTCATCTCTACGGCCTCCTTGGGATTCACTCTATAGCAAGCCCGGATACTGGTGATGAACCCGGCACTAAATCTATAGTGAACTCCACATCTCTGTCAGGCAGAAGTCCTGAAAGATCCTCTGGGAATACATCCATAAACTACCTAATGATAGGGTGTGGCGGTGCTACGTCCCCAACTGTCGCACAACAGTTCGGCTCTAGGCTGATCTTCGGTCCTGTCCTCCTGACACTGAATGGTGCTGTGCCTGGGAGACTGAACAAAATACTACCCTCATGACAGTCTATAGATGCATGGGCATAGCTAAGCCAGTCCATCCCCAATATGATATCATAATCGGGGAGTGGCAACAGAAAGAATCGTCCCCTGAAGTCTCTCCCGGCTATAAAAATAGAGCATCTATAGATAGCTCTAATAGGCACTGGTCCTCCTCCCGTCATCACTCTACTAATCTCCGTAGTAGGTGTAGCTACTAGATGGTGTTTATGCATAAACTCTAATGATAGGAAGCTATGAGATGCACCAGAATCAAACAAGCATAGAGCTAGAAAAGTATGCAAATAAACATGACATGTGATGACGTCAGCTAAGTAATCTGGTTCCGAAATCTGCTCCGGCTCCGGCTCAAGGGCTAGGCTATAAACCTTCCCCTGAGGTCCCTTCTGCTGCTGTAGATGCTGCCCAAACCTCTGCTGCTGAGTCGGGAGTGGTCCTCTAGGTCCCTTGGCTGCTGGGCAGTCCCAAATCTGATGGGTGGCAGACCCATAAACCAAGCACTGCTTCAACCTCTTTCTGCATATGGAGTAGTCATGCCCTGGTCTTCCGCAGAAAGAACATATAGCTCCCTTCTGCTGCTGTTGGGGTCCCGGGGCTCTAACTGGCGGGGTCTGGTGATGTGATGTAGAGGGACGGTATGTCTGCTGGTGCGGCGTCGGTGCTCTCTGCTGGAAAGTCTGACGCTTGGACGGTCCCTCATGATGTACAGAAGCCGGCCTCTTGCTAGACAGAAGACGCTCCTCTATGCTCTGGGCCAACTCTAGGCTCTAGTAGTAGTCAGTCGTACCGTTCGCCACTATAAGGATGCCAATGTCTGGAACTAGACCATGGCAAAACCTATGGGTCATCTCCTCTGGATCTGCAACCAGACTAGGAGCGAAACGGCTCAGGCGACTAAACTCTGCCGCATACTCGTCAACAGAACAGTTCCACTGCTGGATGTTCTGGAATCGTAGCCCCATGGCTACTCTAGCAGTGGTCGAGAAGAATTTCTTCTTGAACTGGGTCTTGAACTGATCCCAAGTGGCCCTCCCTCTCGCAAACAACGGCTCATTTCGGAACCAGACTCCTGTCAAATCTATCAGCAGAAATCCCGCTGCCTCGACCTGGAGGTCATCCGGTATCCTAACTCTTAGGAGCTTCCTCTCCACCGAGTCTAGCCAGTCATCTGCTACTACTATGTCCTCAGTCCCTGAGAACTCCTTGGGGTTCAGACCCATGAAGTCCTTGATCGTCCCCGCTCTCTGCCGTGGATCTACAGGTGGTGGGACCACGGTACGTTCCTCAGAATGCTCCATGCCCTGGCGGAGTAGGGTAGTCTGCTCCTGATGGGTCGTTAGGAACCCCTGGTTCAGAGTGAGCAGCTGGTTCCCGTCGAGTGTGACGGAAGCCTGGGTAGGTATAGTGATAGGTGGTGGTGGGAGTATTGGGTCCTGCTGGGCATGTGATGTGGAAGGTGGTGGAGGCATCTGGGTTGGTGGATTTGTGGAGTGGGGGAATGTGGTAGGTGGAGGTGTATCAGTCAACTGGTCAGCTGACTGGATATGGAGTGGGCCATTCTCAGGTGTAATATACGGGATGAACGAGTAAGCACCATCTAATTACAATAAAAAAAGGACTTATAAGGACTCTTTAAAACAATCATAGACAAGAAAATCTATTTATAATAGCAAGCATGTGATGTATTTCCTATGTTCCAATCCTAGTATTCCTCTAGGTGTTCTAAGCGTCATTCCTAATGTTGTCTAATTACCTTAAGTTCCTAATTGCAGGCATGCTTGGTACAATAACGTAACCAAAACAATTTAGTCTCGACCTGCATGGGCCACCACTAAAAACATGTCACGACCCGCTACCCAAATTGTTGGGCCGGGCCGAGTCATGTCCAGCCTGCGTTTGGGATAAAATGCAGTAAGCTGTTCTAGAGATAACAAGATAAGACTAAATGTGCTAATAGTTCTATAAGTGAATAAAAGTCATAAATGCTCCAAACACAAAAGTCATCTCATATAGTAATAAGTCCAAAGTACAAGTCTGAAATGTAAAACTGGATCCATGTCCAGTTATAAAATACGTAGTCTAATACATGACTACACTAAGTATCCCAAGTGACTACGCAAACTAGGAGAGTTTGCCCGCAGGTACATCCTCGTAAAGCAAAGCCGGGTCCTCGGCAGTATCTCCATAATATGAGTCGCAGAGTAACTCCTCCTCAGTAAGGATATCTACAACGTTATCCTGTCAGGACGGGAGCAAGTATTGATTCTAGCAAACTAGCATATGAAACATGGAAATAACATAAGAGGAATAACTGGAAACATGGCATCACATAATCTATCATGGCAAGGACACATATGTCATAGAGACAGATGTATATGTAATGTTTAAAACTGTAGCAGGTACGTGATCGTCAATAGGTGTATAATGTACTGTGGTACATGTAAATAAAATATATACGTACAAGCCTACAAGCATAGGTGTACATCCGTACAGAAATGTCGGATAACGGCCTGCGGCAAGGTATGCATATAAAAGCGACCTCGCTCGCTACTATAGGGGGGGCATGATCACGTACTCAACTGTCAGTTTTCCCAGAACCTATATTCTAATCATGTGAGCGATACATAAAGACTGTTCTAAGTATGGTAGTAATGGACAGTACAACATGTGATATTTTAACTTGCTACCCCAAGGATCAGCATTTAACATGGTTGGATTTGCAGTTCATTTATGTAACAGTATGTAAAGTTTGTAGAAAGTACTTGCCTCTAGCAAAACAAGCTGCGATAAAAGTACTATAGATGTCTGGTAACTCGTCACTATAGAAATAAATACATAAACTTAGTTTTTACACTAAGCTAAAACAATAAGACACTAATTGGTGCAACACGACTTGTGACTGGGCACCTAGCCAAAATAATGACTTTATCATAGGAGACCAATTTGGGGTGACACACTACTATAACTAACTTTCTAGGATCTTTACACTAGTGAGGGGTGAGGTTCAATGCGGCTAAAACTCAAAATAGTACAAAAGTTGCAAGTCGTAATTATTCAATAAATAAATCAAACGAACATTGTGTTCCAACAATTTTTGAGATAGACAAAAAGCTTAATTTTATATAAAATAAAGTACCAAAATGATCCTTATTAATTATAGGAATTTATTATAATTTTTCTGGAATTTATTAACCAGTACAAGTATTTTATAAAAATCAGTTTTCCTAAGTACACAGAAATGAGTTCTGGTTTCATATGCCAAGAAAGTGGAAAACTGTAAATTAAATACTATAAAATTTTTACTAAATTAGCTAAATTGACATATTATCTAAATACTATTTTTCCAGAATTTAACAACAATTTAAGTATTTTTAGAAATTCAAAAATAGCTTTGTACATAAACTGAAATTAAATAATTAATTATCTGCGTATTTTGTCCATGTTCATAATTTGAACCAAAGTTCAAATACAGGACCCAAGGCCATGAATCAAGTCCAATATGACTTACAGGTCTTGAATGTGTGAAAACACATTTGGGCCCAAAAATCCATGCTAGGCTTGGACACCAAATGGTTGCAGTAATTTAAATACACAAAAAATACAAAGGCGTAAAAATACATAATAAATACTAATATTTTAATAGGGTAAAATTATACATAATGGTTACAAAAATATGACAAGTATATTACATAATATAATTTACACTAGGTAGAGTGAAATACATATATAAAATGTATATCTACAATATTTATATATACATATTTTATGTATACATATAAATATATAGATATTTACATAATGGATATATATATACATATGTTAAAAATACATATATATATATATATCTATATATATATATATATATATATTATATATATATATAAATTATTTTTTTATATATATATATAAATATATATATATTATATTACTATATAATATAATATATATTATATATAAGAAAATACTTAACTAAAAGTATATATATACAAATATGGTATATACATATATATAATAGTATATCTATAATAATAATATACACATGACATATACATAATACTTTTTTTTTTTACATATATACATATATAACTATATATATACATAAATATATATATATATATATATAATATATATATATATTTATATATATATATATATTATATATAGATATATATATATATATATTATCTATATATTGAAAATACAACATATATATAATACCGTATATATAATGATACATATATATATATATACAAATACATGTATTCATATATATAAATATGTATAGATATATATAAATAATAAAACAAAAAAAGAAAAGAAAAAGAAACAACAGCACAGCACAAAGGGGGGGCTCGAACTCGGCCCTATGGGTCGGGTTTCTAAGTCGGGTCGGGCTGGCCAGGGGGTCAGCCCGTTCGTTGTGAGAGTTAGGTTTTGGTTTATTTTATTTAGGTTTTAGTTTAAAATACAGTAACCCGAAAAATCACTCTGTGTCCTGACAGTTTGGGACACAGAGTCAGCGTGTCCGTGCTATGCATGACACGCACAGGCCCTAAAATATGTGTTCGAGCCATGCGTTGGGTTCATCGTGTGTTGGCGAGTCCCTCAAGTGAAAACGAGACACCATATGACATGAAAACAACTGACGCGTACGTGTCCGACTTCACAGGGGGTGATTCGAGAGCTTTGGACGGCGGAGGAGGCGTCGGTGAGGCGGCGCTTGGGCGGCGATCGTCGCGTCTCAGCGTGGCGAGTCAGTCGATGGGGGTTGCGGGCGGTGACGGTCGTCGTAGGGGCTGGACGAAGGTCGCCGGAGTTATGGTCTAGGGCTTAGGGTTTTGGTCGGGAAAGAAGGGCTGTGGTCGGCGGTGGTTGTGGTCGTAGTGGTGGTGGTCGATTGAGGGGAGTGAGGGGGTCTTTATAGGTGGGTCGAGTCGGTCGGGGGGACGTTGCGCTGGCCGAAAATGGCGGGGTCGTCCAGTCGCAGTCGTCGGGCAGTCGGGGGCAGCCTGGTCGTCGGGGTGGGTAGATTAGGAATTTAGCGTTTAGGTCCTCCTAGTTTAGGATTTTACAAAGAGGGGCCCTAACAGTAGTAATGCAAATAGGAATTTGCATTCCGCAATTAAAACATTTGTGTAATTACAAACTGCTATTGAACAATTAATAAATTACATAACTATATTAAAACAATTCTAAAAATTATAAAATGATATTAAACATTTAAATTAATTGCAAATAATACTTTTATATTTAAAACTCATTTAAAATTTTTTAAAATTCTAGAAAATTCCTAAAAATCATAATAATATTTTTAAGGCTAAATATGAATTAAAAATAATTACACTAATTAAATTAAATTTGAAAAACAGGGGCTCACAGAGGATACGGGTACAAATGAGTCTATCAGCAGCTCGTAGTATGCAAAGCCATGATTTGAGCAGTTGTAACCTTGATGATTTTGACAAGTTGATTCGAACGAACTAAAAATGATGCTGACCGGATTGGGATTGTGCAAGTACGAAATACAAATTGATCGAGTGGGTAAATTGAATCGAGAAAAAAGTTAAGGGGTACGAACGAATGACTTAGTCGAGAAATCGATATGAAGCGTATACGAAAAGTTAGCACGATTGGAAATTCGTGCATGGAAATGATTCAAATATTTGAGAATGACTCTAAGGATTTGGGATAGATTCTCGATGATTTGAGTTAGTATAGATCGATGCGTTTTAAGAAAATATGTTTGTCACGACCCGTACCCACATAATCGGGCAGAGTACATAGGCCACGTCCAGCCTACGCCGCAGTATCGACGGTAGAACACTGTCAAGTACCCATAAATACAATATCTAGATGATCCATGATAATAAATATACTCAAATCATAAACAAGACTAAGGAAGATATGAAATAGAAAGAATATCAAATAAATCTAAAACACCAAAGTCTACAGTGAGTATACAAGACCAGAATATATCTGAGGTAAATACACAAAGAAACAAAAATTAAACTAAAAGGACTAGAACTCCTGGGAGACAACTCACGGGAAAGATATCGAGGTACGTCTTAGCTAGCATCATCCTGTAGTCCAATAATGTGGGTCATAACAATCCTAAAATTTGTCACGTATCCAGTCAGGATTGGAATGAGCACATATCTCCAACAATAGTTCCCAATAAATGACAAGTGCTATAAATCGTAAATAGAGAGAATATACAGAGAAATCGAATGTACCTGAAAGTAGCTTGGCACGGGTAAAGTAGTAAACTAGAACAAGAATAAGAGAATCTAATCATGACATGTACAAGAATCAAGAATCATCTATCTATGTGAGTAAATATTAGCTTTGAAATGTGGCCGGCTTGGGGCTTGAACAAGGTCTACTGGCCTGGTTAGTCATACGTTGGTGTATGATTAACACTCACAAGGATCTACAATGAACAGGTGGTATTGACAACATGTCTAGACTAATATTCTTCCCCCGACTGGTAGAGTGGATCCAATCATGACACGTTACGACACAGGATTCTCTGAAAGGTAGCTAGCCTTCGTAGGGATCGGTGTCCATACAATGTACAAGGACAACAAGGAGGTTTGCACAAGATATACCAAGGTAAACAAGGAATATATCTCTGACGGGATCCGTAATACCAATCCGTGCGACCAATGTGTCAAGAAACAAGTCATCTATACTAAGTAAAATACATAGTAAATATCATGAAGAAAATTATCATAGAATGTACTCGCCTTAATTTAGTTGGAAGTCGATGTTACGACACAAACGTCGACAATGTTAGGTACCGATGCTATGCTCCTCAAGGTGGTCTCAGATAATGACACGGCCAGTTCCATTGATTCCAAAAAGTAGTTTGATATATAAAAATTCCAGAATTAGGATTCGGCATGATAATCGAGATGAGAAATAGGAAACGACTATAATAGTCGTAACTTATGATTTAAGGGAAAAAGAATAACTATATACATATCTATCTAAAAATCGTTTATAATATTTAGAAACTATAATTTTATTCAAATTATTATTAGGTAATACTAGAAACCCAAAATCATTTAGAGTTTTACAAAAACCATTTACATATACAAATATAAAATATGAATTGCAAGTTGTAGATTATTAAAATATCAAGTTGCA
>JANAVB010016599.1:5685727-6033227 GCA_029216955.1 Iris pallida
CTGAGGTCCCTTCTGCTGCTGTAGATGCTGCCCAAACCTCTGCTGCTGAGTCGGGAGTGGTCCTCTAGGTCCCTTGGCTGCTGGGCAGTCCCAAATCTTGGGTGGCAGACCCATAACCAAGCACTGCTTCAACCTCTTTCTGCATATGGAGTAGTCATGCCCGGGTCTTCCGCAGAAAGAACATTAGCTCCCTTGCTGCTGTTGGGGTCCCGGGGCTCTAACTGGCGGGGTCTGGTGATGTGGTAGAGGGACGGTATGCTGCTGGTGCGGCGTCGGTGCTCTCTGCTGGAAAAGTCTGACGCTTGGACGTCCCTCATGATGTACAGAAGCCGGCCTCTTGCTAGACAGAAGACGCTCCTCTATGCTCTGGGCCAACTCTAGGCTCTAGTAGTAGTCAGTCGTACCGTTCGCCACTATAAGGATGCCAATGTCTGGAACTAGACCATGGCAAAACCTATGGGTCATCTCCTCTGGCTCTGCAACCAGACTAGGAGCGAAACGGTCAGGCGACTAAACTCTGCCGCATACTCGTCAACAGAACAGTTCCCACTGCTGGATGTTCTGGAATCGTAGCCCCATGGCTACTCTAGCATGGTCGAGAAGAATTTCTTCTTGAACTGGGTCTTGAACTGATCCCAAGTGGCCCCTCCCTCTCGCAAACAACGGCATTTTCGGAACCAGACTCCTGTCAAATCTACGCAGAAATCCCGCTGCCTCGACCTGAGGTCATCCGTATCCTAACTCTTAGGAGCTTCCTCTCCACCGAGTCTAGCCAGTCATCTGCTACTACTATGTCCTCAGTCCCTGAGAACTCCTTGGGGTTCAGACCCATGAAGTCCTTGATCGTCCCCGCTTCTGCCGTGGATCTACAGGTGGTGGGACCACGGTACGTTCCTCAGAATGCTCCATGCCCTGGCGGAGTAGGGTAGTGCTCCTGAGGGTCGTTAGGAACCCCTGGTTCAGAGTGAGCAGCTGGTTCCCGTCGAGGTGACGGAAGCCTGGGTAGGTATAGTGATAGGTGGTGGTGGGAGTATTGGGTCCTGCTGGGCATGGATGTGGAAGGTGGTGGAGGCATCTGGTTGGGGATTTGTGGAGTGGGGGAATGTGGTAGGTGGAGGTGTATCAGTCAACTGGTCAGCTGATGGATATGGAGTGGGCCATTCTCAGGTGTAATATACGGGGATGAACGAGTAAGCACCATCTAATTACAATAAAAAAAGGACTTATAAGGACTCTTTAAAACAATCATAGACAAGAAAATCTATTTATAATAGCAAGCATGTGATGTATTCCTATGTTCCAATCCTAGTATTCCTCTAGGTGTTCTAAGCGTCATTCCTAATGTTGTCTAATTACCTTAAGTTCCTAATTGCAGGCATGCTTGGTACAATAACGTAACCAAAACAATTTAGTCTCGACCTGCATGGGCCACCACTAAAAACATGTCACGACCCGCTACCCAAATGTTGGGCCGGGCCGAGTCATGTCCAGCCTGCGTTTGGGATAAAATGCAGTAAGCTGTTCTAGAGATAACAAGATAAGACTAAATGTGCTAATAGTTCTATAAGTGAATAAAAGTCATAAATGCTCCAAACACAAAAGTCATCTCATATAGTAATAAGTCCAAAGTACAAGTCTGAAATGTAAAACTGGATCCATGTCCAGTTATAAAATACGTAGTCTAATACATGACTACACTAAGTATCCCAAGTGACTACGCAAACTAGGAGAGTTTGCCCGCAGGTACATCCTCGTAAAGCAAAGCCGGGTCCTCGGCAGTATCTCCATAATATGAGTCGCAGAGTAACTCCTCCTCAGTAAGGATATCTACAACGTTATCCTGTCAGGACGGGAGCAAGTATTGATTCTAGCAAACTAGCATATGAAACATGGAAATAACATAAGAGGAATAACTGGAAACATGGCATCACATAATCTATCATGGCAAGGACACATATGTCATAGAGACAGATGTATATGTAATGTTTAAAACTGTAGCAGGTACGTGATCGTCAATAGGTGTATAATGTACTGTGGTACATGTAAATAAATATATATACGTACAAGCCTACAAGCATAGGTGTACATCCGTACAGAAATGTCGGATAACGGCCTGCGGCAAGGTATGCATATAAAATGCGACCTCGCTCGCTACTATAGGGGGGGCATGATCACGTACTCAACTGTCAGTTTTCCCAGAACCTATATTCTAATCATGTGAGCGATACATAAAGACTGTTCTAAGTATGGTAGTAATGGACAGTACAACATGTGATATTTTAACTTGCTACCCCAAGGATCAGCATTTAACATGGTTGGATTTGCAGTTCATTTATGTAACAGTATGTAAAGTTTGTAGAAAGTACTTGCCTCTAGCAAAACAAGCTGCGATAAAAGTACTATAGATGTCTGGTAACTCGTCACTATAGAAATAAATACATAAACTTAGTTTTTACACTAAGCTAAAACAATAAGACACTAATTGGTGCAACACGACTTGTGACTGGGCACCTAGCCAAAATAATGACTTTATCATAGGAGACCAATTTGGGGTGACACACTACTATAACTAACTTTCTAGGATCTTTACACTAGTGAGGGGTGAGGTTCAATGCGGCTAAAACTCAAAATAGTACAAAAGTTGCAAGTCGTAATTATTCAATAAATAAATCAAACGAACATTGTGTTCCAACAATTTTTGAGATAGACAAAAAGCTTAATTTTATATAAAATAAAGTACCAAAATGATCCTTATTAATTATAGGAATTTATTATAATTTTTCTGGAATTTATTAACCAGTACAAGTATTTTATAAAAATCAGTTTTCCTAAGTACACAGAAAATGAGTTCTGGTTTCATATGCCAAGAAAGTGGAAAAACTGTAAATTAAATACTATAAAATTTTTACTAAATTAGCTAAATTGACATATTATCTAAATACTATTTTTCCAGAATTTTAACAACAATTTAAGTATTTTTAGAAATTCAAAAATAGCTTTGTACATAAACTGAAATTAAATAATTAATTATCTGCGTATTTTGTCCATGTTCATAATTTGAACCAAAGTTCAAATACAGGACCCAAGGCCATGAATCAAGTCCAATATGACTTATACAGGTCTTGAATGTGTGAAAACACATTTGGGCCCAAAAATCCATGCTAGGCTTGGACACCAAATGGTTGCAGTAATTTAAATACACAAAAAATACAAAGGCGTAAAAATACATAATAAATACTAATATTTTAATAGGGTAAAATTATACATAATGGTTACAAAAATATGACAAGTATATTACATAATAATAATTTACACTAGGTAGAGTGAAATACATATATAAAATGTATATCTACAATATTTATATATACATATTTTTATGTATACATATAAATATATAGATATTTACATAATGGATATATATATACATATGTTAAAAATACATATATATATATATATATATATATATATATATATATATATATATATATATATATATATATTTATTTTATATATATATATATATATATATATATATATATATATATATATATATATATATATATATATATATAAGAAAATACTTAACTAAAAAGTATATATATACAAATATGGTATATACATATATATAATAGTATATATATAATAATATATATATACACATGAACATATATACATATATACTTTTTTTTTTTTACATATATACATATATACATATATATACATAAATACATATATATATATATATATATATATATAATATATATATATATATATATATATATATATATATATATATATATATATATATATATATATATATATATATATGAAATACAACATATATATAATACAGTATATATAATGATACATATATATATATATACAAATACATGTATTCATATATATATAAATATGTATATATATATATAAATAATAAAACAAAAAAGAAAAAGAAAAAGAAACAACAGCACAGCACAAAGGGGGGGCTCGAACTCGGCCCTATGGGTCGGGTTTCTAAGTCGGGTCGGGCTGGCCAGGGGGTCAGCCCGTTCGTTGTGTTAGAGTTAGGTTTTGGTTTATTTTATTTAGGTTTTAGTTTAAAATAACAGTAACCCGAAAAATCACTCTGTGTCCTGACAGTTTGGGACACAGAGTCAGCGTGTCCGTGCTATGCATGACACGCACAGGCCCTAAAATATGTGTTCGAGCCATGCGTTGGGTTCATCGTGTGTTGGCGAGTCCCTCAAGTGAAAACGAGACACCATATGACATGAAAACAACTGACGCGTACGTGTCCGACTTCACAGGGGGTGATTCGAGAGCTGTGGACGGCGGAGGAGGCGTCGGTGAGGCGGCGCTTGGGCGGCGATCGTCGCGTCTCAGCGTGGCGAGTCAGTCGATGGGGGTTGCGGGCGGTGACGGTCGTCGTAGGGGCTGGACGAAGGTCGCCGGAGTTATGGTCTAGGGCTTAGGGTTTTGGTCGGGAAAGAAGGGCTGTGGTCGGCGGTGGTTGGGTCGTAGTGGTGGTGGTCGATTGAGGGGAGTGAGGGGGTCTTTATAGGTGGGTCGAGTCGGTCGGGGGGACGTTGCGCTGGCCGAAAATGGCGGGGGCAGTCCAGTCGGCAGTCGTCGGGCAGTCGGGGGCAGCCTGGTCGTCGGGGGTGGGTAGATTAGGAATTTAGCGTTTAGGTCCTCCTAGTTTAGGATTTTACAAATGGGCCCTAACAGTAGGTAAATGCAAATAGGAATTTGCATTCCGCAATTAAAACATTTGATTAATTACAAACTGCTATTGTAACAAATTAATAAATTACATAACTATATTAAAACAATTCTAAAAATTATAAAATGATATTAAAACATTTAAATTAATTGCAAAATAATACTTTTATATTTAAAACTCATTTAAAATTTATTTAAAAATTCTAGAAAAATTCCTAAAAATCATAATAATATTTTTAAGGCTAAATATGAATTAAAAATTAATTAACACTAATTAAATTAAATTTTGAAAAACAGGGGCTCACAGAGGATACGGGTACAAATGAGTCTATCAGCAAGCATCGTAGTATGCAAAGCCATAGATTGAGCAAGTTGTAACCTTGATGATTTTGACAAGTTGATTCGAACGAACTAAAAATGATGCTGACCGGATTGGGATTGTGCAAGTACGAAATACAAAATTGATCGAGTGGGTAAATTGAATCGAGAAAAAGTTAAGGGGTAACGAACGAATGACTTAGTCGAGAAATCGATATGAAGCGTATACGAAAAGTTAGCACGATTGGAAATTAGCGTGCATGGAAATGATTCAAATATTTGAGAATGACTCTAAGGATTTGGGATAGATATTTCTCGATGATTTGAGTTAGTATAGATCGATGCGTTTTAAGAAAATATGTTTGTCACGACCCGTACCCACATAATCGGGCATGAGTACATAGGCCACGTCCAGCCTACGCCGCAGTATCGACGGTAGAACACTGTCAAGTACCCAATAAATATCAATATCTAGATGATCCATGATAATAAATATACTCAAATCATACTACAAACGACTAAGGAAGATATGAAATAGAAAGAATATCAAATAAATCTAAAACAACCAAAGTCTACAGTGAGTATACAAGACCAGAATATATCTGAGGTAAAATACAACAAAGAAACAAAAATTAAACTAAAAGGACCTAGAACTCCTGGGAGACAACTCACGGTGAAAGAATATCGAGGTACGTCTTAGCTAGCATCATCCTGTAGTCCAATAATGTGGGTCATAACAATCCTAAAATTTGTCAACGTATCCAGTCAGGATTGGAATGAGCACATATCTCCAACAATAGTTCCCAATAAATGACAAGTGCTATAAAATCGTAAATAGAGAGAATATACAGAGAAATCGAATGTACCTGAAAGTAGCTTGGCACGGGTAAAGTAGTAAACTAGAACAAGAATAAGAGAATCTAATCATGACATGTACAAGAATCAAGAATCATCTATCTATGTGAGTAAATATTAGCTTTGAAATGTGGCCGGCTTGGGGCTTGAACAAGGTCTACTGGCCTGGTTAGTCATACGTTTGGTGTATGATTAACACTCACAAGGATCTACAATGAACAAGGTGGGTATTGACAACATGTCTAGACTAATATTTCTCTTCCCCCGACTGGTAGAGTGGATCCAATCATGACACGTTACGACACAGGATTCTCTGAAAAGGTAGCTAGCCTTCGTAGGGATCGGTGTCCATACAATGTACAAGGACAACAAGGAGGTTTGCACAAGATATACCAAGGTAAACAAGGAATAATATCTCATGACGGGATCCGTAAATACCAATCCGTGCGACCAATGTGTCAAGAAACAAGTACATCTATACTAAGTACAAATACATAGTAAATATCATGAATGAAAAATTATCATAGAATGTACTCGCCTTAATTTAGTTGGAAGTCGATGTGTACGACACAAACGTGTCGACAATGTTAGGTACCGATGCTATGCTCCTCAAGGTGGTCTCAGATAATGACACGGCCAGTTCCATTGATTCCAAAAAGTAGAGTTTGATATATAAAATTCCAGAATTAGGATTCGGCATGATAATCGAGATGAGAAATAGGAAACGACTATAATAGTCGTAACTTATGATTTAAGGGAAAAAGAATAACTATATATACATATCTATCTAAAAATCGTTTATAATATTTAGAAACTATAATTTTATTTACAAATTATTATTAGGTAATACTAGAAACCCAAAAATCATTTAGAGTTTTACAAAAACCATTTACATATACAATAATAATAATAATATGAATTGCAAGTTGTAGATTATTAAAATATCAAGTTGCACCTCGTTATTCGTACATCAAAACCTACGACACGCAAATCGAGACAAGACGATCAACCGTAAGGTTAACAATCTTATCATAGCGATCCAAATGGTCATTTTGTCAATTTCAACGATGTGAGATCGCTAGAATCGACTGATCTCAGTTTCGTTGCACGAATTCTGAAATACGAACATAATAAGAATTAATTATAACTAATGGTGATGCAAATAAAAAAAATCTACAGACATTTTCGGATGATCAAACAAATATCACCAACGTGTCCAAAATGGTCAAATTAGCTAGGATGGACTATCCATAAGTCAACTTTGGACACAGGGGTAAAACGGTAATTTTGGGTCAAAATGATGTCAACCGTTGGACCCACTTTGTACCAAAAAATATGTCAGGATAAAAGTCCACTAAACATAAAAAATTATATGTTTATGAATCCAGATTGACGATATAAACCCAATGGTATATCCGAAATTGGATTCCGATGAGCCGACCTCAAAATGGTCTGTTGATTCGGACTGTGGGGTCCGCCTTGCACCGAAATGCGTCCTGAGACCCACGTCCACCAAATTCAGCAAACTTTATATGAATTCATGCCAGAATGATGCCACAAGTCTACTGGTGGTCTCAGAATTTGAATCCAAAGTCCTGGGTCCAAAATTAGAATTTTACAAGTTGGAATTTACGAATTCGGACGACCAACTTTGATGTCAAATTCAACCAATCAAATAAGCTCATAATGAAATAAAACTTAAGGGACAAAAAGTTGGTTATACCAACTATGTAAAGGAACTTGTGGTGCATCAAACGGAGCTGTGACGGCGGAGATACGAGTCCACGAAGTTGGCTCCACAAAACTGTCCAAAATAAACACAATTATTCGGGCAATTTGGCGGCCAATTTTGATCTATCAAACGATCGAATTAACGGCTGAAAATTAAGGTAAAGGTAGATCTATATACCGAGATCTCAACGGAGCAAAGAGTTCCTCGATCCAACAGCGAATTGCCCAGAAAATGTACACAAAATTGTTGTCACGAAGCACACTTCTGACTTGTCATTTCTCGCGCACGTCGACGGGATCTCGTCCAAAATGCACGAATCGACTATTTTAGGCGTAAGAAAGGTCGACGACCACCCACGAGGTGGTCACCAGGTCGACTTTTTTACGGCCTTCATCGATAATACGACTCGCATTGAAGTGAACTGTTACAATATAGGCTACGGGACCATTTGGTAGAGCTCGCACCTCGTACGCGAATGGTCACCATATGCAAAAGATCCAGTATAGCTTGACATTGCAAGTGACCTCTCATATAGATGAGTCAAAATAAGAGTGGCTGTCCGCATGCATGCCTTTGGATTGAGTCGAGTACGAGTGCACGACACCAATGAGTCCAGTTAAATGTGTGCACGGTTGAACACTATTATATATGGAGCCTACGATTTGACTATAGCACAAATATGGGACGAATCTAGCTTTGAGCTACGATGATCCATCACCCCATCAGGATTTTTTCTTTTTCTGTTCATCTTTTCTGATCTAACCAGAAACACTTTGTGCACTTTCATCGCTGCTGCTATGAAATTCATTTGTGCCTTCTTCGAAGTGTTACATTTGATTTTGTCTCTCTAAATCCACCAGGATCTCAGTTGTGCACCTTCCTCGAAGTGTTGCCCAAATCTATTTTTTATCTTAAAATTATGCCCCGAGATTGACATAATTTAGACGAGTACTATCACGTCCCGACCCGAAATCACCCGAATTATCGTCCTCGCAGGGGGCGTGATGCCGCACAAGCTTGGAGTTGCGCTCGTGCAAGGCAAGATGATAAGTTCTCAAATGGTTATCTTTGAGTTGATATTAACAACGAAAGGAAAATAGAGTATACGAAACAATTCTTTTTATTGGTATTCGAACTGAGATTACAAAGGCTTTCGATAGCCCAACAATATATGCCAGATTGGCTACAACACTCAGGTTCTCTCTTTCCCACAAAGGATTTCACCGTTCCATACATCATGCCTTCTATATCCCGGTCGCATCAATCTTGTTGCAAGTTCGAGCGTCAATGCGATCGCACGCTTCAATACGCTTCGGCATTCCAAGCCTCTGTACGATCAAGCGAAGCTTCGCCGCGAACAATCCATTTTCTGCACCCTACAGGAAAGCTGGTAGAGGATCAGTACGTTCGTCCTCGCATGTACTGACGAAAAGACCTTCCTTCTAATCCGATATTTTAGTATTCATGTTCAATCATACAACTTAGCTTATGATCTTGCTACATTCTTCTTAGGGTCGATTTTATGGCATATTCGAAAACGTAAAGCATGTTATCGTGGCAAGCATGTTATTCGAATTGAATAGGCAAGCAGGCAAGTAATCTCGTGTTTGTTTCATGACACGACTTCTTACTAAGTCGACGCACTCGCCCTTGCACTGACGCAAGGTGAATACGCCCCATTCCTTCCCTGTCATGTTATAAGTGCTCTCTATGCAGGATCAATGTGTGCAGGACACATACGTGCCTACATTTTCAACCCATCGTTCCTTAACTATATGAAGATCGTTGGCGTATTCGCGCCAAAATGGACTAAAGACGTTTCTCTTTATCTTTTCTTTCTTTCTTTTCTTTCTTTCTTTTCTTTCTTTCTTTTCTCTTTTTCTTTTCTTTCTTTCCTTTCTTTCTCGAATTTGGGTAGCCCAGCGCCTCTCGTAGTGGGTTGCTGTCCCAATTACAGAGATCTATCACTGCATACCATTATTTGTGGCTTTTTATATCTTGCTAAGCGGTCTCTAATCGTCTTACGGATGTGCGCCTATCAAAGTTATATCCCTCCTAGACCGAATGGTCCCGGTGCCCCGGAGAAGCCCGTTCGGAGGGAACGTTCCGTGCACAGAAGTTTTTCACAATTATCTCAAGTCTATTCGACCATGCAACGCCCTATCATGCAAACAACCAAACATAGTCTTGAGTCTGAGACTCAGACTTTATCATCTCGTATTTCTTCTATTAACTTTCTATGTTCTTATATTTCATACTTCGTTTTAATGTTCAATGGCATCATGCCACAACTCAATGTTCGTTAACAGAACGACCCGAAGGTCCCGAACACCTTTCGAGGCATCATATCATATCTGACAGTTCCGTCACATTCATGCCACAACTGTATTCTTTCGCAACGAAGCCATCTTTTATGATCTTGTGCACGTAGGCACATTTTGACACATTTATTATCTTTTCTTCGCGTCGTGCACTTGCTGTACGCATCGAAGCCGTATTTCCATGTTCTATGTCTTAGTGTTCAATGTTCGTGGCTTGCATGCTAGGGCGCTCGCCTATTGTCTTTCAATGTGCTATCCTTTCTAACTCGTACGCGAAGGCACGGAATAGCTCGTGCACGAAGGCACTCGCCGAATATAGTTATCATATGTTCTTGCGGCTTGCACACCGAGGTGCTCGCCTTTACGATATTCAATATTCCATAGCGACTCGTGCATTTGATGCACATTTCATTTCAATTGTTCTAACTAGTGTTCGATACACACAATAATTTATCTTCCGATCGAACTACGCCTGTGGTGTCGATAGGTTAACTTAGCATACAATGATACATTCTGACTTAGGCATGAAGGAGTAAAAAGAAGAGCAAATCCTTCCACCTTGAGTCGATACGCCTTATCGTTTCGTCGAGCCGATGCGGCTTGATTTCATAACTTCGTTGTACGACCAACTCTACTGACTTAGCCATTCGAGCACTTCGTGCTTCATTGAATTATACGTCCGATTTGGCTTACCGTGCCAATGCCTCAGTCCATCGCAAGGTGACGATTTGGTTTCGCGGACCCCTTTCTGAATAAGACAAAAATATCGACCTCTAATACTTCAGCGTAAACGTATAGCCTACACATGAAACCAACTAAAATCAATACTTGCATCGATTCGGACTTACGCCTTGGTTGATTCGATTTCTTAGAATCTTCGAACAGTCTCAACGTACTTATCCTTCGGGGCAATGCGGCGCTTCTCATCGATTCAACTCGATACATCCTTTGGGACAATGCAACTCTTCGTATCGACTTAGTTCGATGCATTGCTCGGGACAACGTAACTCTTGTATCGACTTGCATCAATACATTTTATTCGGTCAACGTGACTCTTTGAGTTAACGTCTCAGCGTAATGCGCCGTGCGGAGCGGGGCATTACAAGTACACTGTCCAACACCGAAAAAACACAACATTATACAGAGACCATGTGGATTTTTTTTGATACTGACTGGAATTTTGGTTTCGTGCATGTCACCAAAGTTCCAGTTTCGTCTGATGCCCTTTTTGTTGCAAAGGAAGTATGAAAACCGTTCCCCACAACCAGAGAGCCCTATGAAAGAACCAAGCAAAAGCACACAAACCAAAAATGCCGAACACAAATCGTAGACACAAAAAAAATTTATATAAAAAATCCAGATGAAAAAAACCATGGGATGATCGGAGTCTAACCCTGAAGAACTTCCACTAATGGAATAAAGAATACACCCTCTACAAGCTCCTTCCGATCCAACACGGATTACCAAAACTCACTGGGACAGAAAATAAATTACAACCACAAAGATAGAAGACAACGAAAAATACCAAAATTGATCTCCTCTTTGGAATGGCCTCCAGTCCTTCTTTCTTCTTTCCAAAGTTGCACAAGTACTCTTGCCACCTTTTCTTTCTTCTCCGTTTTTTGTGTTATTTTTCAACTTGTATGCGTCCACCTTTTATAAACCCTTGCATGAAGAAGGGTTACCATGTTGGAAATCTATATATAGAAGCCAAATATATATGGAAAATTTCAATACATATCAATCATATATTTAATGGAAATCCAATCATAATTGGCTTACCATAATCGGAAGTCCAATTATATGGAAAGCCATTATATAAAAGATCCAATCATAAATGTATGATCAAAGTAAATATGGAAATTCAATCATATATTTGCTTACCATATATGTTCCAAAATAGGCAATTTATGCACTCCTCGAGCTTCTCCGACACACGGATAACATTCGTCGTACTTCGGGGTATTCTCCACATGGGTTGGAAACCCCACTCACTCCAACAAATCTCCTCCTTCATAACTATGTGGAGGAACTCATCATCCTGATGATCCGCCTGCAGTACTCAAACTTCTCTCTTGGAAGAACCTTGGTTAGCATGTCCGCTCCAGTGTCATCAGTATGGACCTTCTCAAGCATCGAGTACTTCTTCTCAACCACATCTCGTATCCAATGATAACGAGTCTCAATGTGCTTGGACCGACTATGAAATATTTGGTTCTTCACAAGGTGAATAGCACTCTGGCTATCGCAAAGCAAAGTATACTGCTCTTGCTTTAGCCGAACTTCCTGCAACAACTTCTTCATCCATAACAACTCCTTACAAACCTCCGTCGTCGCAATGTACTCTGCTTATGTCGTCAACAAGGCAATACACTTCTGCAACCACGACTGTCATGATACTGCTCCACCAACAAATATTATCACATAGCCCGAAGTCGATTGCCTTGTGTTGAAATCTCCTGACATATCAGCGTCGGTATACCAAACCAGCTTTGGCTCATCACCACCAAAAAAAGTCTCCAATCGGCAGTACCCTGAAGGTATCATAGGATCCACTTGACCGCACTCCAATATACATTTTTATGATTGGAAAGATACCTACTAACTGTACCAACTGCATGAGCAATGCCGGGCCTTGTACACACCATAGCAAACATGAGACTCCCTACAGTTGAAGCATATGGAAACTGCTCCATATCTTCTTTCTCATCCTCGGTAGATGGATACTGTTTCTTAGTGAACTTAAAGTGAGATGCAAGGGGGTAACTCACGTTTTTTGACCTGTAAATTCTGAAACGTTGAAGTACCCGGTGAATGTACTTTTTTGGGACAAGTGTAGCAGCTTGGACTCTCTTTCTTGGCTGATCTCCATCCTAAGAATGTGAAGAACAGTATGGCAACTCTAGAGGGGGGTGAATAGAGTTTATATAGAAAAATAGCCAATTAAAAATAACTCTTTCACCAACAATAAATAATCAGAGTAAAGTGCGGAAAATAAATGAAGAGCAGAAGAGCATACGCAAACACAGCAATTTTAACCTGGTTTCCCTCGTGGAGGACTAGTCCAGGCCTGAGAACTCTAGCTCAGGATTAAATCCACTATTTGTGAAATAGTAGTTTACAAGCCGTGCCTTTTCTTCAGAAGAGCACGTCAACTTCTAACAGATGATCGCAGTGGCGATTTGCTTGGAATTGTCCAAGCGACTTCTTCGACTCTTGCACAAGAATCCTAACTGAGAGATGCTGAGCACTCGACACTTAGGAGGCTTGTGGCTAGTAGATGGGAAGGGTATGGCTTACTTGAGCTTATAAGAGAGAAGAGAAAAGAAGATTGGATGGATTGGAATGAGAGAATTCATGCCCTATTTATAGTGTTTTTATAGGCAGAATTCGGGTAGGAAAATTCAAAAATTTGGCCGTTGGACAACTAGCAACCAGCTAACCCTAAAATTAGGGTTCCTAATTTCTAGGGGACAGAGTTCGGCCCGAACTCTGTGTGGAGGCAGAGTTCGGCCCAAACTCTGTCTCCAGAGCACAGAGTGGTTCTAAGGGGATTTTTGGGCAGTGTTTGGTTCAGTGGAGCTTGGGATTTTGGGTAGGCTGTAGACTAAGTGTCAAGAGCTCAGCAAGACTCAGAGTACACAAGTCTAGACTCAATGAAAATATAAAATACAGACTCGAAAACACACTGAGAGCCGGAGACTGAGCTGTCGTCTGTCTTGAACTGTTATGCAGACGTCGTGTGTCGTATTGAATTAATACAGATATTATTTAGTCAATGTAGTCAATATTTGGTTGACTGTGACTTTGTGTCAACAATCTCCCCCATATTGATAATTGACAAAATAATATATGTATATTCAATATTCATACCTGGACACAGTTGATTATAGCAACATAGCTCCCCCATACTTGATGCCGAGCTAGAATGTAATAGCTCTCCCGTAATCAGTGAATGGTGCTGAGCTAGAAGCAATAGCTCCCCCGTAAATAGTGCATGGAAACCTGTATAATATCTCCCAAAAAGCACAAACAAGCACAGAAATGCGAAAAGATAGGATATGATACCAAACAAGTATATCCAGCCATATATATCCAGGCAGAATATACATAGTTCTCCCCTTTTTGGCAGTTAGCAATATAGACTGCAGATGAATGAATAATAAAAGAAAACTGCAGTAGACAATTAATAGTAATACAACCACACCAAGCAGAGAAGAAACAGTATAGAAATAATCAAAAGAAGTACTAGCATAAAGTGTCATAACCAAATGTCAAACACACAACCAGAGTTTAAAAGCATCCAAGTACATAAAACTGAAACTAACTAACTAGAAATGAAAATGCATCAACTAATGTCATCATCAGCAGCAGCAGCAGCAGATAGTAGCCAATCTCCATCACGGAGCATGAGATGGTCCAGGAGAGTTTGAACGTCTGGGATCCACAAGAGCAGCACCCGGATCCAGGTAACGCATGACCCACGGATCATCAATGCGATATCCCTTACGATCGGGATCCCGCTGCATGGGAATGGCCATAGTAGGATGATGGGACATGGAGTACCGAATATCATGCAGCGAGTTGCAGAGTGCACTCATCTGCAGGGTAGTGCGGTAGTCCATCTGAGCCCACCGATCGGCCTCTAAGTCGAAACGATCCCAGAGCATGGTCTGGATGGAGTCAAGAGTGGCAGGTGGAGGAGGTGCAGCCTGACCGAAAGGAGGGGGGTCAGACTCCGCATCATCAGAATGCTCAGAAGCCTCAGGAGAGGCGACAACTGCCTGAGTACGTCGTGCCTTGGACAGGAAAGCAGGAGCAGGCAAGAACGGACAGATATCAAGTGGTATGTTAAATGCACGAAAGATCATAGGAAGGTACAAAGGATAAACCAGAGCTCGTGGTTTCTTCCTACAGTGAATCATCCAGTCCATCATTGTACGTGGAAGATTGAAAGAAATTCCAAACTGAAGATGATAAAGAGCAGATATCTCAAGATAAGTGACGTCATCATGGGAACCTGTTTTGGGTAGAATGGTGTTAGAGATAATCCAATGAAGATCAGAAAAATATGGGTTGAGATATTTAGCCATGAGCTTGCGAGGACGTGTGTATGGAGTACACAAATCGTCCTTGAAGCTCTCAAGGGAAATTCCGCCGGGAAAACGGAACGAGCGAGCGTCAACTAGCTTTTTCCAAGAATTGGGCTGTTGAAGATCAAGATATTCGGCTAAGTCAAAGTCATCAAAAGATATATTGATACCTGCAACTCGTGAATAAATATGGAGATCATCAAAGGTCATGTTGCAGTAGAACATTTGGACAGCATGACGATAGATAGCAGAAGTGGTAGTGATAAGCTCATCAAAACAGAGGTCATGAAATAAAGCATCATATTGAGAGAAGATAGAAAAATTAATAGGATGTTCTGCGAATACCTAACGATTCCGATAGTCACTAAACCAGTTGTTTGAGGCATCTAGTGAGACAAATAATCGGTTGTCATAGGTAGAAGGATTTCGAGGACGAGGTGGGTTGAACAATGGATGAGGTGGTTGAAGTTGTTCAATGATCTGTTCATTCGTTGGAGGAGAATCCGAAGAGGAAACACTCTCAGTTCGAATCCTCTTTCCACGATTGAACAAGCGAGGAGCCAAAAAAAAACTTGATAGTGTGAAGTATAGAAGACAAGAATGATACCTCAAATAATCAATAAACAGTGGAAGAGAATGATGAGAAACTCCTTTCCCATGATTTTGAGGAGTAATGGAGCACTCTAGATCAAAAACTAGGGTTAGGGTTTGAAGGAAAGAGTTTGGAGAGGTGAGGAAGGAGGCAATAGTGAAGGAGAGAGAAGAAAACCCGAAATATAAGTGAGGGTTTTCTTTGGTCGGAAGAAATTCTGACCGTATGATCTAAAATGATCCAACGGCAGAGGCTGATCCCGACTCTGGAACAATTGGACCAAACTCGGCCCGAACTCTGTTGGGGGCAGAGTTCGGCCCGAGTTCTGGATTAGTGGTCCAGAACAGAAAACAGGCTGAAAAGATAGAAAAATTGGTTAAGTATTGAAGAAAAAAGTTTGATAAATTCAATGAAGTACATAGAGAGGTACACAAAAGTCAGAATGAACTTTAGAAAAATCAATTAGGCAATATTAAATCGAAACAAACCATATAACAAACAAGGAAATATATCGTAATTCAATATTTCAAATTTGCCATGGGTTAGCTGCAGGGGCCGGATCCCAGCTAGCGGTAGTCCTGAGGACTAGTGCACCGTGTCGCTTAGGCTTTTACGCCTTGTTGTCAGAAGGACCCTTTCGGCTTGTACCCATACCAAATTCGTCGTAAAAGAATCAAAATATACTCGATATTTACGCAGGTGAGTCTCAACTTATAACTGCTTCATCCAAAATTCCGAGTTCACGACATAGGAAATTGAAGCGCTCTTCGGATAATGGCTTAGTAAAGAAATCTGCTAGCTGATGATCAGTGTCGATAAATTCTAAGTTAATCATGCCATTTTGCTGATGATCACGCAAAAAGTGGTGTCTGATCTCAATGTGTTTAGTGCGTGAGTGGCAGACAGGGTTCTTAGTCAAATTAATGGCACTAGTATTGTCACAGAATATAGGAATATGCATAAAAGATAACTTATAGTCTTCAAGGGTTTACTTCATCTACAGAATTTGTGCACAACAACGCCCAGTTGCTATGTATTCAGCTTCTGTTGTGGATAGTGCGACAGAGTTCTGCTTCTTGCTAAACCAGGAGACTAAAGCTTTTCCTAATAAATAACACGTGCCGCTCGTACTTTTACGGTCGACCTTGCATCCAGCGAAGTCAGCATCGGAATAACCAATAAGATCAAATGATGTTGACTTGGGATACCATAGGCCCACTATAACCGTACCCTTAAGGTATCGAAAGATACGCTTAACCGCGGTCATGTGTGATTCCTTAGGATTAGCTTGATATCTAGCACATAGGCAAACACTGAACATGATATCGGGACGACTAGCAGTTAAATAGAGTAAGCTGCCTATCATACCTCGATACTTACGTTGATCAACGGGTTTGCTGCTCTCATCTGGTTCGAGTTTGGTTGAAGTAGCCATTGGCGTGCTGATTGGTTTGACGTTGTCAAGATCGAACTTCTTCAGCATGTCCTTGGTATACTTCGATTGGCAGATGAAAGTTCCATTAGCCATTTGTTTTACTTGCAGACCAAGAAAGTAGTTGAGCTCTCCCATCATGCTCATCTCAAATTCTGTCTGCATACACTTGGCAAATTCTTGACAGAGGGTTTCATCAGTAGAACCAAAAATGATATTATCAACATAAATTTGAATCAACAGAATAGTGTCTTTAAAAGATTTTATAAACAGTGTAGTGTCAATTTTCCCTTTTGAAAAACCTTTCTCAAGTAAGAAGCTACTTAGCCTTTCATACCAAGCTCTGGGGGCTTGTTTGAGGCCATAAAGCGCTTTCTTTAGCTTGAACACGTGGTCGAGAAATTTGTGATTTTCAAAGCCAGGAGGTTGTTTCACATAAACTTCCTCCTTAATAAAACTATTCAAGAAAGCACTTTTCACATCCATTTGAAATAATTTAAAGTTTTAAAAATTAGCAAAAGCACAAAGCATTCGAATGGATTCTAGTCTAGCAACATGAGCATACGTCTCATCGTAGTCGATACCTTCCTCTTGGTTGTATCCTTGAGCTACTAGACGAGCTTTGTTACGTGTGACTGAACCATCTTCATTTACTTTGTTTCTAAAAACCCATTTAGTACCAATTATCGAGTGATTAACCGGTCTAGGAACGAGTTCCCATACTTGGCTTCTCTCGAATTGGTTGAGTTCTTCTTGCATAGCAGAAATCCAAAATTCATCATTAAAAGCTTCAGAAATGTTTTTAGGCTCTACTTGTGAAATGAAGGCAGTGCTAGCAACGGAGTCTCTTAGTGATGATCTAGTAGTTACTCCACGTGAAACTTCTCCTATAACTAAATTTTCTGGATGAGAAGGTTTGAAAGAGAATTTCTTAGGCAAACCCTCCAGAGAATTAGTTTCGGTTGAAGTATTCATTGGAGTAGAAGTTGATGGCTCAACGTCATCATCAAGAGTACTTACTGCACTGTTGTCTTCATCAAAAGTCACATTTGTTGACTCTTCCACAATAAGTGAGCGTTTATTAAAAACTCTATATCCCTTACTCTTGGAGGCATAACCAAGAAAGATACCATCGTCAGCTTTGGCATCAAATTTGCCTAAGTTGTCTTTGGTGTTAAGGATAAAACATCTACAACCAAAAACTTTAAAATAAGAAATATTGGGGGTTCTCCCAAACCAAAACTCATAGGGTGTTTTCTTCGTAATGGGACGAGTTAGCACCCTATTCAAAATGTGGCATGCTGTACTGACAACTTCTGCCCAAAAGTATTTCGGAAGTGAAAATTTATTCAACATGACTCTGGCCATATCGCCAAGAGTTCTATTCTTCCGCTCCACAACACCATTTTGTTGAGGAGTTCTAGGACAAGAAAATTCATGATCAAAACCATTTGCATTACAAAAATTTTCAAAATCATAATTTACGAATTCGCCTCCATGATCACTTCGGATTCGAGTAATCATGTAGCCTTTTTCGTTTTGAACTTTCTTCACAAAAACTTTGAAAACAGAAATAGCATCGCTCTTATTAGCGAGAAAGAAAACCCAAATAAATCTTGAAAAATCATCAACAATAACAAATGCATAAAGTTTGCCACCAAGGCTAGCTATTCTACTAGGACCAAATAAATTCATATGAAGTAATTGCAAGGGTCTAGTAGTACTTACAGAGTTGATGGAATGAAACGAGGATTTAGTTGCCTTGTTTAGTTCACATTTGGCACATACCGTGTCCTTTTTGAATGTGATGTCAGGCAATCCTCTCACTAGCTTCTTGGTAGAAAGCCTGGATATAGCATCCATGTTGGCATGACCAAGACGCTGGTGCCAAAGTAGTCGTTCGTCTTTGTGGGCATATAGACATCTACATGTATTGTTAGTATTTACAGAAAGATAGAAAATATAGATGTTGTCCTCTTTTTTCCTTTCAAAAGCAATATCTCCTGTTGACCTATCATAGATGTAGCAACTGTTTTGTCCAAAGTTAATATCATATCCATGATCAGCAAGATGACTAATGCTGAGCAGGTTATGCTTTAACTCGGTCACTAGGCAGACATCCTTTATTACAGGAGAAGGAGATGACCAATGATACCATTACCTATTATGTGCCCTTTGAGATTGTTACCGAAGGATACATATCCTTCTCTCTTCATCGATAGTGATGCAAAAAGATTTACGTCTCCTGTCATATGTCGCGAGCATCCACTATCGAGAATCCACTTACTTTCAGTTGAAAAGGGAAGGTCCACCTACATCAAGAGTAGATGTGACCTTTGGTACCCGAGTTCTTGAGGGTCCTGAAAAGTTAGTCTTTGGAAACCAAGTATATATCTTTTTATCTACAAGTCTTCTAAATTTGCACTGTGGTGAGATGTGTCCATGTAATCCATAGTAAGTACAGATAGCATTCTTATTTATACTAGGAGCATGAGGATAATATCTATAAGCAACAGGATGAGGATGGTCATGATGTGAAGAGTTGGCATGGTGATGATGATTATGCACAGAATGAGTGGCATGGTGATGGTGTCTATGAGGCATATCATGATGGTATTGTCTATGATGTGTGACATGCTGATATTGTCTATATGGCATGGCATGATGATTTTGTCTATATGGCATGACATGATAATTTTGTCTATATGGCATGGCATGATGATTTTGTCTATATGGCATGGCATGATGATTTCTATGTATGGAGTGATGTTGATTGTGTCTTTGTGCATGATGATTGTGTACTGAGTGAGAATTGTTCTTACGTGCACGTGGTTTGTGAAAGTTTGTGTATATAAATGCATGGTTATGTGCTGCATGAGAATGACGTGGTTGACTAGCATGAGTGGTGTTGTGCCCATGTGATTGGGTTTGAGGTTGAACAACCTGTTTACCCAATTTGGTTTCTAATCTTTTAAAAACAGCTTGCAGTTCATCAACCTTAATATTTAAGCCATATATCTTAGTCATGGAAATCTTGTGTCTACTCTTTTCTTCAGCAAGCAACGTGTTGAGTGTAGTGATTTCTTGAGTTTGTTGCTCAATACGTGCTTCAGCATCATGTAAGCTTAATTTAAGCTTGGATACTTCATCAGTGTCATTTGTGGGTGTCGTGTTTCTAACATTATCAAGAAGTAAAGAAACTCTTTGTATCTCATCTTCAAGACTTTTGATTTTGTCCTTGGCATGTTTGTATTTACCGATGACCTTTTTGTGATCATCGAGTAAATCAGTGAAAGCATCGCCAAGTTCATCAAAAGAGAAGTCATCTAGAGTTTCGTTAGATACCTTGTTAGAAGTTGCCATTAGGCACACATTAGCTGTATCTTGAGGAGAGTCCTTTTCTTCCTCGGAGTCACTCGCTTCACTTTCATGCCAAATGCCTGTGTTGGCATATTTCCTTGATGAGTTCCTTTTGTATGGCTTCTCATGGCAGTTGCTCTTCTTCAGGAATGGGCAGTCTTTTCGGATATGTTCAGTTTTCTTGCAACCGTAACAAGTTGGCTCTTCTTCATCGTCTTCTTGAGATTCCTTCTTCCTTCGATTGAAGCGAAGGAATTTCCTGAAGTTGCGAACCATGAGAGCTTGGTCTTCATCATCCGAATTATCTTCTTCGGTCTCATCATGATTAGCTCTTCGTTGATGAGCTTTGAGTGCGATCTCCCTGGTCTTTGGAGTGGGCTCTTCAAAGTCCTTGAGGTCAAGCTCGTGAGTCATGAGTTTACCCATCAAGGTCTCCATTGACATTATTGTGAGATCGTTCCCTTCTATGATGGCTGTCACCTTAGGGTTCCAAATCTTTGGTAGCCCTCTGAGCAACTTACGAATCTTCTCGTGGTTTGAGTACTGCTTTCCAAGCGAGGATAGAGGATTGATGATGTCGAGGAATCTTGTGAACATTTGAGTGATCGTCTCACTTGGCTTCATCTTGAAGGCTTCGTATTCTTGAGTGAGACGGCTTATTTTAGATTCCTTGACCTGTGTGGTTCCTTCATGCGTCACTTCTAGAAGTCTCCATACTTCATGAGCAGTGGTGCATGTAGAGACCCTGTTGAACTCATTCCTGTCTATAGCACAGAATAAAGCATTAATAGCCCTAGCATCTAGACTTGCCTGTTTCTTCTTCTGGACAGAATATTTGTCATATGGTTTCTCAATGAGGTCACCATCGACAACTATCCTGGTGGGCTTTTTGTAACCGTCAGTGACGACAGTCCACAGGTCAAAGTCTAGAGACTTAAGATAGAAGCTCATCCTTGTTTTCCAATATGTATAGTTAGTTCCATCAAATAGGGAAGGCCTATGAGTGGACTGACCTTCACCATGATTGGAAATCAAGGATTGTGTGGTTGTCATGGATCAGCTCTTAGGATGTTAGTCCTTATAAAGAGAACAGAGCTTTAATACCAATTGAAGAAAAGTATGGCAACTCTAGAGGGGGGTGAATAGAGTTTATATAGAAAAATAGCCAATTAAAAATAACTCTTTCACCAACAATAAATAATCAGAGTAAAGTGCGGAAAATAAATGAAGAGCAGAAGAGCATACGCAAACACAGCAATTTTAACCTGGTTTCCCTCGTGGAGGACTAGTCCAGGCCTGAGAACTCTAGCTCAGGATTAAATCCACTATTTGTGAAATAGTAGTTTACAACATGTGCCTTTTCTTCAGAAGAGCACGTCAACTTCTAACAGATGATCGCAGTGGCGATTTGCTTGGAATTGTCCAAGCGACTTCTTCGACTCTTGCACAAGAATCCTAACTGAGAGATGCTGAGCACTCGACACTTAGGAGGCTTGTGGCTAGTAGATGGGAAGGGTATGGCTTACTTGAGCTTATAAGAGAGAAGAGAAAAGAAGATTGGATGGATTGGAATGAGAGAATTCATGCCCTATTTATAGTGTTTTTATAGGCAGAATTCGGCCAGAATTCGGGTAGAAAAATTCAAAAATTTGGCCGTTGGACAACTAGCAACCAGCTAACCCTAAAATTAGGGTTCCTGATTTCTAGGGGACAGAGTTCGGCCCGAACTCTGTGTGGAGGCAGAGTTCGGCCCGAACTCTGTCTCCAGAGCACAGAGTGATTCTAAGGGGATTTTTGGGCAGTGTTTGGTTCAGTGGAGCTTGGGATTTTGGGTAGGCTGTAGACTAAGTGTCAAGAGCTCAGCAAGACTCAGAGTACACAAGTCTAGACTCAATGAAAATATAAAATACAGACTCGAAAACACACTGAGAGCCGGAGACTGAGCTGTCGTCTGTCTTGAACTGTTATGCAGACGTCGTGTGTCGTATTGAATTAATACAGATATTATTTAGTCAATGTAGTCAATATTTGGTTGACTGTGACTTTGTATCAACAGAATGTTCTTTATTGTGCCTAAATCCTTCATAGAGAAGGTCGTACCCAGTTGGCACTTCAACTCCGCTATCCTAGTGGCATTTCGACCCACCAGTAGCATATCATCAACATAAAGCTGTAAAATGATGAAATTATCCTCGGCAAAGTACCTCACAAATACAAAGTGGTTCGACGTCGTCCGCACATAACCATGCTCCCCCATAAATGACTCGAACTTCCTGTACAACTACCTCGGAGCCTGCTTCAGACCATACAAGCTCTTCCTCAACTGGCAGGCCAAGTGTGACTTGTCCTTCTCACAGAATCCCTCTGGATGCTCCATGTACAACTCTTCCTCAAGATCACCGTAGAGGAATGTCGTCTTCACGTCTATCTGCTCGGCCTCCAAGTCGAAACTGGTTGCCAATGCTAGCACCACCCGAATAGACGACTAGCAAAAAGATCTCATCATAACCTACACCCTTCTGCTGACCTTAGCCTTTAACTACTAGCCTCGTTTTGTGTCGAGGTCGAGTAGCATCATCTGTCTACTTCACTCTGAATATCTATTGATTTCTCAAATCCTTCTTGTCCTTTGGCAACCGCACCAGATCATAAATGGAGTAGGCCTGTAAGGAACTCATCTCCTCCTGTATAGCCTCCATCCACTCTTGCTTATGTTCGTTGTCCATAGACCTTTGAAACTTTTATGCTCTCCCACGTTAGTCAACAGCACATACTCACCCGGTGAGTATCTCGTAGATGGTCGATGCTCTCTGTCGCTCCTCCTCAATAGAACTACTAGTGATAGCTGTATATCAATAGCCTTCTCTCCTTCAGAACTTCCTTCCCGGCATATTCATCCTTCCGAAGGTTACCTTGATCACCATCAGTAGGCTAATGATCAAGGTTTGGAGCAACCTTATGTACTGGCTCTCCCATAACTGGATCTTCTGCGATGTCCTCTAGAAACTGCTCGAAGCGAAATGACTCTAACTTAGGCAATTTTTCAGCCTCAGAAGGCATCTCAAAATCCTGGGTGTTGGTCATGGTCCGATCCTTGACGAATACTATATCCCTGCTTATGTAAAGCATTTTTCCTACGGGGTCGTAGTGTAACTGCCTGTTTTCAAAAATAAGGGTAAATTTTTCATTTTTTATATTCTAATATTTTATGAATATTTATTTATTAATATTGTATTTTGGGGATTAGTTTAGTCGGGTTTGAGTTTCGTCTAGTTTTGACTTGTGTTAGTGATCTGGATAGTTTAAACTCTAGTCAGGACCCAAAGATTAGTTAGGCATGGCCCACAAACTCATCTCATTAGACTAGTGCATTTAGACTAAACCCACATGACAAGTTTAGTTATTTAGAGATTAGAAACTTGACCCTTTTGACCCCAAACCTTTGCATGACTTAGATTAACCAAAGGGGACCTATTGGGGGCATATTAGACATTTTCCATTGGCCCAAACCTAACCCTTTTGGCAGCAAAGAGAGGGTTCTATCTCCTTTTTATTTGCAAAGTAGCCTCCATTCCTATTTTAGTATTCTTCCCAATCTTGAGAGCAAATCTCATTGATTCATCTCTCAAATCTTCTCTTTTCTCTACCAAATTCTCTCATTCTTGCAAGGAGAGGGAGCTACAAGGATTGTGCAGACAAGAGCAAGGAAGGGTGTATATTTTCTAGAAGTGTCCGTGTCGGATTCGTGTCCTTTGGGTTGTTCATTGGGAATCAACTCCCAATAGGTATCTCTCTCTCTAAACCTTCTCTATTTCATCTTTTCCTTAGATATTTGTTAGTTTTGAACCCATAGGAACACCCCCATGAATGAACCACCATTAGAAATATTTTAGAGGCTCTTTTGAGTCCTCTTTAGGATTTGGGATAGGTTTGGTGTCCCCCATGGAGAGATTCCAAAGGGGCACACCATGTGTTTATGTTTTGCCCCATAGGCTTATTTGTCTTCTAATTTCAGATTTTTATGTGTTAGAGAGTAGATTAACCATGGTTAGGAAGTTTAGGTTTGTTTTCGTTTGGATACCAATGTTTGAAACTATGTATTATGGCCTACAAGCCATATTTTTATGTAAAAATATCAAATATTGTTATATTTATGGATGTGGACTGATTTGGGGTTTTTTGTATATATATATTGATATGTGTCTTGTGTGTATGTGATAGAGTGTGGGTGTGTTAGTGTTAAATTAGTGAGTTAGATAATCTAGTTAGTATCCTAGATAATAAAGTTAGTATGTGTTTCTTTTGTCCAAAATAACCCAAATTTGTCATAATTTTCATCCACATTTTTAGTAGCCAGAGCAACTTAGAAATGCCATAACTCCTAGCTCGAGACTCCGATTAATCTCCCGTTTTATTTAAAAAGAAGCGTATCGAAGTTAGCTTTCCAAATATATATATTAATAGGCCAAAATTATTCTAGAACTTTCTGTAAAACTGTTTGAGTGTCAGTTGTCCAAAAGACGAACGTGTTTCGGTGTTTTTGCAATTTTGGGAGCTTCCGGACACAAAAATGCGATCCATTTGAAGTTTCGGAAAGCTAATACGAAGGGCTACGATATACTTTAATCGTGGAATTTAGTAAATAGGTCTAATAGGTGCAATATTGGTTTTAAGTAGAAAATTGACTATACGACATGGATATTTTGTGTATCCTATGAGCCTATGTAGTATGGATATCAAGTGAATGTATGTATCATAGGTTGTCAAGAATATGTATGATATAGTACATATATATATATTATTGTTAGGTAATATATGTTAGTATAGTATGTGTGTGCGTGTTTGAATGAGATAAGGATGTGTGTGGTTAGTAGAGAGAAGTGAGATTGATAGAGGATATGTGCTAGTGTGTGTGTTTGATGTTGTATAGATGGTAGTATAGTGTGTGTGTTGTGAACGTGAGAGAGTTGGGAGGATCATGCCATCCTATTTGACTTGGGGCTAGTATGGTTTGTTGAGTGATTTGTGTTTTGGTTGAGTGGTAATGTGTTTGTATATAGGTGTGTGTGGGTGTGTTAGAATAGAGGGGGTAGATTTGGTATATGTGTTTGTGTGTGTATTATTGTTGGAGTGGAGAGGAATTTAGATGTTGTATGTATGGATATGTTAGAATCTATGTAGAGGTTAGAGATATCTTAGAAGTTAGATAGTGGTATCTTGTATAAGTTAGATAGTTAGTTGTGTTAATCTATGTTATTGTTAGTTAGATATGACATATGTTAGTTGGTTAGAGTTAGAGGTGGATATATATACATATATGTTATAGTTAGATATTAGTATCTTGGTTATCCATGGTTTATGTGTGTGTGGTTGAAGATTAGATGAGTTAGTATTCCAATAGTTAGATATCTTAGATAGTTAGATAAGTTGTATCTTGTATAGATTAGAGTTAAGTTAGATAGTGGTTAGTTGGTAGATAGGTAGTATCTTAGGATACTAGATGTTGGTATCCTAGGATATTGTGATTTACCTTACTTTAAGGTAAAGGGATTTACCTTATCATGAGGTAAGGTAGTGAGTTTATCTTCAAGACAAGGTAATAGGGGGTTTACCTTCAAGGTATTGGGTTTACCATCAAGGTATGGTATGGTTACCTAGATACTAGGGCTGGATACTACGGTATTGGTTATCTAATGGCTTGGGGTAGATAAATAGATGCTAGATAACTATAGTTCGGGTATTGAGAGACTAAGGTATTTATACCTAGACTAAAGTTTTGGACTTCCAACCAAGGTAAGGGTATTGGGATACCGAAAGGGATAAAGTATATGGTATCTTGGTTAGTATCCTAGGATAGCTTAGATATAGAGTCAGTATCCTATATTAGAAATTAGTATCCTAAGTTAGTGGATAGATAGTAGTCTAGAGATGTAAGTTGGTATCTTGGTGTCATAGGTTAGTGTGTCATATTACCTTGAGTAGGATACTACTAGTTAGTAACTTAGAATTTAGGATACTAGAAGTATTTGTTAGATAGTTAGATGTATATAACTAGTGTCCTAAATATATATTTTAGTATCTTAGAGATTAGGATACTAGTAAGTTAGAGTGTTAGATACAAGTGTAACATCCAGTTTTCCAAATGAGGGTAATTTTGAAATTTTGTAATTATAATTATTATTTATTGATATTTATTTCATATTATGATTTTTGGTGATTTTTTATCATTTTTAAACTATTTAAAATCATGAATTGTGATTAGGGTGTTTCATCTACCACATTTCTAGTTTGAGGGTATTTTTATCATTTTTTGAATTATTTGAATTTAATATATATTATTTGGAATTATTATGAATTATTGAGATTTATTAGAATTTATATGATTTTTGGTATGATTTAATTAAGGGTTAATCTAGACTTTGACTAGTGTTGACTTTGGAGCCTAACCTAGAAGCTAACCCTAACTAAGGTGACTTGGTTTAGTATGTAACCTTAGTCTAACCTAGATCAACCCATGATTTGGTCATTTAAACACAAGTTAGAATAGAAGGCTTTTAGTCATAAGCCATGACTTATGGTTTTGAAACCAATGATTATCAACTTAAGCCATAGAGGCCCAAAGCCCATAGCCCATTACTAGAAACCCTAACCCTAATCATCATGGCTGGCCACCTAGGGATCATCCCCCTATTTATACTCTCTTCCATTAGGTTAGCCTCCTTTAGAAAGTTCACATTTGGAAAAAAGAGGTAAATCCCATCTTTAGAAATTTCTAGAAAATCCATTTTAATTCCTTTTTAATCCAAACAAGTTGCATTAGATCCTAATTCATCTATACTTGCTGTTATTTGAGGATAATCCAGGCTTTGGGAAAATTTGGGAGCATTTCGCTAGCAAGAAGGAATCCCCCATTTGGAGCTTTTTTAAGCTTTTTGCACCTATAGGTAAAACTCCACAAATTGCATTAATATTTTGTTTTCTTTGCATTTAGGGCTAGATCTAGGAGTCCCCTAGCTTTCTACGAAATTTGGGCACAATTCGTGTCCATTTCGTGTCTGTATCGGACACGTATCGTATTGATATACTAGGTATTTGTAGAAATGCTACATATGAATTAATTTTCATTATTTTGAAATATAATTGCATGGTTTTGTAGATCTTTATGTGTGTATTAATTTTTGTGAAGGTAGTAGTATGTTTCGTGTCCATTTGTGTCATGTTTTTACGTGTGGACACGCAGCACGAGCCCGTAGGCCGTGTCCTGCATCACGGGCCCCATATCTCTGGACACAGGACACATCGTATCCTGATTTTTTGTGTGAACCTTGGGACAATGTCTGCGACCATGCTCCCAAAATTTGGGAGCATCTCGTGTACTACACGTGGAGTTATCGGGGTTGCATTGGCCGCGTGCTGTCACGCGTGGGCTGCTGTGCGCATGCGTAGGCACGGCTGACACGCGTGTCGTGTCGTGTCTGTGCGACTCGTGGACTCGATACAGGGTGTGTCAGTCCTAGAGCTACCCTAGGCGTACCACTGGACACGAACACGAGTCGTGTCGTGTATCGCGTGTTGGATGCACGTGCACGCGTGTACGACGATTGTTGTGCACTGTCAAGTGTCTGTATTCATGTGTTGTTTGGACACGATTCGTGTCCAATTCTTGGACACGAATGCACTCTCTAGCAGCCTCACATATGCTACACTAATTACCAACCCTTGTTTGTGATTTTATGATGAATTTAGGGTCGAATTCCTTCATTCCCAATGTGGACTGATACCCGATTTTGTTTTAAGATACCTGAACTTAACTCCCTGTTCTTAACTGAAATTGATGTTTAAAACTCATGATTTATTCTTACACATGTGTATTATACTATTATAAGGTTGATTGTTGGCTGGTGTAGAGTTTTAGAGTTCAATTTAGGCTTTGGACTGCTTGTTGAATGTAGACTGATACACTGAGTTCCTGTTTTGAGTTTCTGAATTTAAATCCTATTCTAAACTGATTTCCTGTTTAATTTCCATGATTAATTCGATTACACATGTGTAATCGATCACTGCAATGTTGATTGTTGACTCGTTCTAGGTTTTTGGTTTTCGAATGTGGTTTTGAATGTTGGACTGGTGTTATTTGCACTGTCAACTGATGCATAGGCAGTCTTAAATTTTGATTTTAATTTCCTTTTTCTTAAACTGATCTTGATGTTAGTTAACATGCTTAAATCCTATTATAATGTGGGTTATGACTGATCCTAGGTTCTTAGATTTCGAAATTGGTTTTGGGAGGTTGAACTAAATTGTATGCATTCACTGATTCCAAATTCTGAGTTTAATTATATTTAACTATTTTGTAATGTTTTAATTACCATGATTAGTTCAAGTTATGCATGAAGGGTTTGTGAACATGTTAGGTTGGGATGTTATCAAAGGATTTTCGAATTGGTTTTGAATTGAATGTGTAAATGGGAATGAGACTGATATGAACTGTCATTTGTACTGAATTTTCCTAAGTCATTGCACTGTCATGCAATCCACTGATTTCTAATCACTGAATCTGAGAACATAGGTAGCCTATAAGCCCATGTTCTCTACACACACACACATGGTTACACCCTAGCCTTGTTCCATACACACACACTCATATTTATACATATACACACACAGTAACTAGACAATTGCCATGACTGAATGCAATAAAACATAGCACTGTATTCCTGAGAACTGATAAATTCCTGAGTTCCTATTATGCAATCAACACACACATCACTGTCACTTGAATTCCTAGCACTAAACTATTGACACTAGCCTATTTGACACTGTCCTCTAATATCACACACACATGAGACACACCCCCTCACATATAGACACACACACTTACAATGCCATGATTCCTCTATGTTTCACTAAGTTTCTGGACACATTACACTCTACTGTTCACATGTACACACACACATCCTTGACACAAGCACATGTATTCCTCTCCTATCACTCTATGTATATACATATATATATGAATATATATTTTAATATATATATATATATATATATATATATATATATATATATATTTTTAATATATATATATATTTTTTTTTTATATATATATATATATATATATGTGTGTGTGTGTGTGTGATATATATATTATAATGTAGCCTATGTCTAATGTGATTGTTTATATAAACTACATATATTAATATGTGCATATGTGTGGTTATTATATTAATTTAGATATAGTTTAATATGTGATATGTGTAGAAATGTATGATATAGCTATATGGCCTATAGCCTATATACAGGGCACATGGCCTATGGCTCATTGCCTGTGTATATGGCTTGAATGCCAGTATAAGTGTGTAGTTGGCTTGTATAGCCTAGATAGTGTGTGTGCTTGCTAGAATAGGCTGGTTAGGCTTAGTGAGACTTGTTTGGCTTAGGCTTGACCTAGTTGACCTAGTTTGACTAGTCTAGTTGACTAGAGTTGACCGAGAGTTGACTTTAGTCTAGTTTGACCCCAAACTTCATGTAGATGTATTGTAGTAGTCTGTTATATCATTTTAGACTTATAGTGACTTGTACTGTTCTATAGGAGACAGACACCACTCCTCGGACAGTATATTCTCTTCAGATATTCAGGATACCAGGCGAGTACATTCTCTGATCATTTCATATCTTGTTTAGGATTATCTTTCCTGCTTTAGACTATCTTACTTGATGCTGACACGTTGGTAACACGGATTGGTACTATATGGATCCCTTCATGAGATGTTATCCCTCTCGGGAGCATCAGATACTCTTGTCTCGTGTGTTTCACTTACATCACGTATCTCTTGCTTCTATTATCATGAATCTTCGGGAATCAGCTAGTGACTCATGTACTCTCATGATCACCGAGCCTTCACGAATCAATTCATGAATCACCCTATACGGGTCAAGTAGTTTAGTCATGAATCTTAACGTAACTTGACTGGATCCTTGTGTATTGATTGGGGTACGGGGGAGTATGAATGGTCATGTGAATAAATATCCAAAGTAGTGTAGTCATGAATCACTCTTAGTGTAGTCATGAATCAGTCCTAAGCCATTCACATGTTCATCTTGTACTCTGAATCACTAGCACTGTCTCTTTTATATATCGTAGATATTTACTTACTGTCTCTCTTTTACATTATGCTATTCTTCAGTTTCCTGTATTTTATTCTCTAGCATGATTATATTTCCTTTTCTGCTATGACTTGTTGAGATGTATTGTGCTCGCTCCTGTCCTGACTGGACCTGTTGAAATATTATAGAGGATGAGGACGAGGCGTGTTGTCCCACTTATTATGGTGCTACCTTAGATGACAGTACAGACCTGGTCCAGCAGTAGGAGCCTTTAGCTGTGGACGACACTCCTCTAGACTAGGATGTTTTCATTTACATTACTCTCTGGATGATTGTATATATTTGATACTTGGGATTTGGGATATGTACTTATCTTAGACACTTAGACTCTTTGTTTGTACTTGTGGATTCCATCTTTTCAGCAGTATCTATCTACCTTTCTATCTTATCTTTCTGCCTTAGTTGTGATTGAGTTTACTTTCTGCTATGTCACCCCCATTCGGGGAGTATAAACTGTTTAGCCTTATACTGTTAAATGCATGAGACCTAGGACAGTATTCTACCGCCGACACTACGGCGTAGGCTGGACGTACCCACGTCTCGTGCCCTTACTCTAGGGTACGGGTCGTGACAACAAGTTAGTATCGTAGAGGGATAGTTAGTATCTTGGAGGGTTAATGAGAAGTCTAAGGTATTGACAAGGTAATGGGATTTACCTATAGTCTAAGGATAATGTATTGGTAGGATGTTAAGATAGATGGGTAGATACTAGTCTAAAGAAATGGTAGGATCTATTAGCTTAGGATAGTGAGTTATCTACTAGTCTAAAGTAGATGGGGTGTTAAGGTATTACCTAGATATTTAAGGTATTGATATAAGATACCTATAGAGATAAGGTAAGTGGATTATCTTGGTAGGTAATGGTTAGGAATAGGATATTTGACTTAGATTTGACCCTGTTTGACCAAGGTTGACTATTTTGACTCAAAGTCAACTACAAGTCAACATTGGAGTTGACCAGAGTTGACCAGTTGACCAAAAGTCAACTGTGAGTCAACCATTGACCCAATTTGACCTAGATTGGATTAGAAGTTGACTAGAGTTGACAAGTTGACCAAAAGACAACTCTAGGTCAACCCTTGACCTAGTATGATCTAGATTGATATTGTTTGACTTTGTTTGACTTACCTTGACCTAGTTTGACTTTGTTTGACTTAGTATGACCTAGTTTGACTTGCTCTTACTTCCAAAATATTATATTGATACATCATTCCATCTTTAGGTCCTCTAGGCACTGTATTGGACTTAGTCGACATATTCTATCACATCTCAGGCGAGTACATTCTTTGATAACTTTTCCAATTTACGATAACTATTATAATTTATGTACTTAGTGTAGATATACTTGTTCTTGACACATTGGCCACGTGGATTGGTATTCATGGATCCCGACATAAGATGTTATTCCTTGTTATCTTGGTATATCTTGTGCAAGCCCCTTGTAGTTCTTGTGCAGTATATGGACACCGTTTCTCGAGGAGACTTGCTTCCTTCTCGTAGAATCTCGTGTCGTAACGTGTCTTGTTTGGATCCACTCTACCAGTCGGGGGCGGGGAGTATTAGTGTAGATGTGTGGTCATTATCTGCCTTGTTATTCTTGTAGACCTTGTGAATGCCAATCCTACACTCCACGTATGATTGGCTAGATCATTAGACCTTGTTCAGACCTAAGCCGGCCACATATCGAAGCTAATACTCACACACTTAGATAAATTATTCTTGATTCTTGTACATGCCATGATCAGTTTTACTTGCCTTGTTCTAGCTCTACTTTACAATTTACCTTAGCATGATACTTACATGTACATTTCCATTTCTCCTCTATATACTCTCTATTTACAGTCTTGTAGCTTTTATCCTATCTTGTAAACTGTTGTTAGTTGATTGTGCTCATTCCATCCTGACTGGATATGTTGACAAAATTTTACATATTATGGCGAAGATGAGTGTCCTACCTACTATGGTCATCATGACGTAGTGGGTATAGATCGGGACACCCTTGTCCAGCAGGGGTTAGTTCCAGCCGATGAGGCATTAGTGGTAGCTTAGCTAGTTTAGTTTAGTACTGGACTTTGTCTCCAGATTACATTTGGCTTGTTATTATTTTAGTATTTGTATTTGAGATTGTTGACTCTGAGACTTCGGACTTTTATTATTCTATGTTGGATTTAGGATGATATTTTCATATCTTGTTGTCTTTATCTTTCAGTATCATCTATCTTCTTAGAGTTTGTGATTGAGTATATTATATTGTCATTACTTGTCCTCCGTTCGGAGTTGACCATTTTCGATAGGTTTTGATATTATAACTGTTGTTAGATTATAGACCTAGACAGCGTTCTGTATCGTTTCTGTGGCATAGGCTGGGATGTTGTCTCGCACTCGTGTCCTTACTCTGGGTGCGGTTCGTGACACGTAGAGTCTTTATCCAAATGCATCCTGACCGTAGCTGACAAGACGCATCGTCTCGTCTTCGGCTCAAGTTTGGATCTCTCGTCCTTCGGTACATGTACGAATGCCTTACAACCAAACACTCGCAGGTGATTGTATAACCAAACACTTTGTCAGGCACAACATCCTATAAAGGAGCACTAGAAGATAAATTAATAGTATAAGCAATAGTATAAAGAGCATTATCCCAATAACTATACGGTAAGTTTGCCTCTGATAGAAAATATCGTACCCTCTCCATTATTGTCCTGTTCATTCGCTCCGCTACACCATTGAGCTGAGGTGTCTTGGGTGGAGTCTTTTGGTGTTGTATCCTTTGCTCTGCGCAATAAGCATCAAAGTGACCAATGTACTCGATGCCATTGTCTGACCGAACACATAGCAGCTTCTTGTCCGTCTCCCTTTCAACAGAGATCAGAAACTCTTTAATAGTGGACTGCACCTAATCCTTGATCTTTAAGGCATAGACCCAAACCTTTCTGGAATAATCATCAATAAACGTCACAAAATAAGAAGCACCACCAATGGATTTTACCTTCATAGGACTGCAAACATTCGAGTGAATCAACTCGAGCAATGCCGGCTTCCTCGAACTTGGGTGACTTTAAAAAGATACCTTATTTTGCTTTTCCACCAACAGTGCGTGCATCTCGCCAATTTTGTAGATTTTAGCCCTAGAATCACCTTTCTGTTCCCCAAGTAGCTCATTTCTTCCTCGCTGATATGGCTGAGCCGCCTGTGCCACAGCTCGGCAGACGCATCGGTAGTTGCATTTACCTCATGTGCTCCATGTGCGCTCCCTTTCATATAGTAGAGTCCGAACTTCTTGCTTTCTTTGGCAATCACCATCGAACCTCTGAAAAGCTTCTACTGACCATTTTTGAAGAGATTAAAGAAACCCTCATAATCCAACCTTCAAACCGATACCAGGTTGAAATAGATATCAAGGACAAGACGAACATCTTTGAGAATAAGAACTGCATCCGTCTTCATCCTAAAATGCATATCTCCAATGGCAACCGCCTTCGACACGTCTCCATTGTCCATCTTCAACACTCCATAGTCGCCTGTCGTATACGTGGCAAATAGTGCCCTATTGTGAGATACATGCGCTGAAGCACCTGTATCCACCAGCCAAGAATTACTATCACTGGCGAGGTTCATGACAACCTCATCACCTACGACGATCACATCGTCTTTCTGTGTCGAGGCCGTCGTTGTAGTGTTCTCATTCTGCTTTCCCATGTTGCCCTTCCTCTTTCTCGTCCAAGCGAAATAGTTTCGATTGTTGTGACCCTTCTTGCCACAATGATAACACTCTAAGTCCTCATACCGACCCTTGGACTTGCCCCTACTTTTGTTTCTACCACCACCTGGACCCCTGCTTTTTCCCCTTATGCGACTGCTGAAACTACTGCCTCTGAGTGGTGGGATGGGGATGAAGTGCCCTGAAAATGTCTCCGCACTCTTCATTCAGTACCCTACGCTTGACAAACTCCAGACTGGCCATGCCTTCCGGAGCAGAAGCAATCATAGATACTCGTACGGTCTCCCACGAGTCTGACAACGTACATTGCAATAAAAGTTCCTGAACCTCATCGAACTTGACTCCCATCAAGGATAGCTGGTCAACCTGTGGCATCTGCCACCCCGATTAAAAATTTATGAATTTTTTTAATTTTATTTGATTAGATTATGGTTGATTTATATGATCATAGGATGTCATGCCTACGCCCACAGATAAGTTACGACCATCTTATGGTTATATAGCCTCTAGGTAGGTTATATAAACATTTTGTAGCTATTTTATAGTTTATTATGATTTTTAGATATTTTAGATAATTTTTAAATATTTATTTTATGAAGATTTATATATTTTATTGACTTTCATGATTTACTATATGGCCATTCAGAGTTATTTTTGGGACCTAGTATTTTATTTAGGCTCTACTAGGTTATAAATATTTTCTAGAATATTCTAGGATTTTTTTAGATTTTTTTAGAATTTTAAGATAATTAAAACATATAGAATTTATATTTTACAGGTTTTTGGAATTTACTATAAGGTCACACGATAATATTTTATGTTAAAATATTTTATTTAGATTCTAGACACTTAGAAATATTTTTCTAGAATTTTTTAGGATTTTTCTGCAATTTCTTTTGATTTATTTGGACTTAAAATCATTTTAAATGATTTTCTGAATTAAATAACGAATTATCCAGTCATCAACCCAAGAGGGGCCCACCTGTCGGCGCCCAGGCTGAACTGCCTCTTTCCCTATATATATATATGTTATATTTTAGGTTATCAAAAACCTTATTTTCTTGGCCGAATTTGAGAGCTTTTGATCTTCGGAGTATCCCAAATTCGCGGATCGATTGCCGCCAAAGCAGAAGAGCTTTTCATGCGCCATTTTTTTTGTTGGAAGAACATTGAGGTATATTTCCTGAATATCTAATTTATTTTTTTAATTTCTGAACCTAAATTTCTGAAAAATTTGTAGAGTGCTAGTTGTCCAAAATTTGACACGTTTTGGTGTTTTCGAGATTTCGGGAGAACCAGGAATCCGAATCATGAACCATTTGAAGTTTCGGAAAGCTAACACAGATCTCTACGACATATATTTTTTTCCAGAAATTAATTAATTCATCTAGTATTTTAGTTATTCTGTTGAACTCAGAATTGATCGGTAAATCACCGTTTTGGTCACGATTAGCCATAACGGCGATATCTTTTGACCAAAACGTGAATTTGCGGCACGGTTTATTCCAGCGTACTCGTGGTGCTGAAATCTACCAAGGTGCATTTTCAAAATCTAGAGTTCACGATGTTTGACTAGATAGTCAATAGTACGCCTCGATTTGCGTGCCATGGTTTTCAAAATTGGAAACATGACTTTTGATGGCCAAACTTGCATGTTTAGATCTTAATTCCAAAATTATATTAGATTAAATTAGATTTTTATATGATTTACTATAGAATTAAATATAATTAGTTATGTTAAACCATTAGGCACTTTCTAGGGTTTTTAGAGTAGGATTTTCATAATCTAACTTGTGGTTATTTATGTGACGGGATAGATCGGTCTACGACGTTTGAGTTGTAACTTCATCATCTAGCGGAGCAAGGCAAATATCACTATGACCTATGTTGCCTTTATTTTATGCTGCATGTTATTCTTTTCCTTAAATTGATAGACTTATCTTCTATATCATTGGTACACGAGAGTTATACTTGTTACCATAACCATACATATTTACTTAATGTTTTCATTCAATGTTCTATCTTCGATGTTCAATGTTCAATGTTTAAAGTTAAAGTTAATGTTAAAGTGATCATGTTTACCTGTGAGAGAGTCGGGAGGGGGAATACAACTAGTATGCATGTGGTCTATGCAATGTACAATTTTTCTCCAATGTCAATGTTGATAGCAGTCGTTGCATCTCACGTACCGACTGCCGGATGTCCTAATCCGTCCACATGCATAACACTTGTATTCTAAAACACACCGTACACGTGATTTATTTCGTGTTGACAATTTGCCCAGAGGTTTGTCCTACATTCATCGTTCTCTTGTACTGTCTTCGTGTCTTAATTACACCTTCAACTGTTCCATGTCATAATTGTACTTTTGAACTGATTCCCAAGATATAGTGGTCTCTGTTGTATCATATCATATTCATCTTTTCTTTGTTGCTATTATGCGTGCTTGTATATTATATTGTGTAGCGTAGTGTTATGGTGATCTTACTCCAATCCTGACTGGTTATATAACTGTTTTTCAGCTTTAGACGACGTGGTTTGCCCCGAGGTTTATGGTGCGTATCTTGGTGACACTGACATTACTAATGTGCATGTTACTTCTGCTGATGCGGAGTAGCATATTTCTTTCTTATACTTTTTCGTGTTATTCTTAGCTAGTGAGCTTAGCGAGCTTTAGTTTCAGTGATTTTATATTTATTTTAGCAGGTTTGTTCCCGAGATTAGCTGAGTTGTAGTGGATCCTTCTTTAAATTATTTATTGAAACTTGAGTTTAATCTCTTTATCTTGTCTTAGTTGTGGATGATATATGTGGACTGTGTACTTGTATGGATAATGCTTATCATAGATAGCGTACTACCGTCAACATGCGGCGTAGGCTGGGCTTGGCCACGAACTCGTATCCGAAAAGCGGATACGGGTCGTGACAAGTTTTTATGGTGGCCCATGCAGGTCCAATTTTGCATAAGATTGCGAACTCACGGTAAGTACTTCAACTTAGTTTTACTAGCTGTAAGCCTGCAAATAGAATTGAAGATTGGACTTAGAATAACTTCTAGGAGAGTTACAACATCCACATATAATATTAGAGTCTAGGATCTCATCCACATCCCTGACCTTCTTTCTCGATTCCATTTTTGAACTCTCGCCTGACTTCCTTGATTTGCATCTTGCTTGATTCCTTCTATCGTAATTCTTATCCCTTCTTTTGTGCCTGATAACGGTTAGGAAGGTGACTCATGCTAGGTAGACATGTTCCATTGTCCCATCATATTACTAGTTTAACTCTTTTAACTTGGGTAGAATGCCTCACGACCTAAGACTCCTTTTAACATTAACCACAGCCTTAGATAAGAAGACGATAGGACGAATGTATAGGCACAAACACCGGATGAGTTTAGATTTTATTTGAAGAACTTGAACTATTCACACCTTCTTCATCTTCTCGTGTACTCATAATTCTAACTATCTTGACTAATGCTGCTATAATAGCCTAGTTTTGCAAGCTCATCCTTTTATCGAGCTTGTTTAAGACATATTTTATTTGGGCATGTCCACTAATGTATTGTCTAATCAGAACCAGTGCATGATGGTCTGATCAACCTAGTGCACTTGGTTCGCTCTTCGCATGATTATTCTACATGGATTGGGATATAGTTAAAATTTTTCATCTAGGATCTCAACCGCAACGATCTTGACAACTCCCTTTTGAACTATTCAATCGCCCTTGAAATCCATATTTGTAAATCGATCCCATCTCCCTTGAACTCTTATTATTTTTCGTCACCTATTTCGAAAATACAAGCAATCGAGGATACGAAGTATTCCCCTATGGCCATGATAGTTTTATTTCTTTTTCAATAATGACCCTCCCATGACTTACCCTAAGAATTGTTATAAGATTGCCATAGAAGATTGCTTGCATATATTACTATATTTATGTATAAACTTGTGTGTTTGATTTTTGAGGACAAAAATATTTTTAAGGGGGATAGTATGTGGCATCTGCCACCCCGATTAAAAATTTATGAATTTTTTTAATTTTATTTGATTAGATTATGGTTGATTTATATGATCATAGGATGTCATGCCTACGCCCACATGTAAGTTACGACCATCTTTTGGTTATATAGCCTCTAGGTAGGTTATATAAACATTCTGTAGCTATTTTATAGTTTATTATGATTTTTAGATATTTTAGATAATTTTTAAATATTTATTTTGTGAAGATTTATATATTTTATTGACTTTCATGATTTACCATATGGCCATTCGGAGTTATTTTTGGGACTTAGTATTTTATTTAGGCTCTACTAGGTTATAAATATTTTCTAGAATATTCTAGAATTTTTCTGTATTTTTTTAGAATTTTAAGATAATTAAAACATGTAGAATTTATATTTTACAGGTTTTTGGAATTTATTGTGAGGTCACACGATGATATTTTTTGTTAAAATATTTTATTTAGATCCTAGACACTTAGAAATATTTTTCTAGAATTTTCTAAGATTTTTCTGGATTTTTCTGTAATTTATTTTGATTTATTTGGACTTGAAATAATTTTTTGAATTAAATAAAGAATTATCCAGTCATCAACCCAAGGGGGGCCCACCTGTCGGCGCCCAGGCTGAACCGCCTCTTTCCCTGTATATATATGTTATATTTTAGGTTATCAAAATCCCTATTTTCTTGGCCGAATTTGAGAGCTTTTGATCTTCGGAGTCTCCCAACTTCGCGGATCGATTGCCGCCAAACCAGAAGAGCTTTTCATGCGCCATTTTTTTGTTGGAAGCGTATTGAGGTATATTTCCTGAATATCTAATTTATTTTTATAATTTCTTAACCTAAATTTCTAGAAAATTCGTAGAGTGCTAGTTGTCCGAAATTTGACACGTTTTGGTGTTTTCGAGATTCCGGGAGAACCAGGAATCCGAATCACGAACCGTTTGAAGTTTCAGAAAGCTAACACAGAGCTTTACAACATATATTTTTCATAGAAATCAATTTATTCATCTAGTATTTTAATTATTCTGTTGAACTCAGAATTGATTGGTGAATCACCGTTTTGGTCACGATTAGTCATAACGGCGATATCTTTTGACCAAAACGTGAATTTGCGGCATGGTTGATTCCAGCACACTCGTGGCACTGAATCTACCAAGGTGCATTTTCAAAATCTAGAGTTTATGATGTTTAACTAGATAGTCAACGGTACGTCTCGATTTGCGTGCCATAGTTTTCAAAATTGGAAACATGACTTTTGATGGCCAAACTTGCATGTTTAGATCTTAATTCCAAAATTATATTAGATTAAATTAAATTTTTTATATTATTTATTACATAATTAAATATAATTAGTTATGTTAAACTATTAGCCATTTTCTAAGGTTTTTAGAGTAGAATTTTCATAATCTAACTTGTGGTTATTTATGTGACGGGGTAGATCGGTGTATGACGTTTGAGTTGTAACTTCATCATCTAGCGGAGCAAGGCACGTATCACTATGACCTATGTTGTCTTTATTTTATGCTACATGTTATTCTTTTTTCCTTAAATTGATAGTCTTATCTTCTATATCATTGGTGCACGAGAGTTATACTAGTTACCATAACCATACATGTTCACTTAATGTTTTTATTCAATGTTCTATCTTCAATGTTCAATTTTTAAAGTTAAAGTTAATGTTAAAGTGATCATGTTTACCTGTGAGAGAGTCGGGAGGGGGAATACAACTAGAATGCATGTGGTCTACGCAATGTACAATTTTTTCCTAATGTCAATGTTGATAGCAGTCATTGCATCTCATGTACCAACTGTCGGATGTCCTAACCCGTCCACATGCGTAACACTTGTATTCTAAAACACACCGTACACGTAATTTATTTCATGTTGACATTTTGCCCAGAGGTTTGTCCTACATTCATCGTTCTCTTGTATTGTCTTCGTGTCTTAATTATACCTTCAACTGTTCCATGTCATAATTGTACACTTGAACTGATTCCCAAGATATAGTGGTCTCTGTTGTATCATATCATATTCATCTTTTCCTTATTTCTATTATGCGTGCTTGTATATTATATTGTGTAGCGTAGTGTTATGGTGATCTTACTCCAATCCTAACTGGATAACTGTTTTTCAGCTTTAGACGACGTGGTTTGCCCCGAGGTTTATGGTGCGTATCTTGGTGACACTGACGTTACCAATGTGCCGGTTACTTCTACTGATACGGAGTATCATGTTTCTTTCTTATACTTTTTCGTGTTATTCTTGGCTAGTGAGCTTAGCGAGCTTTAGTTTTAGTGGTTTTATATTTATTTTAGCCGGTTTGTTCTCGAGACTAGCTGAGTTATAGTGGATCCTTCTTTAAATTATTTATTGAGACTTGAGTTTAATCTCTTTATCTTGTCTTAGTTGTGGATGATATATGTGGACTGTGTACTTGTATGGATAAAGCTTATCATAGACAGCGTACTACCACCGACATTGCGGCGTAGGCTGGGCTTGGCCACGAACTCGTATCCAAAAAGCGGGTGCGGGTCGTGACAAATTTTTATGATGGCCCATGCAGGTCCGATTTCGTATAATGTTGCGAACTCACGGTTAGTACTTCAACTTAGTTGTACTAGCTGTGAGCCTGCAAATAGAATTGAAGATAGGACTTAGAATAACTTCTAAGAGAGTTACATCATCCACATATAATATTAGAGTCTAGGATCTCATCCACATACACTACCAGAATAAGTCGTTTTAGCGACGCCTTAAGACGTCGCTAAAATGACAAATTGCGTCGCTAAAAATATTTACCGACGCAATTACCGACGTTTTGGACTTGTCGCGGAAATGTAAGTCGTTGATCTTCAAAACGTCACCAAACTTCGCAAATACCGACGTTTATCGACGTATATATACGTCGGTATATTACCGACGTCTATCGTCGTGTCGTCGGTGGATTAGCGACATTTTTAACGTAGCTACGCGTCGGTAAAAACCAAGGAATTTATCGACGATTGCCGTCGTGTCGTCGGTGGTTTAGCGACGTGTTCAAAGTCGCTACACGTCGGTAAAATCCTGGGAATTTACCGACGTTTACCGTCGTTTAAAATGTCAGTAAATGTCGGTAATTCCTGGGATGATTACCGACGTGCACCGACGTTTACCGACTTTCTCTGACGTATAAGGACGTCGGTAAACATCGGTAAACTGGAAAATTTTGCAGATTTACAGAGGTTTACCGACGCAAACGTACGTCGGTGGACGTCGGTAAACGTCGGTAAATCTGAAAAAAAATAAAAAAAATAAAATACAAAATGTCCTTTCCTCCCTGCAGTTTAAAAATATAACCATAAAGACAGTATAACAGATATTCTTTTCTCCCTGGGTTCGCCGACCCCTTCGGTGGAACACTCAACACCGGTAAACGTAAACCACAGAAGCACATTAACATCCAATTGAAACGAATAATAACATCCAAATACACCAAATAACAAAGTCTACAACCAAATAACCAAAGTCTACACACAACCAACAAATAGAATATGATCCAACAAATAGGATCCAAACATCCAAGTCTACACAACCAACAAATATCCAAGTCACATATAGAATAGGATGAAACAAACACAAACAAACAGTCCTAACTAGGACTACTAGGGATCTGGTGCAGGAGGGGCACCGCCGCGACGAAGGGATAAGAACAACTCATACTCCTCAAGTGAAATCGATACCGATGGAGCAGGCAGTTGTTGGCCCAATGATTGTATCATGTTTTTGAATATGGTTAATATGTTAAGTTTAGCATTTCATTATCACTAATCTTCATACTATCACTATAGCATTTCTACTTATACTTATATCTTTGGTGATATGTGCCCATTGGTTTACATCTTAGTGATATGAGCTTATCTATCTTAAATTTAATTGGGTTGCCAAAATCAAAACTATGTTTTTGATTGTGGTCATTCAATTAAGTTTAATCATTCTGATATCACTAACATTTGTGCCATCACCTTAGCACCTATACTTAAACTTTGCATAGTCCTAATGTATTTTAACTTATCATACTTGCTACTATGTATATTGCTTTGTTCGTCTAACATGTACATGCAGAAAAGCAATAAACAAGATCAATGTGGACATATGCAATAAAGAAATCATGGTGGGCCAAAGACGACGGATCCCACAAGATTTCTCTGAACCACCCGACGACATTTCTGGAGCCACGCACCGGGGGTTCCGCTGCCCGGTCAGCGGACGGGGGTCGAGGGGGCAGCGCCCCTCGTCGGGGGTTCGGGGGCGAAGCCCCCGAAAGGTATTCAGTTTTTACAAACTGGATATCTTTGGACAGCTGCCGCCAAGGGAAAAGCCAGCACCTTTCAAAGGAAGAAGCCAAGCCATGCCATCATCTTTTCAAGACTCTGAAGAAGCCTGCACCTGTCTAAGTATATCTGGAGTCTGTAATGAGTCTTAGGAATAATTGTAAACACAAGAAATGGATGGCAAAATCGAAAGCTAGGGCAAAAATAAGCCCAGGATCATTTTTGGTGGATAAGCGGCATACCGACGGTATACCGGAGTATACCGACGGTATACCGGTTTTTGTTCACAGAAAGTTTCTGTTTACAAAACCGGCATACCGACGGCATACCGGATCATACCGACGGTATACCGCTTCCGAAACGTTGAAATTCCAACGGTCGGATTTCCAGCAATTAATGATCCCAACGGCTCTATTTCTAGCCGTTGTAATTCCAGACCGGTATACCGCCGGTATGCCGGATCATACCGGCGGTATGCCGGTTCGTGACTGAAAAGTTGCCTTTGGCTTCTTTTCAAGCTTTGGTTATAAATAGCCTTGAACCCCTTCATTCAAGGTTGATGCTTTGAGCCTAAAAATTTCTAAACCACCAAAGCTTATCCACATACAACTCTACAAAGCCTTCATTTGCCATCTTCAAATTGTGTTAGAGTTATTGAGTTGAAAAGTGAGATCTTCATCCTATTGTAAGGAGATCAAAACCTATTGTGAAAGGTTGAAGTTGGAGAGTCTTCGTATCCAAACTCTCGGTTGAAGTTGGGGAGTCTTCGTATCCAAACTCTCGGTTGAAGTCGGAGAGCCCTTCGGATTAAAGCTCTTGTGTAAGAAGTTGGCGAGTTCTTCGGATCCAAACTCGTGTGTAACTATTTGCTTAAATAGTGGATTAAAGCCGGAGAGAGTTCCGGGACTGGACTGCCTCTTAGGAGGATACCAGGATACATTGGGTGTCGGTATTGTGTTTGTTTCTTCTCTTGCACTTATAATTTTAAATTGCTAATTAGCTTGTGCTAAGTGCTTGATTAGTTAGCTTGACCCTATTCACCCCCCCTCTAGGGTTCCTACAATTGGTATCAGAGCAAGGACTCTATTGTTAGGCTTAACATCCTTAGAGTAGATCCTTGTTATTTTTCTATGGCAACCTATTCCTCATCCTCCGATAAAGAGGGTTTTATTTCTAGTAGCATAGACAATCATGTTTCTTCTAAATGCAAGAAATGCTCTAAGTGGAAAGCCATGGCTAAACAATCCTTAGAGATTCTTGACAACCTTCATTCTACAAATGAAGAACTTTCTGAAAAGGTTATTCATTTAGAAGAAGCAAATGAGTTTTTGAGAAATGAAAACAATATTTTATTATCTAGACATGATTCTCAAAACTCATCTTGTGTTTCTTTAAAGAGTTTGAATGAGGCTTTAATTTTGAAAATCAAATCTCTTTCCTCATCAATAGAAGATCTTAAGAGGCAAACACATGAGCTTAATCATTTGCATGATTCTTCTATTGACACTTTAAAGAAACAAAATGATGCTTTTGTCTCTAGAATTGCTTTATTTGAAAAAGAGAATAATGCTTTAAATGTTAAATTTGATTCTCTTACTTGTATGCATGATGATTTGTTATTAGAACATAATATTCTTAAAACCAAATCTTCCTATGCTCATTCTAGAGATATTCATCATTCTAGTATGTCACATGTTCATAACCATGCTCATTCTGATACATGTGCACACACTAGTATTAGGTGCTTCTATTGCTCTCGCATTGGACACATGAGCTTAACTTGTCCTATTCGTAGGAGTTTTTCTACCGATGCTAGAGTAAATAGTATATGGGTCCCTAAAGCTAACAAATGTGGATCCAAGTTTATTTGGATACCAAAGTCTTCGCCTAATGTTGTAGGTGGAGCTTCTTATATCGGGACATAGCACCGAGGAGCATGTTGGTGGTTGCAAAGCTCAAAGATCATCTTCCAAGCAATTGCACCAACACAAGTGTGGCCACTAGAGCCACTTTGGTAACATGCTAAACGATTCTCTTTTAATGGTTTATATTAGTAGAATCTAGCATGTTTCTCTTGATGTTTTGCTACTAGCTCACATTGATATCCTCAGTTGCTTATTGTATAAATCAATGTGAGATATAATACTAGCATGCTTAGTTAATTCTCTTATTATTTCTTTTATCTAGCATGACTAGTTACTTAGCTTAAATGTTTAGTTCACACTTGTAGTTTATCACTCATTTTCTATTAAGTGTGACACTTTTAATTTATGCATGCTTGTTATTCTTAATCTTTATTTATAAAGCATGTATATCACTCTAGTCCATAGGAGCTTGGTTTTGATTTGAGTTAATATGTTTTTAACTCTCCGTCTTTAAAGTTTTTGAAATAATTATTTCTTGCCGGTTTGTATTTAATGTGCCTTATTTACTTTAAATCGGTATTTGCGAATATTTGTGTTTAGCACAAGCTTCTTATTCTTGACAAGTATATACTTATACTTCTTTTTAATCTTGTGCTTACATAATATATTTATTTTTGATTCTCATACTTTATCTTGATTATCTTCTTGAGAATCAATTATGTCTTTGCCTAATAATGTTTATTTATACATGCTTTTGAATTTGTGATGGTTTCTCAAATATTCATTAAGGATACATGACTATATTCATTAAAAATTTTATTTACTTATAGTTCATGTATCTCTTATATTGATATCTATTTTTGTATAAATACCTTTATGTAGGTATATAAGTTAAGCTAGAGTATTTATTCATACTTGTTACTTCTAGACTCGTGCTTAACTCATACTCTAGCTATTGATTCTTTTGATCAAATTTGTGTATCTCTTTTTGAATCAATATGCTTCTTCCTTAAAGCTTTCTTTTAATGTTGTCTTTTTAGCTTTTTGGTTGACTTTAGGGATACATGCTCTTAATTGATTTTTGATCTTTTCGTGTATGCCTATTCGTGATATATATATAGTTTCATATATATAAATGATTCCTAGCTTTTGATATTTATTTGTCTTATATCTTTAAGTTGGGATGGTGAGAGAAAATATTTGTTTATGTATTGCACTTGACTATTTATGGAAGTTCTTTTAAGAATCACAAGGTTTTGTGTTTTGTCTTGTTTTTATAATTAACCTCCATTTTTAGTGCACATTTTCAAATCTATATCATCTATATATTTCTATTGTGCACTATAAAAGTTTTTGAAAATGATTTTTACTATCCTTAGCTTTTAGCTTTCTTGATCTTAATGATCTTTCTTTGCTCATTCCTTGGGTTATGCTTCCTTTTGAATTATTGTTGCCCAATGATATTTTTGTAGCACATGAGAATACTTGCAATTGTTACATCATATTTCTCATGACTTTAGCTACTATGGTTTGAGCTTTTGTGTTGAGATTTTTCCACTTCTAGAGAATACACTTCTTTTAATGTGGCTATAGTATTTTGCATTCTCTAGATTGATCTATCATTTCATTATCTTTGGTTAATCTCAATACTTGGCAAAGAGATTTATTTTATTGTGTTTTCATGAACATCTCTTTTGTCCTTTACTTGATAAGAGTCTAATTCATTTATATATCATCTTATGCTCTTATCCTTGCTTAGTAAAGAGTCTCTAAATCATTTTGATCATTCAAAATGTATTCCCTTAATTGAGAACTCTTTGCTTAAGCAAGTATTTTTAGTGTTAGTGACTTAAGATTTAATGAGCACATTTATCTTGTTAATGGCTTCCCTCATTAATCTTATTTGGATTATATAGTTTGCTTATTTGTGATATATTATTAAGCTATATAATTTTGGCTCACTTTCACACATCTAGCTATATTCCTATATTTCAATCTATATATGATATGCTAGTTTACAAAAACAAGATTTGTGATATGCTTAATCTCTAAAACTAGTTTTACATATTCTTTATTAAATCTTGTTTTCTCTTAGAGGTTTATGATTCCTTGTTTTAACTCTATTCCATAACTAGTCATTAGCAAGTCTCTCTTAAATTTCTCTCACTTTTTGAGTCATGATTTTATCGTATTATCATTTACATCTCTTCTTGTTTATGTTTGCAATCATTTAAATGAGAATGACTCTTTTCCATATTTTTTATTGTTTTATGAGATTCTTTATAAATATGGATTTTGAATTTTCTCATGATGAGATTTATCATTAGATCATGTTTATTCTTTTGTTTATTTTATGAATGATCCTAATGATTGAGTAGTCCTAAACTATCTAATTTTGTAAATGTCAAGTTAATTTATTACTCTACTTTGACTACTCATGGTTTATCACATATGACCTTTGCTATTTGTACTTTATTGGTCTTTCATTTAGAAGTAGCAAAGTTTGGATATTACCCGGTTGATGGGTACATATGTGATAAAACATACCTAGTCCATGCAAAGCAATAAATTGGTTGATTATTTCTTAATTAGATAATCATGGACATGATATTTTGAGTTTCATTTTTCTTTATTTTTGAGCTATGTTATGTCTATCATCATGATTGTTCTTAATTGACTTTATTCTTTTTCATGATGACATTTTCTCAAAGGATTACATACATTGATCTATCATATTTAAATATAAGATTCTTCTATATAGACTAATGTATGCCATCTTTCGATTATATATGCTTTATTGGAATATTCTTTTGAATTCTCATCTTTAGTGGCTATTAATTGGTTATCTCTTCTTGACTAAAGATGATATTTTTCGTCTTTTGACGATATTGTAGCCTTATATGCATCGAGCAAGGGGGAGAAATCCATAGTTGATTTACCCCTAGATCATGTAGTTATCTATTTTATGCTATAAGTGCTTTGGAACTAGATACGCATATTTTGAGGGGGAGCAAATTAATTGATTCAATTCATTTATACCCTAAAATATGTCGTATACCTAGTTCATCATGGACCCATACTTTCTTCTTTTTCATATCTTAGTAAATGAGGTCATGATACTTTTATTTGTGAAGGGTTTATGAGAGTATATGCTATTGTCTTTATCACTTATCTCTCTTTTATATGGATTAAATAAGTCATCTTCTTAAATATTAACTTTCATATATTTTCTTGATGACTATTGTGCTTTCGTTGGTTTGGCTTTTCTTTCATGCTTAATTTAGTTGGCTTTCCTTGTTGAGGACTTATCCAAAATTCATGATTTTTATCACCTTTGGTAGTACTTTGAGGGGGAGCATTCAAGTCGACTGAATTTCTCCTTCTCAAGTATTTTTCTCTTTTACCTTCATGTTTATCGAAAGGGTATTCATATAGCATGATAAGGTAATTGAGTTCAAATGCATGAACTTGGATAAGCATATAGATTTTGCAAATAATGAGATCACTTTATATCAATTGCAATATTTTACATTGATCATTCTTTTATTTTGTTCCACTATTTATTTGTGGACAATTATGATTATTAATGGTTTCTTTGATCAATGTTTCAAGTTTACATCTTCTCAATTGGTATCAAGTTTATTTAATTTCATATCTCAATTGGTATCTATTAGTTGCAATTATCTATTGCTCATGGCTTTTGTTTGAAATCCTTTATTTCATAGTTCTTTTCCAAAACTGGAGCAATATTTCATATCTTATTGTGTTTTGGATTTATTCCTTGGATTTCAAGTTGGTAAACTACTTATTTCTTACTTTTCAAATACTTTCAGTTTTACCAACCATATTGTGTTTTGACAAGCAATTTTCTATTTAGTACTCTACATTTGGTATGTAGTTTTATACACTTGTCTTTACACACTTCTCCCATTGTTTTTCATTAGTATATCTTGATCATGATTGTCTATGCCTTCCCCATGCTCTGATTTCTATGCTTGAGATTGATTTCTTTTTATCTCTTAGTACGGGGGAGCCTATTTTGGATCATGTCAAAGGGGGAGAAGTAAGTTTAAGTATGCTTTTATAAGTAATCTAAGTAGTGTGCTTTTAGTGATATTGCTTATGTCCTTTGTATATTAGTGATACATGCATCTATTATGTCTATACTAAACTTAACCGATTTGCCATAATCAAAAAGGGGGAGATTGTTGGCCCAATGATTGTATCATGTTTTTGAATATGGTTAATATGTTAAGTTTAGCATTTCATTATCACTAATCTTCATACTATCACTATAGCATTTCTACTTATACTTATATCTTTGGTGATATGTGCCCATTGGTTTACATCTTAGTGATATGAGCTTATCTATCTTAAATTTAATTGGGTTGCCAAAATCAAAACTATGTTTTTGATTGTGGTCATTCAATTAAGTTTAATCATTCTGATATCACTAACATTTGTGCCATCACCTTAGCACCTATACTTAAACTTTGCATAGTCCTAATGTATTTTAACTTATCATACTTGCTACTATGTATATTGCTTTGTTCGTCTAACATGTACATGCAGAAAAGCAATAAACAAGATCAATGTGGACATATGCAATAAAGAAATCATGGTGGGCCAAAGACGACGGATCCCACAAGATTTCTCTGAACCACCCGACGACATTTCTGGAGCCACGCACCGGGGGTTCCGCTGCCCGGTCAGCGGACGGGGGTCGAGGGGGCAGCGCCCCTCGTCGGGGGTTCGGGGGCGAAGCCCCCGAAAGGTATTCAGTTTTTACAAACTGGATATCTTTGGACAGCTGCCGCCAAGGGAAAAGCCAGCACCTTTCAAAGGAAGAAGCCAAGCCATGCCATCATCTTTTCAAGACTCTGAAGAAGCCTGCACCTGTCTAAGTATATCTGGAGTCTGTAATGAGTCTTAGGAATAATTGTAAACACAAGAAATGGATGGCAAAATCGAAAGCTAGGGCAAAAATAAGCCCAGGATCATTTTTGGTGGATAAGCGGCATACCGACGGTATACCGGAGTATACCGACGGTATACCGGTTTTTGTTCACAGAAAGTTTCTGTTTACAAAACCGGCATACCGACGGCATACCGGATCATACCGACGGTATACCGCTTCCGAAACGTTGAAATTCCAACGGTCGGATTTCCAGCAATTAATGATCCCAACGGCTCTATTTCTAGCCGTTGTAATTCCAGACCGGTATACCGCCGGTATGCCGGATCATACCGGCGGTATGCCGGTTCGTGACTGAAAAGTTGCCTTTGGCTTCTTTTCAAGCTTTGGTTATAAATAGCCTTGAACCCCTTCATTCAAGGTTGATGCTTTGAGCCTAAAAATTTCTAAACCACCAAAGCTTATCCACATACAACTCTACAAAGCCTTCATTTGCCATCTTCAAATTGTGTTAGAGTTATTGAGTTGAAAAGTGAGATCTTCATCCTATTGTAAGGAGATCAAAACCTATTGTGAAAGGTTGAAGTTGGAGAGTCTTCGTATCCAAACTCTCGGTTGAAGTTGGGGAGTCTTCGTATCCAAACTCTCGGTTGAAGTCGGAGAGCCCTTCGGATTAAAGCTCTTGTGTAAGAAGTTGGCGAGTTCTTCGGATCCAAACTCGTGTGTAACTATTTGCTTAAATAGTGGATTAAAGCCGGAGAGAGTTCCGGGACTGGACTGCCTCTTAGGAGGATACCAGGATACATTGGGTGTCGGTATTGTGTTTGTTTCTTCTCTTGCACTTATAATTTTAAATTGCTAATTAGCTTGTGCTAAGTGCTTGATTAGTTAGCTTGACCCTATTCACCCCCCCTCTAGGGTTCCTACAGCAGTGACGTCGGTGGAGTCGGTGTCGAAGAAGAAGGCGGTGGAGGCGGCGGAGTCGACGACGATGAAGGCGCACCCGGAGGACCAGCACGCTCCAACGCTGTAAGTCGCTGGTGGTATGAATCCATGATAGATAACATTCTATCACTGCTCTGGACCATCAAATCCTGCGCCAATCTCAGCCTCTCGGCCATGGTCACCTGTCATGTCTGCAGCTCCGTCACCGTGCGCTCTAACCCTCCAATGGTGCGCTCTGTCCTCTCAGTCGTCTCCATGAGGTCCATAATGCCGCGGTCGAGCGCATCCAATCGTACTAGCAGTGCAGGATCGTCCATAGGGTGCTGAGACTTCTCCTCGATCCGTCGTAGCAGGTCGTCATGGAGAGACTCCATCATCTGGTGGACTCGGGCAGACTCCTGGGACGGCTGTGGACCATGCACACTAGCAGGAGATGCCCTAGAGGACTGGGTCGCAACTAGGGCGCCATAGGATCCCGTACCGTAGTATGTACCCCTACGGAGTCCACCAGCGGCGGTCATCCACAGCTCATCCGCCGACGGAGCTTGAGTGGGCTGCGAGGAAGTACCGGCCTCTCCTGCATCAGGTGCACTAGCAGCCGCCCGTTCTCGCAGCCTCTGATACTCGGCCTAGAAAGTATGGATAGTACTCTATAATTTCTAATTTCTAATGAATGTACTTATTATTACTAACTACATGAATATTTATTTGCATCATATTTACTAAGTTATATTAAAATTGACACGAAGTATTAAATTAAGATAACGTATTGTAATACTTACATAGGTCTGCTCAGCCCTCTCGTCAATAAGGTCACCGCAGCGACGATGGGTGGCCAGGAAGATGGTCACCATATCGGCGTTACCGACCTTCCTTACCTGTAATTAAATATATTATCTTAGTAATAATTTATCAGTTTTGTATTAAAATAATATTTCTAAAAGAGAAAGACGTACCAGACGACGAAAATATTCCGTCATCGGAATCAACCCACCGTACCACTTTGAGGCATGTTGCCTAGCCGCCTTGGCCTTCTCCGAATTCTCCTTGTACCTTGGCTCGTCGAATCGAGCCTTCATCGCATTCCACTGATCAGGGGTGATCCAACCTTGGATCGGCTTTCCGGCACGATCACGATCCTTCTGATCATTAATAGCGTCGCGGATCAGCTTGGCAGCGACGGCAGGAAACATCCCCTCGATAAGCTCGGCCCGGTGCGGTGGATAGAAAAACATGTCCTAGAAGAGCGCAAACCAAATATTTATCAGTTATATATAATATGCAAAAATTATATGATTCATGTTAAAAGCAAATATATTTTAACCTTGAAGCGCGCAAACCAGAAGTCCTTCCTCTCGTCCGGAGCATCAGAGTAGTTAATCCAAGCACCACCATAATTATGCCTCAGCATGTGGCCTAGACGTCACTGTACCTCTGGGGGACGATATCTATACAAACATATTATATTCATGAAAAAAGTTAATTTATGATAAAAACAGAAAAAAATTATAAACCAAAACACCTACTTTGTACCGTCGGCCCAGATCTCCGTCCTCCTCTCCTCCGGAGGTGCGTACGCAATACGGACATGCAATACGGACATGAAAGCCTTAGTGCTGTCCATGCAATACGGATATGAAAGACGACCATGCGTGCTCCATCCAGATAACATTCCATAGGCCGGAAAGTCATTGATGGTCCACATAAGTGCTGCCCGCATCTGAAAATTTTGTTTTCTAGATACATCGTACGTGTTGGAACCTACTTTCCACAGCTGATTCAACTCATCAATCAACGGCTGTAAATACACATCGATGTTTCTTTTCGGATTGTTTGGACCTGGGATAATAACGGTGAGGAACATATACGGAGTCTTCATGCACATCCAAGGCGGTTGATTGTACGGAGTGACGATCACAGGCCAACACGAATACTGGGATCCCGAAAGTCCGAATGGGGTAAAACCGTCGGAGCAGAGACCCAATCTAACATTACGCGGATCAGAAGCAAAATTTGGATACTCTCGATCAAAGTGCTTCCATGCTTCTCCATCAGATAGGTGATCCAACACTCCTTCGGTATGTTCCCGCTTATGCCAACTCATATTTTCTGCAGTTTTCTTCACCATAAACAACCGCTGCAACCGCGGCATCAACGGCAAGTAGTGCATCAAAGAGGTAGGCTTCCTGGCACCGACAGACTTTTCTCTACCACATGCCTTGTAGCGATCGACACCACAAAATCTGTAGGCATCTTCATCCTTGTCGTCTTTATAGTACAACATGCACCCGTTGCGAGAGGCATCGATTTTTTCGTATCTCATCCAGAGCGATCTAACCATCCTCTTAGACCGGTAGAAGTCTTTAGGCAACTTCGCACCCTCAGGCAATATTTCTATAAGCAACTCCATAAGACGGTTGTAGCAATCTTGCGACATGTTAAAATCGGACTTGATGCTCAACAATCTTGTAACCACCTCCAACGGTGAATGATCCTCACAATCAGGATATAATGGAGTCCTTGCATTCTCCAGCAACTCCATGAACTGTGCAGCATCGGGGTTCGGTGCCTCCTCAGGTGCATCATGATCATCCGGATCGAAACTAGGCCCGGCCGCATCAAAAACCATGTTCACCAACCCATCGTCGTAAGGAGCGTTGTTGTGGACATCCACATAAGGCTCGTACTCCGATGCTAAAGACACAAGTTCTCCGTGCTCGCTCCACTGATGGTAATTCGGCGTAAAACCCTTCGAGTATAAATGATACGTGACATCCACTTCTGGATGATATTTCAAGTTGCGACATCTCACACACGGACACTTAATTTTGGTACCGTCCATGTACTGAGGGAACGCCTTGGCAAACTGTAGGAACTGGTGTACACCCTCTATGAATTCATCCTGTACACCGCACATGTCATCAGGATGACGGTTGTACATCCACGAACGATTCTGCAGATAGTAATTCAGCTCCATATCCATTTGAGCATAATTCTGTAAGATAGATACATATGCACATCGTTTAAACACTTATAAAAGTAATCATGATACAACAAGTGGTAATAGATATGATGTATCCTATGTAGTTTCTTTTCCTCTCTTTACTGTGAACCTTGGTTAACATTAATATTTCTACACTTCTCTAGGGTGAGGTTGAGGTAGATATCCTATGATGCGGAATAGTCGACTGAATGACCCGAATGAGAAGGAAGGAAGTAGGGAGGCTCACTCTATACACTCTAGGATTGACTTATTTCATCGTTGATTTGACTTATTTTGGTAGTGTGAAATGTCAACAATATCCGATACGGTACCTCGAAGACCTAAATATAGAATATTAATGTCAATTGGTGTTTTGGAATCATAAAAATGATATACTAGGTCAATTCTAGGTCTCCAAGTCATTTCTAGGTCACACTAGGACAACTGGGTCAATACCTTGCCAAACTTGGTCAAGTCATTTCGAGCTTGACATAAGTCATAATGTGCAAATTGGAGGGAAAATTGGCAGGGTTACCACCTTGTCAACTGGGTAGTTTGTAGAAGGAAAAACTTCTTAATGTGCAAATCGTTCCTAATTACAACTGATAATGTTAAATGTTATACATAAATGTACATGTTCTGTATTCAACCTACCTGTTTATGTGTACCCATGGACTGAACTCTAATGAGATGGACTGCAACATGGTTATGTGGGCTGAACACATACCTAGGGTGGACTGAAACATGATATGCAGTGTGTTATACAACAAGATGGACATGTAATGCAATAGGCACATGTGGGCTGAACACATACCTAGGGTGGACTGAAACATGATATGCTCTATAGTATACAGGACAGATTCATGTAAGTAGATTGATACCCAATTGTGACAGGGACTGTCCTCATAGGCAGTACAGGACCCGGGCTAAACCAATACCCACTTCTAACCTGTGCCATTCCTCTTCCTTCGACTGATACTAACATCAATGGAAATTATTACAACCATAGGAGTAGACTGCACAGTAGTAATGAACATGTGATGGCTGCTATTTAAGGGACTGAATAATTACTTAACACCTGAACCTTACACTTGTAACAATACCTTAGCTAGGGACATGAGTAGGGCTGCAAACGAGCCAAGCCGAGCCAAGCTTTTGTAAGCTTGAACTTGGCTTGACTAGAATTAATCGAGTTCGAGCTCGAGCTCAAGCTTGATAAATTTTTTATTTTAGAGCTTGAGCTTGTTTATATTAAGCTTGAGCTTGGCTTGGTTTGAGCTCGAGCTTGGCTTGATAAGCAAGCTTGATTCAAGCTTCATAAACAAGCTCGATAAGCTCATATCAAGCTCATTAAGCTTGATTTCAAGCTTGTTCACCTTTATTTCAAGCTTAATGAGCTCGATTTCAACCTAGTTACGCTTGAATTCAAGTACCTGTAATTTAACAATTTATTTATAAAAATTTAATTAAAAAAGTTCCTTCATATCAATTATTAAGGACATATAAATATATAAAGCATACAACCATATCATTATACAAACATACATAAAATTAGAATTCAACAAACAAACGAGCTTCTAAACAAGCTCCTAAACGAGCTTCTAAATGACCCAGCTCGCAAGCTCATAAACGAGTCAGCTTGCGAGCTTGAACGAGCCGAGTACTTCTAAGCTTGAGCTTGGCTCATTTATTAAACGAGCTCGAAAACGAAGCTTGAGCTCGGCTTGTTTACTAAACGAACCGAGCTCAAACGAGCTTTTATCGAGCCGAGCTTCGAGCAGCTCGTAAACGGCTTGGCTCATTTGCAGCCCTAGACATGAGCTCTGGTATTCGAACCCCCAATTGATGCATAGGTCCATGGGGACCCAAGCTCGACGATTAGCTCTGACATAAGTCAAAGTGTCAAAGTATCAAAGTGTCAAAGTCTCAAAGGGTTAGGTCGAAGTCGTGTCTGGTCGTGTCTGTGTCGCATCAGAAAAAGGGAGATAGGGTTAGGGTTTACCGACACAGCATTAGGGTTGGGTCGGGGTCGCCGGGGCTGGAGCAGCGGCGGAGGAGACTGGTCGGGTGGTCATCGGAGGGAGTGAGTCGTCGGAGGAATGGGTTCGTCGGGCAGGGGGTCGCCGCGAGCGGAAGATTAGAAAATTTTGGGTGAAAAAATGAAAAATCGATCGGGCCAGAACCCTATATGAAATATTTTAGCGACGTCATTTAAAGACGTCGCTAACCGTCGCTATTTATTAAAACCTGGCGACGTCTTAAATGTACCGTCGCTAAACGTCGCTGAATAAAAAAAACAGTAATATTTTGCGACTAGAATGCGACATCAATTGTCCAAAACATAAATTGTGTCGCTAACTGTCGCTCAAACGTCGCTGATAGTGACGTTCAGCGACGTATATATAAAACGTCGCTAAAAGCACAAAACTTAGCGACGTATTTATCTGGAGTCGCTAATTTCGTCGCCATTATGACTTATTTTGGTAGTGATACCTGACCTTCTTCCTCAATTCCATTTTCGAACTTTGGCCTGACTTCCTTGATTTGCATCTTGCTTGATTCCTTCTATCGTAATTCTTATCCCTTCTTTTGTGCTTGATAAAGGTTAGAAAGGTGACTCATGCTAGGTAGACATGTTCCATTGTCCCATCACATGCAATACTAATTTAACTCTTATAAGTTGGGTAGAATGCCTCATGACCTAACACTCCTTTTGACATTAACCACGGCCTTAGATACGAAGACAATATGACGAATGTATAGGCACAAACACCGGATGAGTTTAGATTTTATTTGAAGAACTTGAACTATTCACACCTTCTTCATCATGTCGTGTACTCATAATTCTAACTATCTTGACTAATGCTGCTATAATAGCCTAGTTTTGGAAGCTCATCCTTTTATCGAGCTTGTTCAAGACATGTTATCTGGGCATGTCCATTAATGTATTGTCTAATCAGAACTAGTGCATGATGGTCTGATCAACCTAGTGCACTTGGTTCGCTCTTCGCATGATTATTCTACATGGATTGGGATATAGTTAAATTTTTCTCTAGGATCTCAACCGCAACGATCTTGACAACTCCCTTTTGAACTATTCAATCGCCCTTGAAACCCATATTTGCAAATCGATTCCATCTCCCTTGAACTCTTATTATTTTCCGCCTCCTATTTCGAAAATACAAGCAATCGAGGATACGAAGTATTCCCCTATGGCCATGATAGTTTGATTTCTTTTTTAATAATGACCCTTCCATGACTTACCCTAAGAATTGTTATAAGATTGCCATAGAAGATTGCTTCCATATATTACTATATTTATGTATAAACTTGTGTGTTTGATTTTTGAGGACAAAAATATTTTTAAGGGGGATAGTATATGGCATCTGCTACCCCGATTAAAAATTTATGAATTTTTTTAATTTTATTTGATTAGATTATGGTTGATTTATATGATCATAGGATGTCATACCTACGCCCACAGGTAAGTTACGACCATCTTATGGTTATATAGCCTCTAGGTAGGTTATACAAACATTCTGTAGCTATTTTATAGTTTATTATAATTTTTAGATATTTTAGATAATTTTTAAATATTTATTTTATGAAGATTTATATATTTTATTGACTTTCATGATTTACCATATGGCCATTCAGAGTTATTTTTGGGACCTAGTATTTTATTTAGGCTCTACTAGGTTATAAATATTTTCTAGAATATTCTAGTATTTTCTGGAATTATTTAGAATTTTTAGACAATTAAAACATATAGAATTTATATTTTATAGGTTTTTGGAATTTACTGTGAGGTCACACGATGATATTTAATGTTAAAATATTTTATTTAGATTTTAGACACTTAGAAATATTTTTCTAGAATTTTTTAGGATTTTTCTGCAATTTTTTTGGACTTAAAATAAATTTTAAATAATTTTCTGAATTAAATAAAGAATTACCCAGTCATCAACCCAAGGGGGGCCCATATATATATATATATATATATATATATATATATATATATATATATATATATATATATATGTTATATTTTAGGTTATCAAAAACCCTATTTTCTTGGCCGAATTTGAGAGCTTTCGATCTTCGGAGTCTCCCAACTTCGCGGATCGATTGCCGCCAAACCAGAAGAGCTTTTCATGCGCCATTTTTTTGTTGGAAGCATATTGAGGTATATTTCATGAATATCTAATTTATCTTTATAATTTCTGAACCTAAATTTCTGAAAAATTCGTAGAGTGCTAGTTGTCCGAAATTTGACACGTTTCGGTGTTTTTGAGATTCCGAGAGAACCAGGAATCCGAATCATGAACCGTTTGAAGTTTCAGAAAGCTAACACAAAGATCTACAACATATTTTTTTCACAGAAATTAATTCATTCATCTAATATTTTAGTTATTCTGTTGAACTCAAAATTAATCGATGAATCACCGTTTTGGTCACGATTAGTCATAACGGCGAAATCTGTTGACCAAAACATGAATTTGTGGCACGGTTGATTCCAGCACACTCGTGGCGCTAAAATCTACCAAGGTGCATTTTCAAAATCTAGAGTTCACGATGTTTGACTAGATAGTCAACGGCACGTCTCGATTTGCATGCCATGGTTTTTAAAATTGGAAACATGACTTTTGATGGCCAAACTTGCATGTTTAGATCTTAAATCCAAAATTATATTAGATTAATTAGATTTTTAGATGATTTATTACAGAATTAAATATAATTAGTTATGGTAAACCATTAGCCATTTTCTAAGGTTTTTAGAGTGGAATTTTCATAATCTAACTTGTGGTTATTTATGTGACGGGGTAGATCGGTCTACGACGTTTGAGTTGTAACTTCATCATCTAGCGGAGCAAGACAAGTATCACTATGACCTATGTTGCCTTTATTTTATGCTGCATGTTATTCTTTTCCTTAAATTGATAGTCTTATCTTCTATATCGTTGGTGCACAAGAGTTATACTTGTTATCATAACCATACATGTTCACTTAATATTTTTATTCAATGTTCTATCTTCAATGTTCAATATTTAAAGTTAAAGTTAATGTTAAAGTGATCATGTTTACCTGTGAGAGAGTCGGGAGGGGGAATACAACTAGTATGCATGTGGTCTACGCAATGTACAATTTTTCCCCAATGTCAATGTTGATAGCAGTCATTGCATCTCACGTACCGACTACCGGATGTCCTAACCCATCCACATGCATAACACTTGTATTCTAAAACACACCGTACACATGATTTATTTCGTGTTGACATTTTGTCCAGAGGTTTGTCCTATATTCATCGTTCTCTTGTATTGTCTTCGTGTCTTAATTATACCTTCAACTGTTCTATGTCATAATTGTACTCTTGAACTGATTCCCAAGATATAGTGGTCTCTGTTGTATCATATCATATTCATCTTTTCTTTATTGCTATTATGCGTGCTTGTATATTATATTGTGTAGCGTAGTGTTATGGTGATCTTACTCCGATCCTGACTGGATAACTGTTTTTCTGCTTTAGACGACGTGGTTTGCCCCGAGGTTTATGGTGCATATTTTGGTGACACTGACGTTACCAATGTGCCAGTTACTTCTTGTGATGCGGAGTAGCATATTTCTTTCTTATGCTTTTTCATGTTATTCTTAGCTAGTAAGCTTAGCGAGCTTTAGTTTCAGTGGTTTTATATTTATTTTGGCGGGTTTGTTCCCGAGACTAGCTGAGTTGTAGTGCATCCTTCTTTAAATTATTTATTGAGACTTGAGTTTAATCTCTTTATCTTGTCTTAGTTGTGGATGATATATGTGGACTGTGTACTTGTATGGATAATGCTTATCATACAACCGTCGACACTGCGGCGTAGGCTGGGCTTGGCCACGAACTCGTATCCGAAAAGCGGGTATGGGTCGTGACACAAGCACACCCTGGAACTCACTCAAGTGATCCGTAATGGATGCACCATCTGTGTACCGTAGACCCATCATTATTCGGATTAGGAATAATTTGTTTACCTCGGCCTTTTTTGCGTGTAAAGATTCCAGCTTGTCCCACAGTGTCCTCGCATGCTCAATGTTGGCAACGTGGTTGTACACATTCTCGTGAACGAACTACTGCATGTATCCACACACTTGTATGTGCTCGAAGTTCCAGTCCTCATCGGATTTGTCTCTGGACTTCTTGGACGCAAATACTGGAAGATGCAGCTTCTTAATGAACAAATTTTTTATCTTGCTCCGTCAATAATGATAGTTGGTACCGTTCAGGTTCACCATGCGTATTGGCTTCGCGTCCATCTCTACTCCCTGATTTGACTGTCAACTTCTGATACCTCTCTAAAATCTAGCTCTGATACCACTTTGTTGAGAACAAAGAGCGAAAATCATTCTCCCAAACCAGAGAGTCCTGCGAGAGAACCGAACAAAAGTACACAAACCAAAAACGCCAAACACAAATCGCAAACACAGAGATTTTTACGTAATAAATCCAGATGGAAAATAACTACGGGACGTTCAGAGTCCAACCCTCAAGAACCTCCACTAATGGAATAAAGAGAATACACCCTCTACAAGCTCCTTCCAATCCAACACGGATCACCACAACTCACTGGGACAAAAAATATGTTACAAACATGAATATACAAGACAACGAGAAATACCCGAAATTGATCTCATCTCCGAAACGGCCACCAATCCTTCTTTTTCCTTCCCAAAGTTGCACAAGCACTCTTGCCACCTTTTTTTTCTTCTCCCTTTTTTGTTTTATTTTTTAACTTGCAAGCATCAACCTTTTATAAACTCTTGCATGAATAAGGGTTACCATATTGGAAATCTATATATGGAAGTCCAATATATATAAAAAAATTTAATACATATCAATCATATCTTTAATGAAAATCCAATCATAATTGGCTTGCCATAGTTGGAAGTCCAATTATATGGAAAGCCATTATATGAAAGATTCAATCATAAATATATGTTCAAAGTAAATATAAAAATCCAATCATATATTTGTTTAACATATATGTTCCAAATAGACGATCGATGCACTCTCCGAGCTTCTCCGACACACGGATGGTGCTCGTCGCACTCCGAGGTATTCTCCATATAGGTTGGAAACCCCACTAAGAATGATTTGTTCAATCGAATAAGCAATGTTTTGAAAAAAGATAAGAAAGTTCCCTATAGTGCCTTGTCAGGTTAGGTCTGGCTGAAGCAACTTGTTACTTCTATTGAATGAAAAGGTGATGAACGTGGCCCCTGCGTTTGAAATTATCCGTAAAACTTGCAACTGGAGTCCTGAACTAGCAGTCGCTTCTGAAGTATGGAAGGCGATCAAATTTGAATTCGAGGCTAGTAGAAATCTATCTACAGTCTCATCTCCTAGGGCCTGGGTCAACAAGTTCAACCAGGTGGTAGATCAGATTGACTTCCATAGTAGTGCTCGGACCCCTCTCTCTTCATTCATCATCGGACTCAAGATATCGTTATCCTTCTGGTCTATGTCAATGACATTCTCGTTATTGTACTAGTATCTCTAAGGTCAAGGCCCAACTTTCTAGCCACTTCCACACGAAGGACTTTGGTCCCTTATAGTACTTTCTGGACATCGAGGTTGTCCGCAAGGATGGTTGTTTCCTTCTCTCGGCGGAAGTAATGTTTGGATATGTTAGATGAGTCTGGATTTCGGGGTTGACAGGCCAAGACCAGGGCCGGCCCGGAATATTTTAATGCCCAGGGCGAAATTCAAATTGATGCCCCATATCTAAAGTATATATTGCAATGAAGTTTCAATTTTTTGGGGAAGATTTAATATTTCATTATCATAAACGTAATTTACATTTAGGGCCTCATTAAAACCTTGCTTCCCTCAAGGAAAGAGTACCCTAACAAAACACAGTATCATCATAATGCCCTACAAAATCAACAAAAAAACTCCTAGAAACAAGAAACATAATAATGACTTTGTAGTGCAGCACCAATATCTTCGCACTCCAAAATGAGGACCCACATCTGCATAAGAAAACAAACAAACAAGAACTCAGCCACAAAGTATCATCTCAAAAAATGTTTCCTTCTTGAATTTTGAGAAGCAAATTCATCAATAATGTCTGCATATTCAATGGTTTCCAGCATATCTTTTTCAATGCACATAATTGCTAATCCATTTAGCCTATCTTGAGTCATAGTGGTACGCAAGTAAGATTTTAATAATTTTAATTTAGAGAAACTTCTTTCTGCAGAGGCCACAGTCACAGGTAAAGTCAACAAAATTCTATATGCAATCATCGCATTTGGAAAGATATCCATACACTTCAAATACTCTAGAATTCTAATTGATGTCCATGTCTTATCTATATCATATGATTCACTAGGCAAAGTGACTTGTAATATTTGCATCTCTGAATATAAGTCCTTTAAATCAAAATCAGAAGTGTCACCATTTTTTAGTGCAAGATGAAGGTTCTCACAAGAATATTTTAATTCATCATCATCCAAGGATTTTAACTTTGATGCATCAAATAGAAACCCAAAAATAGATTGAAGAATATGTAATTGTTCAAACCTCTCTTAATTCAGAAATAGCAATATCAACTATCACAAGAAAATAATCTGTTCTAAATGACTCTTCAGCTGATTGTTTTTCTCTTTCGGTATTACCAATTTCATCAAAATGTCTTTTTCTACAAGCATGACGCTTAACAGGAAAAACAGGCTCAATTTCCATTTTTAATGCCATTTCTTTCGCCTCAACCATGGCAGAATTAAACCCATTTTTCCTGTAATTTTCAAAAAAAATTACAAGTCCTTGCAAACATGATACGGCAATATCAATACTCATATCTTCATATTGTAGTGTCTTACTAACCATATTAATCTTTACAAGAATTTCATACCAAATAACCAAGCTCAAAGTAAAATCAAAACTGGACAGCTCTTTATTAGCTAAAATATCAGCATTCCTACTCAGCTCAACATCATCACTAATCTCTGCTAATTTTCTTAGTGCCTCTCGAATTTCAGAAACTTGAGATTTTATCGCTTTCACGCTTTATACGTGACTTTTCCAGCGTGTAGTAGACAATGATTTTAATGTTAAACCATCTACATAATCACGCAAAACAGCCCAACGTTTTGTAGAATTGGCAAATATAGTATATAGGCATCGACAAGCTCCAAAAAAAAGATTTTGATTTAACACACGAGGATGCCATATTACAAAGAACTAAATTAAGAGAATGACAACCACAAGGCATGTAAAAAGCTCTAGGATTAATGTCAAGTAATCTTTTTTGCACGCCCTGATTTTTTCCTTTCATATTAGATCCATTGTCATAACCTTTACCCCTCACATTATCAATGTCAAGTTCAAGAGATTTTATGGCATCTAACATTACATTTAAAAGTCCTAATCCAGTTGTTTCTTCCACGACCAAAAATTCTAAGAAATATTCTACTACTTTTGCTGGAGTACTTGACACATCTACACATCTCAAAATCAAAGTCATTTGTTCAATTTTACTTGCATCAGGAGTACAGTCAAGAATCACAGAAAAGTACTTAGATTCTTTTATTTTTTCAATGATTGCACTCTTTACTTTCGATCCAATATTTGCTATCAACTCATTTTGAATTTTATGACTAAGATAGTGACAATGAATTTGTTTATCTTGAATGAGTCGAAAATGTTTTTCCATTACCGGATCAAACTCTGCAATCATTTCAACCAAACCCAAAAAGTTACCATTAGAATTTTGATAAACTTTTTCATGTGTTCCACGAAATGCCAAATTATGTACAGCAAGACACTTCACAATAGCAACTAGTCTAAACAATACTTGTCTCCAATGTTCTTTATCCTTTTTAATTAGCATCTGCATTTCTTTATCAATTGTTTCATTTTTGTACAACCTCTCCCTTGACTCAACCCATGCAATAAAATTAAGAGCGTGTTCTCTACTCCTTTCATGTTGTGTAAGTTTCTCACTAAGATGTTTCCAATCATTAATTCCTTCTCCTGCTAGATGACTTCTAGAATGCATTACTTTGAATAACTTACAACAAAAGCAAAAGGCCTTATCTTTCAACTTTGAGTAGACTAGCCAACTTCGATTATGAGTTTGTCCATTATTTAATCCCCTCTTATAATAAGTTGCAGAAAAATGCCTAGAGTGTTCATCCAAAGGGAAGTTTAAATTCTCTTTTCTAATAGGACCCTTTTCTACAAGTAAATCTCTTAATTTGTCATCAATATGATCCCAAACTCCTGGATCATATATATTCAACATGTTTTCAGTAGTATCATGCTCATCTTCTCCTACGTTTTTATCTTCCTCTATATGTTCTGGTGAGTTGTGAATGCATGTATAATTTTCATTTTCTCCTTCATCATTTACAACATTCTCATTTTCCACCACTTCAATCAAATTAACCAATTGCTCAGACTCGTTGGTTTGATTTAGATTTTTTCTGAAACGATATTTTTGCAAAAATATTTATTTAGAGATCCTCTTAAAGAAAGAGCAATCTCTTCATCCTTTTTTTGTTTTTTTCTTTTCGGACAACCAGATGGCTGCTTCCTTGGAAACATTATAAACAAAGCAACAAAGCACTTCAAAGACAAAGTAAATGATAATATGAAGCAAAGAACAACAAAACCTGGATCCTTAGTTCTGATACTTCAATTCAAAGCTTCCAATTCAAATAGCAACCTTCCAATTTGAAACTTCCAACGATCCAATGAACTTCTAATAAACTGTAGAATTTACACATAAAGCATGCATTAGAAATTATATCTTTTGATTCTATAACCTGTAAAATATACATAAATGATAAATAAGTTTTAGTTTGTTGTTGATTTTGTAAAAAATGTTCAACAAGGAACCAATCATATAATTAGAAACATATCTACTATTTATGGATTATTCAACAAGGAACCAATCATATAATTAGAAACATATCAATATGATAAATAAGTTTTAAATGTTTTTTAAAATGTCTCAAAATTGAACTGTTTTTTTTTCATAAACAACTTTGATCAAACAAACAATTCTTAGAACCACTTTTGAAAAAAAAACACAAAAAATATCATAAGCAATCCCAAACACGAATTGAGTCAGCGTTGACAGATTAGATCAAATACAATTGACAATTGTGTATCAATGATTCAATGTATGAATATTATGTAATAATAATAATAATAATAATAAGTCTCATAGTTGCAGATCCTTCTCACTCCTCAATAAGGTATATCTCTTCTTCTTCTTTTTGATTATGTTGTATTAATCTGTAAAATAGCTTTTTACAGGGTCATGTTGTGAACTCTGAGAAATATGTAGTTCAGGTTTTCCCAAATATTTCTAATTGATATGTGAACTTGCTCTTTATTGTACAAAGTTTGTATTGGCAATAACATATATTTTTAGAGGCGAATTGTTTATGATCGGCTACTGGTACAGGAGCAATCCCTAATCTGATCTAATTTTGTCTGCTGCATCTGCATGAGATGCATTTTTGGTATTCGAAAATTTTGAGAATTGGCATACCAGATACCATTGACCTTTTCTGATTAATAATGACAATAATTTGCAGCTAGAACAAACTTAGATCGCATGTTAATTTCAAGAACATTAGAACAATATCTCAAATAGAAGGAAGATAGAAACATACAAAATTGCAGGAGGGATGATCAAATTAAACCGGGCAAGGCTCAAGCAAAGCTAGAGAGAGTTCCGCCATGGCCCTCTTTGCGTAATCTGACATCGTCGAGTCCATATGAAGGAGTCTATGAGAGAGTAGAAAAAATTAAAGGAAATTAGAAATTTGTGGCTCAATTATAAGCAAAAGAAAGAAGAACAAGAGAATTAAATCAACAATTTCAAAAAAAAAAATCTTACTGTTGGCCATTTGGAAACGAAACGACCGGAAGAAAAAAAATTCTTTGATTTGGTAGAGGAATCGAAGCGGTGCTTTGAGCTTTCTTTCTCCTTGGAAGAATGCGTTTTCTCTCGAAGAGAGAGAAATATGCGGCTGCAATTGCAAATTGGGAAAGCAGTAAGCACATGGAAAGAGGGGTCGGCTGGTGGGTTTGGAGAGGAGTTGGGCCTGGTGGGTTTGAAGAAAACCATAGGGTTTTATTATTTAGGCATTAGTAGTAATACTAACCATTAAAAAATTTGGGGCCCCTTAGACTTTGGGGCCCCGGGCCCATGCCCTGTTCGCCCCAACCTTGGGCCGCCCCTGGCCAAGACAACAACTTCCCTTTGATCATCTGATTCTATGTAGGCTAGTTCTTATATTGTCAGATGCTTTAGGGACCTCGACCCCAGAGACATGCACTAATTAATGGTGGAGTGTCCTGGTGGTGTTGGGAAAGAAACGCGGAAACCTTTCCCCAAACCGGAGAGTACCTGCGAGAGGACCGAGCAATACAACGCACGAATCCAAAAACAATCACACAAAACAATCCACGCAGACACAGAGAATTTTTGACGTGGAAAACCCTTGCGGAAAAAACCACGGGACGGTCGGAGTCCAACCCTGAGAAGCCTCCACTAATAGAATAGAAGAATTACACCCTCTACAAACTCCTCCCGATCCAAATCGGATCCCCACAACACTCAGAGATAAGAACAATAATTACAAGGCTACGAAGAGCGAGTACGACGAGTAGAGATTACCCGAACACGATCTCCTTCGAATAGCGACCTTCAATCCTCCGTCTTCTTCTCCGAAGTTGCAATGGAACTCTTGCCTCCTTATCTCTCTTTTCTTGTGTTACGTTACGTTATGAATTAGGGTTGAGAAAATTCAACTTAACTCCCCAATCCTGCAACCAACCTGGACCGTTGGATTAGATCCAGTGGTAAAAAATCACCCTAAAATCCGCTTCAGCCCCCGACGACACAGAGTTCGGCCAGAACTCTGTGTCGGGCAACCAGCACTGGCCGACTATATTCTGGAATGGGGAGGTAGAGTTCGGCCAGAACTCTGCTTGGGGCAGAGTTCGGCCTGAACTCGGCCCCCCTGCTTCCAGCAACTCCCTGTAGCTCTATCAGCAGCCCCGCTTCCTCTCCGAGCTTCTTCGACACACGAACGGCGCTCGTCGCACTCCGGGGTCTTCTCCACATAGGTTGGGAACCCCACCCACTCCAACAAATCTCCCCCTTCACAACTATGGGGAGGATGTCGTCATCCCGACGATCTGCCTGCAGTACTCAAACTTCCCCTTTGGTAGAATCTTCGTGAACATATCAGCTCCGTTGTCATCTGTATGAACCTTCTCAAGCTCCGCGTCCTTCTTCTCAACCACATCCCGTATCCAATGATACCGAGTCTCGATGTGCTTGGACCGGCTATGAAACGTCTGATTCTTCACAAGGTGGATAGCACTCTGACTGTCGCAAAGCAAAGTATACTGCTCTTGCTTCAGTCCCATTTCCTGCAACAGCTTCTTCATCCACAACAGCTCCTTGCAAGCCTCCGTTGCCGCAATGTATTCCGCCTCCGTCGTCGATAAGGCAACACACTTCTGCAACCGCGACTGCCACGACACTGCTCCTCCTGCAAACATCATCACGTAGCCTGAAGTCGATCGCCTCGTGTCTACATCTCCAGCCATATCAGCGTCGGTATACCCAACCAGCTTCGGCTCGTCACCACCAAAGGAAAGTCTCCAACCAGCAGTGCCCTGAAGATATCGTAGAATCCACTTGACCGCACTCCAATGTACCCTTCCAGGATTTGAAAGATACCTGCTAACCGTACCAACTGCATGAGCAATATCTGGCCTCGTACACACCATGGCATACATCAGGCTTCCCACAGCTGAGGCATATGGAACCCGCTCCATATCTTCCTTTTCGTCCTCGGTAGATGGACACTGCTCCTCAGTAAGCTTAAAGTGAGCCGCAAGGGGACAACTCACTTTCTTCGACCCGTCCATCCCGAAATGCTGAAGTACCCGGTGAATGTACTTCTTTTGGGACAAGTGTAGCAGCTTGGACTCTCTCTCTCTCGGCTGATCTCCATCCCAAGAATAGTCTTCGCTGTACCCAAATCCTTCATAGAGAAGGCCGCGCCCAGTTGGCGCTTCAGCTCCGCTATCCTAGTGGCATTCCGACCCACTAATAGCATATCATCAACATAGAGCAATAAAATGATGAAATCATCATCGGCAAAATACCTCACAAATACACAGTGATCCGACGTCGTCCGTGCATAACCATGCTCCTCCATAAATGACTCGAACTTTCTGTACCACTGCCTCGGAGCCTGCTTCAGACCATACAAGCTCTTCCTCAACCGGCAGACCAAATGTGACTTGCCCTTCTCACAGAATCCCTCTGGCTGCTCCATGTACAACTCCTCCTCAAGATCACCGTGGAGGAATGCCGTCTTCACGTCCATCTGCTCGACCTCCAAGTCGAGACTGGCTGCTAATGCTAGCACCACCCGAATAGACGAATGCTTGACGACAGACGAAAAGATCTCATCATAATCCATGCCTTTTCGCTGACCGTAGCCTTTAACTACCAGTCTCGCTTTGTATTGAGGGCGAGTAGCATCATCTGTCTGCTTTACTCTGAACACCCATCGATTCTTCAAAGCCTTCTTGCCCTTTGGCAACCGCACCAGATCATAAGTGGAATTGGTGTGCAAGGAACTCATCTCCTCCTGTATAGCCTCCATCCACTCCTGCCTGTGTTCGTCTTCCATAGCCTCTACAAAACTTTCGGGCTCTCCTCCGTCAGTCAATAGCACATACTCATCTGGTGAGTATCTCGTAGATGGTCGACGATCCCTGTCGCTCCTTCTCAGTGGAGCCACTGGTGCTGGTTGTATACCAATAGCCTCCTCCCCTTCAGGAACTGCCTTCCCGGCATGCTCATCCTTCTGAGGGACACCCTGACCACCATCAGCAGGCTGATGATCAAGGTTGGGAGCTACTCCATGTACTGGCTCCCCCATAACTGGATCCTCTGCGATGTCCTCTGGAAACTGCTCGAAGCGAAATGACACTAACTCAGGCAATTCCTCAGCCTCAGAAGGTGTCTCGGAATCCTGAGTATTGGTCATGGTCTGATCCTCGACGAATACCATGTCCCTGCTTCTGTAGAGCTTTCCTTCCACTGGGTCGTAGAGTCTATAGCCAAACTCATCCCGACCGTAGCCGACAAAGACGCATCGCCTCGTCTTCGGCTCAAGTTTGGTCCTCTCGTCCTTCGGTACATGTACGAAGGCCTTACAAATAAACGCCCGCAGATGATTGTATGACGGCTCTTTGCCATACCATACTTTATCAGGCACATCACCCTGCAAAGGAGCACTAGGAGACAAATTAATAACATAAGCAGCTGTGAGAAGAGCCTCACCCCAGTAACTGCCCGGCAAGTTTGCTTCTGACAGCAAACACCGCACCCTCTCCATCAGTGTCCTGTTCATGCGCTCCGCTACACCATTGAGCTGAGGTGTCTTTGGCGGAGTCTTCTGGTGTCGTATCCCCTGCTCTCTGCAATACGCATCAAAGGAACCGATGTATTCGCCGCCATTGTCGGACCGAACACATAACAACTTCTTGCCCGTTTTCCTTTCAACAGAGGCCTGAAACTCCTTGAAAGTAGGCAGCACCTGATCCTTGGTCTTTAAGGCATAGACCCAAACCTTCCTGGAACAGTCATCAATAAAGGTTACAAAGTAAGAAGCACCACCAAGAGATTTTACCTTCATAGGACCGCAGACATCCGAGTGAATCAACTCGAGCAACGCCGGCTTCCTCGAACTTGGGTGACTTTGGAAAGACACCCTATTTTGCTTCCCAGCTAAACAGTGCGTGCACTTCTCCAACTTTGTAGACTTGAGCCCCGGAATCACCTTCATGTTCACCAAGTAGCTCATCCCCTTCTCGCTGATATGGCCGAGCCGCCTGTGCCACAACCCGGTAGACGCATCACTGACTGCGTTCACCTCCTGTGCCCCCTGTGCGCTCCCCTCCATATAGTAGAGACCGGACTTCTTGCTTCCTCTGGCAATCACCATCGAACCCCTGGAAAGCTTCTACTGACTATTCCCGAAGAGACTGAAGAATCCCTCGTCATCCAACCTTCCAACCGACACCAGGTTGAAACGGATATCAGGGACATGACGAACATCTTTGAGAACAAGAACTGCACCCGTCTTCGTTCTCAAATGCACATCTCCAACGGCAACTGCCTTCGACACATCTCCATTGCCCATCTTCAACACTCCACAGTCGCCTGTTGTGTAAGTGGCAAATAGTGCCCTGTTGTGAGATACATGTGCTGAAGCCCCTGAGTCCACCAGCCAAGAATTGTCATCACAGGCGAGGTTAGTAATGACCTCATCACCTACGACGATCACATCGCCTCCATGCATCGAGGCCGCCGCTGTAGTGTTCTCTTCTTGCTTCCCCTTGTCGCCCTTCTTCTCTCTCTTCCAAGCGAAACAGTTCCACTTGATATGGCCCTTCTTACCACAATGGTAACACTCTGAGTCTTCGTAATGACCCTTGGACTTCCCCATGCTCTTGTCTCTGCCACCACCTGGACCCCTGCTTTTGCCCCTTTCGCGGCTCTCTGAAACAAGTGCCTCTGAGTGGTGGGATGTGGATGAAGTGCCCTGAGAACGTCTCCGCATCTCTTCATTCAACACCCCGCTCTTGGCAAACTCCAGACTGACCACGCCCTCTGGAGCAGAAGCGATCATAGATACTCGTACGGTCTCCCACGAGTCTGGCAAAGTACACAGCAGCCACAGTCCCTGAACTTCGTCGTCGAACTTGACTCCCATAGAAGATAGCTGGTCAACCACGCCCTGGAACTCACTCAAGTGATCCGAAATAGACGCCCCATCCTTGTATCGCAGACCCATCATCGTTCGGATCAGGAACAATTTGTTTACCCCGGTCTTCTTCGCATACAAGGATTCCAACTTATCCCACAACGTCTTCGCGTGCTAAATATTGGCAACGTGGTTGTACACGTTCTCGTCCACAAACTGCCGTATGTACCCACACACTTGTATGTGCTCGAATGTCCAGTCCTCCTCGGATTTATCACTGGGCTTCTCGGATGCAAACACGGGTAGATGCAGCTTCTTGACAAACAGCAAATCTTTCATCTTGCTCTGCCAATAGTGACAGTTTGTGCCATTAAGATTCACCATGCGCACCGGCTTCGCGTCCATCTCTCCTCTCTGGTTTCTCTGTCAACTACTGACACTCCTTCTGAATTCCAGAACCTGGCTCTGATACCACTCTGTTGGAAAAGAAACGCGAAAACCTTTCCCCAAACCGGAGAGTACCTGCGAGAGGACCGAGCAATACAACGCACGAACCCAAAAACAATCACACAAAACAATCCACGCAGACACAGAGAATTTTTGACGTGGAAAACCCTTGCGGGAAAAACCACGGGACGATCGGAGTCCAACCTTGAGAAGCCTCCACTAATGGAATAGAAGAATTACACCCTTTACAAACTCCTCTCGATCCAAATCGGATCCCCACAACACTCAGAGATAAGAACAATGATTACAAGGCTACGAAGAGCGAGAACGACGAGTAGAGATTACCCGAACACGATCTCCTTCGAATAGCAACCTTCAATCCTCCGTCTTCTTCTCCGAAGTTGCAATGGCACTCTTGCCTCCTTCTCTCTCTTTTCTTGTGTTACGTTGCGTTATGAATTAGGGTTGAGAAAACTCAACTTAACTCCCCAATCCCGCAACCAACCTGGACCGTTGGATTAGATCCAGTGGTGAAAAATCACCCTAAAATCCGCTTCAGCCCCCGACGACACAGAGTTCGGCCAGAACTCTGTGTCGGGCAACCAGCACTGGCCGACTACATTCTGGAATGGGGAGGCAGAGTTCGGCCAGAACTCTGCCCCCCTGCTTCCAGCAGCTCCCTGTAGCTCTATCAGCAGCCCCGCTTCCTCCCCGAGCTTCTTCGACACACGAACGGCGCTCGTCGCACTCCGGGGTCTTCTCCACATAAGTTGGGAACCCCACCCACTCCAACAGGTGGTCCAACGGCTCCTAGTTTTGCTCTACCTTTGATGGGTAATCCGGGATTGAGTGCTTTACCCTCGTGCAAGGGCAAGCTCGTGAAAGAGATTAGATTGATGAAGATACAATTAATCAACCTAATTGCCAATTGTACAAGCACTTGCAATATTCTTATGCCTTCAACATCTTTTTTCCTCTCCATGTAATGTGAAAACCAGAAGTCATGGTCTTTATAGGACTCATAACCTAACACTTGGTGCGCCTTTGGATACAATGGTGAACTAACTTGCGTACGTCGGCCTGGTCTTCCATTTATTTCCAAAAGAGAGATTCTGAGAACATTTGATTAACTATATATACACGTACGTCTAGCATAGGTATGTCAAAAAGAATGATTCTGTGAGACCCATAGTGGAAGAAGCTTATAATTAGTACCAAATGTGCAAGGTCCTGCGTCACTTCCATTGGCTAATATCGCTAGCTGTAGGTAGTCGTCAATGTCATTGAGTGTTGTGTTGAGAGAGACCCTGGCCGGAAGGATCCAGTATGAAAGAGTCTGGTAACGAGAGCAGCACACCTTCCATATACAAATACAAAGTAAGTTCATGACTTCCAAGATGTGTAAGTACATGCACTGCCCACTTCTCTTGCTCTATATAAGAAACCCCCCACCAGTACAACCCACTGCCCACTATCGATCTTGGCATATTGAGCAAGGCTGTCATCTTGGTCAAGGCTTTCAAACATGATGGCGGAAGTGAAGGAGGAGGAGAAGAAGAAGAACACTTATCTGCTATGTCTCTTGGTGCTATTACTGTTCTTCTTGTCAAACATAGGTTCCTCAAACATATCTTCAGTTCCACTTCCTAGTAATTTCTTCAGTTCTTGATCATCACGAGTTTTTGTTTTTCTAGTGTTTTTGCTTGCTTGCGCAGTGGAAGTAATTACGATCTCTTTCTTTGGACTTCTTTTGCAGGGAGCCTTCGGTTAGGAAATCAAGGACCGACAGTTCTAATGGGGGCTGACCAGGTCCTTCTCTCTCACAAACACACATATATGCAACTAGGGGTATTTCAAAAACTGGCATAACAAATTTCGGTTACTCGTGTCAGCATTGTCACTTCTGATATCTATAGAACAAAGTTGGAGGATCTAGTTGTAGTGCTAGTCTCCCGGCGATTTGGAAATAAATTTTTACCTCTGCCAGAGAATCAAGCTCTAATTAGCCAGTAGATTAATGGGCTTTTGAAGTGTGGAGGAAGATTTGGGATGTATCGATACAAATTTTTACATGGGATAAAAAATGGTTGGGAATATGATTCCACTCAAGATCCATGGGATTGATTTTTCCTCCTCCTTTCCAAACATTTATTACAAAAGTTATGACAAAAGTAACCATGTGTCATTGCTTATTTTACCATTAATGTTATTTTTTATAATATTATTTTTATTTTAAAAGGTAAACGATATTATTGAAACATTGTTACATTTTGCTTTCCTCTCCTAGGTAGTTTCCTTGTTTTACCAAACAACGGAAAAGAAATGTGACAGGAATCCTACTTTCCTATTCCCATGAAAAATACAAGGAAATTCATTTCCTTTACGTGAACCAAACGAGGCCTTAGTATTTTATAAACATGATGTTATTATGTCAACTTGCATGTCATTTATGTTTAAGAGTCAAAGCAATAAAGTTTGCATGCAAGTTTTCTTTTTTCATACAACTTTTCATGTTCCAATGGTAATAAATTTTTCTGTCCTTACCATTTTTCAAAACTTAGACCATCTCCAATGGTGATTTCTAAAATTGAGTTTCTATCATACTTGGCATTGTACTTTAAAGAGATTTTTACCCTAGACGGAAGAGTTTCTACATACAAATTCTATGTACAAAAAAATATCCTTGGATCAATTCAATGGTGTGGGGTCCAATAATAATTGTGATGAGAGATGGAGAGTTTCTATGAGAGTTTCTACATATAGAAACCCTCATAGAAACTTTTCATCCTACATCACCGAAATGGAAATAGAAATCTTCATTGAGAGGTATTTTTAACTAAAGTGGACTTCTACCATAGAAATAGAAATAGGGGAGATAGAAACCCCCATTGGAGATGGCGTTATTATTCTCACTAGAAAAAAAAAATTATACTTAGAATCTCTTGGCATTATAAAAAGAAAGCACACAAACATAAATTGTCACCTGAAAAAGAAGGAAAGAAGACGACTGACCTTATAATATTCTAATTAAAATACGTGCAAAGCACGTACATGTAGACTAGTTGAAATAATATAAACATATATAAACTTTAACCCACAATATAAGTTTAGACCATTCACGGAGCATGCTACTTTTTTTTTAACAACACACATCTTTATCTTTATTATTATAAAGAGACTTGAAAACGGCTCAAATTAACTTTCTAAGCCATATGTATATCCTCACATAATTAGAAAAAAAGTCTTTTTTTTAATTCCTTGTGACTACCACCGTACATATGTATATCTCTGAGGTAATTTTTTTTTTTTCCTAAAATCCTTCTAACTACATTAATCTAAAACTAAAATCCTATAAACATATCTCTAACAAATCAAAATTAAAACATATGCAGTATATTCAAATCATAGTTAAACTAACTACATGGTATTATCTAATTAACATATATCCAAAGTTATAAAAACATATATATAACAAGTTTTAATTAAAATTGTATTTAAACTTTTTTAATAATTTGAATTACCATTAACTTTTAATAATATCAATCTTTTTTGTACACGTGAACAAGACTAGTAAATACATAATGAGTTGCTATTATTTGTATTAGCTAATACACATCTAATATGTCTATTATACGTAGTATATCTTCTTTGAGAACACAATAAAGTTATCAGAAGCATAAGTGCCTTGGAACCTTGTGGGGAGGGATCACAGAACTCCATTAAAAAAGAAAGGACACAACAAAGTTACAGTTTACCATTCTGTTTTGTTTTAATTTCTGCTCTCCTTTCTGAATGAATTCTTGATCTTAATTTATTCAATATAGTTTGTACAGTTCTAATGCTTCTCCGGCTCTTGCAACAGACAGTAGCTAGAGAAATGAGCGAGATGGAGGAAGAGCTTGCGAGGATGGATATCGAAAAGAACGACTATCCAGGATCAGGAGCCAACGACCGCCACGATCCGAAGAGTCCTGGGACACCCTGAGTGCTGGAAGACACATCTACTTGGTTGTGCTAAGTACTATGTCAGTCATTAATTCTACCAAGTTACCAATATATATGATCCTTAGGATGGATATATAGAAATTATTACGGTTCTGTTATGTAACATATAACATTAAATCTACTCTCTTTTCATCAATGCGTCAACCTATATTCAACTTATCATTGCAAGTTATTCTGTTCGCTGGTTGTTTAGTGTTTATAACCCCATCTATATAGGTCAACTACAAGAATTATTCAGCTTCGACATTGACAACAGTACCAACAGCAAGAAATTCTCTATTCCAATTTTTTGGGTTTGTGATGGGGACCAATTTGAATTTTAGTTTATTTTTTTATGTTAGAATTAAACTAAGAGCATCTCCAACCCTATTGTCTTATTTTGTGTTGTGAATCTTAGGTGGCATGGGACACAAAACAATATCTTGTATAGGTGCCAAGATTATATTAACAAATGACAATGAGTTTAAAAAGTCATCTCCAATGCAAAAGTATTGAGAAGACAATACAAAGTAATTTTTTACAGCTTCCAAGACAACTTTTACTCTTCTACTTTTTTTTATAAATATTTTTATTCACAAATGATGATGTGGACATAAAGACATTGTGAAGTGCATTGTCTAGATCTAGACAACCAACTTCACATTGTCTTATTTGTCATGTCATTGCCATGTCAACTCCACACTTTATTTCACATTTGCATTGGAGAAGTACTTTTGCAAAAAAATGGTTGTCATTCCTATCTGGCAACCATTTTTTTCAAACTCGCAATAGCATTGGAGATGCTCTAATATGTCTTTGAGTTAGTTAGGAACTTTAATTATCTTAGGATGAGCATTTAGAGATTTCGTTTTATCATCTTTTGATTTATTGGGAGTCTATAATTAGTATGTAAATTTAGAAATTATTCACTGAAAAAATTAAGAACAAATTGATAAATCTACTTCTGAGTTTACATGAGCGATGCCAAAATTATAGAGCGGATTTATCTATCTTTTCTCCACCTCCGTCGTCGTTGTCGCCTAGTTTGGTCTCGAGAACAAAAGTCCAACATCAAGATTCAACACAACCCATACGTTTCCAAAATCGGACATTTAATTACTTACTGCTCGATTGTTTTTCTTTGCACTTCTATTAAAATTATTTGGGATAAATTGATAGTAGTCGATTGTTCATATATTATTTAAAGCTTGTGCATCCAATTTTTTTATATCTAATTTTATACTAATCTTGTTTCTCCTAGGTCATCGTTCTGTATCAAATTGATATCAAAACTAGGGGTATGCCTAGGTAAGTAGAGTTCAACTCACAACCAACCATATCTTTAAAGTGACCATTAGTTGAACTAATGAACCTATCATAGTTAAGATACAAATTAGGTCCGTGGTTGAAACTAGAATTAGATTTAAACCAAAAATTAAATTTGACATGCAAATTAGGTCATAGTTGAAACCAGGTTTAGGTATAAACCAAAAAAATTAGTTTTGACCTTTGTATATCATAATTAGAATAGTTAAATAGGTTATTTGACCAATAAATGACTTATCAACAGGAGTAGAGTCCCACTCACAACCGACCATATTCTTAATGTGTCCATTAGTTGAATCTAATGAACCTATCATAGTTGAGACATAAAAACTAGAGCGTGTCAAGGTTTGAAAAAAGTTTACGGCTCTACGATTAGATTTTAATTTGGAAAAATAATTTTTTGAAGAAAGTGCGTATGCATGTAGATTTGCGTTGTACCTAATTGGAAGATACAAATAAAACAGATAAAATTAATCTAAATTCAATTAAATATCTAAATCAAATGCAAGACATTCTAAGTAATTTTTCTACAAAATGTCATCTGGAGATGACTTCGGAAAGGGGTGAAATCTTTATTGCAAATTACTACCAAAATGCTAAATTAGCAAGAGGAAGAAGGAGGAAAAAAGAAAAACTTTGTTTGCTGAGTTTGAAAGATAATAATGGTTAAAAGTTGAATCATTCATATATTTATAGTCTCTTAATAATCCTAAGATTATGATTATGGAATATCTTATTATAATCTGAAAAAAATCATATGTGCTCTCTTTATCTATGATTTTGAAGGTCATAATGACCTAATTTGACAAAACTTTCTATAAGAAAGTTGTAGTCCTAGTTTTTAACTTTCCAAAACATGGTCTTAAGTTTAACTAGGAGTTATATCCTAAAACATATGATCGTTTTACTGCAGTTGTATTGTGTTGTCTGAATTTTACCATATTTTATTTTGAATAATATATATATATATATATATATATATATATATATATATATATATATATATATATATATATATATATATATATATATTGGAACTAGGTAAATTGTTTCTGGAATCGCTCCCACTGGGATTCGAACTCCTGACCACTCGGGCCGCATGCATCTCTCTTAACCACTAGGCTAGAGGTCATCTGCATATATATATATATATATATATATATATATATATATATATATATATATATATATATATATATATATATTTGTCCATTTCTTGAGGCCGCCAGCTTGGGACCGTGGCCGCCCCGTGACCACCAAGCCATCCCATGCCCACGTGGTGGCTCGAACTTGGGACCTCCCTCAAGTGAGCCCCCCTCCATAACCACTTGGACTAGGGTATATATATATATATATATATATATATATATATATATATATATATATATATATATATATATATATATATATATATATTGAAACTATCCTAAATTAAAGCGATATGTGTTTACATATAGATAGCCTTTCACATGAGAGAATTTATAATAATAATAATAATCGTAATCATTTTAAGAAATTTTTATGATCAATATAAAACATATGAATAGGAATCCTAATCTTAATTGTTCTTACCATATCTAATTCAAATCGTAATATGTATACACATATCTATATAAATTTAATAGTGATGAATTAATATCCATAAAAAGGACTACAATAATATTTGGATAAAATCTTGTTAGGATTTATCACAAGTACCATTTAATTACTATTTTATTATAATTTATTTTATATATGTATAATTGAATCATTTAAATTTATTTGCTAACTATTTCTCTAATATGATTAGAACTTGTTAATTTTTTTAACTTATTACCTAGAATCACAAAAATTTGACATATAGAACATGGGACTTACAACATGTAGTCAAGATCCTAGTGTTAGCCAATACAGATCCCTTATATGAAGTTAAAACCACGGTCTTACCAAGCATAGATTGAACATCCAAGAAAAAAAAACTAGATAAGAAAATTGTAATGCCCCGCACCACACGACGCATTACGCTGAGTCGATTAGTTTAAAGAGGTATGAGTTTGATTCGAGGAAGTATAAATTCAACTTGAAGAGGTACTGATTTGGCTGGTTTTATGTGCAGGTAACATGCAGACTTCCTTACGTTCAGAGTATCACCTCACAACGAGTTGAGGCATAGACATCATGGGCCGAATTAGCCGGTTAGTTCAAAGAAGCACATAGTTCTCGTAAGGTTAGATTGAACGTTATGATTATGCGACGAAGTTAAAGTGTCGAGCTGCATCGACTCGGCTAGCGATGGCAAGCCGACTTAAGTTGAGTGGGCTCTGTCCCTTCTTCTCTACTCCTTCATGCCCTAATAATATGTACAACATCGTGCTTATAACTCCATCGATTTCATGTACGTAGCTCGGAGGGATAGAAGTCATAGTGTGTGTCGAACACTGAGAACAATCAAAGTGCACGTTCATCAAGTGTACGATTTGGATTAGAACATTGAAGTACTTATCGAAGTGTGCATAGGGTGCACGAATCAGAGAACATTGAACGTAGATCATCGAACGATTATATCATGACATGCATCAAGTGCACGGACCTTAGAACATTGAACACGAGGTAACAGAACATCAAATATCAGTATCGAAGCGTTCATCAATGATGGAAACTATATAAATGGCCTTGTATGCTAAGTGGACAAGTTATGACGAAACGCCATGGAACTGTCGTAACATTGAAGGGTATGCTTCGTCCGCGAAGCATACAATTGTGGCACAATTGTCACGGAACTGCTATTATGCGAATGGCTTGAGAATAGTTGATTGGCAGAATGTGGCACGTTGTATAGGTGTTCGAGAACTACGGGTCACCGTTCGGAGCATTCTAAACCAATACGGATGTGTTGGGACATAGTGCCGATGGAACATGAGAAAGAATGATGATAACGTGAGTCGAGGTGAATAATGAGTTTGGACATGAGAATGTGCTTGTGATTGTTATGGTTTCTTAACTTTTGCACGCATTGAATGGTCAATAAACTTGCACAACCTGTCACGGGTTTTGGTACCCCTCGAACCTGTATTCATCGGGGGCATCGGAACCATTCGGCCTAGGAGGGAATTAAGATTGGTATCATTAGTGTACTTCATTAAGAACGCTTACGACCTACTATTGATATGATAAGCCAATATATTATTAAGCTCGGGGTCCTTTGGATACTGGGCTAGCAACCCGTACCGGGAGCGATCGTCGTCTTAAATTGAGTTATAGTCTATTATGGCTCGAAATGCGAATGACATTCATATAAATAGGGTCGGTGGCTGAGATTAGAATCAGGTGCAGTGATCGACCCTGGCATCCATGTAGTTTATGCTAATTTTGTTGGATTGCTGGTTTGGCCGTTTGGATGCGAAGATGTGCATGATCACAATGTTTATGTACATTATATGGCTAACAGTGTGTTGCAGGCATCCGGTACTTGACACATTTGTGTTTCAGATGTTATCTATAGTCGGCTTTAATGAGTACATATTTTACTACTTTTGAAATTATGCCATGAAACTGATCCTAAGACAATAATATAATGGTCACAAAATAAGATGCTTGCTTCACTAAATTACTTAGTGATGGTTTATGCGAGTGGGTTGCCTCACTCTTTAGTAAACGACAATGTACTAACCCACGTTGTAGGCATTATTTCAGGTGCTCGTATTTGGGAGTCGTTTGATTACTAAACTGACGGCGATGAATCAGATGGGTGTACAGAAGCTCTTCCTACAAGACGATGCCTTCTTCTATATGGGACATGATATGGAATGGAGAAATCTTTTGTGAGTTAGAGAGATCATGAGTGTGCAATAATAAAATTAACTGGAAATTGCTGAGAAACCCAATTTCAGGGTTGGTTTTTATGAAAAATCCACCCGCAGGATGGATTTTATGAAATGCCCAGAATTATATATTTTTACGTTAAATATTCCAAGATTCCTTTTAGATGCTCTATATTTACAAAATTACCATTTTGATAATACCATAACTACCCCTTCGCACAAACTCAGATTTGGATTGGGATTCTCGTCTTCTTCTTCATGAGAGATTTGAATTCCATTGCTCTCATCTTCAGCAGAGATCGCAAAGATCGTTCGTAGTTCACTGTGCTTTTCTTCAGCCGAACTTCGATCATCGCTCATCATCATCATCATCTTCCTGGAGAGATTTGAAGTTTTTCGACGATTATGTCAATTATGGAGAGTAGATCTTCTTTTTTTTTCTATAAGAGTTAGCATCGTTTTGAAAGAAGAACGAAACTCTTTATTTCTAGCAAAGAGAATGGTCATTTTAGCACGGAGAATGGCCATTCTTCGTCATTTTAGCATGGAGAATGGCCATTCTCCGTGTTAAAATCACGAAGAATTGCCATTCTCCATTTTTAAAATCACAAAGAATGACCATTCTCCGTCATTTTAATACGGAGGATGGTAATTCTCCGTGGTTTTAACACGGAGAATGACCATTCTCTGTAATTTTAACACGGAGAATGACCATTCTCCATAATTTTAACATGGGAATAGTCATTCTCCGTGGTTTTAACACGAAGAATGGTCATTCTTCGTATAATTTTAATACGAAGAATTACCATTCTCCGTGATTTTAACACGGGGAATGGTCATTCTTCATGATTTTAAAAACGGAGAATGGTCATTCTCCGTGATTTCTAATATGAAGAATGACCATTCTCCGTGTTAAAACCACGAAGAATGGCCATTCTCCGTGTTAAAACCACGGAGAATGGCCATTCTCCGTATTAAAATGATGGAGAATGGACGTTCTTCGTCATTTTAACACGGAGAATGGTCATTCTCCGTCGTTTTAACACGGAGAATGGTCATTCTCCTCTATTTTAACAAGGAAAATGGCCATTCTCCGTGATATTAACACGAAGAATTGCCATTCTCTATGATATTACCACGAAGAATTGCTATTCTCCTGCATTTTATGACCAGTTGAAACTTTGGAGGGCTATAACTTTTGACTGGAAGGTCGAAACGAGGCCGGTTTGTCGTAAAATGAGCATATTTTTTAGGAGCCTGATGTTCAATAATTATATTATGTTTTTGAATATGGCTAGTCAATTAAGTTTAACATAATGATGTCAATAATATTCATATACTCACTATCATGTTGCTACTTAAACTTAGCATTGTCCTAATTGTCCTATATCATATTGCCATGCTTGTATCATACTGTAACATATTTTGCTCACCTAACATGTATTTGTAGACATGCAGTAAGCATGATCAAATATGATCAAACCAGGACATAGGCAATGAAAAATTAATTATGGACCAAAGACGACGTCATACAAAAGATTTCTCTGAACCGTCTAACGACATAACCGGGGCCTCGCATCGGGCGTTCCGCTGCCCGGTCAGCAAACAGGGGTCGAGGGGACAGCGCCCCCCATCGGGGGTTCAGGGGCAAAGCCCCCGAAAGGTATTCAGGTTTTCAGATCTGTTTATCTTTGAATGACTGGTGTCAAAAAAAAGACGTCTTCAGGTATGCTCAAATATCAGAAGAAAGGCGTCATCAAAGGGCTCTTGGTTTTTCTTTTTGTTCCAAGTCTGTATCTTTAATTTATTGAGTCTAGGAGAATGTGTACGTTGAGTCGTACTGTGTCATCTTAACCCCTAGACATATCTCTCCAAGATCTACCATATAAACAGACCAATTCCTGAACCAAGCCCAAACTCCACCAAGCCAAACAATGCCTAAAGGCCATTCTGCCACCTAGGAGGCAGAGTTCGGGATGAACTCTGCCCCCACACAGAGTTCGGGACGAACTCTGTCTCCTGATTTCCAGCACCATGATTTTTAGTGCCTGCTTGGTACAAGCTGTCTAACGTTCAAAAATTTAAATTCTTCGGGTAGAATTCGGGCCGAACTCTGCCTCCCCAGAGTAGTATAAATAAGGCTTCATTTCTCTCTTTTCAAATCATCTTTCTATCTCGCACTCTCAATCATCTAAGCCTTGTACTACCTAAGCCTTACTCTTCCAATCTACTAGCCACAAAACTTCCTAAGCCCCAAGGTTCTCAAGTATGATTCAACTAGAAGTTTTTGTGCAAGAGTTGAAAAGAAAAGTCACTTGGACAATTCCAAGTTTTGCCACCTGCGAATCTGTAAGAAGTTGGCGTGCTCTTCTGAGTAAAGGCACGTGGTTGTACACTATTTCACAAATAGTGGATTTAATCCTGAGCTAGAGTTCTCAGGCCTGGACTAGTCCTCCATGAGAGAAACCAGGTTAAAACTGCTATATTTGCGTATGCTCTTCTTGATCTTTATTATTTCCGTATTCAACTCTCTGATTATATTCTGTTTGTGATAGAGTTAATTTTTATTTGGTGATTATCGACACAAACTCTATTCACCCCCCTCTAGAGTTGCCTACACGTTATTTCAATTGGTATTAGAGCAAGAACTCTATTGTTAGGCTTAACATCCTTAGAGTAGATTCTTGTTTATTTGTGTATGGCATCGTATTCCTCCTCCTCAGATAAAGAGGGTTTTACTTCTAGTAGCATAGAGAATCATGTTTCTTTTAAATACAAGAAATGCTCTAAGTGGAAAGCCATGGCTAACCAATCCCTAAAGATTGTTAAGGCTTTTCTTCTACAAATGAAGAACTTTCAGAAAAGGTTATCCATTTAGTAGAATCTAATAAGTTTTTGAGAAATGAAAACAATAATTTATTATCTAGACTTGACTCTCAAAACTTATCTTGTGTTTCTTTAAAGAGTTTGAATAATTCTTTAATTTTGAAAATCAAATCTCTTTCTTCATTAATAGAAGATCTTAAGAAGCAAGCACATGAGCTAAATCACTTGCATGATTCTTCTATTGACTCTTTAAAGAAACAAAATGATGATTTTATTTCTAGAATTACTTTATTTGAAAAAGAGAATTATGCTTTAAATGTTAAATTTGATTCTCTTACTTGTTTGTATAATGATTTGCTATTAGAACATGATATTCTTAAGAGCCAAATCCAAGCATGCTCACTCTAAAGATATTTATTATTCTAGTATGTCACATGTTCATAATCATGCTCATTCTGATACATGTACAGACACTAGTATTAGGTGCTTCTATTGCTCTTGCATTGGACACATGAGTGTAACTTGTCCTATTCGTAGGAGTTCTTCTACCAATGATAGAGTAAATAGTATATGGGTCCCTAAATCTAATAAATGTGGATCCAAGTTTATTTGGATACCAAAGTCTTCTCCTAATGTTGTAGGTGGAGCTTCTTGTATCGGGATATAGCACTTAGGAGCGTGTTGGTGGTTACAAAGCTCAAAGGTCATCTTCCAAGAAATTGTACCAATACAAGTGTGGCCACTAGAGCCACTTTGGTATATGCTAAACGATTCTCTTTAAATGGTTTATATTTGTTGAATCTAGCATGTTTCTCTTGATGTCTTGCTACTAGATCACATTGATATCCTTTAGTTTCTTATTATATAAATCAATGTGAGATATAATACTAGCATGCTTAGTTAATTTTCTTATTATTTCTTTTATCTAGTATGACTAGTTACTTAGCTTAAATGATTAGTTCACACTATGTAATTTATTACTCATTTTCTATTAGTGTGACACATTTATATATGCATGCTCGTTATTCTTAATCCTTATTTATAAAGCATCCATATCACTCTTGTCCATAGGACCTTGATTTTGATTTGAGTTAATATGATTTTAACTCTTCGCTTTTAAAAGTTTTGAGATAGTTACTTCTTGCCGATTTGTATTTAATATATCCTATTTATCTTAATCGGTATTTGTGAATATATGTGTTTAGCATAAGCTTCTTATCACTTGACAAGTATATACTTATACTTCCATTTTAACCTTGTGCTTACATAATATATTCATTATTGATTTTCATGTTTTATTTTTTATTAAACCTTTTATGAATCAATTATGTATTTGCCTAATAAAGGCTATTTATACGTGCTTTTGAATTTGTGATAGTTTTTCAAACATTCATTAAGAATTCATGACTATATTCATTAAAACTTCATTTACATGTAGATCATGTATTTATTATATTGGTATCTATTTTTGTATAAATATCTTTATGTGGGCATAGAGTTAAGCTCAAGTTTCATATTATTTTGAAGAGTATCTATTCTTACTTGTGCTTACCCCATACTTTAGTTATTGATTCTTTTGACCAAATTTGTGTTATCTTTTCTTGAATCAATTAGCTTCTTCCTTAAAGCTTTCTTTTGATAATATCTTCTTACCTCTTGGGTGACTCTATGGATACATGTCTATTACTTGATTCTTGAATGTTTTCATGTATGCCTATTTGATATATATATACATATATATATATATATATATACATATATATATATATATATATATATATATATATATATATATATATATATATATATATATACTTTTATCTATGTGATTCCAACTGTTGATATTTATTTATTCAATACCTTTAAGTTGAATGTTGAGAGAAAATATTTATTAGTGTCTTGTTCATGACTTTTATGGAAGTTCTTTTAAGAATTGCTTGGTTTTGTGCTTTATCTTACTTGTTAAAATCATCGTACTTATTAGTGCACATTTTGAGTATGTATCTTCTATATTTATTTCCATAAGTGCATTATGAAAATATTTGTTTTGAAAATATTCTTAGCAAATTTTGATGATCATTCTTTCATTATTATTTGGATATTTACCTTTATTATACTTAGGGATTTTGAATTTTGATATTGTTGCATGATACTGCATATATTCTTTTAAATCTAAATTCTTAAAAGTAAAGAACATTTTGGGAACAAGCCGAAAGGGTTCTTCTGTCATACAGGTGTAAATAGTCTGAAGCGACACGGTGTACTAGTCTTCGGACTACCGCTAGCTGGGAACCGGCCCCTACAGATCACCCAAAGTGATCAATACTTTATAGACTTAAGATTTATTAAGGTCTATTTGCAACCATTATCTAGTTCTGGATCCACCCCTAAGTTCCAGAATACATCATCATATCTAGCTATAAATATTTTATTATTATTGCCCAATGATGTTTTTGTAGCACATGAGAATACATGTAATTGATATATGATACTTCTCTTGCTACTATGGTTTGAGCTTATGTGTTGAGATTTTCTATTTCTAGAGAATACACTTATTTCATAATGGCTATAATTTTTTATTCTCTATATCAATCTATTATTTCATTATCTTGGGTTAATCTCAAAACTTGGCAAAGAGATTTGTTATATTGTGTTTTCATAAACATCTCTTTTGTCTTTTACTTGCACTACCAAAATACAGGCAAATAGCGACTGAATTATTAGCGACGGCTTAATCAATCGCCAATTAGCGACCAACAAGCGACTTACGGGCGACAGATTATTTCACTTAAATTTTTTATAAGTTTAGCGACGGATCAGCAACCATTTAGCGATGGAGTATGTCAACCGACTGATTAGCGACAGATATATACGTCGCTAAGCTGCTGTAAATGTTGACATTTTCATGTAGCAACGACCTAGCGACGGCAAATGTCCGTCGCTAAGTTGCTGTAAAAATTTGAAACTTACTTAAATTTCAAAAAATTTCCAATCTCTCTCTCACTCTCAAAATCCTTCTCCCTCCTCCCCGCTCTCCCCGCCGACCGACGATCACCCCCACCCCCCCATCGACTGTGGCCCCCTCCGGCGACCCCCTACGGCGGCCCCCTCTGGCGCCCTCCCCCACTCCGCCCCCCTCCCTCTTCTCCTCCTCCGATCGAACCCCCTAACCACCCCCTCTTCTCCTCCTCCGTCGAGCCCCCACCTCCGGCATGCTCCCCCACTCCGTCCCCCCTCTTCTCCTCCTTTGAAACCCTGTACACGCTCCCTCTATTCCTCCTCCGTCGTGGCCCCCTCCGGCGACCACCCCCTCCGGTATCCCCCCCTCCGGCACCCCCCTCCGACGTCCCCCCTTCTCCGAGATCCTCTTCGTGACCAACGTCTTCAAGGTCCGAAACCCTAAACCCTAATTTGTATTTATTTTTATTTATGTTTTGTTTGTGTTTTCTCAACATGTTCTAGGGTTTCAATTTTAATTTCATGTTTGAAATTTATCGGTACAGTAGTGGGTATAGTAGATAAATAGAAATTTATCGGTATAATAGTTTTAGAAATTTGACGGGACACGGACACAAAATAAATAGGTTTGTTTTATGAGATATATACTTGAGTATCAATTTGATACTTGAGTATCAACGTGATACCTAATTATACTAGGTTTGTTTTATGAGTGAATGTACGTGAGGGGTACATCTTACCAAGTTATACTAGGTTTGTTTTATGATACCAAGTGATATATAGCATCTTAATTCTTGGTGCAGAATCATTCATGTGGATTAGAACAATGAGTCGATACTTACTTGACCATTCGTGGATGTACAATCGGCAACATGAGAGTATGATTCGCTTGACGGACGATTTTAAGGCGGGCCCTAAACCCTAATTATGTACAATCGGCAACATGAGATATATAGTTTTAGAAATTTGACGGGACACGGACCCTAAACCCTAATTGATTGATCAATGCGATATATACTTGAGTATCAATTTGATACTTGAGTATCAACGTGATACCTAATTATACTAGGTTTGTTTTATGACTGAATGTATGCGAGGGGTTCGTCATACCAAGTTATACTAGGTTTGTTTTATGATACCAAGTGATATATAGCATCTTCATTCTTGGTACAGAATCATTCACGTGGATTAGAACAATGAGTCGATACTTACTTGACCGTTCGTGGATGTACAATCGGCAACATGAGAGTATGATTGGCTTGACAGACGATTTTAAGGCGGGCGTCGAGCAATTTCTCATATATGCAAGTACCCATGCCGATTTCATGGACGGAAGGCGCATAAAGTGCCATTGTGTCAAATGTAAGAATATACCATTTAGAGAGGTGTCACTCGTGAGAGAGCACTTTACAAGAAGGGTTTCATGCCGAACTACAACGTGTAGATTAATCAAGGAGAATCTCCGGCTTCGCAATCTCAGTCCTTCTTCAATACCGAGGTGAAAGATTCTACTCTCGGAGATCATTTTGAATATCGGCAACCAACAAACTTGGCACGTGAGATGGTATTAGATTTTGCTGTGGCACGTGAGGATCCGAATCTTGATGCAAAGGAGTTCTATGATATGTTCAAGCATGCTGATACTCCGTTATATCCGGATTGTGATTCTCATTCGGTATTATCGGTGGTGATGCAGCTGTTGAACCTTAAATCTGATTTTAACTTACCGCAAGAATGCTATGACCGAATAATTCAGCTTGTAAGAGAGTTGTTGCAAAAAGGATCAAATGATTTGCCTGAAAGCTTCTACAAGTCGAAGATGATGATACGGAAACTCGGATTGGGTTACCAGAAGATAGACTGCTGTCAAAATGGTTGCATGCTATACTACAAGGAGAACATTGATAAAGACAAATGCATTTTTTGTGATGAGGACCGGTACAAGCTAATCCGGGACAAAGAAAAATCAATTGCCCGGACGCGGATACGCCCGTACAAGTACATGTAGTTCTTGCCAATCACAAAGTGGCTGCAGAGGATGTATATGTCTGCAAATACTGCACAACACATGACACGGTATAACAAAGAACGGAAGATGGATGAAGGAGAATTATCTCATCCTGCCGATGGAGAAGAATGGAAGCATTTTGATCGGTGTCATCCTGATTTTGCTGCGGAGCCTAGGAATGTTCGATTGGCTTTATGATCTGATGGATTCACTCCATTCGGACAGTCGGGGATGCAATACTCTTGTTTGCCGGTGATTTTGACCCCGTACAATCTACCAACTCCTTACATGTTCCTCACACTTATTATACCCGGTCCAAGAAATCTAAAAAAGAACATCGATATCTACTTGCAACCGTTGGTGGACGAGTTGAAACAATTATGGCAGTTTGGCATCCAGACGTTTGATATATCGATGGAGCAGAACTTTTAGATAAGGGCGATGCTCATATGGACCATCAACAATTTTCTAGCTTACGGGATGTTATCGGGGTGGAGTACTCATGGTATTATGTCATGTCCGATATACATGGGGAAGAGTAAGGCATTCCGCCTTTAGAATGGAGGAAAGGCGTGTTTTTTTGATTGCCACCGCCAGTTTCTTCTTTCGTCACATTCGTAGAGAAGGAACAGCGATGACTTCAGGGCTGGTAAACGGGAAGTATCTCTTCCCCCATTGAGATTAACGGGAGATGTCGTTTGGAAAGAGGTTTGAGATTTACCGACTGTCATAGAAAATCCGGGATCAGGCCATTATATTGAAGGCTTCAGACAACATCACAATTGGACGAAACAGAGTATCTTTTGGGGTTTGCCTTATTGGCCGGACAATCTCATAAGAAACAATCTTGATGTCATGCATATTAAAAAAAATATTTGACAACATATTTAATATTGTGATGGATATTAAAGAAAAAACGAAAGACAATATTAAAGCAAGGAAGGATTTAGAAATTATTTACAAGCGTCCAGAGTTGCATCTGTCGCAAAGGTCCAATGGTAACTGGGTGAAGCCTCCAGCACCATTTACATTGAGTAGAGATGATAAACTGATAATATGTAAATAGATTTCAAAGTTGAGATTTTCTGACGGTTATGTATCGAATCTGGCGAGATGTGTCGATCTCAATGAACGCAGGTTGATAGGGATGAAGAGTCATGATTGTCACGTTTTCATGGAGCGATTACTTCCTATCGCTTTTAGAGAGATGCTATCTTCTCATGTGTGGACTCCGCTGGCCGAGTTATCTATCTTCTTTAGAGATTTGTGTTCAAGTAAGTTGACGGTGCAACATATGCTAGAACTTGAGGAGAAAGTTGTAGTGACATTGTGCAAGTTAGAAAGGGTGTTCCTTCCCGGCTTCTTTGATAGTATGGAACATTTGTCGATTCATCTTGCATACGAAGCACGTACTACTAAAATATGCTATATTAGCGACGTTTTTTAGCGACGGAACAAAATACCGTCGCCAAATATGTAATATAGCGACTCACTCCTATTGACATCGCAAAATGTCGCTGAATAGCGACGTTCAGCGACAGTCGATTAATTACGTCGCGGAATAGCGACGTTCGGCGACATATTAATAAATATGTCGCCATATATTAAACTGGTTGCGACGTCGACTGTTGACGTCTCTAACTTTTTTATTTAGGGCACAGTACGGTTTCATTTTTCCCCCTCACTCGAAAACTCAAAAATTTTAGTATTCCCTCGAGCTCTCTGCGACTCCCTCCCCCCCCCGGCGACTCCCTCCCCCCCCCGGTGACCTCCTCCTCCTCGAGCTCCTCCTCCCCCAATCCGAGCTACTCCTCCTCTCCGGTAAACCCTAATCTAACTCCTCCTCCTCCTTCTCTCCCCCCACACACACAGAGACACACACACACACACGGACACACACACAAAAGTGGTTGTAGGAACCACTTTTCCCTAATTTTTCTTTAGGAATCAGTTCCTTTTCCAAATATTTTCTTTGGTATTCAAATATAGGAAATGAATTACTTTCCTTTTCTAATGCCATGATTCCGTGAACCAAACATGGCCTTATAGTTTTTGAAGTAAAAAGAGGGTATTATCGACCAAACAAAATACTCAAATAATATTTCTATGAAAACAAAACTATTCTTAAAGGGACCTTGGGTTTTACTTTTCCATAATATTGGAAATATAAAACCTCTCATATTTTCCCCAATTCTATATATACATATACCAAACATAGGTAAGAAATCTAAAATCTATTTTCAATCCTCCAAAATGTGAATCAAAGGCCCCCAAAGGGTTGAGCATTATATTACATGTATTATAACACATCTATCGCCGTAGCTAAGGATTCTGAAATTACTTTCAAATATGTTAATTATATGACATAATGTATCAAGTGATGTAGTCAGAATTTTCATCTAGAGATGTGATACAGATACGTCAGAACGATAAATTGTGGGTCCACAAAATAATGATACTTTGGCGGTCCGAGAATTGGACAAAATTTATATTGTAGGATAAACTCGTCGTTGTGTATCAATGACGCAAGTCTCGTCGCGATTCGAACAACACACAAAAAAATATTATAAAATTTTAAAAATATCAATATGGTAGAATTTGACGGATACAAGCTAAATTCGTCGCGCATAGTCCATGAATTCGAGTACCTTATATTTTCACACGTCGAAAATGATCATATGCGCCTCTCGGTGCAATGGTTCGTGCCGGAATTGCCTGGATCAATGGGACAATACTCAACTTGGGATTTCAATTAAAACAAAAAAGTTTCAAATAGCTCACTTTGAATTTTAGGGCGACTGGTCAAATTCGAAGAGTTTTAGGTTGATTTATCAATTAAAAACAGAATTGTTACCAAGGTCGAGGTACAACATGCTTCGCAGAACTTTGGGTAGCAATTACAGAATAATATTTGCGCATAGTGAGGTTCTCACTCGCTGAATTTTTCTTTTATGTGTCGTCTCTTTTTTTCTTCCTCCTTTTCTTTTGTGAGTGTGTAGTATAGGCTTGAGTATGTGTCCAGAGGGTGTTCAATCGAGTGTCAGTCAATCTAGTATACTATTTATTTACCTCTATATCATACTATGAGACTTATTTAGTACTAGTTGTGGTTGTAATTAGTTGATATTATATTCAAGTCTTGTCAATAATGTCTTTAACTTTGTCATGGGGTCTTAGATATCGTTGTAGGTGACATTATATATATATGGTCTGGCGATATCGAAATTAATCTAGTGTGTCTGAATGAGATATCGGTTGTAGGTGACATTATATTCATGGGGTCTTTGACTTTGTCATGGGGTCTTAGATATCGGTTGTAGGTGATATTATATTCAAGTCTTGAAAATTGATGTTAAGACAATTTTTAACTTGACCCTGGCGATATCGAAACGAATCTAATGTGTCTGAATGAGATTGGCATCAGTAAGAATCGATAGCGTATGTGTACTCGTTGGATGCACAAGAACTTATGTGCGATATAGCATGGTTATTAGTAACTGTCCGCTACTAATGTGTGTCCCATAATAAGAAATAATATACGAATTTGTGCCTATTGGATAATGTGTGTCCATCTTTGCAGAATTATTTCCAAATTGATATGAATTACTACTTGCGAAATCGTTCATGGATGTACAATCGTCGTCCTGATGATATGTGTGGTGTGCGGGATGAATACATAGCGAGAATAGAGCAGTTCCTACAGTTTACTAAGGCGTTCCCTCAGTACATAGACGGCACCAAAATTAAGTGTCCGTGTGTGAAATGTCATAACGTGAAATATTATCCAGAAGTGGAAGTGACATATCATTTGTACTCGAGGGGTTTTATGCCTAATTACTATCAATGGACCGCACACGGAGAACTTGTGTCTTTAGCATCAGAGCCAGAGCCTTATGTTGAGCTGTATATGTATGCGGGACCTAATTTTGTTTCAGATAATCATGCATACGACGACGGGTGCGTGAATATGATTTTCGACGCTGCGGGGCCTAGTTTCGTTCATGATGCAGCTGAGGAGGCACCGAATGTCGATGCTGCAAAGTTTATGGAGTTGCTGGAGAATGCAAGGACTCCATTGTATCCTGGTTGTGAGGATCATTCACCGTTGGAGGTGGTTACAAGACTGTTGAGCATTAAGTCAGATTTTAACATGTCGCAAAAATGCTATAACCGAGTGTTGGAGTTGATTATAGAGATTTTGGCGGCGGGTGCTAAGTTACCTAAAGACTTCTATCGGTCTAAGAGGATGATGAAATCGCTCTAGATGGGATACGAGAAAATTGATTCTTGTCGCAATGGGTGCATGCTGTACTACAAAGACGACAAGGACACAGATGTGTACAGATTTTGTGGTGCTAATCGCTATAAGACAACTAGTCCAGGAAGGTCTACCGGTGCAAGAAGACTGACCGATTCAATGTACTACTTGCCTTTAACGTCGCGGTTGCAAAGATTATTTATGGTAAAAGAGACGGCCGAAAATATGAGTTGGCACATGCGAGAACAGATTGAAGGAGTGTTGGATCACCCATCCGATGGAGAAGCGTGGAAGCACTTTGATCGAGTGTATCCTGATTTTGCTTTAGATCCGCATAATATCAGGTTGGGGCTATCTTCTGACGGTTTTACTCCTTTTGGTCTTTCGGGATCCTAGTATTCGTGCTGGCCTGTGATTGTCACTCCGTATAACCTACCGCCTTGGATGTGCATGAAAACTCAGTACATGTTTCTAACCTTTATAATTCCTGGTCCGAATAATCCCAAGAGGAACATTGATGTGTACTTATACCCTTTGATAGATGAGTTGAATCAGTTATGGAAAGTAGGCGCTAACACGTACGATGTTTCCAGGAAGCAGAATTTTCAGATGAAGGCAACCCTTATGTGGACCATCAACGACTTTTCGGCCTATAGAATATTATCTGGATGGAGCACTCATGGCCGTCTCTCATGTCCATATTGCATGGACCGTACTAAGGCTTTCCGCTTGAAACACGGAGAAAAATCGTGCTTCTTTGATTGTTATCGACAATTTCTGCCAAAAGATTATCCGTTCAGAAGGAACAGGAATGCATTCCGTGCCGGCATTGTAGAGAAAGGTGATCCACCGCCAAGGTGGTACAGAACCACGATATGGAAGGAGATTAGAGATTTTCCAAGTGCTATCGAAGATCCTACAATTGGGTACAAGTGCGATGGATTTGGTAGAGATCATAACTGGACAAAGAGGAGCATATTCTGGGATCTGCCATATTGGAGTACCAATATGATCAGACATAATCTTGATGTCATGCATATTGAGAAGAATGTGTTTGATAACATAATTAATACTGTGATGGACGTAAAGGGAAAAACGAAGGACAATCCCAAGGTTAGGTTGGACTTAGAAGAAATATGCAAACATCCTACGTTGCATTTGATAGAGCAGAATGAAAAACAGTTCCTGCCGAAGTCAATTTTCTTACTGGACAATGAGGATAAAGTAAGACTTTGTCGGTGGATCCAGGGCCAAAAATTTCCAGACGGATATGTGTCAAATCTGAGAAGATGTGTTGATCCGATGGAAAATAAATTGACGGGTATGAGAGCCACGATTGTCACGTATTCATGGAGAGGTTAATTCCAATTGTATTTTGGGAATTCTTACCGCAGGCAGTTTGGGATCCATTGACGGAGCTTAGCATATTCTTCAGGGATCTTTATTCTAAGAAATTGCTTGTTGATCATCTAGAAAAGCAAGAAAAGGACATTGCGGTAATACTGTGCAAGCTAGAGAGGATGTTTCCTCCTGGATTCTTCGACTCTATGGAGCATTTGCCGATTCATATATCCTATGAGGCACGTGTTGGTGGACCCGTCGAATATCGATGGATGTACCCGTTCGAGCGACATTTGAATCACCTAAAAAGAAAGGTGAAAAATAAGGCACGAGTCGAGGGTTCTATTTGTGAAGCCTATATTCTCGAGGAGATCACAAACTTTTGTTCGATGTATTTCAAGCCTCATGTTGCAACTAATAGAACGAGAGCTTCCAGAAACGACGACGGAGATCATGAATGTAATAATACAATATTGAAGGTATTCAATGCCCCAGAAAAGCCATAGGGTAAAATGAAAAAGAGATATCTGAACGATGATGAGCTAAGGGCTGCTCAGGTGTATGTATTACTCAACTGCGACGATGATGAAGTAGAAAAGCTGGAGGGGTAAGTAACTAATACATCTACATTATTTTAATAGTGTTGATTATTATACTATTACACTAATTAAATGATGTTGTTTTCAGCATATTTAATGATGATGTGAGGTCAGGTAGGCCACACATAACAGAAGAAGAACTCGAACAAGAAATAAGGCATTATTTTTCCATCATGGTTGAATGCATATGTAAGACTTGAGAACTCTGTAATTACCTTTCTATATATGCACTTGAGAATGAGCTTAATTTATTTTTTCGTGGTATTTAGGTCGATCGTCCATACGCAAGACTTGAGAATGAGTCTATTAGAACGCTAGCCGAGGGGCCAATTTATGATGCAAAAATATGGCCAAGCTACTGTGTTAATGGGTTTAGGTTCAAGTCAACAACTTGCCCGATCAGAGACAACTTTGTGGAGCTCCTACTGCCCCTACGGTGCATCGACGGCACCGACTCCAGATATTGCACTGCCGCCTACTGCCCTTACAGTGCAGCTCACTCAGGAGGAGTATGAGTACATGCTATCCCAGATGCGCGGTAGGGGTCCTCAGTGATCCAGTAGATTTTTTTTATCATCTTTGTATGCATTGGCCCTATGGGCGCATTGACCGTTCTGTATACTGATGTTCATTATTATTTGACTCTGTTGGACATGTATGTTTGTTGACATATATGTTTATGATATTTAATTTGTTGGTATTTTTATTGAGTACATGTATGATATTTAGTTGTAGACTGTTATGATGGGAGACTGTTATTCATCTATTAGTTGTAGACTGTTATAATGGAAGACTGTTAATTATATATGATGATATCTGCGACGGGGATGACAAATATACCTATACTGGGTTATAAGCGATGATCTGATATAAAAAGAGGTGTTGTCCAAATTTTAAAAAAAATATAATGTGTATTTTTGTGATGATGTGTGTCTGTGTTTACAGTGTGTTTGAAGTACAGTGTTCGGAACCATCGATAGTTTTGATTACTGTTGTATGTTTTATCTTGGACAGAAAGAGCAACTGTCCAGGGTATATACTACTAAAATAAGGCAAATTAGCGACGTCATGATACGTCGCTAATATTGACAATTACGTCGCTAATCATAATTGGTGACGGCTTTAGCGACGTAAAGTGAAGGTTGCTTTTTAGCTAGTCGCATATGGCAAATACGTCGTCCTACGTTGCTGTTTGCGACGTCCCATCCGTGTCGCTAGGTCGTCACAAAGTTAACGACGTTGAGCGACGAGAAGTTTACATCGCAAGCTTAGCAACGTAGTGCGACTTCTTAGCGACGTTTAGTTCTATTGACGTGATGACGTGGCATGCCTGCCACGTCAGCAAGGTGGCGACGTACAGCGACGTCACGCCGTTAATTAGCGACGTATAGCGACGTCCACTTTCCGTCGCTATCCGTCGCAGACTACTGAAAAAAATTAAAAAAATATGATATGTATTTTTGTTATGCTATGTGTCTGTGTTTACAGTGTGTGTGAAGTACAGTGTTCGTACCATCGATAGTTTCGCTTACTGTTCTATGTTTTATCTTGGATAGAAAGATCAACAGTTCATGGTGCACTTCTCAGAGCTTTCTCTTCACATCCTTCACCTTCTCGGGACCCGTACGACGTCTCGAGAGAGTGAAAGATGTGAAAAGGAAGCTCTCAGAAGTATACCCTGAACAGTTGCTCTTTCTGTCCAAGATAAACACAAACAACAGTAATCGAAACTACCGATGGTTCCGAACACTGTATTTCACATACACTGTAAACACAGACACACATCATTATAAAAATACACATTATATTTTTTTTAAAATTTGGGCAGCACCTCCTTTGTATAGCAGATCATCGCTTATAACCCAGCGTAGGTATATTTGTCATCCCCGTCGTAGATATCATCATAATTAACAGTCTTCCATCATAACAGTCTACAACTAATAGATGAATAACAGTCTCCCATCATAACAGTCTACAACTAAATATCATACAAGTACTCAATGAAAATACCAACAAATTAAATATCACAAACATACATGTCCAACAAACATACATGTCCAACAGAGTCAAATAATATTGAAAATCAGTGTACAGAACGGTCAATGGGCCCATAGGGCCAATAAATACAAAGATGATAAAAAAAATCAACCGGATAACTGAGGACCCCTGCCTCTCATCTGGGATAGCATGTACTCATACTGCTCCTGTGTGAGCTGCACCGTAGGTACAGTAGGAGGCAGTGCAATGTCTGGAGTCGGCACCGTCGATGGACCGGGAGGACGTATCTGCTCCAGCTCTCACAGTCGCTCACCATGCGCAGCAAGGGTACTCACCATCCTCTGAGTACTCTTCTCAATCGAAGCCGATACCTGAGTGAGTGAGGCAGACATGGTCTCGGTAAGCGTATGCAAGCTGGCAGCTGTAGCCTGCTGCAGACTCATCAGCTCCTGTATACTGTGCTCGACCGTATCAGAAATTTGCTGCTGCAACTCGCGACGCAGCTCGTCGATCTGACGACGAATATCCTGAGCTCGTGACGACGCCTGCGAAGCCGGAGACTGCACACTGACAGAGGGGGCCCGGGATGACTCCGAAGCCAAATACGCGCCGTAGGATCCCGTACCGTAGTACGTACCCTTTTGAAGACCGCCAACGGCGATCATCCAAAGGTCATCCGACGATGGAGCTGTAGGCGGCTGGAAGTAAGTACCAGCCCTCCCTCTACTGGCGTACTAGCAGCAGCAGCCGCCTCCTCCTGTAGCCGAACAAACTCGGCCTAGAACAATGTTTGCTAACGTGTAAGTGTTTGCTAAAGTCTATATTGATATCAATTTTCCTGTTTTCTAAATTATCGTAAGTCAATATAAAGTAGAACGTACATATGCCTGTATTGCCCTCTCGTCAATGAACTCCCCAGCCTTCCGATGGGTGACCAGGAAGACGGTCACCATGTTGGGGTCCTCACCCTTTTTTACTTGTTAAATTATATTATCTATTATTAGTATTAAATATTCTATCGAACTATATATAAATTAATGTCCGTCATAGAAAACGTACCAGACGACAAAAATGTTCTGTCATCGGAATGGAGCCACCACACCACTTATCGGCGCTCGACCGTGCCACCTTGGCCTTGTCAGACTACTCCTGGTACCTGGGCTCGCTGAATCTAGCCTTCATCGCAGTCCACTGCTCTGGCGAGATCCAACCATGGATCGGCTGTCCGGAGCGATCATGAGACTTCTGGTTATGGATCGCATCACGGATGAGCTTGCCTGCGACGGCAGAAAATTGGGCCTCGATCTTCGCCGCCCGGTATGGTGGATAGAAATAGGTCTTCCACAAGAAGTAAAATAGAAAAGTTGTATAATATACACAAATGATTATTAAAATTTAAAAATAAATAAATTTTTTACCTTGAAGTGGACGAACCAAAAGGCCTTCCTATCTGCGGGAGCATCTGAGTAGTTAATCCAAGGCCCACCATAGTTCTGCCTCAGAAATATCCCCAGCTGTCTCTGTACTGCAGGAGACCGATACCTGTACAATAATAATTCTCATGAATATATATATACATATAATCATTTGAGAAATATATATTAACTAATTAACTTACTTCGTAGGCCCGTCCGTCCAAATCTCCATATGCGTCTCGCCCGGGGGAGCGTATGGAGGGTCGCTCTAACCTCCTGCCTGGACAGGATCAGTCTGATTGCCGTCCTCTATATGCTCGACGTCGGCTCCCCCATGGAGTCGTCGGCAGGAGGAATGCTGGACGCGGGATTAGGAATGCTGGATGCGGGATCAGGAACGCTAGACGACGATGGAGGAGTCGCCAACCTGCTGGAACTGCCCTGTCCCGGTAATGGACCGGGAACATAACGGTACAATGGCGTACTCGGAGATAAGGATGAGGGTACGGAATCTCCATCCCCAGCCCGAGGCTGACGGGACTGTCTAATATAAAATCCTCCGCGTCGTCCAGATGGTCTAGTCATACCTGATAATAACATATGACAATAAAACAAAAATACATATTTATATTATAGACATCACAGATTTTGAAAATATCATAGTCACAGATAAAAGTGTCACTAAAGTGTCACAGATTTATATGATAAAAGTGTCACTAAAGTGTCAAATATGATGATAAAACAACGTACAGATTTAATCCTCTTCTAAAAATTCATCTAGTTCGTTTAGCTCATCTTCTTCTTCTTCTTCTTCTTCTTCTTCTTCTTCTTCTTCTTCTTCTTCTTCTTCTTCTTCTTTTTCTTCTTCTTCCTCCTCTACATCTTCACTTTCATCTGCATCTTCCTCTTCAGATAATTCTACTTCTTCTACACAATTGGATGTGTAATGAGGAACTTCCGTCGTGTCCACTTCTACAATATTTGTTACAAGAGGTAGTTCATCCTCTTGATAAGCTATATCGTCAACCTCAAAGGTATTTCTAGCTTTGGTCTTGCATACTGCCCACCAGTCCGACCTTGTTATTCTCTGTTTAGGATAACTTGTGAAGTACACGAGCTGAGCCTGACTTGATAGGACAAATGGTTCATAGGCTTGATATCGACGCCGATAGTTTATATCAACAAGACCGTGCTTGTCTACTTTCCAACCTTGACCTTCAATCGGATCGAACCAATCACACCTGAATAACACAATCTTAGCAGGCTCTATTCCATAACTATATGTCAGCTCTACAATCTCCCGTAGTACGCCATATAAATCGTTGCCCGCATCAACATCTTTGTAGTTCGAAGATCTGATACACAAACAGCTATTTTTGGTGGAGTCGAGATCCACAAAGTTGTCTCTGATCGGGCAAGTTGTTGACTTGAACCTAACCCCATTAACACAGTAGCTTGGCCATATTTTTGCAGCATAAATTGGTCCCTTGGCTAGCGTTCTAATAGACTCATTCTCAAGTCATGCGTATGGACGATCGACCTAAATACCACGAAAGAAGAAATTAAGCTCATTCTCTATCAAGTATATATACAGAAAGGTAATTACAGAGTTCTCAAGTCTTACATATGCACTCAACCATGATGGAAAATAACGCCTCATTTCTTCTTCTAGTTCTTCTTCTGTTATGTGTGGCCTACCTGACCTCACATCATCATTAAATATACTGAAAACAACATCGTTCAATTAATGTAATAGTATAATAATCAACACTATTAAAATAATGTAGACGTATTAATTACTTACCCCTCCAGTTTTTCTTTTTCCTCCTCGTCACAGTTGAGTAATACATACACCTGAGCAGCCCTTAGCTCATCATCGTTCAGATATCTCTTCTTTATTTTACCCGATGGCTTTCTTGGAGCATTGAATACCTTCAGTATTGTATCATTACTTTCATGATCTCTGTCATCGTTTCTGGAAGCTCTCATTCTATTAGTTGTAACATGAGGCTTGAAATACATCGAACAAAAGTTTGTAATCCCCTCGAGAACATAGGCTTCACAAATAGAACCCTCGACCCGTGCCTTATTTTTCACCTTTCTTTTTAGGTGATTCAAATGTCGCTCGAACGGGTACATCCATCGATATTCGACGGGTCCACCAACACGTGCCTCATAGGATAGATGAATCGGCAAATGCTCCATAGAGTCGAAGAATCCTGGAGGAAACACCCTCTCTAGCTTGTATAATGTCACCGCAATGTCCTTCTCTTGCTTTTCTAGACGATCAACGAGCAATTTCTTAGAACAAAGATCCCTGAAGAATATGCTAAGCTCCGTCAATGGATCCCAAACTGCCTGCGGTAAGAATTCCTAAAATGCAATCGAAATTAACCTCTCCATGAATACGTGACAGTCGTGGCTCTTCATACCCGTCAATTTATTTTCCTTCGGATCGACACATCTTCTCAGATTTGACACATATCCGTCTGGTAATTTTAGGCCCTGGATCCACCGACAAAGTCTCACTTTATCCTACTTGTCCAGCGAGAAAATTGACTTCGGCAGGAACTGTTTTCTATTCTGCTCTATCAAATGCAACGCAGGGCGTTTGCATATTTCTTCTAAGTCCAACCTGGCCTTGGGATTGTCTTTCGTTTTTCACTTTACGTCCATCACAGTATTAATTATGTTATCAAACACATTCTTCTCAATATGCATGACATCAAGATTATGTCTGATCAGATTGGTACTCCAGTATGGCAGATCGCAGAATATGCTCCTCTTTGTCCAGTTATGATCTCTACCAAATACATCGCACTTGTACCCAATTGTAGGATCTTCGATAGCACTTGAAAAATCTCTAACCTCCTCCCATATTGTGGCTCCGCACCACCTTGGCGGTGGATCACCCTTCTCTACAATGCCGGCACAGAATGCATTCATGTTCCTTCTGAACGGATGATCTTTTGGCAGAAATTGCCGATGACAATCAAAGAAGCACGGTTTTCCTCCGTGTTTCAAACGGAAAGCCTTACTACGGTCCATGCAATACGGATATGAGAGACGGTCATGAGTGCACCATCCAGATAACATTCCACAGGCCGAAAAGTCGTTGATGGTCCACATAAGGGTTGCCTTCATCTGAAAATTCTGCTTCCTGGAAACATCGTACGTGTTAGCGCCTATTTTCCATAACTGATTCAACTCATCTATCAAAGGCTGTAAGTACACATCAATGTTCCTCTTGGGATTGTTCGGACCAGGAATTATAACGGTTAGAAACATGTACTGAGTCTTCATGCACATCCAAGGCGGTAGGTTATACGGAGTGACAATCACAGGCCAGCACAAATACTGGGATCCCGAAAGACCAAAAGGAGTAAAACCGTCAGAAGATAGCCCCAACCTGACATTACGCGGATCTGAAGCAAAATCAGGATACACTCGATCAAAGTGCTTCCATACTTCTCCATCGGATGGGTGATCCAACACTCCTTCAATCTGTTCTCGCATGTGCCAACTCATATTTTCGACCGTCTCTTTTACCATAAATAATCTTTGCAACCGCGGCGTTAAAGGCAAGTAGTACATTGAATCGGTCGGTCTTCTTGTACTGGTAGACCTTCCTGTACTAGTTGTCTTATAGCGATCAGCACCATAAAATCTGCACACATCTGCATCCCTATCGTCTTTGTAGTACAGCATGTACCCATTGCGACAAGAATTGATTTTTTTGTATCCTATCCAGAGCGATCTCACCATCCTCTTAGACCGGTAGAAGTCTTTAGGCAACTTAGCACCCTCAGGCAATATTTCTATAAGCAACTCCATACGACGGTTGTAGCAATCTTGCGACATGTTAAAATCGGACTTGATGCTCAACAATCTTGTAACCACCTCCAACGGTAAATGATCCTCACAACCAGGATATAATGGAGTCCTTGCATTCTCCAGCAACTCTATGAACTGTGTAGCATCGGCATTCGGTGTCTCCTCAGGTGCATCATGATCGTCCGGATCGAAACTAGGCCCCGCCGTGTTAAAAATCATGTTCACCAACCCATCGTCGTAAGCAGCGTTGTTGTGGACATCCACATAAGACTCATACTCCGATGCTAAAGACACAAGTTCTCCGTGCGCGCTCCACTGATAGTAATTCGGCGTGAAACCCTTCGAGTATAAATGATACGTGACTTCCACTTCTGGATGATATTTTAAGTTGCGACATCTCACACACGGACACTTAATTTTGGTACCGTCCATGTACTGAGGGAACGCCTTGGCAAACTGCAGGAACTGCTGTACGCCCTCTATGAATTCATCTCGCACACCGCACATGTCATCAGGATGACGGTTGTACATCTACGAACGATTTCCGTAAGTAGTAATTCATATCCATATCCAATTGAGGATAATTCTGTAAGATAGATACATGCACATTGCAGTCAGTGAATAAATGTTAAGACAGTTTAGATATGGGTGCACAACATAAACTGTTCATTCATTCCACATATTACAAACAAAGAATTTGAAGGAAGAAACAAAAACAACTGTGTTGGGACTAAAACAACTGTCTTGTGTCAAAGTGTCGTATCCGATAGACCGATACTAATCCGATACGGTTGATACTAATTCGATACCGATTCTGATACTCATCCCAACTGTCCAATATCGACCCTTTGGGTCTACAAGAGTTACTTCACCCAGTTTGTCAAGAAAGGTAAAACTTTTTAAATTAATATCCTATAACTTGGCCTTTGGCCTGTGCTTGAGTAGTATCCTAACTCAAACTATCTATCCTAACTAATAAATTAATATCCTACTTTAACATCTACTAACTCTCATATTCCTTCTAACATAAACTAATATCCTAATCTAAACTAACCCTTTAACTGAAACTAATATCTAAACAATGCTAATCATGAACTAACCACCTAACCTGGAAGTCCACACTGTTCAAGCACAGGCCAAAGGCCAAGTTATAAGGCAAAATGCAGGCAACTGCCTGTAGCTACAAGGCAAAACCAAATGTTGACGGTATATATAACGTCAACATTTAAAAAGTTTACTTGTCTTGACAAAGTGAGTGAAGTAACTCTTATAGACCGAAAGGATACTCTATACACTCTATGTAATATGATATACCAATCATACCTACACTTCTAGGATACTCTATACACTATAGTAATGAATTGCCCTTACTAATGATGCTCTTAGGTAACATATTTAACAGATGAGATTTTTATGTTGCACTTACATATTTGTAGCTATAAACTGCTTGAGCAACAACATATAGGTATGGAAATTGGTATCAGACTATTCCTATGAGTATTGGTATCGACGATATCAGTAGTAGACTTACTAGCTAGGGTTTTGGTCAAAACCAATTATTTTCAATTTTTCTTAGAGGATACGCTTCAAAGGACAACGTACGTGATCAGTTTAATTAGCTCACCGGATAAAGGGAATGACCAAAAAGTCAATATTGCTGACCACCTCTGCTAATTGCTACTTTTGATTGCCAACCACATTAATAATAATAATAATAATAATAATAATAATAATAATAATAATAAAGTCAACACACTAGACTATACTAGACTACACTTTACTTACACCTCTAGATGACTTTGGCTCAAACCAGCCAAAGCTAGTTGAACGAGAGCTCCAAGAAAAAATGGCTCTCCTCCCACAAACCACAATGGAAACTATTCTTGAATAATGTACACTATTCATTTGGGACTATTCCAGGTGTCCAAATTATAAGCAACCCTATATACATGATACGAATTTCCAACATATGACATTCATCCATAGCTACTGCTTAATTATTTCATTCGGGGTTCTATTATGTGTGAAATGCAAGACGCAAGTTACATTCCAGATGGACTTTTTTTATATCAAATTGGCGTTTCTAAAACACTAGTCCAATTGGAGATCTCTAAGAACATTTGAGCATACATGATTAAACAAAATTGTAGCCCGAGCTATTCTTAGACTCTAAATTGCATTCTACAGTACTCTGAGAGTGTGACTGTGCTCTGGTGTGGTATTTATTTGGAAATAAGATGTCGCCAAAACTTCAATATGAATTCTTAGAGGAAAAAAAGTGAATCCTTGAATTGGTGGAAGAAAACCAACTATTTTCCATTTTTCTTCCTCTTGAAACTTTAGTATTGTCTGATTGTGAACTATCAAAACCATTATATGAATCGGGTTTGAACAAAATTAAACCTAAATAAAACCCAAAACATGTCCAAGGGTCGTGTCAGTGTCCAAGGGTCGTGTCAGTGTCAGTGTCCAAACAAATGTGTCCAAGGGTCGTGTCAGTGTCGGCTCGAAAGGGGTTGTATGTGTTTGTGTGCATACAAATGTGTCCAAGGGTCGTGTCAGTGTCCAAACAACTGCACAGACAGTGGGTGTGTGCGGGGGTAGAGGAGGAGGAGGAGGAGGAGGAGGAGGGAGAGGAGTTAATTAGGTTAGGGTTTACCTGAGCTCGAGGAGGAGGAGCTCGACGGGGGGGGTAGGGGTCGCCGGAGGGGGAGGGGGTCGCCGAAGGGGTAGGGGTCGCCGGAGGGGGAGGGAGTCGCCGGGGGGGGAGGGAGTCACCGGGGGGGAATGAGGGGAGCTCGAGTGAAAATTGGAATTTTCGAGTGAGGGAGAAACATTATTAGTATGTGTGTATGAAGCTAATTTTGGATATGTGTGTATATGTTGTATTAAAACATTTGGGATACGTGTACATGAAACTGAGAATTTACAGAAAACACAAATACTGATACGTGTGCCTACTGTAAACTGTTGACAGGGATAAGGACTGCTGGAAACACGAATACTGATATTGTATTTGGAAACTATTTATATGACTGTATATTGTGTGTGTAACTGTCGACAGGGATGTGGAGTGCAGGAAACACAAATACTGACATACAATATTGTATTTAGGGACGGAATGGCGACAGAACAGCGACAGAAAACCTGGAACATTATAGGCCAGCGATGGAATAGCGACTGTAGTTTCCGTCGTTAAGGTTCTGAAAAATATTATATTCCAGTATAGCGACTGAATAGTGACGTAAGTTTTACTTACTATTCCGTTGCTATGTTCCTGTCCGACACCAAAAGCTTATCGGAAACATCTTAGCGACGTAAGTTTTCGTCGCTAGCCCGTCGCTACTCTCATGCTGAATTACGCCATGCGACGTCGGTAGTTTGTCGATAATTATAGCGACAGAGTTTTTGTCGCTATTACGTCGCAATTTTCAATAAATAGTGTGTCGCTAAATGCGTCACTAATCAGTCGCTATTTCTGACAAACTAGCGACTGATTTAAATTAGCGACACGTGATTTCCCTACAAACCATTTCCATCGCTGATATGTCGCTATTTGGCTTTAGCGACAGAAAAAACGACTTTTTAGCGACGGATTCCGCCGTCGTTAAAAGCCTTTTTTTTGTAGTGATGAGAGTCTAATTCATTTACTTGCTATCTTATACTCTTATTCTGCTTAACAAAGAGTATATAAATTATTTTGATCATTCAAATGTATTGCCCTTATTGTGAACTCTATGCTTAAGCATGTATCTTTAGTGTTAGTGACTTAAGATTTAATGAGCACATTATCTTGTTAATGGCATACCTCATTAATTTTAATTAGTTATGTAGCTTGCTTATTTATGATGTATTGATTAAGCTACATAATATTTGTTCACTTTCACTCATTTAGCTAACTTCTTGAATTTTAATCTATATGTAATATGCTAGTTTACAAAAACATGATTTATGAATTTTCTTTATGAGATTTATATTCTATTTTAGATACATATGTTTGGCCTCTAAATTAGTTTGACAATTTTTTTATTTAATCATGTTTCTATTAGGTTTGTGATTCATCGCTTTAACTTCCTTCCATACTAGTCATTGGTAAACATCTCTTAAATTTCTCTCATCTTTTGAGTCATGATTTTATCATATTATCATTTTTTGGAATAAATTTGTAATAATTTAAATGAGATTGACTTTTTTCTCTCCATATTTTCATCGATTTGTAAGATTTTATTATAAATATAGATTTCGGATTTTCTCTTGAAAAGATTCGTTGGATCATGTTTGATGTTATTGATAAATGATCCTAATGGTTGAGTAGTCCTATATTATCTAATTATGTGGTTATCAAGTTAATTTATTACTTTACTTTGACTACTCATGGATTATCACATATGCTCTTTGCTATTTGAAATCATTGGTTTCTCATTTAGTATTAGCAAGGTTGGATTATTACCCGTTGATGGGTACATATGTGGTAAAACACACATAGTCCATGCAAAGCAATAAATTGGTTTATTATTATTAATTAGATAATCATGGACATGATATTTGAGTTTTAATTTTCTTATATTTTTAAGCTATATTTTGATTTTCATCATGATTGATTTAATTGAATTTATTCCTTTTCATGATGACATTTTTCTTAAAAGGTAACATACATTGATCTATCATATTTCACTATGAGATTCTTCTATATAGGTTAGTGTATGTCATCTTTGATTACATGTGCTAAAATGGAATATTCTTTTGATTTTTCATCTTTAGTAGCTATTAAGTAGATATCTCTTCTTGACTAAAGATGACATTATTCATTTTATGATATTTTTATAGCCTTATATACATTGAGCAAGGGGGGAAATCAATAGTTGATTTACCCCTAGATCTTGAAGTTATTATTTTTTTATGCTATAAGTACTTTGGAACTAGATACGCATATTTTAATAGGGAGCAAATAAATTGGTTCAATTTATTTATACCCTTTAAAATGTCGTATACCTAGTTCATCATTGACCCATATTTTTATCATTATTTTAGAGATTGAGGTTATGATACTGTTATTTTTGTGAAAGGAATTTATGAGAGTATATGCAATTATTTTCATCATAGTATCTCTCTCTTTTATAAGAGTCATCTCATTAATATTAACTTATGTATCTTATCTTGATGACTATTGTGCTTTCTTTGATTTGGCTTTCCATGTATGCTTAATTGATTGGCTTTCCTTGTTGAAGACTTTCCCAAAATTCATGATTTTATCTATATTGGTAATAGTTTGAGGGAGAGCATTCAAGTCGACTGAATTTCTCTTTCTCAAATACTTTTCTCCTTTACCTTCATGTTTATCTAAATGGTAGTTATATATCATGATAAGGTATTTGAGTTCAAATGCATGAATTTTGGATAAGCAAATAGATTTGCAATAATGAGATCATTTTATATCGATTGTTCTATTTTTACATTGATCATTCCTCTATTTTGTTCCACTATTTATCTGTGGACCATTGTGATTATCATAGTTTCATTGATCAATGTTTCAAGTTTATTTATTTCAATTGATATATTTCAATATCTCAATTGATATCTTTTTTCTTTGATATCTATGTTTACAATTATCTTATCCCCATGATTTTTGACTGAAATCTTTTATTTCATAATTCTCTTCCAAAACTAGAGCAATATTTAATATCATACTATATTTTTGGATGTCTTTCTTGAATTTCATGTTGGTAAACTATTTTTTGATTATTTCAAAACCCTTTTAGTTTTACCAACTATTAGTATTTTGACAAGCTATTTTCTATTTGGAACTCTACATTTGGTATGTAGTTTCTATACTTGTCTTTATACACTTCTCCTATTGTTCTTCATTTAGTATATCTTGATCATGATTGTCTATGCCTTCCTCCTTTTTTACTTCTGCTTGAGTTCGTTTTATCTCTTATTACGGAGGAGCTTATTTTTGATCATGTCAAAGGGGGAGAAATAAGTTTAAGTTAGCATACAATCTTCTAGTAATATGTGTTATTAGTGATACATGCATCTATCGTATCTGTCTTAAACTTAACCGATTTGCCATAATCAAAAAGGGAGAGATTGTTAGCCCATTGATTATATTATATGTTTGAATATGGCTAATCAAAAAGTTTAACATAATGATGTCACTAATATTCATATACTCACTATCATGTTGCTACTTAAACTTAGCATTGTCCTATTTGTTCTATATCATATTGCTATGCTTGTATCATACTGCAACATATTTTGCTCGTCTAACATGTATCTGTAGACATGCAGTAAGCATGATCAAACATGATCAAACTAGGACATAGGCAATGAAGAATTAATGATGGTCCAAAGACGGCGTCATACAAAAGATTTCTCTGAACCGCCTAGCGACCTATCCGGGGCCTCACATCGGGGGTTCCGCTGCCCGGTCAGCGGATAGGGGTCGGGGGCAGCACCACCCGTCGGAGGTTCAGGGGCGAAGCCCCCGAAAGGTATTTAGATTTCCAGATCTGTTTATCTTTCGACGACTGCTGTCAATGAAAAAGTCGTCTTCAGGTCTGCTCAAATATCAGAAGAAAGGTGTCATCAAAGGGCTCTTGGTTTTTCCTTTTCTTCCAAGTCTGTAATCTTCAATTTATTGAGTCTAAAAGAATGTGTACGTTGAGTCGCACTGTGTCATCTTAACCCCTAGACATATCTCTCCAAGCTCTACCATACAAACAGACCAATTCCTGAACCAAGCCCAAGCTCCACCAAGCCAAACAAAGCCCAAAGGCCCAAAGGCCATTCTGCCACCTAGGAGGCAGAGTTCGGGCCGAGCTCTGCCCCCACACAGAGTTTGGGCCGAACTTTGTCTCCTGATTTCCAGCACCCTGATTTTTAGGGCCTGTTTGGTACAGGCTGTATAAGTTCAAAGATTTAAATTCTTGGGACAGAATTCGGGCCGAAATCTGCCTCCCCAGAGTAGTATAAATAAGGCTTGATTTCTCTCTTTTCAAATCATCTTTCTATCTCTGACTCTCAATCATCTAAGCCTTGTACTACCTAAGCCTTACTCTTCCAATCTACTAGACACAAAACTTCCTAAGCCCCTAGGTGCTCAAGTACGATTCAACTAGAAGTTTTTGTGCAAGAGTTGAAAAGAAAAGTCACTTGGACAATTCCAAGTTTCGCCACCTACGAATCTGTAGAAGTTGGCGTGCTCTTCTGAGTAAAGGCACGTGGTTGTATACTATTTCACAAATAGTGGATTTAATCCTGAGCTAGAGTTCTCAGGCCTGGACTAGTCCTCCACGAGAAAAACTAGGTTAAAACTGCTGTGTTTGCGTATGCTCTTCTTGATCTTTATTATTTCTGCATTCAACTCTCTGATTATATTCTGTTTGTGATAGAGTTAATTTTTATTTGGTGATTATCGACACAAACTCTATTCACCCCCTCTAGAGTTGCCTACACGTTATTTCACCTGAGATAAACCGCCCCACCGTTTGTCGGCCTTTTGAAAATTTAGAATCGCAAAAAAATGATGTTTGGACCTCCATTTTAACAGTTTTACCGTTTGTCGGCCTTTTCGAAATTTTTCGACGAGTTTTTGAAGGAATGTTGAAGGTTTGGAGGAGAAAACCTTGATTCGAAACTGAGCGGCGTATGGAAGAAGAGGAAGTATCGAAATATTTTTTTTAAGAGTAGGGTTCGGGGGTATTTTCAATAAATTTGAAGGGCAAAAAGGTTAGTCAGAACTCCCTTTATATTTTTGCTAATTCTGGGCACGTGATGAAATGTTATTTTACGGTGGTTTTACATAAAACTTTTACAATTTTTGGGAATTTCATAAATTTTCCCTAAATTAATATCAGCATATGCATTTACTTCCTCAACCTTTACTTGTATAACGACAAGAAAAAAAAGAAAAAAAAACTTAAATGAGAGAGTACAGTAATAAAGATGAGGAAGAGCAACTCCGGCATGGTGGCTGGCGCTCGGGAAGACGAAGGCGCTGGCGTGATAAAGGACATGGCACGACGGAGCTCGGTGAGGTCTGCGCTCCACCTGGAGGACGCGGTGGCTTGCTGCATTGGGCACGGCGCCGGCGACCGGAGGTAAGTGGTTTCTAGGGTTTGTGCTGGTTGGTGGAATCGGCCATGGTGGTTGACGGTGATTCTGGTGGCATTGATGGTGGTGTGGAGTTTGAGGGTTTTACTGGGGTAGCCATTGGTGTTGGGGGCGGAGGAAGTTGGGGGTGAAGGAGTCCTGGTGGTGCTGGAGGGGGTGACGATGATTGTGCTGGTAGATATGGAAGGTCGGGTGGGGTGGTGGTGAAGGGTGATGATGGTGGTGTCTCCGGTGGTAGATGGCCGGAGGAAGGATGTGGAGGCAGCGATAACTCAGGCGGGCCGGGTGCTTCAGTGGTGAACACGGAGTACTGGGCTCGAGAGAGTCACCAGTGTGGATGTCGGGGTGGCAGCACCTCAGGGGCGGTGCGGTGACAGAGGATTAGGGTTAGGGTTTAGGACTAGAGTTTGAAATTTGTGTCGTATCCTGCTGTAGAAGCATAGAAAATATGGGGTTCATGCGGATCACAACTGACCGCATGAGTATTTTGGGACAAATTGGTCTGCATAAAGAAGAGCCGCATGACAGACTCGGCATGCCCCTACGACCCATCTTTACTATCTCGCAACAAGACTGATTTGAGTCGCAGAAAGAATATTTACTTATGCGTTAAGCTTTTCAACCCTTCTGATGAAGCTGACAAACTCTGTCAAAATTGACAAAACTTACAGCTCTGACACTCTGACAAAAAGAAGATAAGACGTGATCAGATAAAATGTCATGTCACCAGACTAGACATAGTCATGCGGCTAGAAGGACTGCGACCCGAGCCGCATGAACCTTATGCGGCTCAATCCATGCGCTTCATACGGCCAAGGGTGACTGCAACCTGAGCCGCATGAGCCTTATGCGGCCCAGAATACAGAATCTATGCGGCTCAAAAGTCCCCAAGCTACATGCGGTGTAAGGGAGACTCCGACTTAAGCCGCATGAGTCTTATGTGGCCCAGCATGGACGAACACTGAAAGACCTGTGCGGCTCAAATGACTCAAGCAAACTGATCCTATCCTGCGATAGGACACGTGGCAGGCTGACCAAGTCTCAACCACCCAGATTTGCTGCAACAAAATCTCAAAAAGTCACCAGCTGGCAGCCAAAGAGCGTATCTTTGTGTGCTGTTGTAGCTAGGAGGTCACGTGGCCATCTATGCGGCTCAAGATATCTATCACTATAAATAGCAGGATATCACACCAATGCAAAAGACTGGCAACCTACGAAGGGAAAATTTTTCAAGAGCAAGGATCGTGTCAGATAGTCCAAGGAGTAAGGCAGAGTTGCTACACTTTTTCGAGCTTCTATCGTCACCCCCCAGAATCAAAACTAAACAATTGTACTTAGATTGTTTCCTAGGATTTCTTTCTAGGCTTTCTCTTGCACAAGCGAGTTTACAATCAAGTTCAATTCCTCTGTAAATCTTGTTCTTGATATTTAATGGCAAATACGATAATGACTCTGCTGGAGACATCTTCTCCTCTGATGAGAAGTTGGTGATGCAATCTGACGCATCCAAGCTGGATCTACGCAGCAAATGCTCGTGGTTTGTTTTGACCAACGAGCATTCGAAGAAATGCTCTCGGAAGGGAGCGCCAACCCGTCACAGAAGCGAGCCAACCCAAAGAGAACCCGCAGGACGTCGAAGCATAAAACTGTTGCCCCGACCAGGTTCTCGAAGAAACTCCTTCTGCGGCCCAAAGACGATGATCAAAGCTCTTCTGCGGCCTTGCTTCCGACCGCGAAGAACCCCACTATCCCCAAATCCAGTAAAGGAAAATACTACGATGCTGAGTTTTTGGGGCACGGGAAATCTATACGGACGGGAAGAGGCCGCAAGAGAGATAAGCAGTCGTATATACGACAGCCAACTCTGGCCGCAGGTGGATGTCCCATACGACAGCCAACTTTGGCCGCAGACGGATGGCCCATGTGGCAGTAACCTCTGGTCGCAGGCAGATGGCCCATGCGGCAGCCAACTGTGGCCGCAGGCTGTTGGCCCATGCGACAGCCAACTCTGGCCGCAGGCAGATAGCCCATATAGCAGCCAATCCTGGCCACAGACAGGGTGTCTCATGCTGCCCTGTTAGAAGCTCTGTGTTCGACCGTCTCTCATGCGGGCTCGACTCCATGCGGCCCATTGAGAGTGTGAAATATTCCAATCTGGACCCTTCTTATTATGCGCCTTCAGGTGCTAAATCAAAGAAGTCTAGGACAGTGCGGACCCAATAATCCCAGTCAACTGTCCAAGTTGCTAACCGTCAGCGGGCACCGTTAACTGTTATACGGGCTCCTGATGGAAAGTCGTATTGAACCACCCGTGTCCAGTCCCCCAGGGCTAAAGGACAGGGTGGGTCTCAACAGTCTCACTCCAACGATCGAGAGCAAGTGCTTTTACTAGCCTCGGATCAGGGAGCAAACATGATACCTACGTACACGTGTTGTAGCTCTCCTTCCCAAAAATTTTGAAATATTTTTTTATTAATTATTTTATTTGAATTGTGATTTTTAGATTTTTGTAAATAATTTAGTTAATTATTACGGTAGATGACTTTAGCCATGGTAGAGTTTTGAAGTACCAGATGACCAAAAATCGTGGCACGGATAGTGCAGTGGCGTGCCTTGACTAGTGTATTAGCCATGCCAAGGAAGATCGAGTCGTAGTGATGTCCTAACTAGGAAAACCAGGCTAAGTTGTGACATGACCATTATAAATAGTTTAATTATTCATTATTAATATTATTTGACGTTTAAGTGAACCGGTTGTACCAACTAGTCCGGATTGGGCCCGAACCAAGCTCAAGCCCGTGTAAGCATGTAGTGTGACCAAAGAATGTTCGTATCGATGTATTTTGTGTGTACATATTTTACCTTAGAAGCTTACTACATATATTTTGTAAGTTGTTATTATTATTATATTATATTATTATTATTATTATTATATGTATATATAAAATTATTTGATATTCAAAGGACATTTAAAGGTATGCTAAATGATTTTCTTAGCTACCCTTGTGTATTTTTGATAATTAGGCTAAACCCATATTTGCATGTTTACCTTGTTTGTTATAATGGTTGTTATTATTAATATTGTTAATTTATTTATAAAAATATTGTTTGGTATTTTGGATTAAATATAAATTAAACATTATTATATATAGGTTCATATTCCTATAAATAGTCCTATTGTATGTTGTAAGGATTTTCCTAATGTTAATGAGTATTATTCAGATACAGATATGTACGTATATATGTAGGACTATATATAGATACATATCTAGATATATGTATGTATGTATGTGCGTATATATATATATATATATATATATAATATTAAAAATATATTATTATATATATATCTATATATATATATATATATATATATATATATATATAATATATATAATATATTTTTTTTTTTTTTTATATATATATATATATATATATATAAAAAAAAAAATATATATATATAATAAAATATATATATATATATATATCATGTATGTGTATGAATATATAATGTATATATAGTTGTGTATGTTTATATAAAATAAATAAAAAAAATAATATATATTATAATATTATATATATATATATAATATATATATATTATAATAAAATATAATATATATATATATATTTATTTATTTATATTATATACATAACATACACAACTATATAATAACATTTATATTCATACACATACATGATATATATATATATATATATATATAATATATATATATATAATTATATTATATATATATATATATATATATATAGATATATATATATATATACACATATAGGCGTGTACGTATAAGATATATACGTGAATGTATATATACATGTATACATATATACTAAGCTTAGAGAACAAAAGAATTAAACTGCCCAACAGTAAAGGAAAATCACAGCCCTTGCAACCCGAGCTAAGGCCCAGCATAGCCGGCCCAGCCATTTCCCCCCTCCCAAACCTGAGAGCAGCTGCAACCCCAAGCACAGGCCACCCGAGCCCAGGCCATAACTAAAAGCCAAACAGCAGAACACCCTGTTTTTCCCCCCGCTCGGCCTAAACAGAAGCAATACCCGACCCGAGCGTATATGCTCAGCGCATATACATAGAGAGGGAGAGATCTGGAGAGGAAACCTAACCCTAACCAACGCACACCCCTGGCAACCCTGCCCCAGCCTTCGTGTGCCACCATGAGCCGTCGCGTGCGGCTAGGTTTACCGACAGACGCTCGTGCGCAGCACAGTAGAAGGCAGCAGCAGCCGCAATAACTAACCTGACTTCACAGCATAACTTTACGATGACCGATTGATCATTTTCTGATCTTCAACCTCTGGTACGAAGTCAACTTATACGCCTCTACATTCTTTTAATTACTTTATACATAGATACGCTAGATCGGCCAGAAAATCGATGCCAAAACTGGCAAATCACTGTTAAAAAATAGGACAGTTTCGTGGACCAGCACCCAACTTTGAAGGCCTTTTTTTTGGTCGAACCTTTGATCAAATTAGAAATCCACCTGAGGCATTTATTAACAACCTATAGGGCTAGAAAAGTCCAGTAGGAGGTTTGTAAAATTTTACATTGTACAGAAAAGTATTCAGATGTAAACTTGGTCAAAAACTTGTTTTCAAAAACATAAAATTCATCCGATACAACGTGCTTCCCGTCAAATCGGGCGACGTGGTCGTGAACCAAAAGCATCAAAAGGTGTGTATCGGCTTCACGGACGTGTGGGCTTTGACGGAATTCAAATTGGTTGCGTGTGCGCGACGAATTTGATGCGTATCCGTCAAAATTTACCGTATTGGCCACTTTGCAAAAACTCTAATTACTTTGTCTACATTCGTCAGATCGAGACAAAACTTGCACAAATAGGACCGTATCATTTTTTTGGTCATGTATACCAAGTTTGGTCCAATTCTGAGACAGTTGATCGGATCGCCGTTTCGCAGGCCCCACGATCTAATTCAACGGACGATTTGTGCACGGCCCACCGGAATCCAAAATTGGACATACTGTTGGGTTCATATCATCAAAATAAATCCGTAGACATGTAGTTTGACGACTTTAGAGACCATTGATCCTGGCATATTTTTTTGTGCAAAACGGGTCCAACGACGGACATCGTTTTGGCCCAAAATTACCATTTTGCTCCTGTATCCAGAATTGGACTTAAGGATAGGCAATCCTAGCTAATTTGACTATTCTGAGAATGTTGGCAATGTCTATTTCAGCTTTCGGAGACAGTTGTGATGATTTAGACTTTATGGCTTAGTAGTTGACTATATTCTGTGGGATCTGCGTGCAAACTTCAGGCAAGATACCTTGCCTCCCTCTATAGTTCATTTTCATGCTTATAGTTCTTCTGTTTTAGTATGTTATCATTTAGTTACACTTATTGATATGGATTCAGATATTTTCTACATACCATGTTTACTAGTTTATTGCCTTGCTTGTATATCAGTATTTCCTGACTTGATAGCGTAGTTACACCAGGCTTGTCCATATTATGGTTCATGCTAGAGTTATCCTTACCTGTGTCATGACTGAGCTGTACTGTGTCTTCACCTGTATCTTGACTGAGTCGTATCTACAAGTATGTGTAATTGAACTGCTATTCCTGTATCGTTTCTACAACCTGCGAGTCCATAATCGGGGCGATGGTTGACCATTTGTACCTGCGAGTCCATATTCGGGGCGAGGGTGTTTGTCTTGACCGTTTGCACCTGCGAGTCCACATTCGGGGCAAGGGTGTTTGTCGTGAACTAACCTGCGAGTCCACACTCGGGGCGAGGGTTAGTGATTAGTTCAAACCTGCGAGTCCACACTCGGGGCGAGGGTTTGGTATTCCATTGATCACTTGTTTACTTGTTCTTCTTGCAGTTCATTTATGCGTAGTTGATCCCGTATCCGTGTTCATAGTTACCTGTCAGTAGCCACTTGTCAGTTTCTGTTTATACTCTTATGCATGATTAAACTGTTAGATAGACATGTTTTTATGTATCTTGCTATGTCCCCTGAGGACCTGATGATCTCTTCAGGTAGCTGATTGCGTGGACTTAGTTAGCGGATCATGATGGTAGTGATTACACCTGCAGGGATACAGGTATTTGATTGTGATATTTCCTTATTATCCTTTCGTGCCTTATATTACACACCAGGATATATTCTTCTTATTTTATAGACTCATATCATTCTTAGAGTCTAATCGAACAATATGCTAATGGGCTGCAAACTATGACCCATAATTGTTCATTCATGTTTTATATTCTTATTGTGGATTGAGATATAGTGATGCCTTGCCATGATTTGGCAGTATACTATAGCCGTGACAGCGTTTACGTATTCAGGTTGGGCTGGAGTCCGCTCGATACGTAGCTGGCTTGCTCACGAGCTCGCGTCCGAAAAGTGGGTACGGGTCGTGACAAGCTTTTTTGGTGGCCCATGCAGGTCAGAGCATATTGTATCGGTTACATAACTGTACTGATACAAGACTGCGACTATGACTAAACCTTAGGAATCTCAATCCACACTGCCTTAAAAATTCTCCTAGAAAATTTCTCTACGCCCTAATTTTATATGTATTCTCGATTATTCTTCCTTGTTTCTGTACCATTGATTTCCGTCCCTTCATAGTTCGGGGTGACGAATGATCGTGATGCTTAGAATTATCAGAAATTCTTAAGTTATAGTATAATATTGCTTGATTTTTGAATATTTGGTTGTTTGATAGATATATAGGAATTATAGATGCCAGATGTCTTAGATATCTAAAGATAATGACTCTAGCAACTTGGTGGAAGGTTATAAAGTTTTAGTGACATACCTTTGAGGGAGTAGCGTGACCAAAGGTGGGTAGAAGTCCTCGAGGTTTCATAAATAGAAACGGCTAGGAGGAGGATATAAACTATTTTTAAGGAATTAAAAATTTAAGGAGATCAAGGTTAAGGTAGACTTTCTTTTTGAATTTTAAAGAATAACTATGAATTAGAATTTCGAGGACGAAATTATTTTTTAGGTGGGTAGATTTGTAGCTCCCCTTTCCAAAAAATTTGAAATATTTTTTTTATTAATTATTTTATTTGAATGGTGATTTTTAGATTTGTAAATAATTATTTAGTTAATTATTACGGTAGATGACTTAGCCATGGTAGAGTTTTGATGTACCAGATGACCAGAAATCGTAGCACGGATAGTGCAGTGGCGTGTCTTGACTAGTGTATTAGCCATGCGAGGAAAGATCGAGTCATAGTGATGTCCTAACTAGGAAAACCAGGCTAAGTTGTGACATGACCATTATAAATAGTTTAATTATTCATTATTAATATCATTTGACGTTTAAGTGAACCAGTTGTACCAAACTAGTCCGGATTGGGCCCGAACCAAGCTCAAGCCCGTGTAAACATGTAGTGTGACCAAAGAATATTCGTGTCGATGTATTTTGTGTGTACATATTTTACCTTAGAAGCTCTACTACATATATTTTGTAAGTTATTATTATTATTATTATATGTATATATAAAATTATTTGATATTCAAAGGACATTTAAAGGTATGCTAAATGATTTTCTTAGCTACCCTTGTGTATTTCTGAATAATTAGGCTAAACCCATATTTGCATGTTTACCTTGTTTGTTATAATGGTTGTTATTATTAATGTTGTTAATTTATTTATAATAATATCGTTTGGTATTTTTGATTAAATATAAACTAAACATTATTATATATAGGTTCATATTCCTATAAATAGTACTACTGTATGTTGTGAGAATTTTTCCAATGTTAATGAATATTATTCAGATACAGACATGTACATATATATTTAGGACTATATACAGATACATATATCTAGATATATGTGTGTATGTATATATATATATATATATATATATATATATATATATATATATATATGTTTGCCATTGATTGTAAAAGTACAGAACAGTTTTATGGGAGGACTGAACTTAGACTCACAATACAAACTCGCTTGTACAAAGAAAGCCTAGGGACGAAAACCTAGGTACAGCAGTCTAAGTACAATTGTTTATTTTAGATTCTGGGGGGGTGACGATAGAGGTTCGGGAAAGCGACGGCCGCTCTGCCTTACTCCTTGGACGATCGGTATGCAGTCTTGGCTCGGAGAAGATCTGCTTGGCATGGACGAAGAAATGCTCTTCTTGCTCTCCTCGTGTTGCTCTCCTGGCTTCTCTCTCTCTGTGATTATCAAAAAAGGGGGAGCTCTCTCTGTATATCTGTCTCTCTTTTTTTTATTCTCTTATTGCCCGTGGTTCTTGCAAGGGAATGATGCTGGCTATTTATAGGAGTGGGGTATGATCATTAGGGTTTGCTAATGATTATTTGTTTGGAATGTCGGCGCTCCTTCAATCTATCTGAACCCTTGATCCTGATTACAATAAATCTAGGCCATTAATGCGGATAGCACCGTATCTTGTGAGAAATTAATGCTAACTGCTTTAAATCTTCATGATTGATTACGCCAATGTCTGATTGCTCACCACGTGTCCCATTGGCTTGATAATAAATGATATGCCCTGATCTTAGTAATTATGACGATGATATCAAATATACTTGTTGGGATTCGGTTAAATCCTTGATTGATTCGATGCCACGTGTTTTGATTGTGGGTCCTGCCCGAGCCGTATAGGATGGGCAACACTTGAACCGCAGGGAGATACTCTTCGTGAGCGGCATAGGATAATGCCTCATCGAGCCGCAGGGAACGAACTCTCAATGAGCCGCATATGCATAGTCTTTGCAAGCCGCATGAGCTAGCGTTGTATTGAGCCGCAGGGGCTGAGCTTTCAGTGGGCCGCATATGGCTGATTTCTGCTAATTATATAGGGTGACTTCTCAGTGAGCAGCATGAAGCTGTTCTCTATTTAAGCCGCATGAGATTTGCCACGTGGCAACCTAGGATTTCTGACGGATCGGGTCAGAGATCTTCTTCTTTTCCCGAAGAGTCTGTCATTATGGTAGAGCCATTATGACACTTTATGCCAGAGCCGTCACAGTCGTCAAATCGTGTCAGAGCATTAAATGAGGCCACTATTCAAAGGGCCAGCTGTAGGAAAGGATCACAAGGGGACACGTGGCATCGATCGAGCCGTATATTCCTGCTGAACCGTATACACTCTCGAGCCGCATGAGACTGAGAGTCTTCCTTTGAACCGTATAAGACAGCTCCCATGTGAGCCGCATGGGCTTCGTATCCGGAGCCGCATGGACCATTATTCTGATATTTTCTATGCTTCTACAGGACCCCCTTCAAAGTTTTCAATTTACAAAATTGAAACACTTTGAATAAGAAGCATGGTCCCGTTTATGCCGCATAAGTGTCCCAGCCGCATAGATTCATCTGTCCGCATAGGCTCTTTGTCACGTGTCCTGACCACGTATGTAAATCTTCATTAAATGCCTTTGATTCGTTTTGAATTAACGCCGTCTTTTTGGGGGAGGATCCCAAGGGTCGGTTTTGCCTTGACCGAAGAGTTTTGCCTTTATCTTTTGAGGCGACGCATAATCTGAGACGTCTGTTTGTTTTTATGGGCCTCTTTCGCCTATAAATAGGAGTCTTTTAGTCTCTTAGAGGTTTCTTTACCTTCTCTCTTTGCTCGAATTCCCTGTTGCCGTCTTTGCTCTTCGTCTTCTTCCTTCAACGATCGACAATGGCTCCCAAGAAGGCTGCTGCGTCGAAAGCCGCGAAGGGTAAGGCGGTTGCTTCTACGACGACTGCAGCGACGAACGTAGTCACTCCTCCGCCGGCTGCTGTGCATTCTATCCATCCGGACGTTCACCCGCCTATCGCTGGTAAGGGTCGTCTGAAAACCCTAACCGTTGCCATGGCTCTGCTGCATACTTTATGCACAAGCCGCATGTACGGGGCTTATCGATGTAACCGCATAAGCCTTTTGCCCCATGAGGCCGCATGAGCTTGTTATACTCGATCTGAGCCGCATATGTGTTTTCGATTTGGGCCGCATAAGCGTTGCTCACTTTTTGAACCGCATAAACTCGCTCGCTTGCATCCGCATCCGCTCGCATGAGTCTGGCTTCGTAGGCGTGCTTAACCTGAACCGCATGGGTCTATAAGCTCGTCTGAATTTGAGTTGACTCGGCTAACTCGGAGCCGCATGAGGCTATGATGCACCGAACCGTATGGACGTATCTAATGCTGAGCCGCATGAGGCTGTGACGACCCGAGCCGCATAGACTCAGATGATCTTTCCAATGTTTCTGTTTTTTGACTATCTTCTAACCTCGTTTCTTTCGTCTTTCTCCAGTGAATCTGCCCGTAAATCCTGCTGGGGAGCTTATAGTGGGTTCGAATCAATTCGCCCTGGGCGTGTGTCTTGACGACTTAATTAGGCGTGTGTTGAATCAGTTCCCTACTGATGAGCCTTCGGAGAGGTTGAAGGCCATTGAGGATCAGACCCTCCATTACCTCCGTTCCATAATGAATACTGGGAAGCTGGATGGAAAATTCCTGAAGCCTTTGTTCCTTTTTGGTGATGCTTTAATCATCAAAAATTCTCGAGTTTTAGAGATTTCTGAGAACTGAGATTTTTCTTTGGATGGGGTGGCAATCCATATTCCTCTCATGGAACGTCATAATCCTTTGTCATGGTTCAATATGGTGTTGCTGGACAGGAAGATGGTATGTAACTTAACTTCCACTCAATCAGGGATGTTGATGGGCAACATCCATTATAATCCGAATATATGGTCAGCGTATGCGGGTAAGGATTCCGTCCTCCGGTATATGATGGGTCCGGCCTCGGGCTCTTTCATGAATGTATACGGTCCCAACTTCACATTTACTCAAGCTGATACTTTCCTGAATCGGCTTGTTCGCAAGAAGTCTTATCCTGTTGGTAGGCTGGCACTGCCGAACTGGATAAACCCTACCTCTACGTGGGCCCAGTTGACTACTTGGGTTTTACAGACCTATGGAACATTCTTGCGGGAGGTGGGGCTTTACCATGCTATTCGGGGCACTTGTCACGGGCTTCCCATTAATAAACCACTGTTCGTAGCGCTCTTGGAGATGTATAGCCGGCGAACGGGGACGTTCTTTGCACCAGTAGGGGAGCTGGGGCTTGCTCTTCACGAGATATATACTGTCTCTAAACTTCCATAGGGGAATGAGCCTTTCGAGGTGTATACCCCGTCGAATGAGGAGTTCGAGGCCTTGGACAGGCAACTCCCGGGTTCTGTTGCGGTGTATCGGGAGTTGTTATGCCACCATAGTGCTTATCATCAGATGGCTATAAAAACGACGGATAGCTCCGAGGGGACCGCTCCCCATACCACATCCTGGATTAATTATCTTTTTGGGGTTGATCCTTCTGGCGAAGTTACTTCCCGAGCCCCTCGAACGCATGCAGAGGTAAGGGATCTGATGTCAAGTGTCAAGAAGTCGCGATCCAAGAGCGATATATTCGGGAGTCAAGCTGACTCTCTTAGTTATTTTCACTACGGGACCATACAGATGTCGGAGAAGGCACTTCTGGCTGGATTTTTAATGATATGGCTACGGAACTGCGTAGTCTCGGGAGGAGCAGGTTCTATCGAGAGGATTGGTCGTCATTTCATCCTCCCTACCGTTAAACTAGTATTCGGAGTTAGGCTGGCCCTCCTTCCTGCTATGGTGTGCAGCATACACCATGGTCTGCGAACATTCTCGTCTAAGGTTATTGCTCACAAGAAGACTTTGGATTTTGAGCGCGTAGAACTGCCCTTCCACTACCTGATGGGGTGGTTGGCGATGCACTACAAGTCTTTGCTGGGGCCTGGGATAGCGGAAGATGCTACAGCCGAAGATGCTTTCCTCTTCAAGTGCCATCACCGGTCTTGGGAATACAATACTATGCCAGCTTGTCGGAGGGCGCTGGCGAGAGTGGATGGGTGTGACCTCTTTGTGTCTGTTCCTCCTTTTTCTGATGAGGAAGTGAGAAAGGTACACCTTGATGGTACTGGACCTTCTCATTTTTTGTCTCCGGATATGCTTGCTTGGTTGCGCAATATCCGCCCCGCGCATCTGGTTTATCGCAACCGGGATAATGTGTACTTGAAGCCTTACCTACCTCGTAGGTTTTTCCGCCAATTTGGCTATAGCCAGTTGTTCCTTGATTGTCCCAACCCTTGTTTGGGTTTTGAAGGCAGCGTTCTTGACGGCGTCCGGGCGTGGAATTATTATGACGCTTATCATACTCGGGCTAGCTTCTCGGTTCCCGATGCTAAGGCGCCGAGGAAAATTTTGTACGTGGCTGCTTTGTATCACGTTATGGCGAACAAGCTTCCTGTTAACTTCAATCCGAGTACCAGTTTCATCGTAGGTACTGGTTTAGAGGAGAAGCCCAAGGGGGCTAAGGCTAGAAAGCAACTGGCGCTCCAGATTCCTCTCCCTGAATCAGAACCTTCCGAGTCGACTGAGGAGGAGGATGATAGCGAAGACTCCCTTTCTAGTGGGGGTGAAGAAGTAGCAGATCAACCGCTTCCCACCCCCGATGAATCAGCGGAAGACCTGTTGCCTTCTACACAAGAGGAAGTAGTGAGGGAAGAACAGCCTCCAGCTGTGTCTGGTTCCTCACGTAAACGAGTCAGGCGCGAATCTTCTGACAGCAGAGCGACCTTTTCCGTGAAGAGAGATGCCATTAAGTCTCGTGGATTACTTATTACCGAGAGGGGTGAAGGTACCGATGCTGCTATGGAGGTAAGACTAAGTCGGAGTTATATCTTTGTTGCGGTTTTCTTTCCTCTTGAAGATATGACTTGATCATTTTTCTTTGTAGGTGTCTGACGAACCAGGCTCTCCTGAACCATCTACTGCTCCAGTAGTTGACCCGGCCCTTGCTGCTTTGATTAGCGATATGTGTGCCGCGGTTCTCTCTGCGGGGGCTCTCTCAGCAGCGGCTGAGGACTCCCAAGCTGCTGAGGCCCTAGCCCGGGGTGACAAAAGTTTCCATGGGCCCGTCTCCGAGATTTCTAAACTTTAGCAAGACGACGCCATTCTCGGTACATCTCCTCCTGAGGATGTAAGGGCGGATGAGTCTATTATTCGTGACTCGGAGGCTGTTGGTGAAGAGGTTGTGATGGCTGTAGGCGAACCCCAGCCTCCACACTCCTCTATTGGTAAGCTGAGCCACATATTGACTACCGAGGGGGCTTATTTGCTCTATTAACATATCCTTAGGGTCAAGTCGATTCATGGTTTCCTTGGCCCTGCAGGTCCTGACCCTTCACCTTCTGCCGCAGATGTTCTCGGGGAAGGCCCGGTCCGCCATGATCTGGGCGAAGGAAGCATTTCCTCTCCTTCGTCATCGCATGTTGAGGGACATCCTGCCAGCTCTGGGCAGATGGGGATGGAGTTGGTGCTGGCCCCGGCCTCGTCTTCGGCTGCTTATACGGTTCCGGAGATCGACTTCTCGACTCTGTCGAGCATCCAAATTCTGCGGGCCGCTGAGGAGGAATTGGCCGATGTTCAAGCGTCCTTCCGTGCAGAGTTGGTTTCTCTTGTGGCAGGAGCGACAGATTCTGTCGCATCTTCTTCCGCGCTGCCAGCCACACTCCCGTTGACACCGGCTTCCTCGGAGGCTCTGAACGAGGTGACGCAGGATGTGGTTGACATCTTCTATCGTCACTTAGGGAGGGGTGTAAACGCTGCCGTGGAACGGGGGATCCCTTTTTCTCTGTCTTTGTGGGGCGCTCGGGGTCAAATCGACACTCTGAAGGGTCTTCCTGGCGGGGTGGGGTTAGTCGCGCTCCTGGAACCTAAGTTGACAGAGGCTGACCAGCTTGTGACCCAACTGCTGGCAGTACGGCAGGCTGGCTTGCCTGCTGCGATTGAACGGGAGCGGGGCTTCCTGGTTGCTGCTCGGGACAGGATCAAGTTCGCTCGAGAAACTGCCGGGCCGGCTGTGCAGGGGGACCTTGACAAGTTCTCCGTCTCCTATGACCGACTGGGTCGTCGGAGTCAGGCTTGTAGGGCCCGGGAAGAATCTGCCTCTCGTGGAATAGCTGACACGAAGGAGCGGATTCTCGCACTCCAGAAGGAGTTGGCCTTCTTAGAGTCAGAGCGGGAGGCTGCTCATGCAGAACAAGAGTCGATCGCTCGGGAGGCCGAGAGGGTTTCCCGATCTGCTGTCAACCTGGAGCGGGCCTTCAAGAAGTTTGAGGACAACTGGCAAGCCCATGCTCATCTGGAGGATGCGGCGGTGCTGAACCAGAAGGCGGAGCGTCGAGCCAAACAGAGGCTTGAGCGGTCGGTTGCCTTGATAAAGGACCGTTTCACGGTGTTATGTGCTCCAGAGCAGTGATCCGCCCTCTGTCTTCTTCTTCTTCTCCTTTTTTTTTCTCTTTTAATTTTTGTAAGGGGTGTGATCCCCGCTGATGTAGCCCTTTGATTTTTGAATAAATGAGCATGTTTCAACTCATCTTTTCTTTCTTGTACTTGCGGTGTTTATGGAACCGGACTTGCTGGGGGATTATTTGTGGACCTGTTACCCTAGGTGTACCTTGGCTTTAGGTACGGATAACAAGTTTGGATGTTTGGAGCAGCCATGGCAAAGTGGTCATGGGTGTTCTTGGTGTTGGGGGAAGGAATGCCGTAGAGCAGCTGGGCTCCCGGGGCATGGTAAGATGGTGGATTTATGCTAAGAAGCTTAGCAAGGGACATTTGTAGACCTATTATCCTTGGCGTACCCTGGTTCAGTATACGAATAATGGGATGAAAGGAAAACAATCACATTTGCTCAGAGGTTATGATGACAAGACAAACGTAAAGGTTTTATCGTAAAATCTTCCCGCTCAGAGGTAATGAGAACATGGCAGGGGAGACTTCACGGAAGCTATTTGTAGTAAATAGCGGATATTTGTGGTCAACAGAGGACATTTGTGGTCAACAGAGGACATTTGTGGTCAACAGAGGACATTTGTGGACCTATTATCCTTGTCGTACTCCGGTTGTGGGTACAGATAATAGGTTGAAAGAGGACCGGCATACTTGCTCAGAGGTAATGTGGACATGGCAAATATGACGATTTCTTCGACGGAGCCTTCCCATTCAGAGGTAATGAGGACATGGCAAGAGTGGGCTCAATGAAGAGTGGGTACATAGAATGACTCAGAGGTAGGAGAACGTGGAAGTCCTATGCGAGGGGGCAGTTTGTTTTTCGTGGAAGTAAAGACGACTCAGAGGTAATGAGGACATGGTCGTTTCGGAAATTGGTGGATCGACTACCCTTTTTGTGCATTGGGAGTGCGGGTAGTGGATCATGAGGGAGGATCTCTTCCAGGAAGAAAGTTCAGAGGTATAATCATACGTGACTTACTATCTGCAAGAGTGACCGGAATGTAAGTTCAGAGGCACCAGCCGGTACATAACTTGGTAATTTAGAATATTGAGGGATTGAGAGTTCAGCGGCACCAGCGGGTGCATGTCTCGATAATCTGAAATATTGTGGACGTGGGTTCAGTGGTACTAAAGGGTACATGACTCGATGAATTGAAATAGGGTGGATGTGAGTTCAGTGGTACTAAAGGGTACATGACTCGATAAATTGGAGAATGATGTTTAAACGTAGTATTTCTTCAGGAACTTACCGTTGACGGGCAACATGAGCAAGTCTTCGTTCTGTTTGGCGAGGCGGTAAGCACCGTTGGAGAACACGGCCTCGATGACAAATGGACCTTCCTATTTTGGCTAGAACTTGCCGACGGTCTTGTGAGTCATGACCATTGGCCTCCGAACTGCCAGCACAAGATCGCCCACTTGGAATGTTCTGATTTTAACCTTCTTGTTGAAGGCTCCTGAGATGCGTGCTTGGTATAGCTCGATCCTTTGCTGAGCTAGGAGGCATTTTTCATCCAAGGCCTCTAACTCTTGTAGTCGACGTCGGTAGTTATCATCCGTTGTCAATTGATAGGTGAGGGCGACGCGGAGTGAGGGGATTTGAGTCTCCAATGGGAGGATCGCCTCACTCCCGTACACCAGGGAAAATGGTGTATTCCCGGTGGCTGTTCGAACTGTGGTGCGATAAGCCCATAAGCATTCGCCGAGCTTTTCGTTCCAGTCACGTTTGTTGGAGGAGACAAACTTTTTGAGGAGTTTGATGATCGTTTTGTTGAATGCCTCTGTTAACCCGTTTGCTGCCGGGTTGTACGGTGTCGAAGCGACATTCTGAATGCGGTGCTTATCGCAGAACCGATAGAATGCGTGGCTTGCAAACTGTGGACCATTGTCATGGATGATCCTTCGGGGTAATCCAAAGCGGTAGATGACGTGATGCTTAAGGAAGCTGATCACGTTTGAAGTCTTAACTTCTGTGAGTGGGACAGCTTCCGCCCATTTGGAGAAGTAATCAGTGATAGCAAGTATGAAGCGATGTCCTCGGGAGAAAGGTGGGGTGATTGGGCCAATGATATCCATTCCCCATGCTTCGAATGGCCAGGATGCCACTGTCGGATGTAGAAACTCCGATGGTTGGTGAATGAAGTCTGCGTGGACTTGGCAAGCTTTGCATTTTCTGGCATAGTCTATCGCGTCTGCCACCATCGTGGGCCAGTAGTAGCCCATTCGGCGAAGGCGATCTTGTAGTTTTGGGCCGGGCTGATGGGCCCCGCAGACACCGTCATGAGCTTCTCGCATAGCTTCTTTGGCTTCTGTGTTCGACAGGCACCGGAGTAATAATCCATCATAGGAGCGGCGATACAGCATCTTCGTCTCCGTATCGTAGAAGAACCTGAGAGAATGCCGTCTGACAGAAGTAGCTTCCTTTGGGTTCTTAGCGAGGATGTCATAGACGACGAAGTCGATGAATGGTTGTCTCCAGTCTGGGGCATCATCGATTGTCTGGGCGGAATAACTTGCCACGAATTACACATTATTCTTGGGACAGACCAGTTCGTGGCCTATCACATCCACTGATTGGCGATCATAGTTTGGAACTGCTAGGGAAGCGGCAAGACCAGCTAGGGCATCAGCTTCGATGTTTCGGAGTCTGGGGATATGTTCGATGAAGAACCCCTCGAATGACGAGATGATGTCAATCGCTATTTGGTGATAAGGGATCATGTCTTCGTGGCGGACTTCGTACGAGCCCCGGATCTGATTGACGATTAGTTGGGAATCGCCGTATGCTTCAAGGTATTCTACCCCCAGTTCTCTTGCAAGTTGGAGGCCAATGACCAGAGCGTTATACTCGACCACATTGTTGGAGCAGGATTCTGTGAGGGAGTAGGCACGATTGATCACCAGCCCAGTAGGGGAAATCAATACCACTCCGTCCCCAACGACAATGTTTCCCTCGGGTCCGGTTCTTGAAGCGCCGTCGAAGAACATCCGCCATATATTATCGTGGGTGGCTGTATTCGAATCGGCGACCTCATCTGGGATCTCTTCATATATTCTGGATGACTCCGATCCTGGGTGGGCTGCCAAGAAGTCTGCCAGGGCTTGACCCTTGACCGCCTTCTGCGGGACGAAGATCATATGATAGGGGGACAACAATATTGCCCATGTAGCGAGGCAAGAACTGAGTGCCCCTGGTTTAGTCATGAGGACTCTGAGAGGGTTGACTCGGGAGATCACATGTATGGTTTGCCCTGTGACGTAGTGTCGCGTCTTTTGAATGGCGAACACAAGGGCGAGGCATTCCTTCTCCACAGCGGTGTATCGGTGTTCCGTCCAATCATCATTCGGCTGAGGTAATATATGGCCTGTTCGTGGCCTGCGTCGTTGTTTTGTGCCTGCAGGGCACCAAGGGAGTGTTCCATTGCTCGTACGTAGAGCAGGAATGGTTTTCCAGGGACCGAGGCCACCAAAACTGGAGGATTTGATAAGTATTCCTTGATGCTGTCGAAAGCACGCTGGCCTTCCTCGTCCCATACGAATGAGACTCCTTTCTTCATGAGGTGCGTGAATGGTCGGCAGCGCCCGGAGAGGTTAGAAATGAACCTTCTGATGTAAGCTAGCCTTCCTTGGAGGCCTCTAAGTTCGCGGAGATTTTTCGGGGGAGCCATCTCCATGATCGCCTTTGTTTTCTCGGGATCTACATGGATACCCTGTGCAGTGATGATGAAGCCCAAGAACTTCCCGCTGGATACGCCCAAGAACGATTTCGTAGGGTTCATCTTCAGATTGTAGGCTCACATCAGGTCGAATACCGTCCTCAGGTCCTGAAGATGGTCTTTCTTACGGCGACTCTTGACGGTGATGTCGTCGACATAGCATTCCACCGTCTTGCACAAATGTTCTCTGAAAATGATACTCATGGCTCGCTGATATGTAGCGCCTGCATTCTTTAGACCGAATGGCATGACTGTGTAGCAGTACGTGCCAATCGGTGTTCGGAATGATGTGTGCTTTTCGTCATCGGGAGACATCTTGATTTGATTGTACCCCGAGAATCCATCCATGAATGACATACGTTCAAAGCCGCATGTGTTATCGATCATGATGTCTATGATGGGGAGGAGGAATTCATCTTTGGGGCACGCCTCATTCAGGTTACGGAAGTCGATGCAGATTCAAATCTTTCCATTCTTCTTGAGGACGGGTAATATGTTGGCGACCCAGTCTGGATGTTGCTCTTCACGAATGAAGCCACTGGCTATCAGTTTGTTGACCTCGGCTTCGATCGCGTCCATGATGCCCGGGCGGAAGCGTCGCTGTTGCTGCTTGACTGGCTTTGCATTCGGCCGTATATTGAGTTTGTGGAGAGCGATGTCAGGATTTAACCCCGGCATATCTTTGTAGCTCCAGGCAAACACATCAATGTACTCTCTGACAAGTTCTAGTAGCGACACCCGTTCTTCGTTAGTTAGGCTTTTACTGATGAAAATCGGTTTTGGAGAAGATTCGCTGCCGAGATCCACTTGTACGACCTCATCTTCAGTAGGAGGTTCTCTCAGTTCGAACTGCTTTTCCTATTGTGCGTCCAATTGTTGGGCCCATGGCTCAAGCTCGAGGATTTCGGGGATGTCTTCGTCTTCCTCGTAAGCGTCGGTGAATGCCATGTTGACTGACATGACTTGTCTGAATACATCTTCGATGCTGGTATCCGAGTTGGAAGTTGGTGATCCGGTTGAATGTGACTGCCAGTCGCATTCTTCGTCTGAACTTTCAGGGGTCGTAGTAGGCGTTACATACCCTAACCCGCATCGAGTTTTGTTATAGTAGTTCCGTGGTTTGCCCGCCGGGGCTGGCGACTTCAAAGGTAATCGTCGCCCAGTGCCGTAGTTCAATCCTGGCGTCGTCTCTAGATCATGCCCCTGTTTCTGTATGAGATATTTGGATTGAGGGCTATAGAGATACAGAGGCAGTCTTCCAACATCTGACCCGAGGTCGACTCCTTCTACGGCGAGGGGATGCGGGTTGTTTGTCCGGCCGAAGATGATTGGGTGGTCCCCTCCCTCGATTATTCGGTAAGCGTCTTCTACTGGAGTAAGTTGGATAGCGGTGTACACATTTGTCATCTGTGTGTGTAGGTGAGTGCCTATACCGTGTTCCATAGCATACATTGTACATAGCTTATTGAGCTCAGTGTAGTTCAAAGATAACCCTTTATTGATGAAGTAAGGTATCTTTTCTAGAGGGATTACATCATCTGCGGAGGGAACATCAGTGTGGGCAGCCACATACTTGGCTAGCTCTGGTTCCTCTTCGGCTACCCTCTGTGTGAATGAAGATTGAGAGGGCGTCCTAGTTAGCTTGATCTTCAGAGGTTCAACTGACGGAGCGGAGCGTGGGGTTGTCGGTAGACTAGCAACCCCCAGTCTGGTACTCGATGTGGAGCGAGGGGTGGCTGGTTCGCTAGAAGTGTCAGACCTTGTATCGGGATGATGACCTTTCTTGGGAAGGCGTATTGTCAGTGGCCCATCGGAGGGATTGAGTTTCTCCGTTTGGGGTTGAATGACTCTCGGCAATCTGATGGTAAGTGGCCTTGTTGTAGGTCTCGGCACTTGGCCGGACCTTGGCAGCCGGATTCTCAGCTGCTCTTCCTGTGCCGAGAGACTGATTACGTCCTTACGCAGCGTGGCCGTAAGGGGTGCGGATTTGCCCGGTTTGCGAGCTTGGAGGTGGATCGTCAGAGGTTCTTCTGATCCTGTGGCCGCTTCGGCACCAGCTTGCTCATTTCCTCTATCAAGGTGCCTTTTTGACTTTTCGTATAGGCAGGAGTTCGAGTAGTAGGATTCGACCCCTTTGAAGGGATCGATGTCAGCAAATTCTGTCCTCACGAAGCCATTCTTGTCGACATACTTAAAGCATTGGTACAGTGTGGAAGGCACGATCATATAATCGTGTATCCAAGGGTGCCCCAACAGGATGTTGTAAGAAGTGTCGGCATCTATGACGTAGCAGGTGACTTCTGATTGGAGATCGCTAATCTGGCATTTCAGGCAGATTTTCCCGATTGGGTAGCTCCTGCCCGAATTGAAACCGCTGATGGCGGTGTTTGTAGGCGTCAAGCGATGCATTAGAATACGAAGATGATGTAGCAGACCCTTCAGGATGATGCTTATGGAGGACCCAGGATCAATGTGCATCCGGTCCACCTTTACGTCGCCGATGTATCCAGTATAGTATAACGGGCGATCGTGCAGGTTGGTTTTGATGAGCATATCCTGCGAGGTAAAGACGATATTGGGCATCGCTCCCGTACACGTGCTTTCTTGGAGATCTGCGGGCTGATTGTCTCCCGTGAGGTTGGCCTGAGCTAAGTATGCGTCGGCATTTTGGAGTGCATCGCTCAAGGCCGCGCGGACATCCTTCGAGAGCCTTAGGAGTTTATATAAGGACAATTTGGCCGGTGTATTGGCCAATTGTGCCAAGATGTCAAAGTTGTAGGGCCTCTCCAACCCCTGAGGTGTCTCCTTTCGGAGGGATTTGTCGTAGCGAGTCTCCTTCGGCCTAGGCTTATCGGTCGTCGAAGGCTGAGCCGGCCCCGGAGCATCAGTGGTAGTGGGCAGATGATCATCAGTCGAGTTTTCAGCCACGGGCTGAGATTGTGCTCCAGATCGAGTAACAACGGCCGTGACTTCTTCCTCATCTGCCGAGGCGGTACGGCATGATCTGACTTTTCTACTTCTCTTCTTGTGTATGGGAGGCGTTGTGGGCTGAGTCACCTCGTGGACCAAGTCCGGATGGACCCACATAATTTCTCCTCGCGATGTAGTGAGAGGTACAAGATCGGCAGCTTAATCTCGAGCAGGCGGAAGATTAGCAATTTCCATCGTTGCCAGAGGGATGGGTATAACACCGTCTTGAGTCTCTGTTGGAGGGAAACTGCCGAATTGTACGGACACCATGTTGGCTGCTACGGTTACCTCCTCGAAATCGATGGCTAGAGCGTTCGAATCGATGAGGTTTTGGATGTACCATTTCAGTTGGTAGCAGTCGTGTGTAGCATGGTGGACGTAGCGGTGGTAATGGCAGAACTTTGGGTTCTCCAGGTCAGCCGGCCGAGGCTCCCGTCTTAGTAGAGGGAGCTGAATTCTATCTCCTTGTATGAGCATGTCCAAGATAGGCTTGACGTAGTCGTCTTCAAAAGAGTAAGTGATTTGAGGCCATTGTTTGTCTGCGGGTTGTGACTCAGGCTTCTGGGCCGCGTCGGCCACCATAGCCTGCTTGCCTCTGTTGTCCCAATTGTTGGAGGGGCTTCCCCCATTGTCGATGTTGGTGCTGGGACGCTTGCCCTTGTTCTCTCCATCCGAGATATGCAACCCCAGTTGGCGAGCCTTCCTTAATCGTTCCTTGGCACTTGTAGCACTGATGATAAAAGCCTTTCAGTCCTTGAACTGACTTTCGCCCATCCAGAGACTAATTGTTGGGAGCAGTCTTTTTTGGCAGATTTCAATCAAGGAAGAATCCGGATTGCCGGATGGTAACTTCATTGCGGTTTGACGAAATCACTCAATGTAATTCCTCGTCAGCTCTTTCTCTCCTTGGACGACGTCCATGAGGGTAGACATTGTGACGTCTTGGCCTACCTCATAGAACCTCTCCAAGAACAAGCGTTTGAAGCCAGCGAAAGAGTGGATGTAATTGTCCGACAGGTTGCGGTACCAGTCGAAGGCGACTCCTTCCAATGCCCCGATGAATAACCGCGTGAGGATAGCGTCATCATGAGGCAGATGGTCGGTGGCGACCTCGAAGTAAGTGATGTACCGACTTGCTGAGGTCTTGCCATCATAGGGGTTGATATTGAACGGCTTATATCTTGGTGGGAATGGAACATCCCTCCATTCAGCAGGATATGGTTGCCGTATTCTGAAGTCTTAAGAGTTTTTTCGGGCGTGGAACATGGCTCGGAGCTCTTGAACTTCTCTTCTTACTTCTCGGGTCTCATCTGTCGCAGTAGGAGCCGTTACTTCGGGAGGATTATTGCCCGGGTTCGATGTCGCTGAATTTGAATCTATATTGTTTGCGGGACCCGCGCTTGTTTGGCCAGGTGTCACCCCTTGCAGAGTAGGAAGAGCCGCTTTGATCTCGTCTACAGACTTGACCAAGGCGTGCAGTATGGCCTCCAAAGTGTCGATGCGTTGGCGATCACTGGAACCATCTTGATTGTTGTCCGTCATGAATACCGTCCTTACGTGAGGAGTGACGGAAGGGACGGTGGAGGGTGTGCCCTCTGAGTCATACCCGTGCATCGAGAAATCATCGGGGTAGGTGGGAATATTCTCTTCGGGTTCGGACTCGGAAGGAACAGTACCCCCAGCTTCGGAGCTTGCTTCATCTTGAGAGTCATGGATGTCATCGGGGACGTTGGCATCTGTTGTACCTGACGGAAGGATTGTTTCCCCGGGCTCATCTCCCTGAAACATCGGATTGTCGTGGATGTTCGGAGGAGTGCTACCCCCAGCTCCCTCGACCCTCAGGGTGCGGACGATGAATCTCCCATTGCAGCAGATTTTGTCTTCGAACGGGTGTATTGGTATACTCCGGTGGAGGGCAACCGTTTAGCCGACAATTTGTTAGCTGCAGTGGTTGATATTTTTGAACTGGAGATGTTTGTCTTCTTCCCTTTCCCCTCGGTGGGGACTTTCTGTACAGAATTGCAGGAGGCAGTAGGAGGTGCTTCGTCCTCCGAGCTCGGATGCTGTAATCTTTGGAAGACGGACGGCCGATCTTCCGTCACTGCCGTGTTGTTGCAGCAGCAGTTGACGATGATCTGGGTGCAGTGACGTCCATATGAGGACTCTTTGCACGTCGAGGCCCCTTCTCTTTCCTTGTGTTTGTGGAGGACAGCCTCACGCAGGTCAGAGGAACCACTTTGTCCGTTTGCCGCTGGGGACTGGACTTGAGCGGTTCTATACAACTTTCCATCAGAGGCCCGCGTGATAATCAGCGGGACGCCCCGATAGTCAGAGATTGGGGCAGCTGTCTGGGCTTGATGAGCCCGTGCTGCCCTGGACTTCTTCTTCTTAGCACCTGTGGGTGCATAATAAGAAGAGTCCAAGTTGAATACCACAGAGTCTGGAGAATCATCAGGGTTCGGACCGTACGAGAGACGGTCGAAAACCGATCGAGAGGAGCATGGAGCGGATGCTATGCAGCTGGGATTGGAAACCGTGCAGGCTGTCTGCATGCGGTTGTCTTCTGTTGTCGGCTGAGTTCTTATGCGTCTAGGAGTCACGACCGTACAGGCTGGCCGCATGCGGTTGGCATCTGTGGCCGCATGGGTTTTCTGCAAGCGATTGACTCTAATAGCAGCATGAGTTTCATCCATGCGGTTGGCAACTGTAGCCGCATAAGTTATGCGGCTGACAGATGTGGCCGCATGAGTTTTCTTCATGCGGTTGGCGGATGTAGTCGCATGGGCTTTCTCCCTGCGGCTAATACCCTTCTGCGGCTCGGATCGCGTAGAGTTCCTCTTTGCCCCTGCAAGTCCAGCATCATAGTATTTTCTTCTGCCGGACTTGGGGACAGCAGAGTTGTCTACGGTCTGAAGTGGGGCCGCAGGAGAGTCCTTCTCGCCGTTTTGAGCAACAGAGGGTATCTCATCGAAGACTTGAGGAGGAGCAAATGATTTTGGCCTCCACTCTTTGCAAGCCTTCGTGGTGCGGGTGCGCTTCTGGATCGGGCCAGCGCTGCCTTCAGAGAGCATCTCTTCGAACGCCTGTTGGTCGAAGCGGACGACCATCTTCTGTTGTGTGGAGCCAAGTTTGGCTGCATCCGATTGCGTCACCAACTCCTCAGCCGTGGAGAAGTTAGTCCCCAACAGAGTCGCCATCGTGTTTGCCATTGATTGTAAAAGTACAGAACAGTTTTATGGGAGGACTGAACTTAGACTCACAATACAAACTCGCTTGTACAAAGAAAGCCTAGGGATGAAAACCTAGGTACAGCAGTCTAAGTACAATTGTTTATTTTAGATTCTGGGGGGTGATGATAGAGGCTCAGGAAAGCGACGGCCACTCTGCCTTACTCCTTGGACGATCGGTATGCAGTCTTGGCTCGGAGAAGATCTGCTTGGCGTAGACGAAGAAATGCTCTTCTTGCTCTCCTCGTGTTGCTCTCCTGGCTTCTCTCTATCTGTGATTATCAAAAAAGGGGGAGCTCTCTCTGTATATCTGTCTCTTTTTTTTTTTTATTCTCTTGTTGCCCGTGGTTCTTGCAAGGGAATGATGCTGGCTATTTATAGGAGTGGGGTGTGATCATTAGGGTTTGCTAATGATCATTTGTTTGGAATGTTGGCGCTCCTTCAATCTATCTGAACCCTTGATCCTGATTACAATAAATCTAGACCATTAATGCGGATAGCACCGTATCTTGTGAGCAATTAATGCTAACTGCTTTAAATCTTCATGATTGATTACGCCAATGTCTGATTGCTCGCTACGTGTCCCATTGGCTTGATAATAAATGATATGCCCTGATCTTAGTAATTATGACGATGATGTCAAATATACTTGTTGGGATTCGGTTAAATCCTTGATTGATCCGATGCCACGTGTTTTGATTATGGGTCCTGCCAGAGCCGCATAGGATGGGCAACACTTGAACCGCAGGGAGATACTCTTTGTGAGCCGCATAGGACAATGCCACATCGAGCCGCAGGGAATGAACTCTCAATGAGCCGCATATGTATAGTCTTTGCGAGCCGCATGAGCTAGCGTTGTATTGAGCCGCAGGGACTGAGCTTTCAGTGGGCCGCATATGACTGATTTCTGCTAATCATATAGGGTGACTTCTCAGTGAGCCGCATGAAGCTGTTCTCTATTTAAGCCGCAAGAGATTTGCCACGTGGCAACCTAGGATTTTTGACGGATCGGGTCAGAGATCTTCTTCTTTTCCCGAAGAGTCTGTCATTATGGCAGAGCCATTATGACACTTTATGCCAGAGCCGTCACAGTCGTCAAATCGTGTCAGAGCATTAAATGAGGCCACTATTCAAAGGGCCAGCTGTAGGAAAGGATCACAAGGGGACACGTGGCATCGATCGAGCCGTATATTCCTACTGAACCGCATACACTCTCGAGCCGCATGAGACTGAGAGTCTTCCTTTGAACCGTATAAGACAGCTCCCATATGAGCCACATGGGCTTCGTATCCGGAGCCGCATGGACCATTATTCTAATATTTTCCATGCTTCTACAATATATATATATATTTTTATATATATATATATCATGTACGTGTATGAATATATAAATGTATATTATATAGTTGTGTATGTTTATGTATATAAATATATATAGGCGTGTACGTATAAGTATATATACGTGAATGTATATATACATGTATACATATATACTAAGCTTAGAGAACAAAAGAATTAAACAGCCGAACAGTGAAGGAAAATCCCAGCCCATGCAAACCGAGCTAAGGCCCAGCACAGCCGGCCCAACCATTTCCCCCCCAAACCTGAGAGCAGCTGCAACCCCGAGCCTATGCCACAACTAAAAGCCAAACAGCAGAACACCCCTGTTTTTCTCCCCGTTCGGCCTAAAACAGAAGCAATACCCGACCCGAGCGTATATGCTCAGCGCATATATACATAGAGAGGGAGAGATCTCGAGAGGAAACCTAAACCTTAACCAACGCATAACCCTCGCAATAACTAACCTGACTTCACAGTATAACTTTGCGACGATCGATTGATCATTTTCTGATCTTCTACCTCTGGTACAAAGTTAACTTATACGCCTTTTCATTCTTTTAATTACTTTATACGTAGATGCGCTAGATCGGCCAGAAAATCGACGCCAAAACTGACGAATCACTGTTCCAAAACAGGACAGTTTCATGGACCAGCACCCAACTTTGAAGGCCTTTTTTTGGTCAAACCTTTGATCAAATTAGAAATCCACATGAAGGCATTTATTAACAACCTATAGGGCTAGAAAAGTCTAGTAGGAGGTTTGTAAAAATTTGCATTGTGCAGAGAAGTATTCACATGTAAACGTGGTCAAAAACCTATTTTCAAAAACATAAAATTCATCCGATACAATGTGCGTCCTGTCAAACCGGGCGACGTGGTCGCGAACCGAAAGCATCGAAAGGTGCGTATCAGCTTCGCGGACGTGTGGACTTTGACGAAATTCAAATTGGTTGCGTGTGCACGACAAATTTGATGCGTATCTTTCAAAATTCACCATATCGGCCACTTTACAAAATCTCTAATTACTTTGTGCACATTCGTCAGATCGAGACGAAACTGACGCCAACAGGACCGTATCATTTTTTGGTCCTGTATGCGAAGTTTGGTCCAATTCTGAGACAGCTGATCGGATCGCCGTTTCGTGGGTCCCACGATCCAATTCAACGGGCGATTTTGTGCACGGCTCACCGGAATCCAAAATTTGACATACCATTGGGTTCGTATCATCAAAAAAAAATTTAGACAAGTAGTTTGACGACTTTAGAGACCATTGACTCTGGCACATTTTTCGGTGCAAAACGGGTCCAACGGCGGACATCGTTTTGGCCCAAAATTACCGTTTTGCTTCTGTGTCCAGAATTGGTCTTAAGGACAGACAATCCTAGCTAATTTGACTATTCTAAGAATGGTGGCAATGTCTGTTTTATCTTTCGAAGACAGTTGTGATGATTTGGACTTTATGGCTTAGCAGTTTATAATATTCTGCGGGATCTGCGTACAAACTTCAGACAAGATACCTTGCCTCCCTCTACAGTTCATTTTCATGCTTATAGTTCTTCTGTTTTAGTATGTTATCATTTAGTTACACTAGTTGATATGGATTCAGATGTTTTCTATATACTATGTTTAATTACTAGTTTATTGTCTTGCTTGTATATCAGTATTTCCTGACTTGATAGCGTAGTTATACCAGGCTTGTCCACATTATGGTTCATGCTAGAGTTGTCCTTACCTGTGTCATGACTGAGTTGTACCGTATCGTCACCAGTATCTTGACTGAGTCGTGCCTACAAGTATGTGTAATTGAACTGCTATTCCTGTATCGTTTCTACAACCTGCGAGTCCACAGTCGGGGCGAGGGTTGACCGTTTGTACCTGCGAGTCCACATTCGGGGCGAGGGTGTTTGTCTTGACCGTTTGCACCTGCGAGTCCATATTCGGGGCGAGGGTGTTTGTCGTGAACTAAACTGCGAGTCCACACTCGGGGCGAGGGTTAGTGATTAGTTCAAACCCGTAAGTCCACACTCGGGGTGAGGGTTTGGTATTCCATTGATATCTTGTTTACTTGTTCTTCTTGCAGTTCATTTATGCGTTGTTGATCCCGTATCCATATTCATAGTTACCTGTCAGTAGCCACTTATCAGTTTCTGTTTATACTCTTATGGATGATTAAACTGTTAGATAGGCATATTTTTATGTATCTTGTTATGTCCCCTGAGGACCTGATGATCTCTTCAGGTAGCTGATTGCGTAGAGTTAGTTAGTGAATCAAGATGGTAGTGATTACACCTACAGGGATACAGGTATTTGATTGTGATATTTCCTTATTATCCTTTCGTGCTTTATATTCCATACCAGGATATATTCTGCTTATTTTATAGACTCATATCGTTCTTGGAGTCTAATCGAACAATATGCTAATTGGCTGCAGACCATAACCCATAATTGTTTATTTATATTTTATATTCTTATTGTGGATTGAGATATAGTGATGCCTTGCCATGATTTGGCAGTATACCATAGCCGTGACAGCGTTTACGTATTCGGGTTGGGCTGGAGTCCGTTCGATACGTAGCTGGCTTGCTCACGAGCTCGCGCCCGAAAAGCGGGTGCGGGTCGTGACACATGTGCTCAGGATGCCCGAGTCTACAAATTGGATACAAAGGTAGATCAGTCTGCTATCGACTTGCGAGAGATGATTACTCACAAACGTAGCTATCGACTTGCGAGAGATTATTACTCATAAACGTAAGGAGAAAGAAGCAACCTTGGCATGTGATGAGCCCTTTTCGGGATGTCATTGCACCCAGGTCATCATCAACTGCTGCTGCGACAAGTCAGCAGCACCTGAAGATCGGTAGTCTATTTTTCAACGACTGCACCAGCCAGCACCTGTCCGACAACAACTTGAGGAACATGTGCAAATCTTGGGAGACGAGGAATTCCCTTTTGCCTCCTGTAATTCAACTCGGAAGGTTCTTTCCGGCAATGGAGGAAATAAGATAGGCTCTTCCAGCCTGGCAATATCAGGCAGCACTACAAGGAAACTCTTATCTGGAGGGTTGCCATCGACAGCCACTGGGGGTGTCTACCTAGGCACTCGATTCACAAAGAAGCTCTCAACACCTGGGGGTGCATCCTTGACCTCCTTGGGGGTAGATGAAGCCGGGGGTAGCAGTCCCCTCAATGTATGCGACAATCCGGTGTTCCAAGAGCATATACAGGAGGTAGCGATCCACTGGAATTATGCAACAGACATGGACGCCCCTGAGGGTAACCGCCTTCGCCAAGACGATACGGCTTCCTGCGCAGGGGGTAGCACCCCTTCCGAGTTCGAAGAGGAAGACATTCCGATATTTTCCGACAATTTTTCTGTACGAGGATATGACGCGGAGTACACTTCTTCTACAGTCCCTTCCATGTCTACCCACGTGCGGATGGTCTTTATGGCTGGCGATGACCATGAAGGACCTACTGATCGGCAACGTCTAGAAGTACTTGAAGCCATGCTCCTGTCCCGGGTCAAGTCAGTAGACGAAATCAAAGCCCCCTTGCCAACTCAAGCGGCAAGGATGCCTGGACAAACAAGCTTGGGACCTACAGTCAACACGAACTCCAACACGAACGCTCCTCCTTCGGATGATAATCCTCTAGGAGCATCCGCTCCTTCAGCCGCAGACGAAGCCACGGAGGCAAGAAGGGAAGTCCAGGAGCTTTAAGCAATGTTCAATGCCCGAGACTCCTTCCGAGACCTCAGAATATGGCAACCATATCTCGTTGCATGGAGAGATGTTCCTTTTTCGCCATGGTACAAACTATTTCATATTGATTCGTATGACGGGAAGACCTCTGCTAGTCGGTACATGACGTATTTTGAGGTCACAACAGACCACTTGCCGCATAGTGATGCCATCCTCACGCGATTATTCATCGGAGCATTGAAGGGGATCGCGTTCGACGGGTACCGTAACCTTCCGGATAACTGCATCTATTCTTTTGAAGGCTTCAAGCACATATTCCTAGAAAGACTATACGAAGTAGGACATGATGTGACAATGTCATCCCTCATGGACGTTGTTCAGGGGGAGAGGGAGCCAACAAGGAACTATATCGAGCGGTTACGCCAAACCGCAATGAGATTGCCCCAAGGCAATCCCGAAAGCTCCTTGATTGAAATCTGCCAGAAGAAGTTGCTCCCCGCAATCAGCCTTTGGATGGGTGAAGATCAGTTTAGGGATTGGATGAACTTCATCATAAGCACCACCAATATGGAGGCGAAGTTAAAGAAGGCTCGCCAGCTAGGATTACACATCCCGGATGAAAAGATCAAAGGCAAATATCCTGGTACCACCCCCAATAAAAAAATACTGACAACACCTCCAATAACCAGGACAATAAAGCAAACAGGCCATGGTCGCTGGTACGATCAAGAAGCCTGAACAAGAGTAGGCAGAAGATCAGTAGCCCAAGATAAATTACTCATTCGAAGATAGTCATGTTAAGCCTATCTTCGACATGCTCTTGCAAGGGGACATGATCCAACTCCCTCCACCAAGGCGCGAACCTCGAGCGGCGGAGATGGAAGACCCAAAATATTGCCACTACCATCGCTATGTTCATCATTCCACTCATGACTGCTTTTAACTAAAGCGGTACATCCAGAGTCTAATCGACTCTAAGCTCTGTCCCTAGATTTTGAAGAGGTTACCGTGGCGGCAAACATTGTATCAATCCAGTTCGGTGACTTCCCCCCAACAAATACTCAAGACGGGATAATACTTGGCCTCCGGGCAACGATGGAGGTTACTAATATTCTTCCCATCCGGGATCAGACGACTGGCTTGGTACCTCTCACCACGTCACGAGAAGAGGTTATGTGGGTGTACCCAGACTTAGTGTCCGAAGTGACTCAGGCGGCGTCATCTCCAGCTAATAAGAAGAAGGGCAGGAAATCTAGATCCTGCCATACAGCCGAAGCTGAGGAGGCGGCGGCCGTTGTTACCCGGTCTGGGGCACAAGTCCAGCCCACTCTGGGTAGTTCAGTCGAAGACCCTCAGCCGACAACGCTGCCTGCCACTGATGTTCCGGGGCCATCTCAGCCTCCACCGGCGGACAGGTCCAAGTCGAAAGACACTCGCTTCGACAGGCCGCTCCGTAAAGATGGACCTCAGGGATTGGAGAGATCTTACGACTTTGACATATTAGCACAACTGGCTAATACGCCGACAAAGTTGTTGTTATACGAACTCCTAAGGCTCTCTAAGGATCTTTGTGTCGCATTGAGCGAAGCACTCCAGAATGCTGACGCCTACTTAGCCCAGGTCAAACCTACAGGGGAAGACTCGTCAGCAGATCTCCAGGGCAGCAATTGTGCAGACGCAATGCCCAAAATTGTATTCACCCCACAGGACATGTTGATCAAGACTAACTTGCATGATCGCCCCTTGTACTACACTGGATACATAGGCGACATCAAGGTTGATCGGATGCACATCGATCCTGGCTCGTCGATAAGAATCATCCCAAAAAGCTTGCTTCAAGTCCTCGGCATCCCTATGCACCAGCTAGCGGCGACCAACACTGCCATTAGCGGTTTCAACTCGGAAAGGAGCTATCCCTTAGGAAAGATCCGATTGAAATATCAGATCGGCGACCTGAGGACAGGGGTTACCTGCTACATCATAGATGCTGATACATCCTACAATGTCCTCTTGGGGCGTCCGTGGATACATGACTATATGATCGTGCCATCCACACTCTACCAGTGCTTCAAGTATGTCAGTAAGCACGATTTCGTGAAGACTGAATTCGCCGACATCGATCCCTTCAAAGGGGTTGAGTCTTATTACTCTTCGGAGGCTTGTCTATATGAAGAATCCAAAAAGGACATAACTGACGAACTGGAGGCCATCGCAGGGCCAGAGGAACCCTTGAGAATTCATCTCCAGATCCGTAAACTGGGCAAAGCCGCACCCCTTGTCGAAACTTTGTATAAAGAGGTGTCCAGTTCTCCCTCCCCAACTGCGCAGTCGGAACCGATGGTCATCCGACTCCCAAGGTCTAGCCAGGAGCCAAAACTCGTCATAGGGCCGATGGTGATCCGATTGCCAAAATCCAATCAAAGGCGACCGGAAGATGCGAGGCCCTCTTAGAAGGCGATGGTGATCCGATTGCCAAGATCCAGTCAAAAGTAATCGAAAGACACGAAGTCCTCTGCCGAGCCGATGGTTATCCGTCTTTCCAAGATGAGCCGACAACCAAGTGTTGATTCAAGACCCTCAGGCAAGCCAATGCCACAAGCAGAACCCTTGGTGGTCAAGTTGTCCAAGACAACGTCCCAACCTCCGGTCACGCAGGGGGTAGCTGAAGAGGAGACAGAACTCGCAAAGTATCTTGTTGCAAAGGTGGATAGTCCCTCTCCTGATGATGTAATCCCTATGGACAAAATTCCTTATTTCATCAATAAGAGGCTGCCATTGAACTATCCTGAGTGTAATAAACTCAATCTGATGTATACTGTGGGGCACGGTCGGGACATTAACCTGCACACACAGGTGACAACCGTCTATACCGCAAACCGAATTGCTCCTATTAGAGGTGCCTACTTCCTAGTCCCAGACAGAAGAGAAGGGGATCAAACGATCATCTTTGGCCGAAAAGAAGATCCTCAACCCTTCATGCCTAAGAGTTTGATCTCGAACCCGATGCTGGAAGATTACCACTCTACCTGTATAGTCCTCAACCCAAGTACTTCATACAAAATCAGGGGTACGACATGGAGGCTGCCCCCGGTCTGAATTACGATAACGGTCGACGATCGCCTCTGCAGCTGTCAACCCCATCTGGGAAACCTCGGGTTTATTATGACAAGTTCAAATACGGCCTCGGTTATGTTTCCCCAGCAACAATGCCCGAGAGCTCCGATAAGAAATGTGAGTGGTATTCTCACTCATCCGAATCACCTACATACGATTCCGATGACAGCATTGGAGATATATTTAGGCATACATTATCTGTCAACATGGCATCCGCTGACATTGAAGAGGAAGACGAAGATCTACTTGAAGATGAGGTCATGCAAGTTGACCTCGGTGATGAATCCTCTCCAAATCCAATCTTCGTCAGTAAAAGCCTGATGGACGGCGAGCGGAAGTCGTTGTTGCAACTCGTCAAAGAGTATATCGATATTTTTACTTGCAGCTATGAAGACATGCCATGGCTAAACCCCGAGATAACACTTCATAAGCTCAACATTCATCCGGAGGCAAAACCAGTCAAACAACAACGGTAATTCTGTCCAGACATCATGAACTCCATTAAAGCAGAAGTAAATAAGCTTATAGCTAGCAGTTTTATCCGCGAAGAGCAGCACCCAGACTGGATAGCTAATATAGTATCAGTTGTCAAAAAGAATGGAAAGATCCGAATCTGTATCGACTTTCACAATCTGAATGTGGCATATCCTAAGGATGAATTGCCTCTTCCCATCACCAACATAATGATCGATAATACATGTGGCTTTGAGCGCATATCCTTTATGGACGGCTTTTCAGGATACAATCAAATCAAAATGTCTCCTAACGATGAAAAGCATACATCATTCCGAACACCGATGCTACACAGTCAAAAGCCATCCATAAAGGACATGCGGCATGTCCTAAGGATGAATTCCCTTCGGCCTGAAGAATGTCAGTGCTACATATCAACGAGCTATTAGCGTCATCTTCAGATATCACTTACGCAAGACGGTGGAGTGTTACGTTGACGACATCGCCGTCAAAAGCCGCTCCAAGGATGATCACTTACACGATTTGAGAACAGTGTTCGACCTTATACGAACACACAATCTGAAGATGAATCCCACCAATTCCTTCCTGGGTGTGTCCAACGGAAAGTTTTTGGGCTTTTTTATTACTTAACGGGTCATTCACATATACCCCGATAAGACAAAGGCAATCCTGGAGATGAGTCCACCGAGAAACCTCCGTGAACTCCGTGGCCTTCAGGGAAGACTAGCCTACATCAGGAGGTTCATATCTAACCTCTCAGGATGATGTCAACCCTTCACACAACTCATGAAGAAAGGCGTCTCTTTGATATGGAATGAAGAATGTCAACGCGCCTTTGATGACATTAAGGAATACCTATCAAACCTGCCGGTTCTGGTAGTCCTGGTTGCCGGAAAGCCTTTTTTGCTCTATGTACGGGAGATGGAACACTCCCTCGGTGCCTTGCTAACACAGAACAATGATGCGGGGCACGAACAAGCCATCTATTATCTCAGCCGAAAGATGGTAGGGCCGGAGCATAGGTACACCACTTTAGAGAAGGAATATCTTGCCTTGGTGTTCGCCATTCAAAAATACGACACTATGTGTCAGGGCAGACCATCCATGTTGTCTCTTAAGTTAATCCCCTCAGGGTTCTCATGACTAAGTTAGGCGCATCAGTTTTCGTCTAGCCACATGGGCGATACTGTTATCCTCCTACGACATAGTCTTTATTCTATAGAAGGCTGTCAAAGGTCAAGCCTTGGCCGACTTTCCAGCAGCCCATCCAGGCTCAGAAATAGCCAGAATCTATGAAGAAATCCCAAACGAAGTTGTTAACTCAAACATGACTTCGTATGATGACGTTTGGCGAATGTTCTTTGACGGTGCTTCAAGAACAGGGCCACATGGTAATATCGTCGCTGGAGTCGGGGTAGTATTAATTTCTCCTTCTGGGTTTGTAGCCAATCGGACATATTCTCTCACAGAACCTTGTTCAAATAATTTATCCGAATATAACGCTCTGGTCATCGGACTTCGACTCACAAAAGAGGTAGGGATCAAATACCTGAAAGCGTATGGAGATTCACTGCTGATTGTTAATCAGATCCGAGGCTCATACGAGGTTCATAACGCGGACGTGGTTCCTTACCATCAGACAGTAATTGCCATCATTGCAACCTTGGAGGGGTTCTTTATAGAGCATGTTCCTAGACTCCAGAATATTGAAGCCGATGCCCTAGTAGGCCTCGTCGCTTCTTTGGCGGTTCCAAATTATGCTCATCATCTAGTCGACATGATAGGCCGTGAGTTGGTCTGTCCCAAAAATAGCGTTCAACTGGATACGAGTTACTCTGCCCAAATAACCAATGACGTACAAGACTGGAAACTCCCGTTCATCGACTTTGCTGTAGACGAAATCCAGCCTGACAATATGAAAGAAGCAACTTCAATTAGAAGAAGTTCTCTCAGATTCTTTTATGACACAGAAACAAAAATGTTATATCGACGATCTTACGATAGGCTGCTGTTAAGATGTTTGTCAAATGCAGAAGCCAAAGAAGCATTACGCGAGGCTCACGATGGCGTTTACGGGGCTCACCAACCTGGACAAAAGTTGCAGAATCGTCTCCGTCGGATGGGCTACTACTGGCCTACGATGGTAGCAGACGCAGTCAACTATACAAAGAAGTGTAAGGCTTGTCAGATTCATACAGATTTCATACATCTGCTGTCCAAATTCTTGCACCCAACGGTGGCCTCTTGGCCATTTGAAGCATGGAAAATGGACGTCATTGGCCCAATCACCCTGCCGTCGTCCAAAGGACACCGGTTTATACTTGCAATCACCGACTACTTCTCCAAGTGGGCGGAAGCTGTTCCGCTGGTAGAGGTAAAGACATCAAACGTGATCAGCTTTATAAAATATTACGTCATTTAATATTTTGGACTGCCACGGAGGATCATTCATGACAATGGTCCGCAGTTCGCAAGCCATGCCTTCTATCGATTCTGCGACAAGAATCGGATTCAGAATGTTGCTTCGACAGCATACAACCCATCAGCTAATAGGCTGGTCGAACCCTTTAACAAGACCATAATCAAGCTTCTCAAGAAGTTCGTGTCTTCAAACAAACGCGACTGGAATAAAAAGCTGGGCGAATGCTTATGGGCATACCGCACTACGAGTCGGACGGCTACAGAAAATACACCTTTATCTCTGATGTACGGGAGCGAGACAGTTCTCCCATTGGAGACTCAGATCCCCTCATTTCATGTGGCCCTTACTTACCGATTGACATCGGACGATAACTACCGCCGACGGCTACAAGAATTGGAAGCTTTAGACGAGAAGCACTTGTAAGCTCAACAAAGCATCGAGCTCTATCAAGTACGCATCTTTTGGGCCTTCAATAAGAAAGTCAAGCAGAGGACATTCCAAATAGGCGAACTCGTCTTGGCCGTTCGCAGACCGATGGTCATGACTCAAAAAATTGTCGACAAATTCTAGCCCAAGTGGGAGGGTCCATTCATCATCGAGACCGTATTCTCCAACGGCACATACCGACTCGCAAAACAGAATGGAGACTTGCTCATGATGCCCATAAACGACAAATTCCTGAAGAAATACTATGTCTAAGGACATGCCGCTACTTCCTCAATGTTTGCCATTGATTGTAAAAGTACAGAACAATTATCGGAGGACTGAACTTAGACTCACAATACAAACTCGCTTGTATAAAGAAAGCCTAGGGACGAAAACCTAGGTACAACAGTCTAAGTACAATTATTTATTTTAGATTCTGGGGGTGACGATAGAGGCTCGGGAAGGCGACGGCAGCCCTGCCTTACTCCTTGGACGATCGGTATGCAGCCTTGGCTCCTTATGAAAAGATGGTTGGCGTTGACGAAGAAGCGCTCTTTTTGCTCCTCTGTTGCTGTAATGCCTGTGTTCGTATTACGTATTTTGGGATATGTATACGTATTTTATTCTGTATTGCATGATTTCTTGTTTAGTTTTCTTCATGGCTTGGCTTGGTTTATTCTTGGCCCGGGTTGGCTTGGTTCGGCTTGGCTCGGTTTTCTTTGGTTCAATATGAACCAATGTGAACCCCTACCTACCACCACCATTGTATTTATTAATCCATTCTCTCTATTCTCTCTATTCATTAATCATCTTCTTCTTCCCCATTACTTCCTTACCTACCAGAGAGAGAAGAGAGAGGTCTAGGCAAGTGCAACTTGCTTCATGGAGGAACTCTGATTTTATTGCTCCATTCTCTTCTTTACTACATTATAAAACACTTTAGTACTTGGCTTTTCTAATTTCCATGGCTAGATTCTTGTAGATCTAAGTTTGTATTATTTTCGGATTTCGTGGGTTTTGATCCACTAAATCTTGTTATTTTCGAGTTTTGATGGTTCCATGTTGTAGAGAATTTCGTTCTACCCCATTTTGACCTATGGAAGTTCGGATTTAGGCTCCGGATGATGGAGTTATGGAGCTTGAGGACTTGGCTCTCATGGTGTTCTTCTTCTCTAAAATTTTGGAGAAGATGAACAGTTCTTGACTTGATCGCATGAATATTCACGCGGCAAGTGTTCTATCCAGCCGCATGACTGGAAGTTCTTGAGCCGCATGAGAGTCGGACTCACTTAGCCGCATAACTCGCTCAATTCCCAGCCGCATAAGTTCTGAACTCTGCAGCCGCATGCACCATTTCCGCTAGCCGCATGAGGACTTCACCCTGAGCCGCATGAACTCAACACTCGCGAGCCGCATACGTACACTTGCTCCCAGCCGCATAGGCATTGCTCCCCGCAGCCGCATGAGTACTCTTTCCTTCTGAGCCGCATATGGTTTCCCTCCCCCGTAGCCGCATGGGTTGCTTCTTCTCGAGCCGCATGGAACCACACTTCCTCTCCCCCGGCCGTATGTACCTGATTGGCCAGCTAGCCGCATGAGACCCATTCCCCCAGCCGCATGAGTTTTCTATCTTCCTGGCCGCATGCGCTCCCTTGTCTTAGCCGCATGGGATCCAGTGACCCTAGCCGCATGCGCTCTTCTAATTGGGCCGCATGAGTCTACCCTTTCCTGACCGCATATGACTTAGCCGCATGGCTCTTCTATAGCCCTGAATATTGATATTTTATTAGATATTTTACGTCCATTTTATATCCTTACGCCTTTTGTCATGAACTTGATAATCATGGATTTGTTTAATATGTTTGAAAATGATACCTGATCATGACACGATAGTGACCCGTAGTGGTGCACTCTTGACAAGAAAACCTGACATGACCTGATAGTGGCCCGTCGTGGCACACTCCTGACAAGAACACTTGACATGATAAACCTGACATGATATATCTGATAAGCTGTTGCGACGGCTACCTGACATGACATGACCTGTATAATAACATGGACACCGTGGGCGATTGTGCTTGTATAAATAAACCAGTCCTGTCTTGCATCATGTCTAGGGAGGGAGCTCCTGAGTACCACGGTCAGGAGTACCTATTGAAATGGACTAAGGTTAATAACTAGATTAACACATTAGTCATGAAGAGATTTCCCAGCTACAGGCAATCCCGTTACCTGGGCGCGCCTGGGATCTGTAGCCTGCCGTCGAGTAGGGCACATTTCCAGCACACTGTCATGTGTTGCACCTTTCAAGCTACTTAAGGGTACATGCGTTTCCTGGACGGTGTACCCACCTGAATTCAACCCCTAATTTCGACCTGGGTAACCTGGATGGTCTACAGGGCTTGTGGCTGTAGAATAATCTCACTACATTTTGCTAGTAATTAGGCCTGTGATAACCCTAGTTAGTTAAAGTATCAAGCCATAATTCTTGCTTGGCCGTGAATGATTGGATGGAGTTTAACCAGTCTAGTCTTGTCCTGATCCTGCTCCAGATTGCTATATGACCTGAATGCCTGTATTTATTTTACCGATAAATGGTGAGAATTCCAAGTTCTGTTCAGACGAAGGGTTACAACCCCGGTCCTTGTTTGGTTTCCGGGTTGTAACCTGGTTATCTGAATAGTTCCATGGTTATCTCGTCGTATATCATCCAGATGTATTTTCTTTATTTCCAGTTCTTACTTTTATTTATACTCTTGTGCTGATTGCTGGTTTTAGTTCCTAAGTGAAGCTTCCTTTGTGGCACTTGCTCTTTCTGGGGTCTGACCCAGCTGGTTTTGTATGGCCAGATTTCGAAGCAGCTCCAGAGGATCTACCGACCTTCCAGCCAGATGGTGGCCACTAGAAGGAACTCTGGCAACGAGTGGGTTTATTTTTGATCTCCCACTTTATTGTAAAAATATTCTTTTGAGGCGTTTAGCCGACGAGCACCTGTTTAGCTCGATTGTACTTTACTTACTGTCTGCCTACGGGCTGTAACATGATTGACAGATCCTAGGGTTGATCATGTATGACTAAACTCTTGCTAGTCCTCACATTTTGTAACGACTAGCTTCATGATCAGCTAAATATGTAATATTTGGGATGCCTTATTATTGTATATTTAATGATCATACATCTTGTAACATTTACTTACTTGCTTGTGATTGAGACAATAGGCTTGTGCATGACCTTAGGAGACTGTTGGCTTGTAGAAAACCCTTATATATCTAGACAGCCGTGACCGTATAGCGAGGTGGAATCCATTTCAATATACGTAGCTGGCTATGTCTGCCCCCGCTCTCCAGTATTCTGGTTCTGGGGTGTGACAGTTGCTCTCCTGGCTTCTCTCTCTCTCTGTGTATTCTCTCTCTGACTCTGTATATTTTTTTATTCTTTTTGTTGTCGGCCCCTGTGCAAAGAAATGATGCTGGCTATTTATAAAAGTGAGGTATGATCATTAGGGTTTGCTAATGATCATTGTTTTGGAATGTCGGCGCTCCTTCAATCTATCTGAACCCTTGGTCCTGATTACAATGAATCTCGGCCATTAATGAGGATAGCACCGAATCTTGTGAGCAATTAATGTTGATTGCTTTAAATCTTCATGATTGATTATACCAATGCCCGATTGCTCGCCACGTGTCCCATTGGCTTGATGATAAATGATATGCCTTGATCTCAGTAATTATGATGATGATGTCAGATATATTTGTTGAGATTCGGTTAAATCGTCGATTGATCCTATGCCAAGTGTTTCGATTGTGGGTCCTGCCAGAGCCGCATAGGATGGGCAACACTTGAACCGCAGGAAGATACTCTTCGTGAGCCGCATAGGACAATGCTTCATCGAACCGCAGGGAACGAACTCTCAATGAGCCGCATATGCATAATCTTTGCGAGCCGCATGAGCTAACGTTGTATTGATCCGCAGGGACTGAGCTCTCAGTAGGCCGCATGTGGCTGATTTCTGCTAGTCAAATAGAGTGACTTCTTAGTGAGCCGCATGGAGCTGTTATCTATTTAAGCCGCATGAGATGTTGCCACGTGGCAACCTAGGATTTCTGACGGATCGGGTCAGAGATCTTCTTCTTTTCCCGAAGCGTCTGTCATTATGGCAGAGCCATTATGACACTTTATGCCAGAGCCGCCACAGTCATCAAATCGTGTCAGAGCATTAAATGAGGCCATTATTCAAAGGGTCAGCTGTAGGGAAGGATCGCAAGGGGACACGTGGCATGGATCGAGCCGCATATTCCTGCTGAACCGCATACACTCTCGAGCCGCATGAGACAGAGAGTCTTCCTTTGAACTGTATAAGACAGCCCCCATATGAGCCATATAGGCTTCGTATCCGGAGCCACATGGACCATTATTCTGATATTTTCCATGCTTCTACAGGACCCCCTTCAAAGTTTTCAATTTGCAAAATTGAAACACTTTGAATAAGAAGCATGGTCCCGTTCATGTCGCATAAGTGTCCCAGCCGCATAGATTCATCTGTCCGCATAGGCTCTTTGCCACGTGTCCTGACTACGTATGCAAATCTTCATTAAATGCTCTTGATTCGTTTTGATTTAACGCCGTCTTTTGGAGGAGGATCCCAAGGGTCGGTTATGTCTTGACCGAAGCGTTTTTGCCTTTATTTTTTGAAGCGGCGCGTAATCCGAGGCGTCATCCGAGATGTTTGTCCGTATTATGGGTTTCTTTTGCCTATAAATAAGAGTCTTTTAATCCCCTTGGGTTTCTTTACCTTCTTTCTTTGCTCAAATCCCCTGTTGCAGACTTTGCACTTCGTCTTCTCCCTTCATCGATCGACAATGGCTCCCAAGGAGGCTGCTGCTGCTGCGGGCAAGAAGGCCGCATCATCCTCTGCGGCTGCGAAGGGCAAGAAGGCCGCATCTTCATCGACTGCGGCGGCGAACATGGCGGCTCCTCCACCGGCTGACGTGCCTACTTTTCATCCCTACGTCCACCCGCCTATTGCTAGTAGGATTCGTTTTGAAAACCCTAACTGTTGCCATGGCTCTGCTGCATACTTTATGCACAAGCCACATGTACGAGGCTTATCGATGTGACCGCATAAGCACTTCCCCCATTGGGGTCGCATGAGCTTGTTTATACTCGATCTGAGCCGCATATGCGTTTTCGATTTGGGTCGCATAAGCGTCGCTCACTTTCGAACCGCATAGGCTCGCTTTCTTGTATCCATGTCAGCTCGCATGGGTCTGGTTTCGTAGGCGTGCTTAATTTGAACCGCATGGGTCTATAAGCTCGTCTGAATTAGAGTTGCACGGACTCGACTAACTAGGAACCGCATGGACGTATCTAATACTGAGCCGCATGTGACTGTGACGACCCGAGCCGCATAGACTCAAACGATCTTTCCAATGCTTCTGTTTTCTTTGACTATCTTCTAACCTTGTTTCTTTTGTCTTTCTTTTCTTCTCTTTTTTTTTGTAAGGGGTGTGATCCCCAAATGATGTAGTTCGTTGAATTTTGAATAAATGAGCCTATTTCAACTCATCATCTCTTTCTTGTATTTGTGGCGTCTGTGGAATTTAGACTTGCTGGGGGATTTATTTGTGGACCTGTTATCCTAGACGTGCCTTGGTTTTAGGTACGGATAAGAAGTTTGGACAGGATGTCCGGAACAGCCGTGGCAAAGTGGTCATGGATGTTCTCGGTGCTTAACAAAAAAAAGGAATGCCGTAGAGCAGCTGGGCTCCCGGGGCATGGTGGGGTAGTGGATTTATGCTAAGAAGCTTTAGCAAAGGAATATTTGTGGACCTATTATCCTTGGCGTACCCTGGTTCGGGATACAGATAATAGGGTGAAAGGAAAACCAACATATTTGCTCAGAGGTCATGAGGACATGGCAGGCATGAGGGTTTTACCGTGGAACCTTCCTGCTCAGAGGTAGTGAGGACATGGCAGGGGAGGTTTCACGGAGGATATTCGTGGTCAACAGCAGACATTTGTGGACCTATTATCCTTGTCGTACTCCGGTTGTGGGTACAGATAATAGGTCGAAAGAAGACCGACATACTTGCTCAGAGGTAATATGGACATGGCAAGCATGAAGGGTTCTTCGACGGAGCCTTCCCACTCAGAGGTAATGATGACATGGCAGGAGTGGGCTCAATGAAGAGGGAGTACATAGAACGAATCAGAGGTAGGAGAATGTGGAGGTTCTATGTGAGGGGCGGTTTGTTTTTGGTGGAAGTGAAAACAATTCAGAGGTAATGAGGACATGTCCGTTTTCGGAAATTTGTGGATCGATTACCCTTTTTTGTGCACTGGGAGTGCGGGTATTGGATCATGAGGGAGGATCTCTTCCAGGGAAGCAAGTTCAGAGGTATAATCATACGTGACTTACTATCTGAAAGAGTGACCGAAATGTGAGTTCAGAGGCAACAGCGGGTACATAACTTGGTAAATTAACATATTGAGAAAGTGGGAGTCCAGCGGCACCAGCAGGTACATGACTCGATAATCTAAAGGGGATGTAGGGGTGAGTTCAGGGGCACCAGCAGGTACATGACTCGATAATCTTGAAATATTGTGGGTGTGAGTTCAGTGGTACCAGCTGGTACATGACTCGATAATCTGAAATGCTGAGGGTGTGAGTTCAGTGGTACCAGCTGGTACATTGAAAAAGTGGAAGTCCAGCGGCACCAGCGGGTACATGACTCGATAATCTAAAGGGGATGTAGGGGTGAGTTCAGGGGCACCAGCAGGTACATGACTCGATAATCTTGAAATGTTGTAGGTGTGAGTTCAGTGGTACCAGCTGGTACATGACTCGATAATCTGACATGCTGAGGGTGTGAGTTCAGTGGTACCAGCTGGTACATGACTCGATAATCTGAAATGCTGAGGGTGTGAGTTCAGTGGTACCAGCTGGTACATGACTCGATGATCTGAAATGCTGAGGGTGTGAGTTTAGTGGTACCAGCGGGTACATGACTCGATGAACTTGTAGGGAATGTCGTTTAGACATAATATTTCTTCAGGAATTTGTCGTTGACGGGCAGCAGAAGCAAGTCTCCGTTTTGCTTTGCAAGGCGGTAGGCACCGTTGGAGAATACCGTCTCAATGATAAATGGGCCCTCCCACTTTGGCTGGAATTTGCCGGTGGTCTTGTGAGTCATGACCATTGGCCTCCGGACTGCCAAGACGAGATCGCCTACCTGGAATGTTCTGATTTTGACCTTCTTGTTGAAGGCTCCTGAGATGCGTGCTTGGTATAGCTCGATCCTTTGCTGAGCTAGGAGGCGCTTTTCATCTAAGGCCTCTAACTCTTGCAGTCGACGTCGATAGTTATCATCGGTTGTCAATTGGTGTGTGAGGGCGACACGTAGTGAGGGGATCTGTGTCTCCAAGGGGAGGACTGCCTCACTTCCGTATACCAGGAAGAACGGTATATTTCCGGTGGCTGTTCGGACCGTGGTACGGTAAGCCCATAAGCACTCGTCGAGCTTGTCGTTCCAGTCACGTTTGTTGGAGGAGACAAACTTCTTGAGAAGTTTGATGATTGTTTTGTTGAACGCCTCTGCTAACCCATTTGCTGCCGGGTTGTACGGCGTCGAGGCGATATTCTGAATACGGTGCTTATCGCAAAACCGATAGAATGCGTGGCTTGTAAACTGCGGACCATTATCATGGATGATCCTTCGGGGCAGTCCAAAGCGGTAGATGACGTGGTGTTTAAGGAAGCTGATCATGTTTGAAGTCTTGACTTCTGCGAGTGGGACAGCTTCCGCCCATTTAGAGAAGTAATCAGTGATCCCAAGTATGAAGCGATGTCCTCGGGAGGAAGGTGGGGTGATTGGACCAATGATATCCATTCCCCATACTTCGAATGGCCAGGACGCCACTGTCGGATGTAAAAATTCAGAGGGTTGGTGGATGAAGTCCGCGTGGACTTGGCAAGCTTTGCACTTTCTAGCATAATCTATCGCGTCTGCCACCATTGTGGGCCAATAGTAGCCCATTCGGCGAAGGCGGTCTTACAGTTTTGGGCCGGGCTGGTGGGCCCCGCAAACACCGTCATGGGCTTCTCGTACGGCTTCCTTGGCTTCTGCGTTTGACAGACACCGAAGCAGTAATCCGTCGTAGGAGCGGCGATACAGCATTTTCATCTCTGTATCGTAGAAGAATCTGAGGGAACGCCTTCTGATGGAAGTAGCTTCCTTCGGGTTCTCAGGCAGGATGTCGTAGACGACAAAGTCGATGAATGGTTGTCTCCAATCTGGGGCGTCATCGATCGTCTGTGCGGAATAACTTGCGACGAATTGCATATTGTTTTTGGGACAGACCAGTTCATGGCCTATCACTTCCACTGATTGTCGATCATAATTCGGAACTGCTAGGGAAGCGGCGAGACCAGCTAGGGCATCGGCTTCAATATTTCGGAGTCTGGGGACGTGCTCGATGAAGAACCCCTCAAATGCCAAGAAGATATTGATCGCTATTTGATGATAAGGGATCATGTCTTCATGGCTTACCTCGTACGAACCCCGAATCTGATTGACGATTAGTTGGGAATCGCCGTACGCTTTAAGGTATTCTACCCCCAGCTCTTTTGCAAGTTGGAGGCCAATGACCAGAGCGTTGTACTCGGCCATATTGTTAGAACAGGGTTCAGTGAGGGAATAAGCGCGGTTAATCACCAATCCGGAAGGAGAGATTAGTACTACTCCGACTCCGACGACTATATTGCCTTTAGGTTCGGTTCTCGAAGCGCCGTCGAAGAACATTCGCCATATATTTTCGTGGGAGGTTGTATACGAGTCGGCGACCTCATCTGGGATCTCTTCGTATATCCTGGAGGACTCCGAGCCTGGGTGGGCTGCCAAGAAATCTGCCAGGGCTTGACCTTTGACTGCCTTTTGGGGGACGAAGATCATATGATAAGGGGACAGCAGTATTGCCCATGTAGCGAGGCGAGAACTGAGTGCCCCTGGTTTAGTCATGAGGACCCTGAGAGGGTTAACTTGTGAGATCACATGTATCGTTTGTCCGATGACATAGTGCCGCGTTTTCTGAATAGCGAACACCAGAGCGAGGCATTCCTTCTCCACAGTGGTGTATCGGTGCTCTGGTCCAATCATCATTCGGCTGAGGTAATATATGGCCTGTTCATGGCCTGTATCGTTATTCTATGCCAGCAGAGCACCGAGGGAGTGTTCCATTGCTCGTACATAGAGCAGAAATGGTTTTCCAGGGACTGGGGCTACCAAGACCGGAGGATTTGACAGATATTCTTTGATGCTATCGAAAGCACGCTGGCATTCTTCATCCCATACGAATGAGACTCCTTTCTTCATGAGGTACGTAAATGGCCGGCATCGCCCGGAGAGGTTGGAAATGAACCTTCTGATGTAAGCTAGCCTTCCCTGAAGGCCTCTGAGTTCGCGGAGATTTCTCGGGGGACCCATCTCCATGATTGCTTTTGTCTTCTCGGGGTCTACATGGATACCCTTTGCAGTGATGATGAAGCCTAAGAACTTCCTGCTAGATACGGCCAGGAAGGACTTCGTAGGGTTCATCTTCAAATTGTGCGTCCGCATTAGGTCGAATACCGTCCTTAGATCCTGCAGATGGTCTCCTTTGCTACGGCTCTTGACGGCTATATCATCAACATAGCACTCCACCGTCTTGCGTAAGTGGTCTCTGAAGATGATGCTCATAGCTCTTTGATATGTGGCGCCAGCTTTCTTTAAACCGAAAGGCATGACTGTGTAGCAGTACGTACCAATCGGTGTTCGGAATGATGTATGCTTTTCGTCGTCGGGAGACATCTTGATTTGGTTGTATCCCGAGAAGCCATCCATGAATGACATGCGCTCAAAGCCGCAAGTATTGTCGATCATGATGTCTGTGATAGGAAGGGGGAATTCATCTTTGGGGCATGCCTCGTTCAGATTACGGAAGTCGATGCAGATTTGAATTTTCCCATTCTTTCTTGAGGACAGGTACTATATTGGCGACCCAATCGGGATGTTGCTCCTCACGAATGAAGTCGCTGGCTATTAGTTTGTTGACTTCAGCTTCGATCGCGTCCATGATGCTTGGGCGAAAGCGTCACTGTTGTTGTTTGACTGGCTTCGCATCTGGCCGAATATTGAGTTTATGAAGAGCGATGTCAGGATTTAACCCTGGCATGTCTTCATAGCTCCAAGCGAACACATTAATGTACTCCCTGACCAGTTCTAACAGCGACTCCCATTCTTCGTTGGTTAGGCTTTCACTGATGAAGATCAGTTTTAGAGAAGATTCGCTGCCGAGATCCACTTGTATGACCTTATCTTCAGTAGGAGGTTCTCTCAGTTCGAATCGCTTTTCCCATTGCGCGTCTAATTGCTGGGCCCAAGGCTCTATCTCGAGGATTTCGGGGATGTCTTCGTCTTCCTCGTAAGTGTCGGCAACCGTCATGTTGACTGACATGACTTGCCTGAACACATCTCCGATGCTGGTATCTGAGTCGAAAGTTGGCGATCCGGTTGAATGCGACTGCCAGTCGCATTCTTTATCTGAACTTTCCGGGGTCGTAGTAGGCGTTACATACCCTAACCCGCATCGAGTTTTGTTATAGTAGTTCCATGGTTTGCCCGCCGGGGCTGGCGGCTTCAAAGGTAATCGTCGCCCAGTGCCATAGTTCAATCCTGGCGTAGTCTCTAGATCATACCCCTGTTTCTGCATGAGATACTTGGATTGAGGGCTATAGAGATACAGAGGCAGTCTCCCGGCATCTGACCCGAGGTCGTCTTCTTCTATGGTGCGGGGATGAGGGTTGTTCGTCCGGCCGAAGATGACTGGATGATCCCCTCCCTTGTGTATTCGGTAGGCGTCTTCTACTGGAGTAAGCTGGATTGCGGTGTACACATTTGTCACCTTGTGTGTGTAGGTGAGCGCCTATGCCGTGTTCCATAGCATACATCGTACATAGCTTATTGAGCTCGATATAGTTCAAAGATAACCCTTTATTGATGAAGTAAGGTATCTTTTCTAGGGGGATTACATCATCAGCGGAGGGGACACTACAAGAAAAAACCCTTTTTACAACGTTGAAAAAATGTTGCAAAATGTCTTTTATGACGTTCAATAGAAGGTCGTTATATCCAGGGTTGTAAAAGGGGGGGATATCTTCCATAATGTTCATTTGAATATTGTAAAAATGTTGTAGATGTTCTTCTCATAACAATTTATAAACATTGTTGAAATTTCTAAAATCTGACCAAAACTTTTCTACGATATTTTTTAAATATTGTAAACAATACTTTTAAAACAAATTGCACATGTTGTAAATATAATTTCAACAACATTATGCAACTGTGGTAAAAACAATATCTACCACGTTCAGTAAACATTGTACATATATTTTATACAATATTGTACAAATATTGTAAAAAAGTTTATACAACTTTTACAAAATATTGTATATTTTATTCAATCATGTTTGCCTAACATTGTAATAAATATTTGTATGTTTTAATTATAATATCAACAATAATTTAAAAGTATTTTAAATAAATTTTACAATATTTAGAAACGTTGTTAAAATATTATCGTACAACAATTTTGGCACGTTGTTGATAAAAAGAGTTTATACAACTTCTACAAAATGTTGTATATTTTATTCAGTCATGTTTTCCAAACATTGTAATAAATATTTGTATGTTGTAATTATAATATCAACAATAATTTAAAAATATTGTAAATAAATTTTACAATGTTTAGAAATGTTGTTAAAATATTATTTTACAACAGTGTTGAAACGTTGTTGATTATGTTTCCATTTAAAAAAAATACAATTTACAAATAAAAATATATTGAATCCAATTATAATACTAATACAAATACAAATGCACAAATACAAATACATTATTCTAATTTTCGCTCCTGTCGTCGTTGTTGTTGTTGTTATCGCTGCTGCTCTTACTACCGTTGTTAGTATTGCTACCGTTGTTGTTGCTACTGCTGCTCTTGTTGAATTTATTGTGTTGTCACTTTCTCAAAAAATTTTGAAATCACTTTTAATCCCCATCTACCAATCCATCTTTGTTTTTTTGTTGAGTTCCTCATTGACACCAACTTCCAGCTAGTAGTAGTGCAACTGCCAAGATCGCCCTCCGGACCTATAGGCATAAGTTGTAGGAACTTTTCACTAATACACAAAAATGTCGACAAAGTAAACTAACTCAAACAGTAAATGAATGGAGATATAAAGAGCAATGACATCTGGTACAAGTACAAAGTTTTCAATGCCTAATCTTGAGAGCATTATTCAGAGTTAATAATGCAAGAATAAGTGTTCAAGATCCATGGAGACACATTTGTAAGGTGTGTTTTATGTGACTGGCACACATGTATTAGGGGCCAATCAAAACAAGTACAGTAAGTTGTCGTATCAGCATCCTATCCAAAATTCTACTATCAAAAAACTTATCCTAGTTGACATGTTTTTCACGGTAAGTTAGTTAAAACTGCACCAACGCTGGTGGCTAGGAACATTATTGTTGATGAAGCAAAACTCTCATAATAAATCATCCTATCATTCCTCCTTTCACTGGGAGTTTTATTTCAGTGCCCTGAGATGTCACCCTTAATTGGGCCAGCTTTTGGATTGTGGGGTTCTTTCCCACATAACGTCCTGAACTTTTCAACCTATAAATGACTACATTGTTGATAGGCACTCATAATTCTTACCAAGTGGCATAAGTGGTCATATAGATCCCATCTTAAAGGGTAGACAAACATATTTGACCTCTGGGTATCATAATTCAGGTATCGCGAAAAACTGAAGTCTATTGGGTGATAACTAATACCACAATGTTTGATAAGCAAAAGGTTACAATCCATTGGTTTATCATAGGGAGATATTACCAAGGGAGAATCAGTAGTGGTCATATAGATCCCATCTTTCTATTGAGAAGTAGACAATTGGACATATTACCAAGGGAGAATCAGTTAATGTATATCATGTGCATATGGCATAGTGCCATGGTTATCTGCTTACCTACCAATAAACACTAGTGGAAACAAACTACGAAATGGAATTGAATGTCATGATCTCAATTCCACGAAATTGTGGTTGCAATTCTACATGGTACTTCAATTCTCGTGCAAGCCCTAAGATGAAAACAAACTATATTTGTTGTTGAAGGGGAAACAAGGACATAGATAAGTAGATAAGTACCAACAGGCTCCCATCGTCCAGCAGCATTGGCAATGGGTTAAACTCCGGATTAAGGACTACAAACCAGGATTTGTGATGCTAAAATGCAAGTTTTCTTACCCTGGTTTAACACAAGTCCACACATTAGGAATCAAAATTGACTGTTACCCATATCCACAGGCCCTAATCCCTCTCAAATTCTCTCTCAACCAAGGATAACAGATGAAGTTCCAATTAAGATGTTACAGTTTCATGAATTTGGTTCTTAACCGTATTCAAAAGAGAACAAAAAAAATCCCTCAACCTACACGTCGTCTCCTAAGACCAATCGTTGCCAAAATATATTTGTATGCTTTGTTATTTTTTATCAACCCTCATCCAAGTGTTCTTTCAACTACGATTCTATCCCCCAAAAGAGTAATCAACATTCTTCAATGCAACAAGCACAACATAAACAAGTGATTATTTAATCTAGATATATCAAGAACAGAAAGAGGCAAACTTTCATACTTTTATAATAGGTCAGAATAAAAAAATTCTATGCACAATTTATAAAACTGAATTCGATTCGCCAAAGAAAAAAGTGGTCTATTAGTTCAAGGCTTTCCACTTCTAGATTTGCACTCCTTCAACTACTATTTGCAAAAATTTGTGTGTCAACTTTGTTATATTAACAAAATGCAGCAGTTGTATGCACAACAAACCAAAAATATACAGAAAAGAAAGTAAAAGAAAATCTGATTCTCAAGAGGAAAAAAAATCTGATTCATCCCACTTGCTTGCAACCAAACATGCCCTTATAACATGTCCACTTCACCTACTATGTTTCTCGTTTATAGAAGGAAAAAAATTGTATTTTTTTGACATTGTATATGCAAAAAGAACAAAGAAAAACAATGAATCAGGGTATTGGTATTTAAGACCACAAACTAGCGAATAGATATCCTTGATATGCAAGAAACTAGGAGAATATTAACTTCAAAAGGTAGTAAAAAAAACTATAGTGCCAATATTTCAGTCAAGTAGGAAGAATAAAAATATCAAAAGAAACATCAAAATATTCAAAATGGGATTAATGTATAACATCTACGTGTAATAGAAAGAATAAAGTAACATGAAATAATAAAATATATGGTGAAAGAAGATATGGAAAACAAACCCATTGACTTGGTTGCAGTAATTAGATATTTGATTTGTTATGAGATAGGTATCCAAGCGTGATGGCTCAGGTAGAGGCTTGAAATTGGGATTTGTTGGATCTTCCTCAGGCAATGGTTCTTCCCCAGCAGCTTTCCTTGCCATGTTCTCAGCCCTACAATAAGAATAACTCAATTATATACCAGCAAATGCTACAAGAAAGCAAAAAAGATATCAAAGAAACAAAAGGACAGGCAGACCAGTCTGAATCCAATTTTGACCAAAGCATTAAGTATGAAAATTACTTCATACACAAATCTTAAGTATATCAACATTATCCACCCTCAAATGAGAATTTATGGACTTAACAATATCCCACTTTTGAGTTGGGTACTGAAGGCCTATGTAAATCTCTACAATAGTAATGGCATAAAATTACCCTTCGATGTGACAACTTTAATGTTATGATAGGGCTATTGTCGAGTTAATTCTAAGCAGAAGCGGTAGCTCACATCAGCGTATCATTGAAGCTTTCTCCCATAATATGATTGGTTATAGAGCAAGAGGAAGTTGTCAACCCTCTATATTAATGCCAATTCCTAGACAGAAGTACTCTACGAGCAAGATAAGGCATTGAAATAAAACCTAAAAGGCCAGTAGGCAGGTAGGTAGCCCTACTTTTTCGAGTTGTACAGTTTAAGCTTAGGCAAGCAAGAAGAACCCTCCAAACTGCCCCTGCCTAGAAAGTATAAACAAGAAGCAGGCTGATACAATTTACTCAGGAAGCACAGACACTACAAATATCTTGGCCGTGCCGTGTCGGACGTGTATCAGGCACACAACAGACACACAATGCACACTCCAAAATACACTAGGACATAACAAAATAGGTATCGTTGTCCTATCTGTCTGCAACAGCAATTTAGAATTGCACTAATATATGACACAAGATGAAGAGAAAAAAGGAATGACATTTTAAAAAACTATGGTGAAAAAGAAATGCCACAACAACAGAGGAAAGAAAACAACATTCCAACAAAATGATTGAAACAGTACATCACCTAAACATTTAAGTTTGAGGGAAAGAAAAGATGGCGTACGAAAATGTCAAAACAACAAAGATCTCAGGAGAAAGAGAATTATTGCAGTACAACAGCAGGACAACCCTCCCACAGAGATAGCACATAAGATAAGACATTAGAATTCTATCAACAAAACTTAGATACAATAACTAAAAATTAAAACTAGAAACCAATTCTTTACTAGGCGTAGAGAATAGAGAGCTTGTCCACTAAATAATAATTGCACAGTTACCTTCGTTTTTGTAGCCAGGCTTGCTGTTGTGATTGTTGTCTTGAAAGGTTTTGATAATAATATTGGAACTGGAAACAGGAATGTTAACTGAGTGAGATCGAGATCAATGTCGAAAATGTCAAAAGAACATATTTGAAAAACAACCTTATTCTGTTCAGAAGACAGATCTTCCATGCATTCAATTAGGAACTCCACATTCCACCTGATACGAGTCGGGATAGCCAATGGCTGCAACTGTGTACCCTTGATGCCACCAGGCAGGGAAGGGAGATACGGAGAGAAGTTTGGGAAAAGTCATCATTGCCGCCGATGCAAGTTGGCAAATGAGAAGATAGAGGGGGTTTGTCTTGTTAAGTTCCCAAATTTTACCATTTAGGGGTGTGTATTTTGTTATTTCCCCAATTTGAACGGACTGCTACGTCAATATAGAAGCAAAAGGTCAAAAAGAAACAGTGGGTGGCTTCCAATTTCCTAGGGAAATGCTAGGGGTTTGGGTAATTTAAACTTGAGTTTTCGCGGAAAGTTAGTAACCCTTTATTGTATGATAGTTTAATTAGTTTGGCTCTATTAACTCTCTCTATGCAACGACAAATGAAAAAAAAAGCTTAAAATTTAAAACACCAGTCGACAAACAAAGAACAAAGGCACCAACCGATGAGCTAATTATCTAAAGTATCATACCGGAGGTGAACTTTCTCTCGGGCAACGACATCCATATCTGCATGATAGTAATCAGCTGAAATCCCACGTTCTCGCAATTCTTTTGCAACCTGAAAATCAATAGGTTTTATGAATATTGAAGCTATCCTCTAAGAATTATAACTATTATAAGAGAAACAATAGGTACATTTATAACCAAATGTGTATGACATATCAAAGTGAGTGGTGGACAATCATGCTAATTCAATTGTGTTGAAAATCTCGACCCACATCTCATGATGGTGGGCAATGGCAGGTACTTGGATAGCCAGCATAATTTCTTAACCAAAAATGTATACACTGGGAATTGGAATGCAAATGCATCTAATAAAACTGCTGAAATTGTCATTCTTATTTCCTCAACTGAATTTGTCTGCTTGTTCTGCATTCTTCACATGTCGTAGAGAGGTACATAACGTGTATTTTTTAGATTAAAGGACCTATAGTCTTAAACCTCAGTGATTTCAATTTAACATCAGATAACTTGGAGATGCTTTGGCGTGGTTCTATGCTTTGATTGATGGACTGAATGGGAATCAATAGATAATACTTAGATTTGAAGCAGACAAGTGAAGTAGAAGAGTTATTTTGCCTGATACTCATAGTTCCGTAGTATAATCTAGATTGGTTTCTCACGCCCACTTCTTTCCATTGTTGTTCTAACTTTATCTTTATTGGGTTCAGGAATTATGTAGTGATAATCTATTTTGCCTGATCATCATAGTTCCTTAGTATTAATCTATTTGCTAACATATGACCTTCTTAAAATATAGTTGGCTTTTATTGGTATTTAGCCGATATCATGATGTGTGTTCATCCTAATAAATAGTCTAAATTTTGTTGTGCAGGTCATCCCTAAAAATAATAATTCTATAACAAAGAAACCATTAACCCTAAAAACAATCATTCTACAAAAATAATCCTAATAAATAGTCTGATTTGCTCATATTCATAGTTTGTGTTTAAGATAAGAAGATGTTGGTATCGGCCGATTGCAACCAATAACAAAGAAATCATTAACCCCTAAAAACAATAATTCTGTAATAGATTTAAAAAGCAAAAAAAAAAAGATAGAACATAGAAGCAAACCCGCAGAAAAAATATTTAAAAAAAGTGAAAATTACATAAAAAAGGGGTTAGGTTTTCGAACAAATCGGTGCCGGCGGGTAGGATCTCCTCTCCCTGGACGAAGGACTTGATAAGCAGCTGTAAAACAAAAACAAAATATTAGAGAAGAAAATAATTTGAAGAGAGGAGGGAATAAAAAATAGAGAAGAAGGAGAAGTCCGCTGACCTAGATAACCGAGGAGGAGGAGAGGAGGAGAGCAGCCCTTTGACACCGAGAAGGAGAGGAGGAGAACGGCAGTAAACCGATGGAGGGAGAGGAGAAATTTTAGAGGGGGTGGGGGGAAATATTTTAGAGGGGGCGGGGGGAGTTCGTTCCTTTTATTAGTTGGGAGTAGGAAAAGTTTAGAAGGGGGGAAATATTTTAGAAGGGGGGAAAATATTTGGAGAGAAAAAAGTGGCGCACAACAGAAAAAATTTATACCTACTTTCTATTTCTGCTGACCAAGTCCAACAAATATTTATACTTATTAAATTATTATTATTTTATTAAATTTATTTAGTATAAAAATATTTTATTATTAGTGACGGAAAAAGGAGTACCAAATATTTATCTCAAAGCAACTAAAATATTTAGTGCGTTTTTATTTAATTATCAAAAATTCTAAATAATTTTTCATAAATTTGGAATCACTATAAACCCTAAATAAAATAAAGAAATGAAGGCATGAGTAACCTCTAATTGAGACAGAGAATAGAAAAAGAAGAAAACATGAGAGAGAATACATACTAGTTGTATTCGGTTTCTAGATTCGGGTTCAGATTCGGATTCGGATTAGAATTAATACATACATGATCGTTCTCTATATTAAATACGGCTTAGAATGGTTAAAAATTTGTTTTCCAAATAGTATATATATTTCACTTATTAATACATAAAAATTTAAAAAATAACTATTGTATATGTTTTCTTCTTATGTAGTTGTTGAAAAAAAATTAAAAATAACATAAAAATATAATAATATGTTCAACATTAATATTATATTTAAACTAACTGCATCGTATTATCTAATTAAGCACATACCAAAGATTCAAACAGTATATTTATAATACATCATAATTAAAATATATTTAAATTATATTTAGAATATTATAATACAAATTAAATCTTTATCTATTTTATAAAATAATATCATAGACTATTTTTATACGTGCAATATACCTAAACTAGATTAGTGTGAGTCTTTTTTTTATACTTTAGGTAAGTTATTGTTTTGCTAGACGAAAAGAGATCATATCAGACAAAATTACTGTATGATATTTTTCCTACCTTTCAGCTCTTGCTGGAGTTTATACAGAATATCGCATGAAGAACAATGATAGCCTTTCCTAACATAATGTATGTGTACTATGTTTTAGTTGCTTCAAAGCCAACTATCATCAATAGGTTTTAATTGTATCAGAGGGAAATATGCTGGATTGGCAGCTATCATTTGTTGAAATTACAAGAGGTAGCTACCAATGTCGGACTTTAAATTTTGAGTCCTGAGACAAACTCTAATACCATGTTTGGTACGCGGTATTTTTTTTTTATTCCCGGGAAAATCTAGGGTGGGAATCTATTACCATGTTTGTTTGGGCTATGAAAAATTTATTCCCGGGAGTAAAAAATACTCGGGTAAATAGTTTATCCATAAAACATGGGAATCCTATCCCTTAAGAATAGGTGGGTATTTTTCTTTTCCCGGCCAAAAAAAAAATTGTTTGAACTTTTTTCTACTTTTTTGATCATTTTTGAACATTTTCTTTTTCTGCCCTTTTTGTTGTTTTTGTCGTTTTTTTGGTTATTTTTGTCAGTTTTTATCGATTTTTTTCGCTTTTTGTCATTTTTAGTCTTTTTTGTCATTTTTTTGATATTTTTTGTTGTTTTTTTCTCTTTTTGTCACTATTTTGTCATTTTTACCGGTTTTTGTCGTTTTTGGCTATTTGTCATTTTTAGTAGTTTTCTGTTTCTTTTTGTTATTTTTTGTCTCCTTTTAGCCATTTGTTATATTTTTTTGTTATCTTTGTCATTTTTTATCCTTTTTCTCATTTTACCGATTTTTGACCTTTTTTGTCATTTTTGTTGTTTTTGTCTTTTCTTGTTTTTTTGTCATTTTTTGTTGTTTTGGTCATTTTTTTGTATTTTTTTTGTCGATTTTGTCTTTTTTTGTCTTTTTAAGTCATTTTTTGTCTTTTCTTTGTCGTTTTGTTGCTTTTTGTCATTTTTGTTTCTCTTTTTTTGTTTGTCGTTTTTCGTCTCTTTTTATCTTTTTTATCGTTTTTTACTAGTCTTTTGTCGTTTTTTTGTTGTCTTTTGTCGTTTTTGTTGTTATTTAGTAGTTTTTTTGACATTTTGTCGTTTTTTTTGTTTTTTTTTTTGTTGTTTTTTGTTTTTTGTTGTTGTCTTTTTTGTCGTTTTTGTAGTAGTTTTTTTGTCGTTTTTTTTTAAAAAAAAAATTGTCCTTTTTGTCGTTTTTCTGTCTTTGTTCTTTTTGTGGTTTTTTTTATTTATTTATATTTTTTTGTTTTTGTCATTTTTTGGTCTTTTTATCGTTTTTGTTGTTTTCTGTCATTTTTGTCGCTTTCGTTATTTTTTGGTCTTTTTTATCAATTTTTGTTGTTTTTTGGATTTTTGGTTTTCTTTATTTTTGTCGTTTTAGTCTTTTTTTGGCCTTTTTGTCTTTTCTTTTTTTATATTTTGGTCGGGTTTTTTTCGTTTTGAATCATTTTTTTTCTTTTTTACTTTTTTTTCCTTTCCTTTTTTGACGTTTTTTCGTTTTTGGTTTTTTTTTCTTCATTTTTTTTCATTTTTTATTTTTTTATCATTTTTATTTTTTTTCCGGGAATGTTTATGTAGTCACCAAACCCAAACATGGGAATGTAATTTTCCAGAAAATTTAATTCTTGGAATTTGATTCCCGGAAATATAGAATTCCCGGCTATATAGTATTCCGCATACCAAACACCCCTAAAAGTTGTGCCCTCAAAGCTTAATGCTCAGACTTTTTTTTTATGGACAATAATAAAATAGTATTATCAACACAAAATTTAAGAAAAAATAATTAACAAATATAATATCCAAAATAATATATTTTATAATGAAATACTAATAAAATTGAAGATATTCCAAGCAAAAAAATTGATGTTCTAAACAAATAAATAACTAATAATGTTTCAAATAATTCTTATGAAAATAATAAAAAAATAAAAAATTGTAAGTTTTTTTTGAAATCCCATGCACACACGCAATTGGGGGACTCGAACCTTGCCGGTCCCTCCGGGTGTCCGCTCTAATACCACTAGGCTAAAGAGCTCGGACAAAAAAATTGTAAGTTGTTCTATTGTTCAATTAAATCCAACCGGACAGCGAGAGAGAGAGAGAGAGAGAGAGAGAGGATGTTGACAACGACGGAAGGAAAAAGGGGATTGGCAGCGACTAAAGGGTATAAGAAGATTTGGAGCATCATAATGTTAGATCAACAACAGAAGGGGAGAGAATTTAATTTTGACAGCGATTGCACGAATTTTTTTTTCTTCATTCTGACTAACTGATTTGTCTTTTGATAATATAATTTATGACATTTAGATATTCTAAAATTTTGGGCCTGAGGCACCCGCTCCGGCTACGGTAACTACCACATTTCAAAATTTTGAGTTGTTTTCAAACAAATTTCTAAACAAATTCATAATATTATTTAGTTGATGCACTTATAAGATCTTAAAGGGAACCCAAAAAGTAAATTGAGCAAACTGATAGAACTGAAATCTCCAATCCTTGTATACACTTATGGGGAGTAAGATATTTACATAGTAACATATGCCAATACCAAAACATAATTCTTGAACCAACATGAGAAAATCAAGATTGGGACCAACAAGAATAATATAAAAACATTAAACAATTATCAAAGATAATTGAACAAAAAAGACTAACAATTAAGGGTGTAAAAAAAACTTATTTATCTCGATGATTACGCTTTAAAAGTTCTAATATTTGTTAGATATTTTTAATAATTCATTAATTGAATATAAGACACACCCTAAGCTAAAGCAGCATTTTAAATAGTAAACTAGAGGTGGAGGAGAGCTGATTTTTACAAGAAAGAATATTATAACAAGCAAGAAGCGGGGGAAGGGATTGATGCAAGACGTATATATATTAGGTCTGTCTTTCGAAGCCGTGGAAGGGATGGTTCAACATGTGACAGATCCATTTAACCATGAACTGCTACCAAGTGAGGTATTGACCTAATAAGACCAACTTTTCGAATAATATTATACTAGAAATACTTTAAAGATATATTTACAGCGTTGTCTATATATTGTAAAAAACACATATTTTACAACATTTTATAAAAGTTGTTAAATATAACCCTTTTATAATGTTTCATAAACATTGCAAAATGATATTACATATACAACGTTTCAATAACGTGGTAAAATAAAATTAATTTTACAACATCAAACAAACATTGTGCAATATAAACAATGTGCAACTATTGTCAAACGTTGTTGAACATGACATTTTTACAATATTTTAAGTACATTGTTAAAATTAGTAACTTTGGCAACAATAAATAACCGTTGTCAAAATTAATAAATGTTACAATGTTAATAAACGTTGTTAAAAATAATAATACACAACTTTTGTGAATGACCATTGTAGAAGCCTTAACGTTTGAATGTAAAACGTTATTTGTACATGTATTTTACAACGTTTTTACAATAAAGGTTGTAGAAGACCTCCATTTTTTACAACATTTTTAGGAAGTGTTGTAGATGGAACGTTGTAAAAGGGGATTTTTCTTGTAGTGGGACATTAGTGTGGGCGACCACATACTTGGCTAGTTCCGGTTCCTCTTCGACTACCCCCTGTGTGAACGAAGACTGAGAGGACGACCTAGGAAGCTTGATTGTCAGTGGTCCAGTTGATGGAGCAGAGCGTGGGGTAGTTGGCAGACTGGCGACCCCCAGTTTGGCATTCGATGTGGAGCGAGGAGTGGCTGGTTCGCTGGAAGTGTCAGACCTTGCATCGAGGCGACAACCTTTCTTGGGAAGGCGTATTGTCAATGGCCTATCCGAGGGGTTGAGCTTCCCTGTTTGTGGTTGACTGACTCTTGGTAATCTGATTGTTAGTAGCTCCGTTGTGGGTCTCGGCACTTGACCGGATCTCGGCAGCCGGATTGTCATCTGCTCCTCTTGCGCCGAGAGGCTGATTGCGTCCTTCCGCAGAGTGGAGGTGAGGGGTGCAGACTTGCCCGGTTTGCGAGCTTGGAGGTGGATCGTCAGGGGTCCTTCTGATCCCGTGGCTGTCTCAGTATGAGCTTGTGCGTCTCCTTCATCCAGGTGCCTCTTCGACTTTTCGTGTAAACAGGAGTCCGAGTAGTAAGATTCGACCCCTTTGAAGGGATCGATGTCAGCAAACTCTGTCTTCACGAAGCCGTGTTTGTCGACATATTTGAAGCACTGGTGTAGCATGGAAGGCACGATCATATAATCGTGTATCCATGGGCGCTCCAAGAGGATGTTGTAAGAAGTGTCTGCATCTATGACGTAGCAGGTGACCTCGGATTGGAGATCGCCAATCTGACACTTCAGACGAATCTTCCCGATAGGGTAGCTCCTGCCCGAATTGAAACCGCTGATAGCGGTGCTTGTAGGTGTTAGGCGATGCATTGGAATGCGGAGATGATGTAGCAGACCTTTCGGGATGATGCTTATGGAAGAGCCAGGATCAATGTGCATCCGATCCACTTTCACGTCACCGATGTATCCCGTGTAGTATAGCGAGCGATCATGTAGGTTGGTTTTGATGAGCATGTCCTGCGGAGTGAAGACGATGTTGGGCATTGCTCCCGTGCAAGCACTATCTTGGAGATCCATGGTTGAGTCCTCTCCAGTGAGGTTAGATTGAGCGAGATAGGCATCGGCATTTTGGAGTGCTTCGCTCAATGCAATACGAACGTCTTTGGAGAGCCTCAGGAGTTCATATAATGACAATTTGGCCGAAGTGTTAGCCAATTGTGCTAAGATGTCAAAGTTGTAGGGCCTCTCTAGCCCTTGGGCTGCGTCCTTTCGGAGAGATTTGTCGAAGCGAGTCTCCTTCGGCCTAGGCTTGTCGGTCGTCGAAGGCTGAGCCGGTCCCAGAGCATCAGTTGCAGTGGGTTGATGATTTTCAGCTGGACTATCAACCACAGGTTAGGATTGCGCTCCGGACCGCGTGACGACGGCTGTAGCTTCCTCGTCGTCTGCTAAAATTGTGCGGCAGGTCTTGATTTTTCTACTCTTTTTGTTGGTGGGAGATGGTGTGGGCCGAGTTACTTCTGATACCAAGTCTGGATGGACCCACATGACCTCTCCTCTTGAGGTGGTGAGAGGTACTAGACCAGCAGCTTGTTCTCGAGGCAGGGGAAGATTGGTAATCTCCATTGTCGCAAGAGGGACGGGAATTACCCCGTCTTGGGTCTCCGTTGGAGGGAAGTTGCCGAATTGTACGGACACCATATTGGCTGCTACGGTTACCTCTTCGAAGTCGATGGCCAGAGCGTTCGAATCGATGAGGCTTTGGATGTACCGTTTTAGTTGGTAGCAGTCATGTGTAGCATGGTGTACATAACGGTGGTAATGGCAGAACTTTGGGTTCTCCAAATCAGCCGACCGAGGCTTCCGTCTTGGTGGAGGAAGCTGAATTCTACCTCCTTGTATAAGCATGTCTAAGATAGGCTTGACGTGGCCGTCTTCGAAAGAGTAAGTGATCTGAGGCCATTGCTTGTCTGCTGGCTGTGGCTCGGGCTTTTGGGCCGTGTCGGCCACCATAGCCTGTTTTCCCTTGATGTCCCGATTGTTGGAGGGGTTATCCCCATTATCGTTGTTGAGACGCTTGCCCTTGTTTTTTCCTTCTGAGATCTGCAACCCCAGTTGGCGGGCCTTCTTCAGTCGTTCTTCAGCTCTTGTGGCGCTGATGATGAACGCCTTCCAATCTTTGAATTGACTCTCGTCCATCCAGAGACTGATCGTTGGAAGCAGTCTCTTTTGGCAGATTTCGATCAAAGAAGAATCCGGATTTCCGGAAGGCAGCTTCATGGTGGTCTGGCGGAACCGCTCGATATAGTTCCTTGTTAGCTCCTTCTCCCCTTGGACGACGTCCATGAGAGTGGACATAGTGATGTCTTGTCCTACTTCATAGAATCGTTCCAAGAACATGCGCTTGAAGCCGGCGAAGGAATGGATGCAGTTGTCCGGTAGATTACGGTACCAATCAAAGGCGACTCCTTCCAATGCTCCAATGAATAACCGTGTGAGGATCGCATCTTCATGGGGCAGATGGTCGGTGGTGACCTCAAAGTAAGTGATGTATCGACTTGCTGAGGTTTTGCCATCATACGGGTTGATGTTGAACGGCTTATATCTTGGTGGGAATGGAACATCCCTCCACTCAGCAGGATATGGTTGCCGTATTCTGAGATCTTGAGCGTTTTCTCGGGCATGAAACATGGCACGGAGCTCTTGGACCTCTCTTCTTACTTCTCGGGTCTCATCTGTCGCAGTGGGGGCTGTTATTTCGGGAGGATTATTGCCCAGGTTTGGTGCCGCTGAGTTCGAATCTATATTGACTGCGGGGCCTGTGTTTGTTTGACCAGGCGCTCCTCCTTGTAAAGTGGGCAGGGCCGCTTTAATCTCGTCTACAGACTTGACCAAAGCAAGTAATATGGCTTCGAGACTGTCGATGCGCTGGCGATCACTGGAACCACCTTGATCGCTGTCCGTCATGAACACCGTTCTTACGTGAGGAGTGATGGAAGGAACGGTGGAGGATGTGCCCTCTGAGTCGTACCCATGCACCGAGAAGTCATCGGGATAGGTGGGAATGTTCTCTTCGGGCTCGGACTCGGAGGGAACGATATCCCCAGCTTCAGAGCTTGCCTTGTCTTGAGAGTTACGGATGTCCTCGGGGGCATCAGCGTTCGTTGCTCCTGATGGAAGAGTTGTTTGTGCGGACTCGGTTCCTTGGAACATCGAATTGTTGCGGATGTTCGGAGGAGTGTTACCCCCAGCTCCTTCAACCCCCAGTGATGTGGATGATGAATTTCCTATCGAGGTAAATTTCGTCTTTGAACGGGTGTGTTGGAATACACCAGTGGAGGGCAGCCGTTTAGACGACAGTTTCTTAGTTGTAATGGTTGATATCTTCGGACTGGAGACGCTCGTTTTCTTCCTCCTCTCTTCGGTGGGAACTTTTTGAGCAGAATTGCAGGAGACAACAGGAGGTGCCTCTTCTTCTGAGTTCGGGTGCTGTAGCCTTTGGAAGGCGGATGGTCGAGCTTCCGTCATTGCCGCGTTGTTGCAGCAGCAATTGACGATGATTTGGGTGCAGCGATGCCCAAGCGAGGACTCTTTGCACACCGATACTCCTTCTCTTTCCTTGCGTTTGTGGAGGATCGTCTCCCGTAGGTCAGAGGAACCACTCTGTCTGTTTGCCGCAGGGGGCTGGACCTGAGTGGTTGTATACAACTTTCCATCCGAGGTCCGTGTGATAGTCAACGGGACGCTCCGATAGTCAGAGGTTGGGACAGCTGACTGGGCTCGATGAGCCCGCGCTGCCCTAGACTTCCTTCTTCTAGCACTTGTGGGTGCGTAATAGGAGGAGTCCAAGTTGAATGCCACAGAATCTGGCTTATCATACAGAGAATCATCAGGGTCGGGACCGTATGAGAGACGGTCGAAGACCGATCGAGAGAAGCGTGGAACGGACGCTATGCCGCCAGAGTTGGGTACCGTGCAGGCTGTCTGCATGCGGTCATCTTCTGCTGTCGGATGAGTTGTCTTTGGGCGGTTAGGAGTCACGATCGTGCAGGCTGGCCGCATGCGGTTGGCAATAGTGGCCGCATGGGTTCTCTGCAAGCAGCTGCCTCCTGTAGCCTCATGTGTTTCATCTATGTGATTGGCGACTGTAGCTGCATAAACTACGCGGCTGCCAGATGTGACCGCATGATTCTTCTTCATGCGGCCAGCGACTGTAGTCGCATGAGCCTTTTTCACTCGGCTAGCACCCCTATGCGGCTCAGTTCACGTAGAGTTCCTCTTTGCCTCTGCAAGTCCAGCATCATAGTATTTTTTTCTGCCAGACTTGGAGACAGCAGAGTTGTCTACGGTCTGAAGTGGGGCTGCAGAAGAGTCCTTCTCACCGTCTTGAGCAACAGAGGGTACACCGTCGGGGGCTTGGGGAGGAGCAAATGATTTCGGCCTCCACTCTTTGCGAGCCTTCGTCGTGCGGGTGCACTTCTGGACCGGGCCAGCGCTTCCTTCGGAGAGCATCTCTTCAAACGCTTGTTGGTCGAAGCGGACGACCATCTTTTGTTGCGTGGAGCCAAGTTTGGCTGCATCCGATTGCGTCACCAACTCCTCAGCCGTGGAGAAGTTTGTCCCCAGCAGAGTCGCCATCGTGTTTGCCATTGATTGTAAAAGTACAGAACAATTATCGGAGGACTGAACTTAGACTCACAATACAAACTCGTTTGTACAAAGAAAGCCTAGGGATGAAAACCTAGGTACAGCAGTCTAAGTACAATTGTTTATTTTAGATTCTGGGGGGTGACGATAGAGGCTCGGGAAGGCGACGGCAGCCCTGCCTTACTCCTTGGACGATCGGTATGCAGCCTTGGCTTCTTATGAAAAGATGGTTGGCGTTGACGAAGAAGCGCTCTTTTTGCTCCTCTGTTGCTCTCCTGGCTTCTCTCTCTCTCTCTGTGTATTCTCTCTCTGACTCTGTATATTATTTTATTTTTTTTGTTGCCGGCCCCTGTGCAAAGAAATAATGCTGGCTATTTATAAGAGTGAGGTATGATCATTAGGGTTTGCTAATGATCATTGTTTTGGAATGTCGGTGCTCCTTCAATCTATCTGAACCCTTGGTCCTGATTACAATGAATCTCGGCCATTAATGAGGATAGCACCGAATCTTGTGAGCAATTAATGTTGATTACTTTAAATCTTCATGATTGATTATACCAATGCACGATTGCTCGCCACGTGTCCCATTGGCTTGATGATAAATGATATGTCTTGATCTCAGTAATTATGATGATGATGTCAGATATATTTGTTGAGATTCGGTTAAATCGTCGATTGATCCGATGCCAAGTGTTTCGATTGTGGGTCCTGCCAGAGCCACATAGGATGGGCAACACTTGAACCGCAGGAAGATACTCTTCGTGAGCCGCATAGGACAATGCTTCATCGAACCGCAGGGAACGAACTCTCAATGAGCCGCATATGCATAATCTTTGCGAGCCGCATGAGCTAACGTTGTATTGATCCGCAGGGACTGAGCTCTCAGTGGGCCGCATGTGGCTGATTTCTCCTAGTCAAATAGAGTGACTTCTTAGTGAGCCGCATGGAGCTGTTATCTATTTAAGCCGCATGAGATGTTGCCACGTGGCAACCTAGGATTTCTGACGGATCGGGTCAGAGATCTTCTTCTTTTCCCGAAGCGTCTGTCATTATGGCAGAGCCATTATGACACTTTATGCCAGAGCCGCCACAGTCGTCAAATCGTGTCAGAGCATTAAATGAGGCTATTATTCAAAGGGCCAGCTGTAGGGAAGGATCGCAAGGGGACACGTGGCATGGATCGAGCCGCATATTCCTGCTGAACCGCATACACTCTCGAGCCGCATGAGACAGAGAGTCTTCCTTTGAACTGTATAAGACAGCCCCCATATAAGCCGCATAGGCTTCGTATCCGGAGCCGCATGGACCATTATTCTGATATTTTCTATGCTTCTACACTCAAACCACCAAATCTCCCAAACCATCGAGTTATGTACACCAAGTACCTCTAAACTCACACTCTATTTTACTCTGAGTAGATTCACATCGCATCTTCCTGAGTGGCGAGTCATGTATACTGATACCTCTCAACTTCCACTCTAATGCTTTATCACACAGGAGTCTGCCCAGCTTATCGTTATCTCTGAGCAAACTTCATGGTCCTGATTATCGTGTGTCACGTCCATATTACCTCTGATACCGATAGTCTTCCGACTTAACACCTGTACCCAACCCGGGATAAAAGATATGGTGTTAAGACCATAAAACCTATGACGTCCATATTACCTCGGTTGGGTTTTGTCTCAAAATTTATTACTCGCACCACCAGTACGCAGAAGAGTAATAGGTCCACCAAAGATTATTTCTGATTATCGTGTATCACGTCCATATTATCTTTGATACCGATAGTCTCTTGACTTAACACCTGTACCCAACCCGGGATAAAATACATGGTGTTAAGACTACAAAATCTATCATATCCATATTACCTCTATTGAGTTTTGTCTCAAAATCTATTGCTCGCACCACCAGTGCACAGAAGAGTAATAGGTCTACCAAAAATTTCATGATTATCGCGTGTCATGTCCATACTATCTCTGTTACCGATAGTCTCTTAACTTAACACCTGTACCCAATCTGGGATAAAAGACATGGTGCTAAGGCCACAGAACATATCACGTCCATATTATCTCTGTTAGGTTTAGGTTTCAAATCTATTACCCGTACCACCAGTGCACATAAGGGTAATAGATCCAAAAAAGTTATCCTAATCTATTACTCGTACCGTCGGTACACAAAAAGGGTAATAGGTCCACAAAATATTATTCAAATCTATTGCTCGCATCTCCAGATGCACTAAAGGGCAATAGGTCCACAAAAATCCTCCAGTGGGATGTCCTTTATCAAAACACAAATGATGTATTAGGCCCTCTAGTACAAGCACCAAAGATACCACAAGCAGAATGGAGTGAATGTATTCTGTTTATTCAAAATCAGTTACATTCATAGGACTACATCAGCAGCAAAAAGAAAAGAAAGAAAAATCCAGCAACACATAGTTTAGTCAGTTTGGCAGCACTTCGCCTTCATCAAAGAGCAATTTCGTGGCCCTCAAAAGAAGTCATGTTTTACTGCAGAGAAGCAAACAAGGCTGTTGAATCTTCGAGAAGCTGCACGGAGGAAGACAAATATAGCATGCTTTTATATCCTCCGTATTGCAGACATCTTAGGCCCGTTCCTCCAAAAGATCATACCTTCAAAACAACATCCCTAGTGTTGCTTTTGCCTACTTGGAGAGCCGTGAAAACAGAACTTTCACGATGTCACCCCACCACGTCCGACTCTCCGATGTATAAAGGTTCTTCCTACCATCCGAGGAAAACTCTTTCCAAGCATGAAGAGTTATGAGCTCCCTGATATGTGTGTCAAGTGTTGCATCTTCACCATGCCCAAAATTTTCGATACCGGTCCTGAAGAAATCTGCTAGCCAAACCCCTACAAAATATGAAAAGAGAAAAATGAGGGGTTAACATTCAGAAGAAAACAAAGTGTATGTTTTAGCCATGCGACCCCATCATACAGAACATATGCGGTCCAATGAGATAGGGTACGCATCATGCCTAAAAGTACAGAGGCGATCTATGACAGGCCCGTGCATAAAATATGGGATATGGCCATTCAAAATTAAGTCATCGTTTTCTCACCGTCCTTACCCTTGATAGAGGGTTGCACGTCGGGATGAATGGAAGGAGAGTCCGCAGCTCTCGACAGAATGGCGAGTCCCTTCCCTTTGGCCGCAATACCAGTTGACTTGAAAACTTTTTGAGCCATGGCTAACTGGGACAGAAAGGATGACAAAGATGATAAAGACGAAGGAGAAGAAGGTGAAAGAGAAAAAGTCCCTCTGTGAACAACCTATATTTATAGGGTTTTCGAAAGAGCACCGTTTTAATTCTCGAGTCCATTAAAGATAATGATGACGTTTGGAGATTTTATCCTTAGTAACCGTCAACTTTATCTCGAAAACAGAACCCAAATTAAAAATCAAATCAAGACATTAAATGCAGTAGTGACAGCTAACAGAATTGATAGGATCTCCCTGCGACATAAGATTTCCCTGCAGTTCAAAATGTCCCTACGGCACAAGGTCTCTCTTGACTCGAAGACTCCCTGCGGCTTGACCTATCTCCATGCTTCTTATTCAAAGTATTCCAAATTTACAATTTGAAAACTTTGAAGGGGGTCTTACAGAAGCATGGAAAATATGGGGTTCATACGGATCACAACTGACCGCATGAGTACTTTGGGACAAATTGGTCCGCATAAAGAAGAGCCGCATGACAGACTCGACATGCCCCATGCGGCCCATCTTCACTATCTTACAACCAGACTGATTTGAGTCGCAGAAAGAATATTTACTTATGCGGCTAAGCTGATCAACCCTTCTGATGAAGCTAACAAACTCTGTCAAAATTGACAAAACTTACAGCTCTGACAGCTCTGACACTCTGACAAAAAGAAGATAAGACGTGATCAGACAAAATGTCATGTCACCAGACTGGACATAGTCATGCGGCTAGAAGGACTGCGACCCGAGCCGCATGAACCTTTTGCGGCTCAATCCATGCGCTTCATGCGGCCAAGGGTGACTGCAACCTGAGCCACATGAGCCTTATGCGGCCCAGAACACAGAATCTATGCGGCTCAAAAGTCCCCAAGCTACATGCGGACTAAGGGAGACTGCGACTTAAGCCGCATGAGTCTTATGCGGCCCAGCATGGCCGAATATTAAAAGACCTATGCGGTTCAAAATTACTCAAGCAGACTGATCCTATCCTGCGATAGGACACGTGGCAGGCTGACCAAGACACAACCACCCATATTTGCTACAACAAAATCTCAACAAGTCACCAGCTGGCGGCCAAAGAGCGGGTCTTTGTGTGTTGTTGTAGCCATGAGGTCACGTGGTCATCTATGCGGCTCAAGATATCTATCACTATAAATAGCAGGGTACCATACCCATGCAAAAGGCTGGCAACCTACGAAGGACAATTTCTTCAAGAGCAAGGATCGTGTCAAATAGTCCAAGGAGTAAGACAGAGTTGCTACACTTTTCCGATCCTCTATCGTCACCCCCAGAATCAAAACTAAACAATTGTACTTAGATTATTTTCTAGGATTTCTTTCTAGGCTTTCTCTTGTACAATCGAGTTTGCAATCAAGTTCAATTTCTCTGTAATTCTTGCTCTTGATATTTAATGGCAAACACCTGCGTGACACGGGCAGAGTCGGAGTCACATCCGGTGTGTCGGACACGGGGATGGGAAAATATTGTATATGTAAAAAATACGATATAGTGGAAAGACGCCCGGAGTCGGACTCGAGGTTGTCACGACTGACACAATAAAGTTGGGACACGGACACGATGTATGACACTTTGGTGGTGATGGAAATTTTTGGGCTATAGGATTTCTAGAAAAAGTGCAGAGGAGCCTCTCCTTATATAGGAGGTGGAGACTCCTAGTTAGATAAGGATTTGGACATTTAAACCCCAATAGATAATTCATCATTTAATTTAAATCAATTTAAAATTAATTCGATAAAATCCAAATTCAATTTAAAACTAGATAAATTCCATCTTTAATTTAAATCAATTTGAAATCAAAATCAATAGAATCTAATCCCAATTTAAATTACACCAATTTTTTTAATATCTATTTTATAAATTAAAATAATAAATAATTTTAAAAATCAAAATATACATGAAATTAATTTTCATGTACCTTGCTACAACTAGTATATTTACATAAAATATAATTTTTTAAATTATTATCTATACTTGTACAACAAAATAAAATAGCTTTATATATAATGAAAAAAATAAAGACAAAGTTTGGCAATTTCGTGCGATGCATTTTATATTTTAAGCAAAATAAAAATAAAAATATTTAACTTATAGTATTTTGGAAAAATATACTTTTTTATGGAAAAAAATCTATAATAAAACCTTTTTAAAAAATTATATCCTTCGCATATACATATTCGCATTCGACGTACAAATACCAAAAATAAACAATTACCAAAATAAAATAAAACTATAGTAAAATTTTAGGGAGTTTACAATGGTAGCCGTAGACGATGACTCAGATGGGATCTAGACATGGAACGCGGAAAAGGAAGGACAAGGAATGTTGAGTTGTTTGGTTTTAAAAGGCATAATCGATTCAACGAATTTAACATGACAAGATGTGTAGAGACGTGCGATAACTGGATCAAGACAGAGATAGGCACTATGATAGAGGAATAACCAAGAAAGATACAAGGAGTGGAACGAAGAGAGTTTGTGAGACGAATATTGTCACGACCCGCACCCGTTTTTTTTTTTTTTTTAAACGGGTACGAGACGTGTCCAAGCCAGCCTACGCCGCAGTGTCGGCGGTAGAACGCTGTCACGGCCATGAAGATCAAAATCACAAATATACTCATTCACAAGATTAATTTAATTTACAAGATCACAAGTTTTACATTTGCAGAAAACATAAACTTGTACAATGATAGGATGACTACAACCCAACTATCTAGCTAGTCTCTAGGCTTCTGGCTGCAAGTATCCCCGTATCTCCCATGCTAAGTAAATCCACGGCTAACCTGAAAATGTTGGTTTCCAGTCAGGAATGGAACGAGCACAATTCACTGAATGCAATTTCAAATAAAGAAAATGACTATAAAACAAAGGTTAGGCATTAATCATGAGTTTTGAAAATAACAGTAAAGCCGTAAAAAAAATCAATAGTAATAAATAGACCAATATACTTTCCACCGTTAGAAGTACCTTTGACATGTGATCGGTCTGGGGTACTACACCGCACGGTCTACGAGATCTACTTGCAGAAATTAAACACGGTCTACGAGATCTACTGCATAAAAGTAAACAAGGTCTACAAGATCTACTGCATGAAAGTAAACAAGGTCTACAAGATCTACTGCATGAAAGTAAACAAGGTCTACAAGATCTACTGCAAGGTCTACAAGATCTACTGCATGAAAGTAAACAAGGTCTACAAGATCTACTGCAAGGTCTACGGTCGGATCACACATCCTTGGTACTTCTCATTCCCGACTCAATAATTTATAATAGAGTATAAAAATATCACATAACCAATGACTAATCCATGAAATATAGTAAAGATCAATATCGAAATGCAGACAATAAACTGTACTCGCCTGTGGTCCTTTGCTGTGAAACCGACAATCTGAACTACTCAATGTGCCACTATAGTCAAAACCTGTACAACAGTCCCCGGAAGCTGAAATAAACAATACCAATGATCTCAGAATAGTCCAATTAGCTAGGATTTCCTGTCCTTAAGTCCAATTCTGGACACAGGGACAAAACGGTAATTTCGAGTCAAAACGATGTCCGCCGTTGGACCCGCTTTGCACCGAAAAGCGTGCCAGAGTCAACGGTCTCTAAAGTCGTCAAACTACATGTCTATGGATCCAGTTTTCCGATACGAACCCAACCGTATGTCCAAAGTTGGATTCCGGCGGCCCGTGCACAAAATCGCCCGTTGAGTGGGACCGTGGGGCCCGCAAAACGGTGATTTTATCAACGGTCTCAGAATCGGACCAAACTTGGCATACAAGACCAAAAAAACGATACGGTCCTGCTGGCGCAAGTTTCGTCTCGATCTGATGAGCGTGCACAAAGTAATTGAGAAATTTACAAAGTGTACGATACGGTGAATATCGACGGATACGCATCAAATTCGTCGCGCACACGCGACCAATTTGAATTTCGCCAAAGCCCACACGACCACGAAGCCGTTACGCAGCTTTCGATCCTTTCGGTTCACGACCACGTCGTCCAGATTGGCGTGACGCACGTCGTGTGGAGCGATTTCATGATTTTATAAAACAGGTTTTTCATGATTTTCGACGTCGAATAACTTAGCATATACTGATTTATAAAAATAATCTAAAACCAGGGTTTTAAAGCTGGTTAGGTTGTCTAGAAGTTTGTTCAAACGGTTTTCTAAAACTCGCAATATTCTGGTCGCGAATCGACCGCGAACATTGGATGTTTGGGCAGTTTCTGAATTCAGGGAATCGAGATTTTTCCCAGTTTTGGGAATCGATTTGCGATGCGTACGAAGCGAATTAATCTAAACTATTTGAAGGGAACTATTAAGGGTAAGGTTGTCGACAAACCTGCGAAGACGGTTCGACCATTGGTCGACCGAGCGCGACGAGAAGTGATCGCGAAATCGGTCTCCTCGTACCCTGCTGCTGCCGTTGCTCTCTGTTAACCGCGCGCGCGCGCATGGTCGGCCGACGGCGGGCCAAGGGTGGCGTACGGAGGTCCGGGGTGGCCGCCCCTGGTGGCGCGCGCGACTAGGGGTCGTGGTGGCGGTCCTTTGGCGCACAGGGTTAGGGTTTTTGCGTAAGAAACTCACGACATTACGTATGTATACGCGGGTGTAATATACAAAGAACCGAGAGGTTGCTCGGGTTCTGTTGTATAACGCGTGGAGAGAACTTAGGCCTGGCCTAGGGCCTGGGCCCGGGCTGCTTCTGCTCTCTTCTTCTATTAAAATGTACACGAAGAGGGGGGGTTTGAGCTCGGCCTGTGGCCTGTGCTCGGGGCTGCTTAATAAAAGAGTCAACTATTTTACTCACTCTGGTGAGTAACAACGAGAGGATTAGCCCGAGAGCTGGTTTAGCTGCTAAGCTTTGCGTGATGGTCTGCTGGGCCAAGCCGAGTGTAAGTGTTGGGCTCGGTTTGTGGGGAAGTGGGTTTATGATATTTGGTTTTATTGTCTTCTTTTACTACTTCCTTTATCTATTTATCAATTACTAATATATATAAATACATTCATATACATTTACACATACATATATACGTGTGTATATATTTATATATATACACCTACACACATATGTATATACATAATATATACACATGTATAATATATACATATACGTATTGTATACCCATCTATAATATATATATTATATACCCATACACAAACTCCCATACATAATATATATTCATTTATACATACACACACATATTGTATTTTTTTATATATATATATATATATTTATATATATCTGATAGAGAAATAAAATAATAATAACTATTAATAATAAACAATTTATTTATTTAATAATCACAATATTAACATTGATATTAATAATATTAAACCTATTAACACTGTAATTAAACCAATAATATATTTCGGTGAACCCATCAAAACGCCATTTATTTGGCTCCAACAATTCGTACAATTTCTAAATCACCATTTAAATAAAATAAATAAAATAAAATAAAATATTCTCAAAATTCCGGGAAGGGAGGCTACAAATCTACCCACCTTAAAAATAATTTCGTCCTCGAAATTCTAATCGTAAGTATGCCAAAAATTTAAACATAAAAAAAAGTCCACTATTACCACAATATCCTCGAATTTTAATTTCTCAGAAGTATTTAATCTTCCTCCTAGCCATTTCGTAACTACGAATCATCGAGGACTTCTACCCACCTTTGTTCACACTGCTTCCTCTAATCTCATGTCACTAAACCTTTATAATAATCCAACTATATGCAAAAATTTCTACCAATAACTATCTACTGCTTGTTGCACCTATAATCCCTTCCTATCTATCAAATAACCCTAGCAAGCAACAAATTCGCACAAATAGCCAAGAAATATTGGTAAACTCAAATAAGCATGCCCATTCTCTCTCCGAAATAGGAAGGACGTGAAGATCGGAAAGAATAACCGAAAGCAATTATGAAGTTCCCAAAGCGGTAGAGGGTATCCAATGATACAACTAGAAAGAGTTCATGAACCATTGACTTATTTGCTAGATTGGGCTACTCTAGTCTAGTCGCTTGCTAAGTCGAAGAGTCCTTCGTTACTTAGAGTGGCCTGACATCCGTGCCGTACAGAAATCTCGTTCTCAAAATTCCAATTCAAACAAGGTTCCGTAAAGGAACGAAATTTGAGAAATCAAGCTTGTGATCTTTCCTGTGGTTATTTAAACACACGAGTAAGGATTATAAATGCAATATAAGATCGTATCTCGACTTCCAGGTAGATGGAATAATGGTTACGAATGACCCCATATTCTAAGAGATGGAGGCTGCATGATCGGTATAGGGACCTATCTCAAATAGTTCGGTTTTATAGTCTAACAATAGTGGTATGCATGGGTAGGTTTTACTGGGTTTTAATGGACTTCCTGATTGGACAGCAATCGTCGGTTGGATGAACCCTGGATTGCAATCTATATGGACTGGCAAGATCCCAATGATAGAACTATTTCCACTAGGCTAGGGTAACCTAGAATAGATTTCAACCCAAGTGGTTGAGCTAGTTGCCAGTCGGGTGGTTAGCTAGGATGCTAAAGCCCCAAAATGTGCCTTTCGTGACTTTGGTGTTTAAGTAGCACGAGAAAACACCATTGAGTGGCACACTAGCGACACATGCATAGTGGGCTTCGAGCAGATCACAACCATATGTTGGGTCGAAAGGTTTGAGTCGAGATTGAGTCTCCAATTGTAGTCGAAAAGTTTACCGGTATTTTGGTAAGGGTTATAACTCGTCCTTTTGTCTTGAAAGTCGTACATCAAAAATAGAGTACAAGGGGACGGGTTTGAGTGAGACATGATATATCTAGATGAAGGTAGGCTCGTCTAGATCTTGTATGTGAAATTTGTTGGAAGATAACAACTGGCCTCGTGCTCCGAATATTAATGACACGGCCGGGGACACAAAATGATCTAAATGAAAAGTGGGAGTCCATGGGGCTCTAATTATCATCATAGTGGAAAATTATTCTAATCAATCGGTAATCTTCGTATACCCTAAGAAGTCTTACAGTCTACCCACCTTAGAAGCTAGGATATGGTTTTAGGAATAGTGAGGTTAGAAGAATCCCAAAATTTTGAATACTGTGCCCCGACTCTTGTTAATAAAGAATAAGGCATGGTGTAAAGGAATACGGTAGATCTAAGTCAAGTCAAGGTTCGTCCCTCAATAATAAATAAAATTTTAAAAAAAACGAGTGTGTGCAATAACACATGGTCGATAACATAGAGGATATACCCATCCATAGTGTACAAGAGTTATCGACGGAGTAACCAGCCCCAAGGCATGTCCCATGAAGAGATTTCTAACAACTGAGTCGTGAATCTCTAGTTGTCAAACCTGTCAGACTATTGTCATAAGGGTTCTAGTGGTATGGGCTGTAGTGATCATGCGTTGTTGTTGACAACTGGTATGTCACAATTTGACAGGGTATTTAATCTATGGTATTAGCTAAGCTAGTGATTGTGGTGTTCCAACACTAGTTAGGCTTAAATAATAAAATTTACATAACTAGAGTAATATTTGTTGGAAACCAATCTCGGGATGAGTGTCACGGTAAATGATTACCCTATTGTCCACTTCTCTCATGTCTAACTGTGGGCTTCGGTCGAGGAAGGGTTGGTTCAAGGCTTTAAGGGTTGCTAGTTAAGGCAAGCTTCCAGCAAATAATTAGAGACTCACAACATTTGGTTTCTTGAGAAAAGATAGTCTCCTAGGTTGGCGTTCTAACTAAGGGTAAAACCCTAATCATTCTCAAATTCAGATGGCTCGAAAGTCTCAATAGTAGTTTGAGGGTCGATGGGAGAACAAGTAACTCAATCACATGACTGGCCGAAGGTAGCTACACTTGTGCCTACCATTATCATAGCCATGGGAATACTCTGTATCTCTTTACCATCACGAGCTTTCGTCTTTCCAAATCGGTGAAAGATAAAAACAATAAAGAATTCAAGGGAGATGTTACTGAATACAATTTCGTGATTCAAGGGCGAACGTATAATTCAAGAGGAATTGTCAAAGCAGTCGCGGATGAGATCCTAAGTACCTGTATATCTCCATCCACGTTGTGTAATTAAACGAAAGAGCGAACCAGATGTATCATGGTTGATCAGACCATAATACACTGATTCTGATTAGACAATAAGTTAGCAGGCGTCCCCACTAAACATATGCCTCAAATCAAGCTCGAGAGCAGAGTGAGCTTGCAAAACTAAGCGGTAACAGCAGCGTTTGTTAAGACAGTCAATATAATTATGCGAGATTTTTAAAAGAAGGCACAATTAGTTCGAGTTTTGTGAGAATCAAACCTTACCCGGTATTTTTGCTTCTATAGACATCCCACTATCATCTTACCCTTAAGGCTTTGGTCGACTAATGGTTTAGGGACTTCTGAATTCTATATTCTAGGTAACCTATTAGTGTCAGTCAATTTTCTCATTAATAGATCACGAGGATCACAGAATGCTAGGTCGGGAGACATGCTACCCAACTTACCAAACTTCCACCAATATCGGCTTTGGATCTCATGTATGGCATTGTCCTATCATCTATGGTATCCCAAGCTTGTAACCATGTTTGAAGTCATTTTACCGCGGATTACGCTCGTCCGTATACTCTGGCTGTGGTAAACCCTTGGTTTCGTAACTCAACATGATACAAAATCGAACACTTCTTAACTCTATCCAATATTGGCTCAAGGGTATCTACGGTCCAGAGAGGACCACTAGCCATAGTTTTGGCAATATCCCATCACCTATATTTTCTTAAACTAATTCCAACTCTAGGGATCGTGCCTTGCCAGTGCGCTGCTGGCTGCAGTGGATCCATAGTCTCCGTAATTCAAATAAATGGCGACAGTGCGCTGCTGTCCTGCCATTATGGTTTAACTAACATTCATTTAACTATATCCTCAAAATTCATGAGATTCTAGAGATTCAAACATATTGACTATGAGATAAAGCGTAAGTACTATAAGCCATAACCCTTAATAAAAGGTGAACCGAGAGAAAAATAACTGAAGACAAAATACAAACATTCTAATATCTAATTCATATGTACTCAAACCATGGGGGAAAACTTTGAATCAGTCTACCTCGAGATTTGCATTTGAATAACCGAATCTGGAAGTATAAACTATTCCCTTACGGCAAAATAGGATCTTAAAATGGCAAATCAGACTAAGATGTGGTGACGATATCTAAAGAGGCAAAAGAATGAATTGAATAATCTATCAAGGTTAGATCATTAATTCTTTGAAGCCCCGCCTTACCAAGGGAATAATCTATCCACTTCGGATCATGTCGCCATACCAAGAGGTAATAGTGTACCTATGGGGATCTGATAGACTATCAACATTAATAACTCCTTATCTATATTGTATGGCCTAGACTACCCATCGGTAAATTTGTATAACGGACTCCTAGTCCTAGTCATTCTCGTAAATTAAATTAATTTCTAATTCGTGAATGAGCATTTCTAGTCGCAGGCTCGCAATAGTACAACTAACTTAAGTACTATCACGAGTTCGCATGATTTGCGAAGACTGACCTGCGTGGGCCACCACAAAAACTTGTCACGACCCGCACCCGTTTTTTTTTTTTTTTAAACGGGTACGAGACGTGTCCAAGCCAGCCTACGCCGCAGTGTCGGCGGTAGAACGCTGTCACGGCCATGAAGATCAAAATCACAAATATACTCATTCACAAGATTAATTTAATTTACAAGATCACAAGTTTTACATTTGCAGAAAACATAAACTTGTACAATGATAGGATGACTACAACCCAACTATCTAGCTAGTCTCTAGGCTTCTGGCTGCAAGTATCCCCGTATCTCCCATGCTAAGTAAATCCACGGCTAACCTGAAAATGTTGGTTTCCAGTCAGGAATGGAACGAGCACAATTCACTGAATGCAATTTCAAATAAAGAAAATGACTATAAAACAAAGGTTAGGCATTAATCATGAGTTTTGAAAATAACAGTAAAGCCGTAAAAAAAATCAATAGTAATAAATAGACCAATATACTTTCCACCGTTAGAAGTACCTTTGACATGTGATCGGTCTGGGGTACTACACCGCACGGTCTACGAGATCTACTTGCAGAAATTAAACACGGTCTACGAGATCTACTGCATAAAAGTAAACAAGGTCTACAAGATCTACTGCATGAAAGTAAACAAGGTCTACAAGATCTACTGCATGAAAGTAAACAAGGTCTACAAGATCTACTGCAAGGTCTACAAGATCTACTGCATGAAAGTAAACAAGGTCTACAAGATCTACTGCAAGGTCTACGGTCGGATCACACATCCTTGGTACTTCTCATTCCCGACTCAATAATTTATAATAGAGTATAAAAATATCACATAACCAATGACTAATCCATGAAATATAGTAAAGATCAATATCGAAATGCAGACAATAAACTGTACTCGCCTGTGGTCCTTTGCTGTGAAACCGACAATCTGAACTACTCAATGTGCCACTATAGTCAAAACCTGTACAACAGTCCCCGGAAGCTGAAATAAACAATACCAATGATCTCAGAATAGTCCAATTAGCTAGGATTTCCTGTCCTTAAGTCCAATTCTGGACACAGGGACAAAACGGTAATTTCGAGTCAAAACGATGTCCGCCGTTGGACCCGCTTTGCACCGAAAAGCGTGCCAGAGTCAACGGTCTCTAAAGTCGTCAAACTACATGTCTATGGATCCAGTTTTCCGATACGAACCCAACCGTATGTCCAAAGTTGGATTCCGGCGGCCCGTGCACAAAATCGCCCGTTGAGTGGGACCGTGGGGCCCGCAAAACGGTGATTTTATCAACGGTCTCAGAATCGGACCAAACTTGGCATACAAGACCAAAAAAAACGATACGGTCCTGCTGGCGCAAGTTTCGTCTCGATCTGATGAGCGTGCACAAAGTAATTGAGAAATTTACAAAGTGTACGATACGGTGAATATCGACGGATACGCATCAAATTCGTCGCGCACACGCGACCAATTTGAATTTCGCCAAAGCCCACACGACCACGAAGCCGTTACGCAGCTTTCGATCCTTTCGGTTCACGACCACGTCGTCCAGATTGGCGTGACGCACGTCGTGTGGAGCGATTTCATGATTTTATAAAACAGGTTTTTCATGATTTTCGACGTCGAATAACTTAGCATATACTGATTTATAAAAATAATCTAAAACCAGGGTTTTAAAGCTGGTTAGGTTGTCTAGAAGTTTGTTCAAACGGTTTTCTAAAACTCGCAATATTCTGGTCGCGAATCGACCGCGAACATTGGATGTTTGGGCAGTTTCTGAATTCAGGGAATCGAGATTTTTCCCAGTTTTGGGAATCGATTTGCGATGCGTACGAAGCGAATTAATCTAAACTATTTGAAGGGAACTATTAAGGGTAAGGTTGTCGACAAACCTGCGAAGACGGTTCGACCATTGGTCGACCGAGCGCGACGAGAAGTGATCGCGAAATCGGTCTCCTCGTACCCTGCTGCTGCCGTTGCTCTCTGTTAACCGCGCGCGCGCGCATGGTCGGCCGACGGCGGGCCAAGGGTGGCGTACGGAGGTCCGGGGTGGCCGCCCCTGGTGGCGCGCGCGACTAGGGGTCGTGGTGGCGGTCCTTTGGCGCACAGGGTTAGGGTTTTTGCGTAAGAAACTCACGACATTACGTATGTATACGCGGGTGTAATATACAAAGAACCGAGAGGTTGCTCGGGTTCTGTTGTATAACGCGTGGAGAGAACTTAGGCCTGGCCTAGGGCCTGGGCCCGGGCTGCTTCTGCTCTCTTCTTCTATTAAAATGTACACGAAGAGGGGGGGTTTGAGCTCGGCCTGTGGCCTGTGCTCGGGGCTGCTTAATAAAAGAGTCAACTATTTTACTCACTCTGGTGAGTAACAACGAGAGGATTAGCCCGAGAGCTGGTTTAGCTGCTAAGCTTTGCGTGATGGTCTGCTGGGCCAAGCCGAGTGTAAGTGTTGGGCTCGGTTTGTGGGGAAGTGGGTTTATGATATTTGGTTTTATTGTCTTCTTTTACTACTTCCTTTATCTATTTATCAATTACTAATATATATAAATACATTCATATACATTTACACATACATATATACGTGTGTATATATTTATATATATACACCTACACACATATGTATATATACATAATATATACACATGTATAATATATACATATACGTATTGTATACCCATCTATAATATATATATTATATACCCATACACAAACTCCCATACATAATATATATTCATTTATACATACACACACATATTGTATTTTTTTTTATATATATATATATATTTATATATATCTGATAGAGAAATAAAATAATAATAACTATTAATAATAAACAATTTATTTATTTAATAATCACAATATTAACATTGATATTAATAATATTAAACCTATTAACACTGTAATTAAACCAATAATATATTTCGGTGAACCCATCAAAACGCCATTTATTTGGCTCCAACAATTCGTACAATTTCTAAATCACCATTTAAATAAAATAAATAAAATAAAATAAAATATTCTCAAAATTCCGGGAAGGGAGGCTACAAATATGGATGCAGCCAAGGAAAGCATAGACACCCGAAACTTCGTAGTTTAGAGTAGTTGAGAGATGTGCCAAAGAGTTTTGTATATGGTGATAGAAGTTAGAGTGTGGGAGTGGGTAGACGATTAATGAGATAAACAGCAGTAGAGTATACATATGACCAATATGACAAGGACATGGAAGCATGTGAGAGGAGTGATTAGCTGTCACGACCCGCTACCCAAATTGTTGGGTCGGGCCGAGCCATGTCCAGCCTACGCTTGGGTTATAGCATAGTAAGCTGTACTAAGAAATAGACAGTAAAGGATCTAAGTTGCTAACAGTTCTAATATCACATTTTAAGAGTTCATGACAACACAACATCTAATGACGAAAACAAATAAGTTCAGATTTTAGTTATTGCACTTCCAATGTATTAAACTGGAGATAAAGTCCAGTGAGAAAAGATAGAGTCTAAGTAGTTTGATACAATAAACCAAAAGGAATCTAAAGCATGACTACTAAGCGAGTTTCCTGCGGGGACTTCCTCAGGAGCAATGACCTGGTCCTCTGCAGTGGACCCATAGTAAGGATCACAGAGCATCTCTTCCTCAGAAAGTATGCCTGCAACGTTTTTCTGTCAGAAAGAAAGCAAGTACTAGTTCTACAAACTAAATATACTGAATATGGAATGAAAAGAGATGTGATAAATAAGAAACATGTCATAGCATAGTCTATCATCTGGTAAATATATTTGTCATGGCGACACATGTACATATAATTTTTGAAACTCTAGTAGGTACATGATCGGTCAATGGATATAAAATGTACCGGTATACAAGTATACATGTAATAAAATGTACATACGTACAAGTGTATAAGCATATGTGTACATACGTACAAATATACGGGATAAATGCCTACAGCAAGGTTGCATGAGATACGACCAAGCTCGGTACATGTAATAAGTCTGATCACGTACTCAACTAGCAGTTTCTCCATCCCCACGTTATAAACATGTGAAAGATACTAAGAGCAGTTCAAAACATGTGAAGCATTTGGAAGGTACATAGAAATATGTAAGATACGATTTCAGTTATAAGTAGCTATATTAACATTGTTCATACACAGTTCGTTATCATATGCAGTAAGTAAAGTTTATAGTTTGTACTTGCCTAGAGCAAGAAAATATGATGAGAATGCAGAGGAAGAAGCCTGGTATCCTGTCACTATAAAGAGGGGTATAACAATCTCAGTTCCTATTCTATGTTCAAGATTCTAAACTGCTAACTCTAACACTAATGGTGTGCGCCGACTTCTAACTAAGACTCATAGCTAAGTGATGTCCTAGCAGTAGACCAACTTGGGTAACACTAAACATATAATCAACACTTAGAGTCCTTAGAATCTCAACACTATGATGGTGGGCAAAAACTACGATAATTAATTACCCAAAAAAATGAATTACCACACAAAGCATAATTGATCAGTAAAAATCTAGATTGGCCACTGTATTCAATAATTATTTATGTAGTTTTAAAGCTCCAAGAAATATGAAATAAAAAACCAAAATCATCCTTTTTATTTATAATAATTTATTATAATTTTTTTGGAATTTCTAAACTGCTGTGGATATTTATTAAAACTCAGAATAGATAAGTATCTTAAAAGTAGGTTCAGAATATCTATTTTTCTACAATGATAAATATGTAAAATAATTCTATAAAAATATATATTAAATTAGCTAAATTAACATAGTATTTAATTCTAATTTTTAATGAAATTTTTTAAGTATATAAAGACAGTCTAAAAATTGAAATACATTAAGATACTGTTTCTGAAATAAATAATTAGTTATTTAATGTATTTGTCCACGTATACAAAATTGAATCAAAGTCCAAAATACGGGACCCAAGGCCATGAATCAAGTCAAACATGACTTGTATAGACCTTGAATGAATTTTGGCTCACTTGAGTCCACACAGCCCACGCTAGATTTGGGCTCAAAATGGCCGTATTGAACAAAATACATGAAAATACGAAGTTAAAACACAAGTAAAATAACATATTAAAATAATATAATATTATAATAATACTATAAATTATACATAGATAATAATATTTATTAAAAAAAGTATAACATATATATTATACAGTAAAATATACAGTATATAATAAAATAGTTATACATACATAATAAGAATTAATTATAACTAATAGTGATACTTAAAGAAAAATCTACAGACGTTGTCAAATGATGAAACAAATATCACCAACGTGTCCAGAATGGTTAAGTTAGCTAGGATAGCCTACCCATAAGTCCAATTTGGACACATGAGCAAAATGGTAATTTCGGATCAAAATGATGTCCGTCGTTGGACCCACTTTGCACCAAAAAATATGTGAGATTACAAGTCTACTAAACTTAGAAAATTATATGTTTACAAGTCCAGAATGACGATACAAACCCAATGGTATATCCGAAATTGGATACCGATGATCCGATCTCAAAATGGCCCGTTGACCCGGACATAGATATCCAATTTGTACCGAAATACGTGACGGGGCCACGTTGCTCTAAACTCAACAAGTTATATATGAATTCGTGCTAGAACTGCGCCACGAGTCCACTAGTGGCGTCGAAATTGGAATCCGGAGTTCCGGGTTCAAAATTGGAATTTTACAAGTTAAAAATTACGGTTTCGAGAGGCCAACTTTGGCGTCGATTTTAACCAACCAAACAATGTCCTATGAAGCTGAAACTTATGTGGCACGAAGGTGGTTATACCTGCTATGCACAGGAATTGGTGGTGCATGAAACGGAGCTGTGACGGTGGAGATACAAATCCACAAAGTTGGCTCCACAAAACTGTCTAATATAAACACAATTATTGGGACAACTTAGCGGCCAATTTTGACATATCAAATGAATGAATTAACGACTGAAACTTTAGGTGAGGAAAGGGATATATACCAAGATTAATACAGAAGAAACGGATCCATGATCCAACGGCCGAATTGTCTAAAAAATGTGTCCAAAGTTGTTATCCCGAAGCGCATTTCTGGATTCGCTTTCATGCGCGTCACGATGGGATCCCGTGAGAAACGCATGAATCGACTCTGTCGTACGTCGAGGAGGAACGAGATGTGCAGGAGGGTTGTCAGGGGTCCGCCAGTCGAGGGGGTTCGTGGCGGTGGTGCACGGCCACCGTCGTGCTGCTGTAATACTTGCACATGCGCTCGCAGTGCGGCCTGCTGCTACCGATGCTGTCGCAGCCTCCTGCGCGAATTGTTGCGCGCTGCCGTGGCCGATGCTGGCACGAACTAGCCTCTGCACGGGGATGTACCGCCCACGGGAGCTGCCGGGGATGTTGGTCGTACGGTGGTGGTACGGGAAGGCCTACAGAGTTGGAGTCGCACGGGTGCACACAACAGTAGCACCAGTATTGGCCGCTGTCTTCTTGGCCGGGCTGCAAGGGGGCTACCGCACGGAGGGCACCACCGGGGTGGCTCACCGGGGATTCGCGAGGGAGTCGCTATGCTACACGAAAACAGCAGAAGCTTCACGTTGTAGCAGCAATCATAAGAAGAAAAAGAGGAGGAAAAATGATGATGAAGGGAAAAAAGATGAAGAAGGAGAGGAGAATGAGATGATGTGGAGGAAGAAGAAGAAGATGAGGTGTTAGGGTTTAGGATGATGCATGTCGGCTAGGAGGAGAAGAAGCTGCTGTGAGTTTTGGTTTGAAGGGAGAGAGAGATGAATGATGTCATGAAGAAATAGAGGGGGTTGGCTGTGTATACAACAGTAGAGAGAGAGAGTTTGGAATCTCTCCAAAAAGTAATGTGTGTGTTGATGTGTGATTGGTCATAGGGTTGGATGTGCCATAGGTAACTTTTCCTAAGCATCTCATGGCTTGGCCAAAATAGGCTAATTTGGATGATGAAGGTTTGAATGAGTTTAAATAGGAATCTCTCCCTAATCTTTGGTTAGTGATTTGTCCATTAGGTTTAGGGGTGAGTTGTACTAGTGTGTTTGGTATTATGTAGGAATGGCATGGTATTGTGTCATGAGAGGATAACATGAAGCTTAGGTTTGGTTCATTTGAGTCGGGTTGGGTCAAGTTGGGTTAGGTATGGTCATGACTACAAATTTAGGCATTTATAATCATTGATAAAATAGAAGCATGCGGGAGCTCAATTGGATGGAATACAAGTGGCATGCACATAGTAGGCTCAAAATAGGTCAAAACCATATATTGGGTCGATTAGGTTGGATCGATGTTGAGCCCCGAAATTAAATTAGAATTTAGGTCACATTTTACAGTAGATGATCAATTGGCCTAAATTGATCCGAAAGTTGTGCGATGCAAAAAGAATATAAGAAAACAAATTTGAGTGGGACATCATATACCAAAATGAAGGTAATCTTATCTACTATAAAACTCATAAAAAAAGTTTTGAGAGATTGACTTCTCTGATGCTCCAAAAACCAAAATTACGAAAAAGTACATTTAATTATAAAAAATAATTAAAATAAAATATTTATTAAAAATAATTCATTTAAAAAATTTTAAAATAAACCTTTAAATTCAGGGGGCTCACATAAGCATATTTCTACAATATGACGATAATGATGTTCATAATACCCATTGTGCTCAGGAGTGTGTGGGCGGGTGAGGTAAGTGAGATGTCCCATTAGAACTGAGATATAATAAAAGGACTTGATATCCCCCCATTGTCAAAACAAAACGTGATAATTTTTTTATTGAAGTACTTTTCTACGAGTGATTTAAAGCGGATAAAACTGCATAGACATCGGATTTTCTTTTAAGTAGATAATGCCATATGTATTTTGTCAAATGATCGAAAAAAACATAATATTTGAAATCATCACTCGAATATATGGGAGAAGTCCACACATTGGGAAGTATTATTTCAATCGGAGAAGTTGAAACAAGAGTGGAAATAGAGATTAAAGTAACTTGTGATTTTTATTGCATTGACATGCATTGCAATTGAAATTCAAAGATGATGGTGTTGAGACTTCTAATAGAAAGTCAAACACAATATGTCTTAGGATTGTCGGTGACGGATGACCTACGCGATGATGTCACTCGGACGAAGTGATCTTGACACTGGAGAAAGCTACTAATAGTGAAGATGTAGTACCCGTCCCTATATCGTGCCCCGTATTTCGTCCACGGGGTGCGCGAGAAAGGAACACTGTCGCTATCGACTCGGTCGGGACCAATAGGTCAGGATCGATCGAATCGATCGAACGGACACGGTTGAATTAAGATCCATTCCTCGTTATGGAATGGCTTATTTGGAACCAAGTCCCATATTCAGCGGGTTGCGCCTCAAGGATTGACTCTGCGGCTGAGTCGGGAGAGACCTCCCATTGGTCTGCTTTTCACGCCACTTGCGTTGGTTTTGGCTTTGTTTTCTGAATGCATTTTCGTGAATGTTTTCGATGGTTTTTATGGCTTGCATTTCGAAATCACATTTCCTATTGAACTTCTTGAATAATGCAGTGTTCTAATCGGTTGCTTGTGCAATTTTAGGTAATCGCGTAGGCGACGTCTAACGCGACCAACAAGTTCTCTCGCCTGAAGTGTAACGCCCCAGTCCCAATATACGTAGGACTAGGAACGTATCATGCCAGATGTATACATACGAGTAAATATACAGCTCGTATGTATACATGAGCTGTAAATGTAGAAAGCCATGACACTAAATCTCATCCACAAAGATAAATAATGATATAAAGCAATTTTGAGTTTGTCATGTACACAATAGTTGGGCGGAGAAAAAGTCCACTACCAACCAATTTAAATAGAGAAGAAATATACAAAGAAAGTGATTGGTCGAGCGGAGCAAATGACGAGTCCAAAAACAATTATCACGAAAAAAGGAATGGCCTTAGCTAGAACACCTGCAAAACATCACGAAACACACACCTGGAGAGATAACCAGGTCCTCAGAGGGACGTAACAAGACACATAATATCATGCCAATAAACTGAATAAATAAGCTCAACAGAAAAGTATGTATGAGTAAAGGTTCCTAACCATTCTATGTGACATGCATTTTGAGGACAACGTTCTACGCAGGGGCTGTAACGGATTCACGCAAGCAAGTAATAAAGAGTGACCATCAAGTAGCGCTCATCCGAGACGCTATCGGCCTGGGCAGAAGGTAGTGCTCATGAGAGTCACCCTCGGCCCAAAATGTGTGTAAAAATAAAATGTAGCCCCTACGCTAATAACTGTCCCCTCCCTCCAATGATACTATACATGTGTCGACTCCACGACACTGTTCAATCCTTAATAACTGCCAAGTCTTCTACACAAATCTATTAGTAGTTATATCCTAACGCACGGCCTGTACGCGCCAATGATCAGTCAGCATGCAAGTCCGCATCTATATGTGACTCACAACTCACACATAATTCGTGGCACATCGTGACAATTTATGAGATGCACTAAACATTCGATGGTCCCTTAACTCTAAGCCAATTGCATAAAATATAATAATTTGCATATATATATAATTTTGAAAGAACAAAATAAAGAAAAGGTATGCATGATATTGAGCAAGAAATTAAACAGTAAAGGCAAGGTGTCTTGCCTGAGGTTATGTGCAAAAGAGAATGATCCAGCAGCTCGAATCGACAAATAAACAAACCAAGAAAAGCCAAATCTCGCAGATGACTCCGGATGCTGCAACAAATATCACGAACGAGTTTGAAATATAAGATATGCCTAGGAAACGCCTGTCCAAAAGTTAAATTCTGGAACAGGGGCAAAATCGTAATTTCAGGTCAAAACGATGTCCGCCGTTGGACCCGCTTTGCACCGAAATACGTGCCAATATCTACGGTCTCTAAATTCGTCAAACTACATGTCTACAAATTTATTTTGATGAGACGAACCCAACGGCATGTGCACAAAATCGTCCGTTGAGTGGGATTGTGGGCCCGCCAAAATAGCGTCCCGATCAACGGTCTCAGAATCGGACCAAACTTGGCTCACAGGACCAGAAAAATATTTCCAGTCCAATGGCGCAAGTTTCATCGCGATATGATGAGTGTGCACAAAGTTGTGAATTAATTTGCAAAGAGTCGATACGAGATATCCCGACGGATACGCACTGGTTTCGTCGCGCACATGCAACGAAATCGGGTTCCGTCAGTTTCCACACGTCGACAACATCCATACGCGCCTTTCGATACGTATAGTGCAGGACCACGTCGCCCGGTTTGTCGGGGCGCACGCCGTATCGGGTGTTTTTCCACTTTTTGAAAACAGAATTTATAATTTTTTGGAAAACTTTAACAACGTGTAACTTTCTACATAATAGATGAAAAGTGAATCCAGAAGGTGCGTTATAATCTCGGTTATGTTGTCTTTGACTTCCTTTAATTAGTTTTTACGAAAGTTTAATGGACAGCGAGAAAAGTGGCCGACAAGTTGGTATTTTGAAACAGTTTTTAATATACAGAAAAGTGGTTTTTCTCCCACTTCGTCTCGATTTTTCGAGCAAGTTGGATGGCCATGTCAAAATCTACCTAGGGGATCTCGAAGAGGGTCATATCTAGTTTCCATAAAATCTTACGAATCGAAAATCGGTGCTACGAGTAAAAAGTTACGTCATCGGGAAGTAGGGTACCTTGAGTGGGAAAACTGCTCCGTGGATGACGAAAGGCTGACTTTCGATGCTCCGTTCGTCGCGCACACAACTCCGTCGCTGGTGAAACGAACTCTTAGGCGAAGAGGGTATATTCTGCTAAAATTTTCGTTTTGGGAGACTAGAGTTTTGAGGTCTATGGAGGAAGTTATATATGTAACAAGTTTGGACTTAACCTAATACTAATAGGATTTAATATAAAGTCCAAGTTGGCTCGGCTCACGGAATGGGGTTTGGGAGTGCTGCTTTGCAGCGGAATAAGGGAGGTGGGTGGGGGCCGCCCACCTTAAGTGGGGGTTGATTGTTTTTTTTTTTTTCTCTTTTTCTTATTCTTTTTCATTTCCTTCTTTTCTTTTTCTTTTCTTTTTCTTATTCTTATATATATATATATATATATATATATATATATATATATATATATATATATATCCAAATGAACCCAATCAAGTTTCTACAAAATCCAAAAAGAACTTTTTAATATCGACTATCATATATGAAAATCAACTTAAAAATATATACACATATATTTAAATTCATTTGACATTAAAATCAACTAAATAATAATAATAATAATATCTAATAGGATAACATATTTATTAAATCTCCACAATTTGAAATAAAGTTTAATATTATCTAACTATATATATGATGTATCAAAAATATATTTTTACATATATACACAAATTTAAATTGCCATAAAAGGCAACAATAATAATATCACATAATATCAAATAATATAAACAATAATAAAATGTCTATTAAATTTTCACAAAATAACTTTAGTAATAGTAAAGTAATAAAAATTGTTCCAACGTGTGAGCTTTACTACACACCCTCATTTGGGCCCAAAAAAATGTACCATCTTGTAAAATATTATTTTATTAATAAAATATAAATTTTATACCAAAAGTCAATAAATATTCAACAAGTCTCAAAATTATTTAAAAAAATATTTGTACACACATGAAATGTTCCTATATGGCCACCTTAGTCACCCCACATGCTCACATGGGCTTAAATTTGGTTCGGGCCCTGTTCGGACTGAATTGGCCAAACCGGGTCATAAAAAAATAAATAAAACCATAAATTGTATAAATTTATTTTTAAGTCTAAAAAATAATTAAAAAAATAGGGGTTTTACATCCTACCCAACTTACAAGAATTTTGTTCTCGAAATTTAGGAATAATAGGATAGATAGGGTTGGGGGATAGGAAGAGTTCGTCAATACCAAAATGCAATTAAATTTTGGAGGAGGCAATAAAACGGCGTTCAACATAACCATGCATTAGAAAATTGTGGTGTCGATATATACAAAATTATATCATGATTATGGAATTCAAATAAAGATTGCTAGGGAAGGTAACAAAATTTGAATATCCAATTTTAGAGAACAATAAGGAATTGAGTAGACCAAAGAGAATAAATTAGACATTTAGGAAATGTGATCCCTTAAGGGAGAACTGGATACTAATCGTGGTGGTCGAGGGTTTGATTAAGTGAATGATTAGAATCATTCTCGAGTGCTCAAGAATATTTGGAAGGGCACGATAATAATTCTAGGGTTGAGAAATGAGGAGTAGTTAAAGGCGAGGATATAGCCACTTGAGTCGGTCGGTGGCTATCTACATTTGTGTATAATTAACCGATTGGGCAACCAAAGATGATACATTGAGTCTATCTACAAGTACAGTGCCTTGTATCTCCAAAATAAGTAAAAGATAAGAACAACAAAGGTTTCAAAGACGGTGTTATATATTGAGTACGAATTGCGGGGTTCATAGGCGGCAAAAATAATTTAAAAGAGAATTTCCAAGGCTGTCGCGGATGAGACTCTAAGGCAAGTTTACTATGTCTTCATCCACGTAGAATAATATGTAATAAGCGAACCAAAGTGCAATAGGTTGATCAGACCATCATGTACCGGTTCTGATTAGACAATATGTTAGTGAGTGCATCTAATAAAATATGTCATGATCAAGCTCGAAAAAGATAAGCTTGCAAAACCAAGGCTAAATTAGCAGCATCAGGTTGTTGAAATATAAGTAAGGGAGGTAATATCGAAGGAAATTAATTAGTCCAAGATCTTTTAAAATCAAGTCTCGCCCAAAGTTTGGGAGCTATACAGTTGTCCTAGTGTTTCCTCATTTATGGCTGGGTAGACTAGATAAGGTAGGGTCCTCTGAATTTATAGTCTAAGTGAACTTACCAATGTGGTTCACAAGAAAAAAGGTTTGTTGGGTGGTGGGGTATTCTACCCAACTTACAAGAATTAAACTAGTAGTGTGATGGGACAATGCTCAAGCAATCACGGTAAGGCACAAGGTTCAGCATTAAGAGATTTAGTAGAACATATTCACATATCGGGTTAAAGGATTGAGTCAAGGTTGGATCTCTAAATTGAAGTCAGGAAGTATTTTGGTGTCATGGTAGAGGTTATAGTTTGGCCATTTTGACGAGAAGGTCCTATCATGAAAATAGTGTACAAGGTGACATGTTCTAGTGGGACATGATATATCTACAGGAAGGTGGGCTTGTCCAGGTCTTACATATGAAATTTGTTGAGAGGAAAAGTCTAGTGTTGTACTCCAAATATACAAGTCACGGTAGGGGACGCCAGAAGATCAAAAATAGAAAGTGGGAGTTCACGAGGTGATAATTAATGCAAAAAATAAAGAAGTTCAAGTTAAAGCATGAAATAAAATTAATTTAAGAATCTATTAAAATAATTTAGGAACACAATTTCGGAGAGAAGATAGTCTTCGAGATGAATACAGTTAAGGAACCATTAAATCATTATTCAAATTGCAAGTGGCTTAGAAGGCCGCAATTAAAAGATCTAGAATTGAAGGAAGGTCGAGTACGCCGAGGTGAAAATACAGTCACATAGCTGGGTAGATGACTAACAACACTTGTGTATATACTACTATCATGGTCATGGGTGACATGTCAATTAGTGTGGAATACTCAGTAGGGTTATCTTGGGGCCTACCATTAAAATTTAACTCAAGTATCCTCCAAAAGTTTAAAAAAATAAACTTTCAAAAATATACCACCAAAATTTGTATTCACTGCAAGTCGTTCAATTTAATCATAAAAATTTAAATCACTTTCTTAAATCTCAAAGCAAAATTTTATCACGTTACTACTAACCTTTTCCAAAATTAACGTTTAAATTCAACTATTTAACTCAATAGTTCATAATTTACGAATCCATAAAAATTTCACAATCAATCAAAAATTTAACACTCTAAAATTTTCAAATAACTCATAATAAAACTCTTAGCATATTAAAAGTAATCTCAAAAATTACGCTTAATGCTCTTATCAATTATAACTTCTATTCATACTAAGTCATACCAACATAATCAAAAAAATTAAATTGTAACTTTATTTGATCAATCAAAACAACCTTATCACATCATTACTATATTTTTATTTTATTTTAAAATTTGCGATATTAGCAATCCAACATTAAACTAAATTTTCAAATAATCTTATCAGTAAAAATCTCTTTTTTTTTACCAAAAATCTAAATAGATTTGTAAATCCTAAATCATAGGACACCATTTAAAATAAAAATTTCTAAAAAATTGTTTTCATAACTTTCAAATATTTTAAACCAAAATTTACCATCATTACTTCCACTTAAAATTCAAAATTTAATAAACATGAAAATCGCAAGTTGTACAACTCAAATTTAAATAATTCCTATGGCCATTTTTAAAAGCTAAGATTATTTTCAAACCAAATTTATAACTGTTCAAAGGTGTATAACTATAATACAATAAATCATAAACATCAAAACTCGAAAATCAAATAAATTTTATATTTGTTCAAAGATGTATATCTGTCACCCAAAACTCATAAATGTCACAACTCGGAAAGCAAATCAATTTTATACTTATGCAAGGATGTATAACTATAATCCAATAATTCATAAATATCAAATCTTGAAAATCAATCACTTTCTTAAACCAAGTATGAAATTCTATAAATCCTCTGGTGTTTACTATTTAGAAATCTCAAGGTTAAAACTTTCCGTGGTAATATCCTACTTTACCAATTACTAATTGTTAAATTACACTAAAAAGCCTTTTTAACTCAATTAGAGTCTTGAATGTATTTCAGTTGCCAATATTACCATTTTAGCCATGTGTTTGACCTATGAGCATATACTAGTGTAGTCATCTTCCTAGTTGACACTAAGCACGAAAATAAGAATCAACGGTAGAAAAGAATCAAGCAAGATGCAGTTCAAGGAGGTCAAACAAGAGTTCAGAAATTGAAGCCAAGGAAAGAGGTCAAGCTGTATGGATGAGATTCCTAGATTCTAATCCTATATTGCAGGCTTACATCGGTACAATTTTGTAACCGAAGTGACAAACTGACCTGCATGGGCCACCACAAAAACATGTAACGCCCCAGTCCCAATATACGTAGGACTAAGAACGTATCATGCCAGCTGTATACATACGAGTAAATATACAGCTCGTATGTATACATAAGCTGTAAATGTAGAAAGCCATGACACTAAATCTCATCCACAAAGATAAATAATGATATAAAGCAATTTTAAGTTTGTCATGTACACAATAGTTGGGCGGAGACAAAGTCCACTACCAACCAATTTTAATAGAGAAGAAATATACAAAGAAAGTGATTGGTCGAGCGGAGCAAATGACGAGTCCAAAAGCAATCATCACGAAGAAAGGAATGGCCTTAGCTAGAACACCTGCAAAATATCACGAAACACACACCTGGAGAAATAACCAGGTCCTCAGAGGGACGTAACAAGACACATAATATCATGCCAATAAACTGAATAAATAAGCTCAACAGAAAAGTATGCATGAGTAAAGGTTCCTAACCATTCTATGTGACATGTATTTTGAGGACAACGTCCTACGCAGGGCCTGTAACGGATTCACGCAAGCAAGTAATAAAGTGTGACCATCAAGTAGCGCTCATCCGAGACGCTATCGGCCTGGGCAGAAGGTAGTGCTCATGAGAGTCACCCTCGGCCCAAAATGTGTGTAAAAATAAAATATAGCCCCTACGCTAATAACTGTCCCCTCCCCCCAATGATACTATATATGTGTCGACTCCACGACACTGTTCAATCATTAATAACTGCCAAGTCTTCTACATAAATCTATTAGCAGTTATATCCTAACGCACGGCCTGTACGCGCCAATGATCAGTCAGCATGCAAGTCCACATCTATATGCGGCTCACAACTCACACACAATTCGTGGCACATCGTGACAGTTTATGAGATGCACTAAACATTCGGTGGTCCCTTAACTCTAAGCCAATTGCATAAAATATAATAATTTGCATATATATATAATTTTGAAAGAACAAAATAAATAAAAAGTATGCATGATATTGAGCAAGAAATTAAACAGTAAAGGCAAGGTGTCTTGCCTGAGGTTATGTGCAAAAGAGAATGATCCAGCAGCTCGAACCGACAAATAAACAAACCAAGAAAAGCCAAATCTCGCAGATGACTCCGGATGCTGCAACAAATATCACGAACAAGTTTGAAATATAAGATATGCCTAGGAAACGCCTGTCCAAAAGTTAAATTCTGGAACAGGGGGAAAATCGTAATTTCAGGTCAAAACGATGTCCGCCGTTGGACCCGCTTTGCACCGAAATACGTGCCAATATATACGGTCTCTAAAGTCGTCAAACTAAATGTCTACAGATTTTTTTTGATGAGACGAACCCAAAGGTATGTCCAATTTTGGATTCCGGTGGGCTGTGCATAAAATCGTCCGTTGAGTGGGATTATGGGCCCGCCAAAATAGCGTCCCGATCAACGGTCTAAGAATCGGACCAAACTTGGCTCACAGGACCAGAAAAATATTTCGAGTCCAATGGCGCAAGTTTCATCGCGATATGATGAGTGTGCACAAAGTTGTGAATTAATTTGCAAAGGGTCGATACGAGATATCCCGACGGATACGCACTGGTTTCGTCGCGCACATACAACGAAATCAGGTTCCGTCAATTTCCACACGTCGATAACATCCATACGCGCCTTTCGATATGTATAGTGCACGACCACGTCGCCCGGTTTGTCGGAGCGCACGCCGTATCGGGTGTTTTTCCACTTTTTGAAAACAGAATTTACAATTTTTTGAGAAACTTTAACAACGTGTAACTTTCTACATACTAGATGAAAAGTGAATCCAGAAGGTGCGTTATAATCTCGGTTATGTTGTCTTTGACTACCTTTAATTAGTTTTTACGAAAGTTTAATGGACAGCGAGAAAAGTGGCCGACAAGTTGGTATTTTGAAACAGTTTTTAATATACAGAAAAGTGGTTTTTCTCCCACTTCGTCTCGATTTTTCGAGCAAGTTGGATGGCCATGTCGAAATCCACCTAGGAGATCTCGAAGCGGGTCATGTCTACTTTCCAGAAAATCTTATGGATCGAAAATCGGTGCTACGAGTAAAAAGTTACGTCATCGGGAAGTAGGGTACCTTGAGTGGGAAAACTGTTCCGTGGATGACGAAAGGCTGACTTTCGATGCTCCGTTGGTCGCGCACACAACTCCGTCGCTGGTGAAACGAACTCCTAGGCGAAGAGGGTATATTCTGCTAAAATTTTCGTTTTGGGAGACTAGAGTTTTGAGGTCTATGGAGGAAGTTATATATGTAACAAGTTTGGGCTTAACCTAATACTAATAGGATTTAATATAAAGTCCAAGTTGGCTCGGCTCACGGAATGGGGTTTGGGAGTGCTGCTTTGTAGCGGAATAAGGGAGGTGGGTGGGGGCCGCCCACCTTAAGTGGGGGTCGATTGTTTTTTTTTTCTCTTTTTCTTATTCTTTTTCATTTTCTTCTTTTCTTTTTCTTTTCTTTTTCTTATTCTTATATATATATATATATATATATATATATATATATATATATATATATATATATATATATATATATATATATATATATATATATATATATATCCAATCAAGTTTCTACAAAATTCAAAAAGAACTTTTTAATATCGACTATCATATATGAAATCAACTTAAAAATATATACACATATATTTAAATTCATTTGACATTAAAATCAACTAAATAATAATAATAATATCTAATAGGATAACATATTTATTAAATCTCCACAATTTGAAATAAAGTTTAATATTATCTAACCATAGATATGATGCATCAAAAATATATTTTTACATATATACACAAATTTAAATTGCCATAAAAAGAAACAATAATAATATCACATAATATCAAATAATATCAACAATAATAAAATGCCTATTAAATTTTCACAAAATAACTTTAGTAATAGTAAAATAATAAAAATTGTTCCAACGTGTGAGCTTTACTACACACTCTCATTTGGGCCCAAAAAAATGTACCATCTTGTAAAATATTATTTTATTAATAAAACATAAATTTTATACCAAAAGTCAATAAATATTCAACAAGTCTCAAAATTATTTAAAAAAATATTTGTACACACATGAAATGTTCCTATATGGCCACCTTAGTCACCCCACATGCTCACATGGGCTTAAATTTGGTTCGGGCCCTGTTCGGACTGAATTGGCCAAACCGGGTCATAAAAAAATAAATAAAACCATAAATTGTATAAATTTATTTTTAAGTCTAAAAAATAATTAAAAAAATAGGGGTTTTACATGAAGTAAGCTCAAGGTGAGTGGCTGACCCTTCTCTTCTCGACCCCCTTCATAGGTAAATCGATAATATTGTTGCGAATGAAAGGATGAATGCAAGGGCACAAACATGGGAAAAGGATTGAGTTTTCAAAGAGAATATAGGCTATGTCTTAATAACTAAAAAGGAAAACATGTCTTCGCACGGTTATGGACAACTTGTCGACAAGGCGATAGTTTCCTCGAGCGGCAACCCGAGGCCACGGGACCGTTTCGGCCTAGGAGGAAACAGGATATAGTCGTGCACAAGGTTTCAGCACAGGTTAAGCGGGGACTTGCTACGGAGCTAGCTACTTGCGTTGAAAGGACCTCGATTAACAAAACTATACGTCCAGGATGGCTTGTGGTGCCAGTGACCAATCACACGTACATTTTGCACTTGATATGAAAAATGTTAACAATTGACAGGGAAGAACATGATAAGTTTCATAAGACGCGGTGCGGTCCGCCGCGGGTAAGTTCAATGTAAGTTTCATTATGCTAGACATATGCTTGTTGAAATCCATTAGGATGGTTAGAAATATTCATACATTAAGTCATATAAACTCTTCAACCAAATGAGAGCTTGGAACTTAAATAGCCACGCACCAGTACAAAGTGTAATATACTGATCCTCGCTCTCCACGCAGGTACCCCAAACCACGAAGGGCGTGCCGCTTAAAATCTCAAGGCAACGTGGACACTTTTGAAGCCTCGTCCGCTTGTGAAGGCTTATTTCTGGATTCCTTTTGAAGAAGACCCCGCACTCAGTCCAAAAGAAGATGACGACTCGACTACCCGCGATAGCAGGTGGAAAGTGTTATGTTTTGCTTGTAAAAAGGGATGTAATGTATGGAACGACTATCTCATCGGTGTTCGTTTTGTAAGTCGAGTCATGTTGTAGCCCGTGCGACAATGAATGTAATGAAGTCAATGTAAATGAAGTTCTATTATCAATGAAAAGTCTACTTTTGTTTCAAATGTGTCAATTAATTTCTCTGTGAACTCTAACTTGATGTTGTGTTTCGGATAGCCTTATGAATGCGCCTTGTGCGATCACAATTTAGGTTCGCACGGCATCACGTCCGGGGGACGACTATCGATTCTACGGAATCGGGGCGTGACAGAAGACTTAATTGAACTGACTGGCCATTCATACACACCATCCTTAGTTTGTCCTTGTAGAAGTGTTGTCCCCGTGCGAATGTCCTTCACATAAAATAAAGAGGGTATCAATTAGATGGATGTACTGTTAGATTTGCAAAATTGAGAAATAGAAATAAGATTTTTTACGCATAGTAGGAACACAAAGCACGTTCTGAAGTGAGAAAGTATGTGAAGAAGTGTGTAGATGTATAACTAGTATGTGAAATAAGAAAACCCATACCATCGCCAATGACAACGTCGTCAGTCCCTGAAGAAGGAGCATGAGTTGAGAGATTACTCAGGTCGGTAGTAACATGGTGTAATGCACCACTATCAAGGAGCCAATTGGTGTCTTTGAAGTTGTCCGTTATTGTAATATTGGCACGTGGATGACATGGAGCTGGAGGTTGAGTTTGCCATTGACGAAATGCACATTGTTGTAGATTAGACTGAATATTTATTAGTGTTAACCAAAATAGAGGACATTGCTGACCCATGTGTCCTTGAGCACGACACCCTTGACACTTTCCAAGATATGGACGAGGAGAGGGACGATCAGTCCGCATATTGGAGTTGGTTAGTGTGCATCCTGATGATCATTGAACCCTTGAACCATTTAGTGAAGAAGATGACTCTGATATCATGATGAATTTGAGAGAGAAAGTAATATTGGAGAATTATAGCATATTCATTATGTTGAATCAAACTGAATATATACAATACAACCAATCTAGAATATGTAACTACCAATCTATAATAGGTAATTAATCTCTTACAATAACGCCTGTAGAATAGGTAACTACCAATGTATAGTAGGTAAGTAATTTCCTACAAATCTCTTAAGGTTAGGACAATATTCCAAATCATGATCCTATTGATTACAATATAATACATTCTTATATATTGACATTTATGGTTAAATATCTTTATCATATTCAATATCCTCATTTTCATTAAATTGGTTTAAAAGTCGCTACTTAAAATTGTCCAAAATTCTCGAAGACATGTTACGGCTCTGTGCGATCGACTTGAAGTCAAGTTGGGACGTCCGTCTACCGCTGGCCGAGTTTGCATACAACAACAGCTATCAGTCCAGCATCCAAATGGCGCCGTATGAAGCTTTGTACGTCCGAAAGTGCAGATCGTCCATTTGTTGGGATGAAGTCGGGGAACGGCAGATACTTGGTCCGGAGCTGGTAGAGCAGACGGTGCAGAAGGTCAAGTTGATACGGGAGAGATTAAAGATAGCACAAAGTCGGCAGAAGAGCTATGCCGACACGCACCGACGCCCCCCTGAGTTCTCGGAAGGCGACCATGTATTCTTGAAAGTCATGCCCATGCGGAGAGTTTCCAGGTTCGGTGCAAAGGAGAAATTGAGACCAAGATTTGTTGGTCCGTTTGAAATATTGAAGCGAGTCGCCCCGGTACTTACCAAATCGCCTTGCCACTTGCGTTGTCAGAGGTACATGACGTCTTCCCCGTATCACAATTGCGAAAGTACGTGCATGATCCGAGCTGTAACTCCTCTTCCCGGATCTCAAATATTTTATTTGTCATATCATCTTATTATTTTCGTTTAGGAATAAATTCTTCTTCGAAAACAGTAAACGTTACCTTACTGATAGTTACTTATTTCTTTTTCCTCGACAAAGGGTTGGTCATAATTTAAATTTATTAGGATATAAACGTTACGATATTTATTACCCTATTATTATGATAATCAAATTAATGGATTATGGTTTTCTTTTAATTTATTTGATTTGAAATACTCAGATGTGAAAATACTTATTGGTATCTTAACCGGTATATTTCATTTATAAAAGGCGATTCGATTGTAGGACTAAGACTATTAGATTACGACTAGATCGATTTTGCTAATCATTATTTGAATTGATTTGGAATTTACTATATTTTAAACATTAGATCTTGATTCATATTATTATCATGAATATGTTTTGATTAATATATTATATATTGTTTTGATAATATTGAATATTATTAAACATTAAATGTTGTGTTTGGATTTGTTTTTATGAAATTTAAAGTTATTTGAGAAATTATCTTATTTGTAGATTAAATGTTTTCAAACAAAACTAGTATCCTATTTGATAATTGCATAATTACTTAAAGGGATTGATTGCCTTAAATCTAATTTTGATAATATTCTTACAAAATAATACTTCTCTAATTATAGTATAGATATTCATCTGAGTCGAAGTACTTATCAAATATTTATTTAAACTATCCTTGATTCTAATTTATTGATGAATTATGAATTTGATAAACTTTGATTTAAAGGTGTATTTGATTATAGAATAATTAGATTATTACCATAATCCCTATGCTTAATAGTCTAAACAAAGTTTACTATTATTTATCTTCTCCTCATCACGAATATCGTACTCTATTTTAAGTTCCGATATGAATAAGATTTATATTTAATGCATATTTGATACAATCGGATCTATAAGATAGGGTTATTATTTAAGCTACCCCTCTCCCAGAAGTTTCATATCCATATACAAACCATCCTTATCTAATAGCTCTGCATACCCATCCCCAACTACCATCTACTGGATCGGGTGTTACGTATACACACGATTTGGCCATATCTTGTTTTATGCTTGAACCTACTTATATCTTCATTAGCGAAAATATACAAGGCAACCAAACAACCTACATCCCAGGACAATCCGGCTACCTCCCCGGAATCTACCACTGGCCAAACTTCTTCCCTGCTGTACTCGACCCGAACCACCCCACACCAACCGCCCTCATCGCCGACACCCGGCCGAACCAGCAACTCCAACCATCTGGCCAAACTGCCGCATCCCGGCCAACGCTTCCTCGCCATTCACGAACGATCCCTCTCTGACAGCAGGCTTCGGTGTCCACCGCGTACAGGCACGTCAAGCAGCGCCTCGACCGACGCCAAAACAGCAAGATATACAAAAATGGTGTCAGAGTGTCGGTGTCCACCGCAGAAATCATTATGTCCGGACCCGTGCGTCCGTGTCTAACCCATCTTATTCCACATATTACAAATACATGTTCAACTTCGTGTCCGACAACTTCGGACACCCTGTCCCAGAATCCTCACCCCGCCTACATACCTCGCCGAACTCCTCCGTGACCGTCAAGCTTTTGGTCGAGCCGTGCACGGGTGCCACCGTGGGAACCCCCGCGTCCTCCGCCGTGTCCGCAGCTCCGCGGCAAGCCAACGCCGGCGGTTTTCCATCGGCGACCCGAGCCGCCGCCCACGGCGAGCGGCCGATCCCCCTTCCCGAACCCCCTCTGAAGCCTCCACGAGCCGCCCTCGACCCCATGGCGCATCTCCACCGGCCACCCGCAGTCGAGGAAACCTCCGGCGAAAACCCTCGAAGCCGCCACCACCGCGAGGTCGTCGAGCGCCACCTACGCTCGACCAGGCTGCGAGCCTCCCCCGCGACCAACTCCTCAGAGCAGCGCCCCTTCTGCGCCAAGAACCCGCTGGTGAGCTCTTCGAACCCTTTCGAAACCCTATCACACTCTTTTATTCTTCCTCCTCCTTTCCCCAATGTCTCTCTCACCCCTTCCTTATTTTCCTCAAAGAAGAGGAGCAGTGAAGGGACTCCCCTTTTCTATATTAAAGGAATAGGGAGAGAGGTTGGGGTGTGGGAACAGCATTTGAGCAGAAATCGTTGTGAGTTATTGTATTACTGTTATTATTAAAATACACATGGCAGTATCTGTGTATTTGTATTATTTCTTAAGTAAAATATTGGCAGCATTAATATTATAATTTTATTGTTAAACTATAGGAGTAATAGTTTGGTTATTTTATGGGTTAATTCGGGCTTGAGTCCTAATAGCATATGTTAATCAATATAGATCTTTATTATAAATTATATATGGATATAAACTTGTTAAATTTGGGCTTTTCTAGATTCAGTCTTAATTAATATTTTGGGTCCATATTTTTCAGACCCATATTTTACTCTTAAGGGAGTTTATTAGGCTTGTGTTTTGGACTGTCAAATAATAAAATGCCTTAAGGTCTATATATATAAATAAAATGGTTTTCTATGAAAAGAGAAAAGTATATTTCACTATAAACATTGGGCTTTTATTTGATCTCTATTTCAATAGCTTTATGTAAGTATTACAAAGACAAATATTTTAAAGATGTTTAATGCCTATTATACTTTTAAAAATATTTATAGTTAGGTTTTATCCTTAGATTGATAAAACTAGAATATTTATCTAAATACTTGATTGATAAAATATAATTACTAAATGTCTTTCTAAAAGAGTCTTGACTAATAAAATTATGGTTTAATATTATAAGGTATTTTTTGAAAATGTTTATAAGTGTTCTCTAATAAAAATATATATTATTATTAGGATCCTTTCTTCTCGAAATCTCTATAAAATTAGATTAACCCTGAGCATGACCGCTCTAGTTGTATTACTAGTTCTTTTGCTAACTTGGGACTCCTTAACATCGATCCTAGGCTAATGAGATAATTGTGGACCCAGCGAGATGGTTGTTTCACCAGCTAAGGACCTCAGGCAAGTGCACTTTCTGATTGCTTTCCGATTCATAGTAGTCTTTTCATTTCATGTTTATACATATATCTTGCTGCTTGTTGACACGCTCGTCACACGGAGTAGTCGGGAGGGGAAATATCTTAGTAAACATGTGGACTACCCAGAACTATCCCAGTGTCTCTCGTGAATGCTAGCCGCTGCGCACGACACGTGCAGTGTGCCTTATTTACCCCCTAGCCGTCCACATGTTGAAACAGATATTTCACACCACCTAGATAGATAGATGTCTTTTATTAGTTTTTCCTTGTTTATTTCTCTATCGTGCTATGTCATCAGTTTTCTTACAGCTTTCATATCTCATATGCTATTTTCATGTCTTGTAAATTCTATTGTGTTTTGCATTGCCGTCGGTTTGTGTACTTGTTCCAATCCTGACTGGATAACCAACATTTTTCAGGTTTAGCCGCGATCATTCTTAGCACTGGAAAGATTTGGGTATGCTGAGGCCAACCTAGAAGTAGATAGCCATTGTAGCAGATTCATTAATTGTAAAAGCTTGTATTTACTTTAATTTTAAGCCTTGTAAATGTTGTAATAAATTTAGAATTGTGAATGAGCAGCAAATGTTATTTCTTTAGCATTATTTCTTGCGGGCTTGACAGCGTTCTACCGCCGACTCTGCGGCGTAGGCTGGCTTGGACACGTCTCGTATCCGGAAAAGCGGGTGCGGGTCGTGACACGAGCCATGTGGTGGATTTGGGTAAGCTAGACCTGAAGGCGGACTTGTCATATGTCGAAGAGCCGGTGCAAATCTTGGAGCGCAAGGATAAACTTCTCCGCAACCGAGCTAGTCCTGTCGTCCGCGTCCTCTGGAGGAACCATTCGGTCGAAGAGTCGACGTGGGAGCTTGAGTTAGAAATGAAGGAAAAGTTCCTTTCATTGTTCTCGTAGAGGTAGGTTCTATTTTAAGTTTCGAGGACGAAACTTTTTCTTAGTTGGTTATGGTGTAGTGTCCCGTCCCTACATCGTGCCCCGTATTCCGTCCACGGGGTGCACGAGAAAGGAACACTGTCGCTATCGACTCGGTCGGGACCGATAGGTCAGGATCGATCGAATCGATCGAACGGGAACAGTTGAATTAAGATTCATTCCTCCTTATGGAATGGCTTCTTCGGAACCAAGTCCCATATTCAGCGGGTTGCGCCTCAAGGATTGACTCTGTGGCTGAGTCGGGAGAGACCTCCCGTTGGTCTACTTTTTACGTCGCTTGCGTTGGTTTTGGCTTTGTTTTTTGAATGCATTTTCGTGAATATTTTCGATGGTTTTCATGGCTTACATTTCGAACTCGCATTTCCTATCGAAATTTTTGAATAATGCAGTGTTCTAATCGGTTGCTTGTGCGATTTCAAGTAATCGCGTAGGCGACGTCTAGCGCGACCAACAAGTTCTCTCGTCTGAAGTAAGCTCAAGGTGAGTGGCTGACCCTTCTCTTCTCGACCCCCTTCCTAGGTAAATCGATAATGTTGTTGCGAATGAAAGGATGAATGCAAGGGCACAAACATGGGAAAATGATTGAGTTTTCAAAGAGAATGTAGGCTATGTCTTAATAACTAAAAAGAAAAACATATCTTCGCACGGTTATGGACAACTTGTCGACAAGACGATAGTTTCCTCGAGCGGCAACCCGAGGCCACGGGACCGTTGCCTAGGAGCAAAAAGGGTATAGTCGTGCATAAGGTTTCAGCACAGGTTAAGCGGGGACTTGCAACGGAGCTAGCTACTTGCGTTGAAAGGACCTCGATTAACGAAGCTATACGTCCAGGATGGCTTGTGATGCCAGTGACCAATCACACGTACATTTTGCACTTGATATGAAAAATGTTAACAATTGACAGGGAAGAACATGGTAAGTTTCATAAGGCGCGGTACGGTCCGCCGCGGGTAAGTTCAACGTAAGTTTCATTATGCTAGACATATGCTTGTTGAAATCCATTAGGATAGTTAGAAACATTCATACATTAAGTCATATAAACTCTTCAACCAAATGAGAGCTTGGAACTTAAATAGCCACGTACCAGTACAAAGTGTAATGTACTGATCCTCGCTCTCCACGTAGGTACCCCAAACCACGAAGGGCGTGCCGCTTAAAATCTCAAGGCAACGTGGACACTTTTGAAGCCTCGTCCGCTTGTGAAGGATTGTTTCTGGATTCCTTTTGAAGAAGACCCCGCACTCAGTCCAAAAGAAGATGACGACTCGACTACCCGCGATAGCAGGTGGAAAGTGTTATGTTTTGCTTGTAAAAAGGGATGTAATGTATGGAATGACTATCTCATCGGCGTTCGTTTTATAAGTCGAGTCATGTTGTAGCCCGTGCGACAATGAATGTAATGAAGTCAATGTAAATGAAGTTCTATTATCAATAAAAAGTCTACTTCTGTTTTAAATGTGTCAATCAATTTCTCTACGTACTCTAAATTGATGTTGTATTTCAGATAGCCTTATGAATGTGCCTTGTGCGATCACAATTTAGGTTCGTACGGCATCACGCCCGGGGAACGACTATCAATTCTACGGAATCGGGGCGTGACATAATGGTATCAGAGCACGGCTTTACATCCTTTGACCTCGCATCGATGAGAAAAGTTATTCCATATAATGAGTCCGTAATAATTTGTGACTGATGCGTTTGCCTTCGTATCGCAGAAGTGACGGAACCCACGGCCGAGCGAGAGCAGAGTGCTTCTAGCGGCTCTAGTAGTTCGCGTCGTTCGTGGGCCGGACCTTCTAACGATACCATCGAAAGGATGCTGCGCATGATGGAGGCGCAGCGAAACCAGTCCGAGAATCGACATCAACAAACAGAGGAACGAAAGGCCCAGTTCGAAGCTCGCTTCGACGCACATGCAAAACTTCAATAAAAGTAGCTGGATATCCTGCAGCAGATCGTCCAGACAATGGCGGCCAACGAAAATTCTGTGACTGCGCCTACCGTCACCGTACCTAATGCCACCGTGCCGACGATCCAACCCATTGAAGTCGACACAGAGGAGCCCGAGCGTCAACCAGCGGCACCAAAAAAGTACAACTTTGAAGTATCAGAATTCAAGAAGGCATGCCGCACTTCCTTCAGCGGTACCGAAGGCCCTTCCATGGAAATCGACTGGTTGGAAGTGCTTGAAGATCACTTCAAGCTTCTCGGCATTGAAGAATCAAAGCAAGTCGCCTGCGCACAACTTTATCTTCGGTTGAACGCGCACGACTGGTGGGCCGTGCATAAGCGGGCGATCCAATGCGACAACAACTCAGCGCCGATCTCTTGGGCCACGTTCCGTAATGCTTTTGAAGTCGAGTACCTTCTGTCAGCCATTTTTCAGGCGAAGGAGAATGAATTCATGCAGTTGAGGCAGGGGAACCGGACAGTAGAATAGTACGCCGCAGAATTCAACAAGTTGTCCAAATTTGCCAATGAGTTTCTATCGACAGAGGAGTATCGTGTGTGACGGTTCGAAGTAGGTCTGCGAAGCTCTATCGGTGCGCATGTCGGGGTCCCGGAATACAAGACCGTAGGCGAGTTTCTGAATCACGCTCTTCGCCTTGAGAGCCTGCATCCTTCCGGTGCTGACGATGTTGTGCGCCACTCCAATCACAAACGTCCTAGCTATACGGGAGGCAACAATCACGCGTCAAAGCGCCCGAACCATGGCGGTTACCAGGGACATAACCCATCATCGCGATGTGCCAAGTGCGGTTCCTTTTGGCATGAGGCGAGCATGTGCTTTGTCTATGAAGGGGGATGCTTCGTTTGCGGACAGAAGGATCACTACAAGAAAGATTGCACGGTCCGTAGACCAAATCATCCCAATGCACCACCACAACAACATCGCCAGGAGAATCGAGGACAGGCGCCCCGACCTCCTCAGCCCACTCAATCCAACAACCAAGACCGACGCCCTAATACACAGGGGCGTGTCTTTGCTCTGACTCGAGACGAGGCGTTCGCTTTCGACACTGTGTGACAGGTATATTGAGTTTCAATAATGTACCTGCTCGTGTGTTATTTGATTCAGGCGCTTCACATACTTTCATATCGGTAGACTTCGCCATCGAGTACAAATTTTCTGTAATATCGTTAGACCTTGATCTTAGCGTAAGTATGCCTTCGGGCATGCCACTACTCACAAACTTAGCCTGCGGGGGAGAAACCATATGTATTGGGAGTCAAAAGATCGGTCTTGATGCAATAGTTCTAGATATGAAGGACTTCGACATCATACTGGGCATGGATTGGCTTGGTCCGTGCAACGCAACCATAGATTGCGCTGAAAAGAGGGTCACATTCTGTATACCTGGAGTGCCTGAATTCTGCTACACGTGTGGTGAGACGTCGCCGACCTGCATGGTGATCTTCGCAATATCTACTCGACGGATGTTGTATTCCGGGTACGAAGGCTATCTAGCTTCCGTTTGAGATATGCGACAGGATGGTGCAAACGCGGGTCAGATCTACGTTGTGGCAGAATTCACCGACGTGTTCCCGGACGAGCTATCCGGTATGCCGCCCGATCGAAAAATAGAGTTCACCATCGACACGTTCTTCGACACCCGGCCGATCTCGAAAGCTCCGTACAGAATGGCCCCTGCAGAATTGAAAGAACTAAAGGCACAACTATAGGAATTACTCGACAGAGGATTTATCCATTCGAGTGTCTCGTCGTGGGGTGTGCCCGTGCTATTCGTGAAGAAGAAGGATGGATCGATACGGCTCTGTATCGACTATCGAGAATTGAATAAAGCTACCGTCCGGAACAAATACCCCCTGTCCCGCATCGACGACTTGTTCGACCAGCTCCAAGGTACAACAGTATTTTCGAAGATTAATCTGCGATCGGGTTATCACCAACTCAAAGTCAAGCCAGATGACGTGCCGAAGTCTGCCTTCCGCACTCGCTATGGTCACTACGAGTTCTTGGTTATGCTGTTCGGTCTGACAAACGCTCATGCCGTCTTCATGGATCTAATGAATCGGGTATTCCGTCCGTTCATTGACAAATTCGTAGTAGTCTTCATCGACGACATCCTCGTCTACTCGAAGGATCGACCACAACATGCAGAGCATCTGCGGACGGTACTCCAAACCCTTCGAGAGAATCAGTTGTATGCGAAGATGAGCAAGTGCGAATTCTGGCTGAACAGCGTCTCATTACTTGGGCACATCATCTCCGCCGTAGGCATCGTAGTCGATCCAAAGAAAGTTAAGGCAGTCGCTGATTGGAGACGGCCCGCATCAGTTAGCAAAATTCGAAGCTTTCTAGGCTTGGTGGGATACTACCGACGCTTCGTGAAGGACTTCGCGAAGATTGCATCATCGTTGACTCGCCTCACCCAGAAAGGAGTCGCATTCAAGTGGTCAGACGACTGTGAAGTTTCCTTCTAGGAGCTCAAACAACGGTTCATTTCGGCCCCGATACTTGCTCTTCTTGAGGGGACGGAGGGATTTCAAATCTTCAGCGATGCTTCTGGCCAGGACTTGGGGTGTGTGCTCATGCAGCGGGATAAGGTAATATCTTTTGCTTCCCGACAGTTAAAGCCGCACGAGAAAAACTACTCCACGTACGACCTAGAATTAGCGGCAATTGTGTTTGCATTGAAGCTGTGGCGTCACTATCTCTATGGGGTGGCGTGCAGGATTTATATGGACCACAAAAGCCTCAAGTATCTCTTCACCCAGAAAGAACTAAATTTGCGACAGAGGCGATGGCTCGAGCTGATCAAAGACTATAACTTATCGATCGACTACACGTCGGGCAAGGAAAATGTAGTAGCGAATGCGCTGAGCCGGAAGTACTTAGCTTCGTTATGCATCAACGATCGATTGCTGCTTGACTTGGAAGGAATGGGCATTGAACTCCGAGTTTGTTTTAGAGACGTAAAGCTGGCACAACTGCGGGTGGAACCGAGCCTACTGGAGAGGATCAAGTCTGCTCAGAAGGGCGACCCATACCTAGAGAAGATGCGGAAGCTGATATCGACAGAGAAAGCGTCCGACTTTGCAGAGGACGAGTCGGGAGTGTTGCACGTGAAGGGATGGCTATGCGTACCGGACGATGCAGAACTTAGAAAGGAGATAATATCGGGGGCACATTATGCAAAATATTCTTTGCATCCTGGTAGCACCAAGATGTATAAGGACCTCTGTATTGTCTTTGGGTGGCACGGCATGAAGAGGGACGTAGCGCTCTTTGTGTCAAAATGTATGGCCTGTCAGCAAGTCAAAGCCGAGCACCAGCAACTGGGCGGAGAGATGCAGAACCTTGCCATTCCAGAGTGAAAATGGGATCACATCACTATGGACTTCGTTGTTGGCTTACCGAGGACGTCGCGGGGAAATGACGCTATCTGGGTCATCGTCGATCGACTAACCAAGTCAGCGCACTTTATCGCCATCAAAGTTACTTGGAGCGTCGACCGCCTTGTTCAGATATACATTGATGAAGTAGTTCGGCTGTACGGGATCCCAGTATCTATCATCTCGAATCGGGATGGACGGTTCGTAGCACGCTTCTGAAGTAGTCTTCATTCAGCACTGGGGACCAAGTTAAAGTTCAGCTCAGCTTATCATCCTCAGACTGACGGCCAAATAGAGTGGGTGAACCAAATTCTCGAAGACATGTTACGGCTCTGTGCGATCGACTTGAAGTCAAGTTGGGACGTCCGTCTACCGCTGGCCGAGTTTGCATACAACAACAGCTATCAGTCCAGCATCCAAATGGCGCCGTATGAAGCTTTGTACGTCCGAAAGTGCAGATCATCCATTTGTTGGGATGAAGTTGGGGAACGGCAGATACTTGGTCCGGAGCTGGTAGAGCAGACGGTGCAGAAGGTCAAGTTGATACGGGAGAGATTAAAGATAGCACAAAGCCGGCAGAAGAGCTATGCCGACACGCACCGACGCCCCCTTGAGTTCTCGGAAGGCGACCATGTATTCTTGAAAGTCATACCCATGCGGAGAGTTTCCAGGTTCGGTGCGAAGGGGAAATTGAGCCCAAGATTTGTTGGCCCGTTCGAAATATTGAAGCGAGTCGCCCCGGTACTTACCAAATCGCCTTGCCACTTGCGTTGTCAGAGGTACATGACGTCTTCCACGTATCACAATTGCGGAAGTACGTGCATGATCCGAGCCATGTGGTGGATTTGGGTAAGCTAGACCTGAAGGCGGACTTGTCATATGTCGAAGAGCCGGTGCAAATCTTGGAGCGCAAGGATAAACTTCTCTGCAACCGAGCTAGTCCTCTCGTCCGCGTCCTCTGGAGGAACCATTCGGTCAAAGAGTCGACGTGGGAGCTTGAGTTAGAAATGAAGGAAAAGTTTCCTTCATTGTTCTCGTAGAGGTAGGTTCTATTTTAAGTTTCGAGGACGAAACTTTTTCTTAGTTGGTTATGGTGTAGTGCCCCGTCCCTACATTGTGCCCCGTATTTCGTCCACGGGGTGTGCGAGAAAGGAACACTGTCGCTATCGACTCGGTCGGGACCGATAGGTCAGGATCGATCCAATCGATCGAACGGGAACGGTTGAATTAAGATTCATTCCTCCTTATGGAATGGCTTCTTCGGAACCAAGTTCCATATTCAGCGGGTTGCGCCTCAAGGATTGACTCTGCGGCTGAGTCGGGAGAGACCTCCCGTTGCTCTGCTTTTTACGTCACTTGCGTTGGTTTGGCTTTGTTTTTTGAATGCATTTTCGTGAATATTTTTGATGGTTTTCATGGCTTGCATTTCGAACTCGTATTTCCTATCAAAATTTTTGAATAATGCAGTGTTCTAATCGGTTGCTTGTGCGATTTCAGGTAATCGCGTAGGCGACGTCTAGCACGACCAACAAGTTCTCTCGCCTGAAGTAAGCTCAAGGTGAGTGGCTGACCCTTCTTTTCTCGAACCCCTTCCTAGGTAAATCGATAATGTTGTTGCGAATGAAAGGATGAATGCAAGGGCACAAACATGGGAAAAGGATTGAGTTTTCAAAGAGAATGAAGGCTATGTCTTAATAACTAAAAAGGAAAACATGTCTTCGCACGGTTATGGACAACTTGTCGACATGACGATAGTTTCCTCGAGCGGCAACCCGAGGCCACGGGACCGTTGCCTAGGAGCAAAAAGGGTATAGTCGTGCATAAGGTTTCAGCACAGGTTAAGCGGGGACTTGCAACGGAGCTAGCTACTTGCGTTGAAATGACCTCGATTAACAAAGCTATACGTCCAGGATGGCTTGTGATGCCAGTGACCAATCACACGTACATTTTGCACTTGATATGAAAAATGTTAACAATTGACAGGGAAGAACATGGTAAGTTTCATAAGGCGCGGTGCGGTCCGTCGCGGGTAAGTTCAACGTAAGTTTCATTATGCTAGACATATGCTTGTTGAAATCCATTAGGATGGTTAGAAACATTCATACATTAAGTCATATAAACTCTTCAACCAAATGAGAGCTTGGAACTTAAATAGCCACGCACCAGTACAAAGTGTAATGTACTGATCCTCGCTCTCCACGCAGGTACCCCAGACCACGAAGGGCGTGCCGCTTAAAATCTCAAGACGACGTGGACACTTTTGAAGCCTCGTCCGCTTGTGAAGGCTTGTTTCTGGATTCCTTTTGAAGAAGACCCCGCACTCAGTCCAAAAAAAGATGACGACTCGACTACCCGCGATAGCAGGTAGAAAGTGTTATGTTTTGCTTGTAAAAAGGGATGTAATGTATGGAACGACTATCTCATCGGCGTTCGTTTTGTAAGTCGAGTCATGTTGTAGCCCGTGCGGCAATGAATGTAATGAAGTCAATGTAAATGAAGTTCTTTTATCAATGAAAAGTCTACTTCTGTTTCAAATGTGTCAATTAATTTCTCTGTGTACTCTAACTTGATGTTGGGTTTCGGATAGCTTATGAATGCGCCTTGTGCGATCACAATTTAGGTTCGCACGACATCACGTCCGGGTGACGACTATCGATTCTACGGAATCGGGGCGTGACAGAAGACTTAATTGAACTGACTGGCCATTCATACACACCATCCTTAGTTTGTCCTTGTAGAAGTGTTGCCCCCATGCGAATGTCCTTCACATGAAATAAAGAGGGTATCAATTAGATGGATGTACTGTTAGATTTGCAAAATTGAGAAATAGAAATAAGATTTTTTGCGCATAGTAGGAACACAAAGCACGTTCTGAAGTGAGAAAGTATGTGAAGAAGTGTGTAGATGTATAACTAGTATGTGAAATAAGAAGACCCATACCATCGCCAATGACAACGTCGTCAGTCCCTGAATAAGGAGCATGAGTTGAGAGATTACTCAGGTCGGTAGTAACATGGTGTAATACACCACTATCAAGGAGCCAATTGGTGTCTTTGAAGTTGTCCGTTATTGTAACGTTAGCACGTGGATGACATGGAGCTGGAGGTTGAGTTTGCCATTGACGAAATGCACATTGTTGTGGATTAGACTGAATATTTATTAGTGTTAAGCAAAATAGAGGACATTGCTGACCCATGTGTCCTTGAGCACGACACCCTTGACACTTTCCAAGATATGGACGAGGAGAGGGACGATCAGTCCGCATATTGGAGTTGGTTGGTGTGCGTCCTGATGATCATTGAACCCTTGAACCATTCGGTAAAGAAGATGACTCTGATATCATGATGAATTTGAGAGAGAAAGTAATATTGGAGAATTATAGCATATTCATTATGTTGAATCAAACTGAATATATACAATACAACCAATCTAGAATATGTAACTACCAATCTATAATAGGTAATTAATCTCTTACAATAACGCCTGTAGAATAGGTAACTACCAATGTATATTAGGTAAGTAATTTCCTACAAATCTCCTAAGGTTAGGACAATATTCCAAATCATGATCCTATTGATTACAATATAATAAATTCTTATATATTGACATTTATGGTCAAATATCTTTATCATATTCAATATCCTCCTTTTCATTAAATTGGTTTAAAAGTCGCTACTTAAAATTGTCCAAAATTAGATCTCTCATAACCGGTATTTTAAAAACACCTCATAACCGCTACCCAACATTTGCCAAACAGACCCTAAGTGTCTGATTCTACAGATCAAAAAAGAAAGTTAGAAGTTGGCCTCGTTAAGGGATGAACTTAATTTCCTGTAACAACTCAACTCTTGGGCCTCGTTTGGTTCTCAGAAAGCAAAGAAAATAAAATCAATTCTATGCTCTTTCCATTAGTATAGGAAGTTGTAGTTCCCATCAATTTTTCTTTCGGTGTTTGGAAAGGTCTTCTTTTAGTTTAGTCCTAAATTTTTTACATTGATAGTTTAGTCTTAAAATTTTGTAATAAATGCAGGAAATTGGGAGGGAAAGTGATCATTGGGATGAGTTGAGGAAAGAAACATTGGGAGGGAAAGATTTTCTTTCATGCTCTTTTCCTTTGGCATCCAAACACATGAAATGAATGGCTTTCCTTTTCCAATGTCATGGCTCTGCGAACAAAAAATGGCCTTGGAGCCAGTGCACGCAGGACCTTGTTCGTTGAGAACTTGAAGGGAAATGATTTTTACTCTGTTGTTGATGGTCTGATGTTATCTTAGATCTCCGACTCATTAATGGAAAAAACATTATTGTTTGGACCTGAGATGTAGAGTGATGAATATCGACTGGTTGGTGGTAGAAAGGTTCAACAATTCTACTGTTAGGTCTTTCGGACTTCAAGAGTGCATGCATCATAACGTTTCTGTAGTCGACTTTATTTTTGTTACATCTCTCAAGAAGAAGATAATTGCTTCCGGATCATACTTAGCAGTGTCAGTTCTTGGTTGAAATTTCATTTCCAAACTTGTTATTGCAGAATAAATCATCAAACACATGTGCCATCTCTTTCTACTGATGGCTTTAGCCTCGCGTATCTCTCAGCTCCAACCAAAACCATTTAGGTCCAATACTTTGTGTCCTGGAACTGCATCAGTGTCGTCTTTGGTGTTTAGATCCAATTGTGCTTTAAAGCCTGGCTGTTCATACCCACGCGATTGTGTATCTTTCTCTTGCTCAGTTGCAAATCTCTTGGCATTGGGTTGTTCAAGATAAGGATACCTCATGTCTCTATAATTTTGCCTGCCTACTGAACTAATGCCATTCCCTTCTCTTGGCCTTTGATTTTTGACTTTCACCGAGTGCTCCTTGCAGTCTCTCTCTACCAGTATCCTACGATCATTACCAGCAAATTGAGTCATTCCATGTTTCGTATCATCACCAGTTTGCTCTGCACATAGTGATGGATTTCCTTGATAGGTCATCATTCTCATGCTGGGATTGTGTATCTCTTGATTCTTCTGAGACTCTCCACACGAAGTCAAGCAGCTTCCCATCAAACAGTCAGCAAACTGGGATGTTTGTGGATGAAGCATATCTGAACTTGGAATTCCATCCGAAGTGGGGAACTCCATAATCAGGCATTCATTTGATACTTTGGATACTAGTTCTGAGAAGTGGACTTCCGCAGCATCCAGCCCCAAATAACTCATGTTCTGTTTCCCAAGAGTCTTCTGGGTCTTCTCCAGCACAGACTGCAGATATTTTCCCTGGGCCTCTATCCGGAGTTGCAAGCGCCTTTGGACCTGTTTCATTCAAGAATAGCTTCCACTTTAGAACCTTTTATCATTTACTCTGGTGATAGACTCATGAAATGAGTTGTTCAGATGGAACTAAGATCATGGGTCTAAGTTCACATTCGTGTTAATAGCATGTTTTATCTCAATAAAATTATAAAGTCCGTCTTCTTATGATGTGAGTTAAATAGACTCATTTCATTCAGCTTCCTGCATTGTGTCCAACAATGAAAGGGATGGCTTTTCCCTAACTCCTTATCACATAGATAACCTTGATGATACCACACATTTTTTAGGTCTAGATGTTACTTAATCTTTTGAAGCAGGAAAAAATTGTTGTCAAGAAATTATTGTTTACCTTATTGCTGCGTGACTTAGATAAACTGTAAAATGACTAATTTTTTTGTTGCCAGAAGAAGGCAATATAATTCATATTTCATGGTTTGTGAACCAAAGTCAAGCTTATGAGCGGGACATGCTGGATAGATGGAGAAATTATTCATCAGCTTATATTAAGTTAGTTCTGACTCATATATTAACTCGAGAGAAAATTTTAAAGGAGCTGCCACACAAGTCAGATGACTAGGGCTGCAAATGAGCCAAGCCGCTCGCGAGCTGTTCGAAGCTCGGCTCGATAAAAGCTCGCTCGGTTCGTTTACTAAACAAGATGAGCTCAAGCTTCATTTTCGAGCTCGTTTAATAAACAAGTCAAGCTCAAGCTTAGAAGTACTCGGCTCGTTTGAGCTCGCGAGCTGGCTCGTTTAGAAGCTCGCTTGTTCTTCATTGAATTTTAATTTTATATATATTTGTGCATTATATATTTATATGTCCTTAATAATTGATATTAAGGAATTTTTTTAATTAAATTTTTATAATTAAAATTTTAATTTTACAGGTACTTGAATTCAAACTAACTAAATTGAAATCAAGCTTGTTAAGCTTGAAATCAAGCTTAATGAGTTTGAAATAAAGTTGAACGAGCTTGAAATCAAGCTTACCAAGCTTGATTTTGAGCTTATCGAGCTTGTTTATCAAGCTTGAATCAAGCTTGCTTATCAAGCCAAGCTCGAGCTCAAACCAAGCCAAGCTCAAGCTTAATATAAACAAGCTCGAGCCAAGCTCAAGCTCTAAAATAAAAAATTTATCAAGCTCGAGCTCGAGCTTGAGCTCGATTAATTCTAGTCAGATTAATTCTAGTCAAGCTCAAGCTCACAAAAGCTTGGCTCGTTTGCAGCCCTACAGATGACCTTGCTTAGGAATATTATATCCGATATGTTCCTGGGATTCTAAGTCAATTTTATTTGAAAAGTTAATTTTGTGAGTATTTAGTGCACATAATTTATTCTGTGTTCTATTTGCTGTAGTGCCATGCCTGTATAGTTTAACATGAATTATGTGTACCAAAGGACAGTATAGCCCCCACAATTTCTTTCTGAAGGATAGAATCTATCACTTTTTGAAAGAAATGAAGTCTGGTACTTTTCCATGTTTAGGGGGTTTTCTTTTTCAGGTGTAGGTAATTTAACCTACATAAATTTTCTGAAGGATGGCATATATTAGTTCAGATCCTGTAGTTATCATTCTTGAGTTTATATTTGAAAGTATAAATTAGTTTATATTCCAGTGCATTATTTAAAACTGGTCATTGTAAATTAGTAAGCTTCACTGAAAATAGTATGAGCATCATATTATGTAGACCTTACCTCTAGCTGTTCATTTAGTTGTCTCTGGACTTCAATTTGCATTAGAATAGCGTCACTAATCTGCACAGCTCTAATATTCAAAGAAATCATTATAAGTGCAAAGATTGTCTGTCAAGACTCGAATTTAGAAAAATTATCCAGTAAGTTATCTTACTTGTTGGTCTCGGGCCCCGAGTTTTTACTAGCTTTAAGTGACCCTTCTACTTCACATGGTTGCTCTACTGATAGGCAACCTAGAACTGATGTGCATGTATGTTGTCATCATCTCAAGATTCTCAGCAAATTTCAAAAATCAAAGTTGGACTTCTGGAAGAGGTTATCTTACCATTTTTGGTCGTCTCGGAAGTGGATTGAACTTGGAGATTTTTACTAAGCCTGTACTTCTGAAATCCGAGAGGACAATTTAAGCTTACATGAAATAGTAAAAAAAAATGGACTAACAAATCCTATCGGCAGTAAGATACCTGAAGATGGCTTTTAAGGTGATACAGGGTCAGCCCTGGAATACCCATGAGCCTCATGACTGTTTTTGGTGTAGCCTCTGCACAACAAATATATTTTTGATCAGATAATACGAAAGTATGTATTTGCTTCACAGACATTTTTGCGGTTTCTCTCTGTCATAGTTCTCGTTAGACTCACTGTCCGGTCCACCAAGTTGGTTAACTGCTTCGATAAAGTGTTGGTGGAGCTCGGGGGTCCACTTCAGTCTAGGCTTTGCATCAGTCGAGAGAACCAACCCTGAATCTCCGTCTGTATTTCCTCCTTGCAAGAACAGTTGTCTTTCTGGAGAAAAGGCTGTTCTTGAAGGAAGGAGGTCACTCTTGCCCTGATGAGGATGATACATTTTCTGCATGCTAGAATAGTATTCAAGTTAATTACTTAAGAAAAGGCATCGTACACTCGGATAGTACTAAGTATGATTTCCATGTGTGTGGATCCTTACCTCTTCCCTAGCCTCCCCTCCTTTATCTGCTTATTCCTTGTAGAAATTGTTGTACCCGACACTGATTTGCTTCTGTGTTTGTCAGGCAACCACTTCAGGAAAGCTATAGTCCTTAACGCTCCGGCTCTTTAGGAAATGAACCTCAGCTGTATTCACCCCCTTCTCACGGCTACGAGATGCCCTCATAAGCCCCTCCTTATAAGGCAAAACAGAATATGGAACCAGAGGAACATATAATGCACCAATCTAAATCTCTCTTAATGCAACTCTCAAGATATTGTCCTCCTTTAGTAAGCTGTGGTCCCAGTCCAACTTTTTCTGTCAATTCTTATGCCAAAGCTTCATCACTGATGATTTTGTAGCACAAGCTGCTTTCCTTTGCTTGTGATATGTGTAGAGGAATAGATCCATTATAATGCACTTCATATCTTATGTTGGGAACCTTATGCCCCTTCTCTGGAAGAGGGTTCAAACTTGAATTTTGTCTACAACAACTCAATTTCTCTGGTCCATTTGCATGTGGAGGCCTTGTTTTCTATGGGAATTTGAGAGGACAAGCTTGGTGGTTGGTCCACGATGCTTTGGGATTCTCACAGATGATCCGAGCGATATAAGATATTGTTGTGGCATAGATTCGACTCTACAACCTGAGATGTAGAGCTGCATATTGGTATAGGTTAATTACAAGTTAAATTATGAAGATTCCTTTGACCACTTCAGAGAAACAAGTCTTAAGTTTTCTTAGAAAAAAGTCAGAGAAGTATACTGTTAAGAGTTCACTCTCTGTGTCTTGCAACTGTATGGCCAAGGGCAAAGTTGCCTCTGCTATGTATATTGGTGAAGCGAGTAATTTTAATTTTGAACTTGTGCTCAGCAGAATATATCATTTTTTTTTACCACTTGTTCGTTCTTGGATGATATAACATTTTGTAAATTTTCAGTCTATGAAGCTATGTGATAATTGCTTATTCATGTTGTACATTTATCCTTTACTTTTGGTGTGCAGGGACTAAGTTTTGGCTCATGAAGGAATCTAGATAGCCCCTCAGATTGAAGTTGTGCCAAGGCCTCTAGTTAAAGGTGAACCCTCAAATCTAATATAAATCATCTTCGGATATGTAGGAACACTTGTTCATGTACATGCCTCAGAGTTCTATGAATGAATTTGCTCTTTCTATAACTAGACTTGAAACTTTAGTTAACTTTGCATGTCATGTATTGCAACAGTGGCAGCAGTTGGAGGTTATGTTATGGCAGTTGGATGGATGCTCATTAGTCTGATAATCTAAAAGTGACCGCTAGTCGATCCTAGCTTTTAATGATGAATTTGCTCTTTCTAAGAATAACTATCATGCTAATGAATTTGCTCTTTCTAAGAATAACTTAGATGGAAATAATAGTCATGCTAATATTATCTTGCACGATTTCCTTTCTGGTTGATAGGTAATTCAAATCTAACTTCTTTTGCCTTTTAAGATCTACGACAAGCATGGATTCATGTATATGGTCCATAACTATGGATGATTTCATCTAGCGATGATGGGATGGGAAGACGGGTTTTTCCTATTCTTGTCTGGTACTCGAAAGCTAGCCAGCAGGAAGTATATTCTTCGCCTTCTTGATCCACCATTAAAAGTTGGTAGGGAATAATTTGTAGGATACTCGCTTTTCCTGCATGCTCCACCAGTTCAAGGGAGACCACCCAGCTCACCTGCATATCATGAACTTGTTACTTTTTTCGGATACGATTCTTATACCAAATTGCCAAGGGGAAAAGATTATGCATTAACATAACTTATCATCATACTGCTACCACATTATGGGAATATCTTTGTAACATCAGTTTATAATATGGCTTACATCCAAAGTGTTTAGAACTGCTAGAAACACTGACTCGTAGCATATGTGAAATTTCATAAAGTGGGATGGAATTCATTTTCATTTTAGAAGGAATATGGCAAGAGCATATCACCTTTTTTTTGCTTCTTGCTTCGATCTTGACATGAAGATAGATTCTTGTAGGCACTCATTTGAAGCAAAAGCCTTGGCCATGTTTCGCCTGTGCATCCATTATCAATACATGATACTTTCGGCGAGGATGCCCCACCTTTTCGAGTTCAAGGCTCATTGTTTGAAGTAACTAAGTGCCGTTTTATCTTTACATTTTACTAATTTCCATGCCTTGATCCAGTGACTCCAGTCATTCCTGTGATTTGCTTAACAATTTAAGCCAGCCCCGTTGCACAGTTGCACTGTGTCTTATTCAAGGCTAATTTGCAATTGAAATACCATAAAATTTTCATGATTTGCAAGTTGCTACCCGAAGGAAAATGACGGACAAAAACAGATTCATGACCATTTTTCACTTGTCTGGATAGGATTGGATTGGAGCAAAGTCCTAATCCTACCTAGTCAATGAGTTATAGTCCTACGTAATCTCTTTTGTGAAATATCGAATTGTGCTCAATGAAAGATGTTGAATAAGTTCAACACAAGAATTTGATGAGTGGTAGAGAGTTCCTAAGATTAAGGAGAGAAGTGTTATGGGAGCTATTGTAATTCCTTTTCTTTTTTATAGTGGAACTAAATCACCCTCATCCGTGGACGTAGGCATCCTGGCTGAACCGAACCACGTAAATGATGTCTTTGAGGTTATGAATTTTCTATGAGATGTTCTCCGATTTTTTGGATTTATTTCCATCGTGTCCCAACGCTATCCTTGAAGCGGCAACCAAATTTCTTTAACTTTTCCGAACCTGCAATCGGCTACCCCTATGACGTCAATGGTGGTACTTACCCTTCGTATTTTCATATTGCTTAACGGTCCTACCCTATTGGTGTAAGGTAGATAGCTAGTTGCAAGTCGGAAAATGTTCATGATATATATTTAGTTGGAACTTAGCACAACTTTGTTCTCATCATTTGTAGTATAAAATGAAAAGGTGTCGAACTATATATTTGATGATCCTTAACCTTTTTATTTGAAACCAGTTCAGTGTGCCTAATTTCAGTTCTTCCAATCCTTGCAAACCAAAAGTAGGCAGAGCATCTGATTCTGCACCTCCTTTCATCGTTCAAAGTAAGTTGTCTACTCATCTACCTTTCTAGTAGTCTAGATTTTCATTTCATAAAAGTGCTAATCATCTTCCCCATGCATGTTGTAGAGCAAGGTGGTCAGCGTTCGATGCAGTCCTAACCCACAGGACCTGGTGAAAGGACGGACGCTGGACCGGAAGAGGAGTCTATTCCATTGGATGGTTAAGAAGAAAAGCTGGGAATCCACCAGGCTTCACGCATGGAATATGGAGCGTGGAGCTTTTGTCAAAAGAAGAAGCATCTGTGCTTATGGAAGTATCTTTGTAATTAGAATGATGCATACTGCAACCTACGGAACGAAACTTTTTTGAAGGAGAACAATTTTGTGGTGTCAGTGTTTTAAAATCGCATGTACGAAAAAATATACGACTTGAGTAGGAAGGAAAAGTAATTTCTGAAGCCCCTTCATCTACTTGTTACTGTGAAATGAGTGTATAGTTTGTTCTTCTATTGGAATGAATTTCCAATCAATCCATGGACAGATGTTGAACTGGATCCGCTTGGACCAATTCTAATTAGAGAGAATTTTGTAAGAAGGAAATAATTTTAAATAAATAGGCCATACAGAAATATCTTTCACAAAATTTCAACGCACATTATTTTCCATCCAATGGAGTGGCGGGTTAATTTTCACCGGACTCTTAATGTTAGTATGTGTGTATATCAGTGCAGAGCTGAACCTTGAGTCACAGCTGCTGCTATGCGCATGTATTAGTGCAAAGCTGAGCCTTGAGTCACATTTGCTAATCTGGTGGTGCATGCATATGTAGAGAGTTTCAAGTCTAACACTACAGAGATGAACATGGAACATTGTCGAATATATATTATGTTTATTCTAATCGTTGTCTTGTACAGTGATGGATCGTCGATTGTGGGTAAGAGTCACTAAATAAGTGATGTCTTTTATGCTTTAAATTGTGGAATCATGAATTTGCTCCTAAGAATAAGATGTTTCACATGAAATGTTGTTGTCCGATTATATATAAAGAATTGTATTACTCATTGTTCCTATCTGTTCAAGAAAGAATGTTAAATGTTATGTTATTGCTAAGTCCCTAATAAAATAATTATGTCTCATGAAACACGCGCTACGCACTTCACATGAAATGAGTAGTTATCGTGCATGAACAGAATGTCCCTTGAATGTCTGAAATGAATAGATACGAACTGTGGCTTTTCGAAAGTGTTTTCAAAAAAATGTAATCTGACTCTGATCTGCATGAAATGAGTGTATGTAAAATTATCAAGAGTGTATCATATGAAATATTTTTTCTCTAAATTATTTAGTGTTCGTTTCAGACGGTGTAGCCTTTGTCTTTCACCATTACGTTAATGTACTGACCTACCACCAGTTTGTCCGCAGGTGCAAGATGCATCGAGATGGAAAGTCCAAACTGATAGTCAGTGCCTCATCCTTGGGAGCCAGAAATCAGATGAAGAATATGCTAAAGAGATGGTTTTCTATATAAAGAGGATATAATCTATGGAACGGGATCATTGTACTGTATAGTTCATAAAAGATTGTAAACCAAGTATGGCATGTATCAGAGAGACAATGAGAGCTTTGTAATCAGTCAAAAGACATCAATAAAGAGAAATTTTTTATGTTATCATTGTGTTCAATTCTATTTTTCTGCAACATTGTCCGATGATGCTTGTGTTCTGTTGCGTTGTTGTTTACCTTGTCTATCTTGTTATTGTACAGGTCTTGGTCTTGTGCAAGTACAATTTAGACTTGTACGACATCACGTCCAAGCGAGGATAATCGATTCCGCAGAGATCAAAGCGAGGATGAAGGGCGTGACATTATATGTCAGGATAGAGACTTCATCGTAAGTCTAGTTGAGCGTTGCTAGCCCAGACGAAATATATTTCAGCTCCTATTCAAAGAAATGACTTACCGTAGTGGACGTGGCAAATATTTTAGGATTACCTATTATAGGTGACCCTCTAATATTTGATGAGTCATTTTCGACTGATAGTGTGATTTTGGAGGAGTACCTAGGAGGGGACCATCGAAATTATATGGTAAAAGCTTAGTTACTTTTAGTTGTCTCTGTCGCAATTTCATGCACCTGGATGGTATTTATGGCGAAAAGATCTACATGGTTGAGAATCGGGTACATATAACATTTAATGTTTATGTTATATATATAATTTTTGTTTAACTCGTATCATTTCTTCATCTTCTGTTCAGATCATTGCTTGCATCAGAGCTACTTATAACTAGCCCTAATCAATACAATTATTTTTCTCAACTCATCAGATAAGATAAACTTGCTTTATCTACCATTTTTAGAAATTTTGACAAAACTGACACATCATATTGCATGGGGAGCAGCAACGTTGGCATATCTAATATAATTTTATGTCAGATTTTGTGCGTATGCTGTCAGTAGATAAAATTATGGAAAAAAAATTAAATTATACATCACATTAATACATGTATGAAAAGATGGTAATGGTGTTTTAGAAGAAATTCAAGTATAGAAAAATTAAACGGAGAGCAACAAAGCTAGTATATCATTTTTACTCATATGATATAAAGAAAAAATTTCATTCATAAACTTTCAAAAGATGTTCTAAAATTGTTTAAAAAAACAAGTCCAAGAATAAGAATTTTCATTTTTAGCATAAGCAATTGGATATAATTGATAGTTAAGATCATGAGCATAAGCAATAAATAAGATGCCTTAATATCTAGATGAAAGGAAAGTAGAATCGATACTAATCACATGTAAATATTTTCTTAAAAACTCATCAATGCATACCTACAAACAAATATAAATTATTGAAAGCTATTATTTTTTGTAATCTTTATAAAAAATTTACTACCTGAATTTGTCTCGATAATTCTAAAACCATATTCTTCAAGACTACTATATATATACATTAATGTAACTATCATTTAATTCAGATAGAGCATTTTTCTAGCTTTTCAAGGTTTAGAATATTTAATATGCATTCGGTGTTATATATATATATATATATATATATATATATATATATATATATATATATATATATATATATATATATATATATAAAATATATATATATATATATATATATATATATATATATATATATATATATATATATATATATATATACATGCGATGGACTATACGATCGGTCATCTCTAATTTTATTAATTATCTTTTTTTTTTTTAATCCATACAGTAGTAGCTAGTGGATGACATACAGTTGTAAGTCCACCTAAACAAGAATGTCAATTTTCTAACGTAGCAATAACAAATGTTCCGCCTTAACCAATGGCTTATAGCGTATATTCCCCAATTATAACTTCTGTTTTTTACATTTATATACAATTCAGATAGCATTATTTAAAATAACCGAACAAGTAAAATTATATTCAATTGTTATATCACTAATAGAACTTCTAAGTTTAGAACGATTTCAAAAAATTTGGACAAATAATTCAGGAGTGTTAACATTAGCAACATTATTATCAAATTGACCATCTAAATTTTCAATTCAAACTTTTGTTACCTAGATCATATGGGGGGGAGTTGGTACTTTAGGTTGGTATTTAAGTCTCATGAGGTGCACTCAATTAGAAAAGAAAAAATTTGTCATATGAAAGAAACTTTAACGAAATATGGTGAGAGTTGGTACTTTAGATTGGCACTTTAGGTTGGTATTTAAGTGTCAGTAGTACTTGATGCAAGGAAGTTTCTCTAGTTTTAGATTTTGCAGGGTTCAATTGATACAAAATATTATCATCGCACTAACTTGTTGGACATTGTGAGTCTGTAACCTCAAGCACAGTTGAAATAGCACAAAAATATACAAAAGTTAACAAATTCAAAGGAAGTCTAGTTGTAGTGTATAATCTTCATTATATCTATGCTACTATATAATCTATACTACTATATAATAAGAAAAGTTTAGACTACATCGTGAAAGTTTTTTTTTTTCCTAAATAAATGTCCTTACCTATCTATATTATTAAAATTGTTCATTAAATTTATGAGTGCAGTTAGTTTTTTTTATTAGTAAAATATTCCATGATTGTAATTAAGACTGAATATGGTAAAATATGTATGCTTATTTAAGGTGCACCCCACAAGTTTACATGAATGTATGACACCCCCCACTTTTGACGGTTTCAGTCCAAAACGAACGGTCAACCCCTTTGACCAATTTTTTTGGACAAAAATACCCCCATGTCTGTTGTCCTCTTCCCCGCGTCAACTATCCGTCTCCCCCCGTCGTGCTCGGCCCCCCTCCACGGCGTCGCCGCACCCCCCCTCCCCGACCTCGCCGTACCCCTCCCCCCGCCATCACCACCACCACCATCACCACCACCACCACCACCGATCCCCTCCCCCCTCCCTCCCGCTCCGCCCCCCTACCCCCCCACTGCCAACGCCGCCGCTGCCGCCACCGCAGTAGCAGTAGCAGCCGCAGCAGTGCGCGGCAGCGGCGGCAGTAGCAGCGGCGGTGGGGGTTAGGGGGGCGGAGCGGGAGGGGGGGAGGGAGTCGGTGGTGGTGATGATGATGGTGGTGGTGGTGGTGGTGATGACCGGGGCCGGGGGGGGAGGGGGGGGTGGGGGTTGGGGGGGAGCGGAGTCACGCCAGCGTAGGGGTGAGCATTCGGTTTATTCGGTTCAAACCGAACCGAATAGCCGAAAACCGAATTGGACCGAAAACCGAATAAGCAAAACCGAAACCGAACCGAATTGATCCATAACCGAATCAAACCGAACCGAATTAAATCGGTTTGGTTTTCGGTTTATTCGGTTTATTCAATTTTTCGGTTTATTTGCACTTTTTTTGTTAATATATATAGTAACTAAATATATCTAAATTTATTTAGTATATACCTGTAGTATATACATATGTATATCCGGTATATACCTATATATATTAATACATGTGTGTGTATATATAGTATATACATATATATATAGTAACTAATTTTTCTTATTCGGTTTTCGGTTTTGGACCGAAACCGAAATCCAAAACCGAAACCGAAACCGAATAAGAAAATTTAGTATTTTCAAAACCGAAACCGAACCGAATTTTTTTTAAACCGAATCGAATCTCTTATTCGGTTCGGTTCGGTTCGGTTTGGTTTTCGGTCCAAAACCGAATAATGCTCACCCCTACGCCAGCGAGGTGACGGAGAGGGGGGGGGGGGGGGGGGGGGGGCAGCCACGGAGCGACGGGGAGGGGAGGGGCATACAAAAGGAGACGAGGGCATTTTCGTCCAAAAAAATTGGTCAAAGGGGTTGACCGTTCGTTTCGGACGAAAACCGTCAAAAGTAAAGGGTGTCATACATTCATGTAAACTTGTGGGGTGCACCTTAAATAAGCATAAAATAAGTGGGGTGCCTCTCAAAATTTCTCATTAATTTTTCCATGCATGGATGCATATAGCTAGTATTCCATTTGTATGAGGTGCTATCAACCTGATGAAATATTAATATTTTGGACAAATCAAGGGCCACTTGTGATATAAGTCAGAGATTCAAGTTCCTTCTAACTTAATTTCCTGGTCTGCTCCTGATTTGCACCCATTTAGACATCCAAAAGACCACTCTTTAAATTCGAACTGCTCTTGATTTGCACCCATTTAGACTTCCAAAAAGATCTCTCTTTATTCGAACCTAGTAGACCTCGAACCTAAATAGGGTTTATAAGTGACCCTTTGGTACGCGAATTGTGACATTCTTGATAATTTTTATATTCCCAAAATATTCTCGGATATCGATATTTAGTTTTACTGTGGTAGGTATAAGAGTCGGGTTTGGGTTCGATCGTGTGTGTGTTGAATTCGTTCCAAGTTCATATTAAAGTTTAGCTCTGTTCTTGGTTTTTTTTTGTCTGGGTCTAATCAGATCTACATCGGGTCGGATCAAGTTGAATTTCGAATAGCATTATCAGATTTTCATGTGGACGTCGGATATTGATGACGATGGTTGTTGAAGCTCAAATAAGAACTCAAAATAATACCTTACAATATGGATGTGACATAGGCATTTCCAGTATCAAACTATGTTTGGGCAAAACCTCAAGAAGACGAGAAAATGGCAAACTAGTTTCGCTAAAGAAACTATTCGTCCAATAAAATAGGAGAAAATGAATTTTAACAAAATTTGAACAAAAGAATTTCGAAAAATTTAAACATTCAATTTTTGGAGGGGACCGTGCGAACGCGTATCTCCTCAGCAACAAATTATAACGTTCACTATCCCACTTTGGGAGATGATAGGCCAACATCCCCCCTGAGTGCAATGGAAGCCACTGACCTAGGCCTGAGCTTTCCTGATCGCCCAAAGACACGTCCAGGTAAGTATTTTGCAAAGATGTCCATCTCCATTTATACAGTCACCAACCTTAACAGGCTTCTAGTCAGTCCGACGTTGGACTAAAACCCCCTTCTTCTACCTTTTGCTTTGGCCATATGAAACAAATAAAACATGCATGGGATTGTCACACACATCATTGTTGTTCATCACATGATCTCCATTGCTTCAGCAGAGGTTGCTTCTTGCTCAATAATATATACATGGCTTTAATCACGTTGTAACATTATTTCTTCACATGTTCACATCATTTTCATCTCTACGTGTGTATATATATATATATATATATATATATATATATATATATATATTTATATATATATATTTCCTGAACTTATTGATCATTCTCTGTGATTTTCTACAATTTGCTCTATATTAAATGCTGTGCTTGTTAAATAGATTTGATCGTAGCAATTGTTAAGTAAAAAAACAATTCCCAATATTTAGTTGTTGAGCTTTAATTTAAACCCTCTTGTTTCGTCAACAAACTGTCTTTTGGATGGGAAGATTTTGCATCAACTTCCCTTCAATCACCTTGCCAATTGACTGCTGGTTGATTTTTGTGCGCATTTTGTTATCGGTTTGAGAATCTGCAAAAATATCGAGGCTCCAGATTTCTTTTGTTTTCGGTTTGCCTACTTATAATGTGCAAGAACATAATGGGGACGCGCTTTGCAGTTTGAGCTGTTCATGTTTTTGCTGCTTGTAGTTACCCAACATCATGTTAAAAAAAGATGCTTCTTTCAAGTAACCATAGACCCTTTTGTCTAATTTGACACCATATATATACGTAAAACTCATTACGTCGTCAAGAACAGTGTTGTAAAAGACCTCATTCATTTAATCGAAACCCAAGGCCAGCCCAGGGGTAAGCCAGACAAGACTTTGGGCTTGGGCAACCCCCTCTACTTAGGGCAACTACCAAGCTCAGCTTGGCCCCACAAGAGGCCGGGATTGCGGGTGATATTCCAGGATCAACCCACAATAAGGGTCAAGAGGCAACAAAAACTGGCTCTGGATAGGGCAACCCAATCTTGTGGGTGTTGGAATTAATTAATTCCCTTGTTGTTCTTAAAAGATGAAAAGAAAAGAAAGGGGACTTTAGTCCCACATCGGAAAAGAGAAAGGTTTTGGGAGTGCTTAAATAGGAATGTGCACTCATGTGGAGTGTGCAACAACCAAAGGGTTGCTAGTGAGTGACCAATGGTTGTTGTTTTAACCTCTTCATGAAAATGTAGCCGGTGTTGCCACCGGCAACACCGGCTCGGGCTCGGGCTCGGGCACGGGCACGGGCACAGGGCGTAGGGCGTAGGGCGTAGAGGCGATAGTGACGCATTGTAGACGCACTTGTGCACTTTGTCTCACAGCGTCTAGTGAACCTCCGGCAGAAAGGCTGTCTTATCCTGGGTGTTCTGGCGTGCTGACTCCAAGACGTTACCGGAGTGCCCGAAACACTTTAAGGAAAGTGCTGCTAAATGCACGATTCAAGCCTAGACGACATATTCAACTTCGTAGAACTGGTCAGTGAAGTACAATCAATTTCTAACAATCTTAAAGTGTTGCAAATTATGGCGTCCGAGGCTGCGATTTCGAGCATCAAGGTCATGAATCAAGGATCTAGTAAAACTAGATCGCTTCGATGGGACAAAATTCACACGCTGGCAGGACAAGATGATCTTCCTCCTGACAGCACTCAAGATCTACTACGTCCTCGATCCAGATCTGCCACCCATTCCAGAACCCACTGCAGCAGATTCTGATGCGGTCAAGGCAGAACGCAAAAAGCGCAAAGAGGACGAACTGTTGTGCCGTGGTCACATTCTGAACACCCTGTCGGACAGACTATACGACCTCTACACAGAAAATCCTTCGGCAATTGACATCTGGAAGGCTCTGCAATTCAAATTCAGAGCAGAAGAAGAAGGTACAAAGAAATTTCTTATATCAAAGTATTTTGATTACAAAATGGTTGATACAAAGCCTATACTGGCCCAAGTACACGAACTACAAGTTCTAGTCAACAAACTCAGGGCAGTGAAGATAGAACTTCCGGAACCATTCCAAGTTGGTGCTATAATTACTAAATTGCCAGCATCTTGGAATAGTTATCGGAAGAAACTACTTCACAGCTCTGAGGATTTTTCACTAGAACAGATTCAAAAATACCTCCGAATCGAAGAGGAATCGAAGGAAAGACAGAAATCCGAGAACAACGGAGTTTCTAAAGCTAACGCGGTGAGCGCGAAAGGCAAGAGGCCTGCAGGAAAGAAGAACTTTCTCGGTCCTAAGAAGGACCAACAAAAGTTCAAGAACTCCGGCAACGCCAAAGGATCGAAGACCGGCTGTTTTGTATGTGGCAAAGCAGGACATTATGCCAGAGACTTTCGGGTTCGAAAGACCCAAAACAGCGAGGTAAATCTCACTGAGTCAGACGACATAATTGCTACGGTGAGCAAACTCATGACGGTCAAAGGGAAGGCTTCAGGATGGTGGTACGATACTTGTTCTACCGTTCATGTTTCATACGACAAAGCAGCATTCAAGACCTATTCTGAAGTCAATGATGGACAAGAAGTTCAGATGGGAAATAAAGGACATTCAACTGTCGTGGGAACAGGTGATGTGGAAATCCAATTCACTTCTGGGAAGAAAGTAACTCTGACTAACGTACTTCACGTCCCGGATATGAGTAGGAACCTCGTCAGTGGAGTCTTGTTGGGTAAACCTGGAATAAAGTCTGTTTTTGAGTCGGGCAAATTAATATTGACCCGTAATGGAGTGTTTGTTGGAAAGGGATATACCGATGAGGGTATGATAAAACTTTGTATCATTGAGAATAATATTAATAAAGTTTCTACTTCTGCTTACATGATTGAGTCATCTACTTTATGGCATAGTAGATTAGCGCATATAGGTATTAGCACTATGAAAAGGTTAATTAAATCTGGATTAATTTCATGCAATTCTGAAGATTTAGAAAAGTGTAAAATTTGTGCAAAATCCAAATTGATTAAAAACCTTTTCACAGTGTAGAGCGTAATACCAATCTACTAGATTTAGTTCACTCTGATTTATGTGAATTCAATGGCACATTATCTCGATGAGGTAATAAATACTTTATTACCTTCATTGATGATTGCTCTAGATTTACATATGTATATTTATTAAAGCATAAAGATGAAGCCTTTAATGCTTCTAAAATATATAAATCAGAGGTTGAAAATTAACTTGGTAGAAAGATTAAAAATACTTAGAAGTGATAGAGGTGGTGAATATTTTTCTTTTGAATTTAATATCTTCTGTGAAGAAAACGGTATTATTCATGAATGTTCTGCACCACGGACACCTCAACAGAACGGACTAGCATAAAGAAAAAATAGAACGTATCAAGAAATAATAAATACAATGCTAATACATTCTGAATTATCATTTAGTTTGTGGGGAGAAGCTTTACTTACTGCATGTCATATAATGAACTGAATTCCTTTGAAGAAAACTGGTATTTCACCATATGAGATATGGAAAGGCCGTAAGCCTAATATCAGTTATTTTAGAGTGTGGGGGTGCATAGCTTATTACAAAAATATGGATCCTAAAAGGACCAAATTAGGTCCTCGTGGAATCAAAAGTGCTTTTGTAGGTTATGCTGCCAATAGTAAGGCATATAGACTTTTAAACTTAGAGTCTAACATTATTGTCGAATCCAGAGATGTGGAATTTTTTGAGAACCTTATTACTAAGAATAAGGATCCTGAAATTCCTGCTAATGAAGAATCTCGTGAGGAGAGTTCTTCACGGTTAGTTGAAAAACAACCCGAACTTCGGATCAGCAAGAGAGTTCGAAAGGCTAAGGATCTAGGACCTGACGAAATAGATTTTCAACTTATTTCCTTTTACTTAGTGGAAGGAAATACAGAGAAATATATTCGAAAGATTCCTATCATTCTTCAGGTGAAAGATGATCCTAAAACCTTTAAGGAAGCAATAGCTTCGTGGGACTCATCTTTTTGGAAAGATGCTATCCAAGATGAGATGGATTCGATAATATCTAACCACACTTGGGAAATTGTCGATCTGCCCAAAGGGTCAAGACCTATTGGATGTAAGTGGGTGTTCAGGAAAAAGTATCATAGTGATGGTACTTTAAACACCTACAAGGCTAGACTAGTAGCCAAAGGATTTCGACAAAAAGAAAGAATTGATTATTTTGACACATATGCACCAGTAGCAAGAACGACTAGAATTAGAATATTGTTTGCGTTAGCTTCATTGCATCATCTTAATATTCATCAGATGGATGTCAAAACGGCATTCTTAAATAGAGATCTCGATGAGGAGATTTACATGGAGCAACCGGAAGGATTCGTGCTCCCGGGAAATGAACAAAAGGTATGCAAACTTGTTAAATTCTTGTACGGATTAAAACAAGCACCAAAGTAGTGGCATCAGAAATTTGACTCAGTCATAATTTCTAATGGCTTTGTTTACAATGTTTGTGACAAGTGTTTATACACTAAAGTATATGGAAATATTGTGATATTTCTTTGTCTCTATGTTGATGATATGTTGATCATTAGCAACGAAATGAGTGGAATTACAGAAACGAAGAGGTTTCTAACTTCCACATTCAAGATGAAAGATCTTGGAAAAGTTGACACTATTTTAGGGATCAAAGTAATACAAAACAGTGGGGGTTTTGAACTTACGCAGTCGCACTATGTTGAGAAAGTGCTAGACAAGTTCAAACACCTAAATTTCAAAGAAGTGAACACTCCATTTGATCCAAGTGTTAAACTAGAAAAGAATTCTGGAAGAGCCGTCGCTCAATTAGAATACGCAAGTGCTATTGGATGTCTTATGTATTTAATACAATGCACAAGACCTGATATAGCATTTACAGTTAGTAAAATGAGTAGATTTACTAGCAACCCTAATAATGAGCATTGGAGGGCTATCGGAAGAATTTTTTGTTATCTTTTGAAAACCAAGAATCTTGGATTACAATATGGTAGATTTCCTGCCGTATTAGAAGGATATACCGACGCTAGTTGGATATCAAGTGTCGGGAATAACAAATCTACGACAGGTTGGGTATTTACACTAGCCGGAGGGGCAGTTTCTTGGAAGAGCAAGAAACAAACGTGCATTACCCATTCGACCATGGAGTCAGAGCTTGTGGCTCTAGCTTCTGCAGGACAAGAAGCTGAGTGGTTGAGGGATCTTCTATTAGGAGTTTCGCTGGCTAAAGAGAATGTATCAAAAGTGTCAATACATTGAGATAGTCAAGCTACTCTAGCAAGAGCCTACAATGAAGTGTATAATGGGAAGTCTAGACATATAAGTCTAAGACATATCTAGGTAAGGAAATTGATCAAAGATGGAATCATTTCTCTTACATATGTACGTACCAGCTATAACTTAGCTGATCCCTTTACTAAACTACTAGCTAGGGATTTAGTAAAGTCTATCTCGAGAGATATGGGATTGAAACTCCTTGAGTAAGAGTTCCAACAGCAGTGGCAACCCAATCTAATGTTAAGAAAACCTTAACCTTAGATTCAATAGGTAACAACAAACTGTTGATTTTGATGTATACGACATGATTATGTCGACTGTTGCAATTTGAGGGTTGAGTTTATAAAACTCTTAATGAAGTTCAGTAATGTTGACATGTATCCGTAAAGCAACAGAGATACTGAAAGAACTTTACCTATGTGAATTTAGAGATGGTGCCGTCTCAGTAAGATCTGGAGTTTATCTTATAAAAATTCACGAGACAGGATCAGCACATGGCCATTAATAGTGCTAAGCGAGAGATGTAGGCAAAGAACTACAAAAGAATGTGTGTAAAGTAACACAGATTTTATCACAAGGAATAACTGGTTCAAATCCCAGCTACCAGAGATTTTGATAAAATCTTGTGTTGCATCTACTAAGGTTAGGTTCAAATCGAAAGATACCTAACTCTATTAACATTCTTTAAGTGATGTATTCTGGAATTCCTTTCCATCATTTATGGAACAAGTGGGGGATTGTTGGAATTAATTAATTCCCTTGTTGTTCTTAAAAGATGAAAAGGAAAGAAAGGGGACTTTAGTCCCACATCGGAAAAGAGAAAGGTTTTGGGAGTGCTTAAATAGGAATGTGCACTCATGTGGAGTGTGCAACAACCAAAGGGTTGTTAGTGAGTGACCAATGGTTGTTGTTTTAACCTCTTTATGAAAATATAGCCGGTGTTGCCACCGGCAACACCGGCTCCGGCCCCGGCTCTGGCTCGGGCTCGGGCTCGGGCTCGGGATCGGGCACGGGCTCGGGCGTAGTGGCGCATTGTAGACGCACTTGTGCACTTAGGCAACGTGGCATCGGGCGAGCGGCGTAGGCTCGGCCCTCGGGTCTCGGGCTCCTCGCGGCGATTCTCGCCCCGAGAATTCCTATTTTTGCAGCAGCCCAAACAAACGAAAGGGTGAATGAATCTGCGAACAGGTGAATGAATGTTGTTTCGGAAGGGTCGCGACTTCACGAAACAACACTTTAAGGAAAGTGCTGCTAAATGCACGATTCAAGCCTCGACGACATATTCAACTTTGCAGAACTGGTCAGTGAAGTACAATCAATTTCTAACAGTGGGCCGAACCCGTGTAGACCCTTTATATTGACTTGCACCTTTTGTATTTCATTACCCTTAAGTTTCGGTGGCTCCTGTATAGGGAGCCACCCTCTTTTTAAAATAAATGATTTTTCTTTTTTCTCATATTCCCTACACTTTGTCTGGCCATCTAGTTGACAATGCTCACTTAGTGTGACAATCTTTCGGTGTTATATTAGTTTCTTTCTATTCTCTCATGAAACAGTATAAGATTTGTTTTTCTTTCCAGGCTTTACCGTTTAAATTTTATGTTCTAAATTCTAATTTGATGTCATTTCTCAGTTCCCTGCCTGTTTCTGATCCTTGCTTTGCATTTGTTCAGTAGGTGGTACTGAAGGCTTCTCAAGCCCAAGAAAATGGTCCTGAAGTACGTTCCTTAATCCAATGAAATGAACTATAACATTTGTACCTTTTTTGTTTATAAATATTAAAAACAGATGTTGTAATTTCACTGTTAATGTATATGTTCTGCATTTTCGGTTCTTGGTAACAATCTGTGATCCATATTTTACAATACTTTTGGTTATCTTTACAACCAGTATCGGACGTTTTGGCCATTAACAAGGAATGATATTAGCTCCAGGCTTGCTTATTCATTTTCCCATCCTCACATTTAATCCTACTCAAGACAAAAAAATACCATAAGAAGATATTTTGACAGAATTTTTTGTCTAGTGTTTAGTAAACAAATCTATATTTTGCTTGAACTAGCTGCTTACAGATCTTTGGAAAAGTTGTAGGATTGAATAGGTATGCGCTTGAATATACAGGACAGAGCTTTGTCATTTTAGTGGTGTGAAGATATACCCAGGACAGGGTATTAGATTTGTTCGAGTTGTATACACTCAGATTTTGGTAAATCATTGATTGACCTTAATTAATATTTGTGAGATATCACTATTTTGACAAAGAACAACCAAATTTTAGGTCTTCCTTTTCTCAAACTCCAAATGCAAGCGATATTTCCACAACCGTCTTAAGCCTGCCAAGCTTACATTGACCGCAATGTATAGGAAGCAGCACAAGAAGGTGATTTTGTCCAAACAATATGCATTTGAAGCTTTCTCATTTTGCCAGATCTTTTTTCTATTAAACCAGAATAGTTTAGTGCTTAGTGTTTAAGTTGGTTGATGTTTAAAAAATCTTGCCTACTTTGTATTTTCACTAACTGTCGCCCTCCCAACGAACCCTAGTCCCAGTTTAATGTCAAATAACCAATACAATTGTTCCTAGCTCAAGTTAACACAATTTCATATTAACTAGGCGGGCTTGTAATTAATCTATAATTGTAAGGGCATAATTAAGCAAAGAATTAGTAACATTTGCGCTTCTTGGCTTGTTTGTACTTTATAACCTATCTGCAATTTTCGTGCTTTGGAAAGTTTCATAATATCATGAAAGATGGATCTTGTGATTTATTTACTAGATCTTGGATCTGAAATGTAATTAGACAATAGGGAATTGGTAGTTTTCAAAGGCAGTTCTTGCTTGTCGCTGCCGCGTACCCCCCCTCCCATCCACCCCCCAAACATAAGTCTTAGTGCTGCAGCACCACCGTAAAAATATTATACCTTCTTCCATTTGATGTTGTATTTTATTTCGTATACAAAAGGGGGGAGGGTTACTGGATTAATCTTTAGTCTAAGGGCCTAAGTGACCTCATGGTTTTAATCCCACATGTCGCTTGCTATTTTTATTCTGCTGCAAAATCAAGATGTCCTCTGATGCCACAGAAGATCCCATAGTTATGTTATATTTCACTACAAAAAGTATCCCTATTTTGCAACAGTTTTAGTGCAACGCTTTTATGAATGTTGTCGGAACTATAATTTGGAACATTTACGTAACGGTTGAAATAACCATTTCTAAATTAAATATATTTGCAATGGTTATAGATTAACCATTGCCTAATACATTTTTTACAATGGTTCATAAACACTTGCTAAACATTTTTCTTTTTTACAACGATCAAGCAACAGTTTTATAAAAGTGTTGTCAAAACGAGTTGAATGGGCAACAGTTATGTAAGGGTTTTAAGTATTTGTTACTGTCACGCCCTGCTCCCGTAGGAGCGATCGTCCTCGCTAAGGCGTGATGCCGCACGAGCCTAGATTGCGCTCGTACAAGACGGGTTCCATAACGGCCGATTCCAACGGCTGCGACGGGTCGTCGCACAGAAGTCCCATGCAGAGACATTGAGTATTAGCAGCAGAATTTGAAGCAAAACACAAGTCATTTCAAAAATACTCTTTTATTGATATTGAAACAAGGTTATAATGGGGCGCAAGGCCAAGATTACAAGTCTCTCAAGCTCACTCTTCTTACATTTTACAAGTCACTCAGCTCTCTCTCTCATCTCTCAAATACATGTCTTGATCCAGCGGAAGCTTCGGAAGGCGACGTCCATACATTATGTCCCGTATAAGTCTTGACTCCATGCGGCCGCCTGCTTCGAATCGCCAAGGAACTTCGTGCCTCGACGCATCCAAGCGAGCTCCGTGTACTACAACAGAAATACCCTTTAATGACGGCTAAAAACCGTCATTAATGACGAACCATGACGGTTTTTTTCTTCAGCCAAGCGTTATGAAATCGGGTGTTATAAATGTTTTTCAAAGCGTTATAGATAAATTGACCGAAAACGTCATTAATAGTATGAATTTCTACTACGTTCTATTTTCAAACCGTTATAGATAGTTATGTAAAAATGTTATGAATAATTTAGTATGGTTGGGGTCAGGACATTTTGAAAGCGTTATGATGGTCATTTGTATAACATTTATAACGCTCTATACTGCATGTTATACATTCCAAACCTTGCTCAATTCAATTCGAAAACCACTTAATTTGAACCATATTCACAACAAAACATTGAAATGTAACATTAATCTCCATTTCATTGTCTCAAAATAGAACCACATTCCATTGTCTCAAAATAGGGTACATTCCATTGTCTTAAAATAGAGTACACTTTAGCTATCATTCCACATTTCTCAGGCCATATATATATACATCTTTAGATCAGTATCCAATATAGCTAGTACACTTTACATCAAAACTATCCACACATCCCACACCATAACATACAACTTCACATAAAGACCTGTGTCCACAGCACATGTACCCTGCAAAAGATAAAACAAGGATTAATAAATGTGATATAATGATATAAGTCATGATTAAAAACACACATTTATAAGATCACAATTCAACATATATTGTGTGGAGTTTCTGTCAGATTCATCTTGTGTATATATAATGTAACTATCAAAAAGATGTTGGCTTATAAGGCCTGAGGCTATTGCCTGCAGGTAGGGCAAGTGGCAGTAGGCTACATTAGCTCATTCCCCCCTCCCCTTTTCCAGCTTGACCTGCAATAGGGCAAGTGGCAGCAGGCCAGGCCAAAACAGTAGGCTACATTAGCTCATCCCCCCCTTTTCTCTATTGGTAATAGGTTATTTGTAAATGAAAAAAATCGAAGAAAGTTCAAAGGAGAGGCTATGAGGAAGTTATTTAACCAATAACCAGAATCCTCAAGAGACAGAACATTTGGCACAAAAACTTCGATATGGCATTTCATATTTTTGATTTGAGGGGATGTAATCGGCATTAGTGGTCGATGAAGCTACATTGAGAATTATGATACGATGACAGATATGGTAGTGGACCAATCAGTCAAACATGAATGATTTAAACCATAAGTACTGGCATGTGACTAAAGATCCTGCAAACAATTCCTTTTTTATTCAGGAATTATAAGATCCCACATTGGTATGTATGCATCTCTAACCTTTATCTTTAATTATAAAGTTTTAAGAAATTAAGCCCTAGAACTGGAAATTTAGAAAGCAAAAAAATGTAAAATTCTACAAATTACAAGCAATATAAAGTTCCAAGAAATTAATAATTTATGTAGATAAATAATTAGGTAATTTTTTATAAAACTTCCAAATCTAGACAACATTTTGTTTATCAAACAATATGTTTGCTATTTGTATTTGTGTTGTATCGTAGCCGTGTCCGTGCAACAGAAGTGGAGTAAAAATAAGTAGCAGCAGATGGGCATGGATCTTCGTACCTGCTGTGGCTCAAGGAATTGTTCCTCTGTGGGAATAGCAGAGGAAGGAGCCCAAAAGAAGAAACTTTGTAGAACTTAGGATCGACACACTGCTTAACTTTGTCTTCGTTCAACCTTGGAGTTGCCTGTAATATGATCATAAGGTTTGTGGTAGACACATTCATAGAAATAGGTAAGAAACTCAAAACAAGATGGTAAGAAGCAGGAACAGACCAAGTAACAAGACTCTGTTGTCCCTTAGGCATAGTGTGGTCTACTGCCATTATTCCTGTTAAAAGCTCTAGAAGGATAACATCGAAGCTATAAACATCACATTTCTGTTTCAGACATCTGGTCTTAGCATACCTGGAGAAGAAAATCAAAAGATAACGAAAAAAATTATGATATTGCAAAGATATTTGTAAACAAATTCAATACGTACAAGGAGTCAAACCATAGCATAGAAGTACCAAAGGATACTCGTCTATGGACTATTATATTATCTCCTATTTATGGTTCAGAGTAAACACAATATCAAACTATGCTGCAAACTTGCACGGATACAAGTTTGATACGTTGGCTGTCATACTGTAGACACATATGGGCTGCAATGATATTTTAAAGTGTCATTAGCAAATAAATCATTTAGAGAAAAATAAATTTGGCTAGTAGATACACTTGGATAATAAATAAAGAGAGGATTGACCTGAAGGGATAACATCCTGCCCTGCCTCAGCCTCATCCAAGCTAAGAGACGGCTCTTCAAATTTGTCACTTTTTGAGTTTTCAATAGTGAATTTAAGAAATATATGATTAATAAAAAAAAACCAGAATGTTGCATTCACAATATTTGTGTATATCATAGAGGATCCAGAAGCTGCCATGCAGTCTTCTAAACACCAAACCATATAAATCAAAAAAATTGCAAGATGTCTGGTATCGTAATTGTTCTTCACTGGCATGCACAACAAAAGCAACTAGATTGACTGTTAGTATACTGTTAGTCCAAGATGGTCAACCATTACCAAGATCAAACACTAATTATGTCTATTATGGACTCAAATAATTTTTTTATAACTTATTCAAGACACGTCAAGTCTAAATATCCATTTTCTTCACCGTCTGATCCCAAAATAACCCATCCACCTGCCCAAAGATATGTGTATGAAGTATTTTACAACTTATAAAAGATAGAAGTATTAAGTATGGCAGCTAGCAGTGGTTAACATGAGAAAATAGTTACAAAAGCATTACCTCTGGGAAACCACCGTACACATAAAGCCATAATACTGCTTACATCAAAAAGCAAGTGAAGGAAGATGTTTGCAAGATTTGGCATGTTTTCTGTGCAGCAACAAATCATATGGGAAAATTAAATAATACGAAGTAAAGTATACATTTGTCATTTGACGAAGAATTGGTGAAAGCGCCCAAATAATTGGTTCCAAATTTCAAACGTTTCTCAAACTGATAAATATCACCAACTAAAAGCATTTAAATAAAAACTATAACTGAAAAATCTTCTAATTCCTGATTGGGGTACAACTATGCTGCATGGACAAGGCAAAATGGAGTCGGTCTCCTATACTGTTTGTATCCATGCTATAGTTGTGTTACATATAAATGTATGTATCATGTGTCCCCGTATCCGTATTCATGCAGCTGCCATGTAGTCTTGCAAACACCAAACCATATGAATCAAAAAAATTGCAAGGTGTCTCGTGTTGTAATTGTTCTTCACTGGCATGCACAACAAAAGCAACTAGATTAATCATTGTACGAAATAACCAAAACCAAATATGAACTATAGAATGATTTAAAATTTGAAATAAAATAACTAGATGTATAGATGGATCAACTACATATCATGCGTGAACATCCAATTTGATGAAAACTTCATACTTCATGAAATGAAGGGGAATAAGGTCAAGACAGCGCCACATAGCTGACGTGCTCTGGCAATAGAATTGTGCCATAGAGGAAAGGTTTCAAAATCTCTAACAAATAATACTCTCTTATAGGAATTCCCTTAAACAGTATTTGATCACTGTGATAATCCATCGATTTCAAAATCCCTAACAAATAATAATCTCTTATACAAATTCCATCACCTTTTATATGGAATATTATTTTAATAACAGAATTAATTTAATTAAGAAAAAGAATCTCAATAAACAAAATTCATCATTCATCGATAACTCAAATTAATAATCTATGGCATGTCCCTATCGAGAAGAACAAGAAAATACGACCTCATGGTGATATTGGATCCCTCCCTTCATAAGTCCACGGGAATTGATGCATTGGATCTAAACGAAGCCAGGGAGCCATCATCCTTCAGGATATTGCACTCTACCTACCAAAAATATCCAAAAAAAATTAGATCGTAAAAAAAAATTCAATATACCAAATTGAAAGCAAAAATAGAAAAGAAAATTCACCATTAGAGCGATCTCGACCTTGATATCTCGATAGGGGATCAAGAGGCGCTTTTCGTACTTTCCATCGAGGTCGAGCCACTGGGCGGTCTGTTTGAACATGCCTCTGATGATGATGGAAAGTAGCCCACTAAAAATGGCGGAGAAGAAGAAGAAAAGGTGAGTATTTATAGAGAGAAGGGGGAGATAAGTCTGTAAGAAGGAAAATAAGAACCTAGGGTTTCGTAAATTACTTCTGGTCGTGCCGGTGGTGGTGACGACCACCGCATCGACTGCCACCGGCTGCTTGGCCAGCCACTACCGAAAGCCGGCCTCCACCTCCTTAAATCGGGCCTGGAGTTGGACCAAACATTAGGAAATAGAAACTAGGAAATAGAAACTAGGTCAAAATTAGGATATTTTACTAAAATCAAGTCGAGGCATTAGGGCATTTTTACTAAAATCAAATCAAGGCAGAAATTAGGGCACAAAATAAGAAAAAATTTAGGACAAACCTTGGGGAGTTGATCGGGCTGAGGGGAGTTGGGGCGCGGCGAGTGGGGAGCGGGCTGAGGGGAGTTGATCGGGAGCGCCGGAGCGGGCTGAGAGGAGTTCGGGAGCGCCAGAGCGGGCGGAAGGGAGTTGGGGAGCGGCGGGAGAGAGAGAAGGAGAAAGAGAGTAAGTGCGGGAGAAGGGGGCTTTTCGACTTAAGTGCGGGAATAAGTGCGGGAGAGTCGAGATTTCGACTTAAAATTTGTGTTTTTTCCATAATGCTCGTACCACTTAGAGACATTCCATAACGTTTTTTTAGATAACCGTCATAGATTACAATCTTGCTGAAATTTGATGATGCTTCTTTATCAGCCGTCATTAAATCCCCATATCAAGTGTCATTAAAGGGTATTTTTGTTGTAGTGGTGCCACGAGCTTCTACCTGTGCCTGTACATGAAAACTATGTGGGTGTCAGTACTCAATTGTACTGGTGGAATGAGCTCCTCGCCCACCCATACAAACCCAATACGTTTGATTTATTTTGTGCAATGTAGTCACTTAGTATCAATTATCTTTCTAGTCTTGCCTTAGGATTATTTTAGGACCGACGCCTTGGCCTATTCTGTGTCTCTAGACCATCTCGTGCTTGCAACGACAACGTTAACTCATACCTTGACTCGAGACCCTTCTCGTGCCAACAACGTTACCCTATCGAGTCGTGTTTGCCTTACGGCTTAAAATCAGAGACGCAACTACGCGATGAGGCTCCATTTTCGTGTGACCGTGCTACAAACCCTTGCTAAGGCCGTGCCTCGCAACTCAATGAAACTCGATCATATCGCCGCCTCACGGTCCGTGCTACTTTGATCACCAACTGACCCAATCAAGACTTGTGCATCTTAGTGTCACTCAAACAACTTTGCCTTGCGGCGGTTTCCTGACTTAAACTCAACCAACTCAACCATAACCATGCAACTTATATGCCGACAACATAAGGCTCGATGCCACATCTCGTGCCGAAGCACGACGCCTACGTTGAATCCAAATCTTAGGCCCAACATTGTGTTCTAACTATACACACCCATTCAACTCAACTCAATACAAAGGCACACATGCGAGTTTGCCGCCATGCCGACTCATCTATATGAATTTGGTCACTGACTCCCTGAGCCATCGTGGACTCCTTTAGCTTGTTAGGCGGCCGCCCTTGCCAGCGTGAGTAGTTAGCTCCGCTGGCAAGCCTCTGCGCTAACTTGTGCGGTCATCCAGCACGTGATAATGCTGCTTTTCAAGAACCGGTCCCGTTCCGTTGGGCTACCGTTCGAGGAAACTCTACCTTGTCGACAAGTTGTCCATAACCATGCAAGAATCGACTCAACTGACATCTCACATAGTCATTCCACCACTAGTGTTATCATCTCTTTCAGGGTCAAGTTCAATACTTCTCACATCTGAGATCTTGTCTCGACGACCCGTAGTCGCGAGCATTCTTCTTTCTTGTCCTATCATTTTACTCAACTCAAGAACAACTATTCGCAACACCTTTCAAACTCAATGAATCAACCGTGGCATGCCTGAAAACACTAAGTCCGTGACATCGTGCCTTAAACCAACTTGAACTCTACGCGACGCCACCGCCCAAGACATACTCTATATGACGGGCTTGAAACCGTAAAACTAAGTTGTCATACCCAGCCGTAGAACTTGTAGGACCGTGCTTGGAATGACTTAGGTCGACCACTATCACTTTGCCTAACTTATTCAAGCCTACAACTTAACCCAAGGGATGAGCAAAGACTATGCCAACCCTTGTATTACGGAAACGTGCATGCTTTATCGAGCATTTACGCGGGCGATGCCTATGACTTAGGCTACGTTCATACTTCGCCTACTCAACCAACTTTCCTTCTCCCAAGCCACGGGACGAAGGATCGAGTGTCATTTTCAAAGAACGTCGTGCACCAACTGTAAGCCGACCGTTGGACCTTTCCATATTCTAACTCAATTCAACCCGTCGGGATTATTTCCTTTAGCTATGTAGATTCGTCACTTTTATTATCAAGCCTACTTGTGCAAGTTAAAAACATGCGATTTATTATGTGAAGGCTAAGATGAGGCAAATTCACCGAAACTATCCCACCTGAGCGTGCGATCGCCTCGACCGAACAATGTCTTCAAGCAGCCGTTGCAAGGCTAAGTTCGAACGCCGTCGGCGTTTCTATTCCTCCGGTTGACTGAGCGGGACGGGGTACTACATCATACACCACTCGGAAAAAGTTTTGTCCTCGAAACTAACTGAGTACACTCACTACAATAAATATGACCTACAATAGCAGTTTTTCTATAGCGTTCAAGTGTCCCTGCTATAGAATGTTATCAACAATAGCGTTCTTTCTGTAGTGGTATAAAAATATCTATTCATAGCGTTTTCTGAATGCTGTAGAATCTTTTTTCATTTTACCGTTTGAAATTTTGCCAAAAATTTGGGCGGTAAGTACAATTTGGACCTACAAAATTTTTACCTATAGCAACGAAATGTAATGTTTTATTTTTTTCTTTATTTTCTAACAAAATTTGGACGGTAAGTACAATTTGGCTACATTGCTTCTGGCGGAAAAATAAAATAAGATTTTACTCAACCATGCTCTGGGCACCAGTCTCTTTTCTAATCTTCTTATCTGCTCTTCGCGGCTGATGGTGAATCCCTCACTTCTCTTCCTCTCTCCTCTCTTTTCAGTTTCTTTTTTCTAGGGTTTTTAATTTGGGGTTTTCTTGATTTGCATATGAAGTGTATGGAATCGGTAGTCATCTGTATGCTTCGATCGAGCAACCAAAGAAGAGGTGCTGCAGCAGTTCTCATCGACCATCGGAGCCTTGCCACCTTCCTCTTCGTTTGAAAAGTCCTCTTCTTCCCCTTCGCCCCCTCCACTGCTACCGTTGGGGATGCCTGCGTCAGCCCAAGATCTCCTCCACTACCGGCGACGGAGCTCAAAACCTCCTCCACCATCTCCTCTACCATTCAGCGGCTCGCGTCCTCTCCTCCTCCGCATCATCACTAACCCTAAACCCCCATCCCCTTCGGGAAACCCTAACCCCCTGTCTCCTTCTAGAAACCCTAACCTACTTTTTTGTATTGATGTTCGATCGATTTTTTATCTCCAGGCACGAGAGGTCTACCGCTTCTGATGGATTCTTCGAGGATCCAAACTCTCTCAGTAAGGTCAGAAAGCCTCTCTTATTTAAGTCTCTATTCTTTTCTGATGATGCAGCATTGACGTTGGAAGACTGAATATTAGAACTAGCTTGTTGGTTCATTGATTTACTGCTATAATTTGTTCGAGGTAATGCCTATTTACTCAATCTTGTAAATTGGAAAAACCACATGATTTATTGGAGTCCTCGCCTAAGATTTTTTTTGATTCTTAAGTTTTAATTGGTGTACCACTTAGATCCGATACCTCTGATGTTGTTGACACCACAACCAGCCACACTTCGCAATTTGATCTCAACTTTGGTTCAGATTTTGGAGTACTACTAGATAACAGTAGAAAAGATAGTGAAATTGATCATGAGACAGATATCCAGAACATTGTTGCACTCTGAAATATCCTCCACCTTAGAAGATCTCAAAATTTCTATGGCTTCTCCTTTCTTAGCTACACTTGTTCCATCTCAGCGGGTAGACAACTTAATCCAACCCCCCCCCCCCCCCCCAAGCTAAGACCAACAATAATTGTATCATCACCTAAATAATGGTGTCACATTAATGCACATGACTTCTCGCAAGCTCCTCGAAGGAGGCTGCGTACAAAATCTTCTGAGAAACTTTTACATCTTTATCAATCTCATATACAAAATCTTCGAGTAAAAGCTCAATGGGTTTGCCACTTTTACGTAAATCAAAAGCATGGCCAGTCAGCATTCCTGCAAATCTGAAAGCAGATATGCAAGATGATGGGGGCAAAATTTTAAATATGACATGAGCAAAATATGGGACAGCTTGCACATTATGTATAAATAAGCAAACTTTGATATTACTTCAACTTTTAGTATTAGTTGCAGCCTGATAGATAAAACTACCAAGATTCTATTAATTAAACCAAAAAAAGGAATGGAAAACAGTAGCAGCTTTAAATTTTACCGATACTTTGTTAGAAAAAGATCCAAGCATATTCTCCCCCTTCCTAAAACATGGATCTTCTATCATAAATAAACAATTTCAAGACCCAAAACTGGTTCAATACCCTGATTGCAGATTACTAATTTCAGTAAACACTTATTAACAAATCTTAAATTATTTAGTTTCAGTTGGATTAGGGTTTGGGGGATGATATGGGGGAACTAAAGAGCACTCCTCCATATCCTCCGTTCGTCGAAGTCACCAGGACCTGATCTCTCTCCTCTTTCACAGACGACCGAGCTGAGGAACTTCCTTCATGAGCAGCTTTCCTACTTTTAGTAAGGCCAACCTCATCTCTCTTGTATGTTTATTCTCCTTTGGGTCCTACAAGTCTTTATTTTGTTTTGTAATCAAGGCTATTCTTTCACTGTTAGCATCAATTTATTCATAGTAATTTTAGTTTGTGTGTATACTGATAACTCACCAATGGCAGGAATATAGAAATGGTAATATTGTTGTATATGTGGGTGTGATAAGGGAGAGACAGTAGTCTCAGTAGCTGTATACCTAATATATGAGGCCATTGGCTTATACAGAGGAAAGAGAGTGATTGCGTCCAAAGGAGAAGCAGGGACCGATTGGACAGTCGCCTGTGGTGTTATCGTCGACGTCGTTGGGGGACTTCTTGGTCTTGGTTGAGGGTTTATTTTGGGACCTCTTTTCTTGGAGCTCGGTATTCCTCCCCAGGCAGAGTCGGTGACTCGAATATGGCTAGGAAAATTCAAAATCATGAATACATGGACATCGAGAACCTGTGCAAGAACGATGTTTAGAGCCAGAAATAGATGGTGGAAACATTTTACTCATTTAAAGTTGTAATTGCACATTTTGGTCTTGACTCTGTTACTAATGAGGTTTAAGCTTTTCCATACTCTGTTTATTTTTAGAATCACATGTTAATTATTAGTCCTCTTTAGCCATCTCTATATACTTTGTGTGCATGATTAAATTCTCCATGTTTCGACCTGTGATCATGCTTTGCGATACTTTGTTCAGTTTTTGTACCACAGGCAAGGAGAACAAGAATCAGTGACAAGTTGAGGAAGTTGCAGGAACTTGTACCTAACATGGACAAGGTAAGCGAGGAACTACAATGTAATCTCTATAAAGATGCATTTTGCTCTCAACTTCAACTTCAACTTACTCATGTATTGTCTTCATTCTTGTGGTACATGTGTATTCTTTTAGATGCCTCAGTTCTTAGGATGAGATTATTAGAGAGAATAAAAGTCAATATGTATAGACGATTTATTTGTTTGGAGTGATTTTAGTAGCCTGACAGAGGGCTTATAAGTATACCCAGAGGGCTTCCAAGTGCTACCACAGGGCAGTGAATTTGAATCCCAATGATTCAGAAGCTGGAGGTGAGCTATGAGGGGTTTACTTATTCAGAATTTAAGCTAAATGCTTTAGAATTTTAGGTTTATATGTTATTGAGCTAAAATTTTGATTATTCAGCTATTATTTCATGACATTTTTCATATTACTATGCTGCTCTGCTACAATGTTGTGCTAGTTCCTTATAGCACTGCTACAATGTTGTTCTTATTCCCTATACAACACAGTTATTGTGTTGTTTAACTTCTAGTATACTGTTTATTCTAATAAAATCTCTTGTTATTATATGCTCATATTTCTGAGTAGTATATATTCATATTCAATGTTCTTCATGTGATTATTTTCATCTAAAGTGATATGCTCATTGTAGTATTCAACTTTCTATAAGAAAATGATGGATTTCCCCCCTTTTTCCTTTACTGCTGGTAATCAGGCTAAATAGACACTACAATATATTGGAAATGTTGGAAAGACATCGATTTTCTAAACAAAAGATAAGACTTGGTTTCTCAGAATACCCATGCTTGGGCTAGATATTCATTAATGCAGTAGCAATAGTTTCTAATTCAACTATACTTTCTTCTTTCTCTCTCAATTTCAGATATTCTGAACTAGATGTATGACAGTATATTTTGAAAGGGTTTTGTTTGGTGGACAAATATTTTCTTTTTCTTGTGGGTTTGTCATCCCAGGTTGTGCGCTTTTGTTGATTTGTAGGAGGTCAAACTTATTACCTTTTCATTAAACCTTTCTAATAAATTTTAATTTATGTGGTTGCTTGCTTTCATCATCTCATCTTTTATCTGATTTGATATATAATTGTGGCCAATGGGACAAGAGGAGACAACCCATAGTTAGGTCCTTTTATCATTTCAGTTTGGAAATAATATGATTAATATTCACACTACAAGTGTTGTTTGATAAGTCCCTAATCAACACAGGGTCTTTGAAAATTAGGTCCTTTGATAAGACCCTGATCAACACAGGGTCTTTGAAAATTAGGTCCTTTGATAAGACCCTGATCAACCATGTTGAACCAATATGTAAAAGAATTGAATTTCCTGATTCAAATAGTGATCAAAGATGGAGCTGTAAATATGTTGTGAATTCAGTGACCAAAAGTTTAACTTGTAGAAACTGAAGTTATACTGTCGTTTGAAGTTACAAACCTGGGCTCTGTCTCACCGAAGGACAGCAGAACAACTAGAAAAGAAGACTTCGTTTGCCTCCCTTAATTTACTACCAAACATTTGATTGCCTAGATATATTTTTCTTCTTATGAATATTAACTATACTACGAATATTTCTGGATACATGAACTTGTGTAGGTCTTAATAGTTGAGATTGTATTTAGTAGCTATTTAATCAGTTTATCAGGATACATGATCTTGTGTGAACTTATTTTTTATATAATAATGTGTTTTCTTTTCAATTTTCTGTAGGTTGGCATGTAAATTTTTGATGGTTTTCAGTCCAGTTATTTCCTTGTTTCAGTCCACAGATATGTGATACCTGTAACTTCACATTTAACACACTGCATGCCTCCTTAGCCACTGAACATATTGTATTCGCTATTACATAACACTACTTGAGTATCAGAAATATTTCTATCTTATTTTTTATATCATAATGTGTTTTCTTCTCAATTTTGTGTAGGTTGGCGTATATGTTTTTGATGGTTGTGGATAGCTGCTAGAAGGAAAGAGGCGAGCTGTTTTTTGGCCTACAGATATTTGTAAATGGAATGGTTTATTTTGGACTACAGATACTTTGTAAATGGAATGGTTTATTTTGGCGTACAACTACTTTTTCTACATCTTGAATGTTTTAATGACTACTACTTTTTGTAAATCTTGAATGTTCTAATGAAACATTTCATATTTTGGCAAATCTTTACTATATCTTGATTGATCGAAATGCAAGTTGCGATTGAAATTGTCTGCGATTATTGTTATTTATATGTGATACAAAACAGGTTATGAAATATAAAATTCTGTAGCTTCATAATATAAAATTCTGTAGCAGGTTTATAGCACTCAAAACGTCTAAATTGCTGCTACTACGATAGCATATGATGTCTAAATTGCTGCTACTACGATAGCATATGATGAACGCTATAATAAATCAAACCATTCATCAAACGCTATAAATCATCCACAGCATTCACAAACGCTATAAATAATCCACAGCATTCATAAACGCTATAAGTAATCCACAGCACTCACGAACGCTATAAACTATCTACAACGTTCTAGAATGCTATAAAGTATTTACAGCATTCATAAACGCTATAAACCATCAACAGCATACACGAACGCTATAAACCTTCTACAGCATTCATGAACGCTATAATGTTATAGCATTCACATGTCTGGACATACTATAGCGTGGGCGATCATAGAAGACAGAATCTGCTATAGAACGCTTTCTATAGCGTTCTGTGCATGCTATTGTAGGCCATATTTGTTGTAGTGACTTATCGACTTATAACTTCTTACTCAACATTCAAGGACTCTCGCACACACTTACTCCTATGCGTTTTCCAAATGCGAGCCACGCTCGTGCTACCCACAATCCTTTTCTTCTGAACTTACGATCTCAAAATCCTCGACACCTTCCCGTTTCTCAAGTCTCACTTGATTCATCGTATCACTTAGTTAGATCGTGCACATATTCCAAGCGTCCCTAAAATACATGCATTTCAGCCAAGCCTCGTGATAGAGAATCCACCATCACTACTCGAGTCGGATCGTGCACATGTTCGGGCGTCCCTGATACAAATGTATGTCAACCGATACTCGCGAGTGGTGCCTCCACAAATCCTACCACTTCGCACTCGGACGTCTGCCTAACTACTAGGCTATGTCTTTCCGTCAGTATTGGAATCATAGTTCCCAAACAACAATATCAACACTGACCCCATCCTAAGGTCAAACCAAATTGACAGTACGGGGTCTTTCTATCCAAGCTCGCATCACTCCGATTTCTAAACTTCGAGCATAGATTGCCTACACACATCCCAACATTTTTTCGCACGGGGTCCGAGTCATTCAGCAAAGCCATCCTACGACAACTCACGTTCAACCAATTCCTTGACATATCAATCTCACTTCGTTCATTAAGCCATTTCGTATAGTCTATCTCTTCGAACACGTTCGACATAATCCGTCTATCAATCTCCTTCTCAATTCAAGTACGCTATAACGCAATTTATCGCTAACCAAAATTTCACATTCTACATTTCCTAAGTCATCTATTCCAATTCACGTAATCGATCATGAGGTCGTCAAGCTTAACAATATGTTGTGCCCCGATCTCACGCGAGTCAGATTTACCATGGTGGGCATGAATCACCATGCACGCTCCCGCGGGATAATCATCCTCATCGGGACGTAACTCTTGTTTTGCGTCTAGACTAATTCATTCTCGATGTACGGTTTAGACCTACTCAATCCTCAAGTTTATTTCATTCACCAATCTCAAGTCCTAACATCCTCGAGTTCACCTTCGCATCAAACCGACAAGTCGAGACAATCAAAGTTGCTGCATCCTGATTTTCCGAGTTCGATCATTCCCGCGACATGAATCACCATGTCAGCGCTCATGCGGAACAATCGCCCCAAATCCGACACAACGCATGTACGAGGCTGGAGTTGCACTCACGCAAGACAAGAATGTCAACGCTGTGGTTATCCGCGTAACCATCAAGACACTATCGTTTTTATCCAACATTCATCTTAATCAAAATCCTAAGTATTATATCCAACCGAACAATAACACTTGCACGATCGTCATTCGTCGAGTCAGAGTACCCCCGAGTTATCGCATAACGATCTTTGATACGCCTCAATATCATCGATGATATGCGTAACCTGACGATCTTCCTTTGCAACCAATTCGAGTCGTACGAATGAAGCTATCGTCCGACTGGATAATCTCCTCGACATTCAAATTCAAGTTCGATCATTATCCGTCGAATCATTCACAACATCAATTTTCTCAAACCTAAATTTGCGTATTGTTCATCCGTCTATCTTAAGTCATCGACCAACGTATTTTCTTAATTCGCATCAATCCTTTGCTAACTCAATCATCGAGCAACATTCAATCCAATCCTTAGAGTCATTCGCGTAACTTCAAAATCAAAACTTTCATACATGCTATCCACCTGTCATGCTAACTTTTCGTATACGGTCCGTATCAATTTCCTCGATTAAGTCATCCATTCGTACACCCTAACTTTTCTCGATTCGATTTCATCTACTCGCTCATTTTCGTGTTTCATACTTGCGTAATCCTCAATCACGTGCACGTTCCGTGCACGTAAGTTCTAGGTTATTCGAATCCACTTATCAAACTTTATGACAACAACTCACTCAATCTAAGGCTTTGCATATGTGCGACGCTTGCTGATAGACTCATCGACACCCCGAATCCTTAATCGATCGGTCGACATCCCTGAGGCTATCGCATACACCACTCAGGGATGAAGTCATTCAACAAATCCTCAAAACTATCATTCGAATCAAAATCCACTCTTCAAATTCCGTTCGAACCATTCCTCGAATTTCAAGCACGCTCATCTATATCGTACCGACGATATCGTCGTTCGATAGCATCCCTATCGATAGTCATCCCACTTACTTAACCAGGCCTAACCCATCCTTGCTCGAAATATTATGAATCCAGCACTCGACTTTGCTAAGGTTGACACAATCCTTGGTGTATATGCCCAGCCCGACTTAGCCAACCGTGCTTACGTAAACCATCTTTTTGTTTCTTTTCAAAAACTATTCTCCTACGTTTTGCAAAATAGATAGACTTATTGTATGGACATCCCGTAGGACATTTGAGAGAGAGCACACCAACGATATCAACTTTGCGGAAGCAACGATTCAGAGTTTGCGGAAACAACGGAGTTAAAGAATTCAATCGAAAGTCCAAGGACGTAAAGCCGTGCTCTGATACCATTATGTCATGCCCCGCTCCCGTAGGAGCGATCGTCCTCGCTAAGGCATGATGCCGCACGAGCCTAGATTACGCTCGTGCAAGGCGGGTTCCATAACGGCCGATTCCAATGGCTGCGACGGGTCGTCGCACAGAAGTCCCATGCAGAGACATTGAGTATTAGCAGCGAAATTTGAAGCAAAACACAAGTCATTTCAAAAAACACTCTTTTATTGATATTGAAACAAGGTTACAATGGGGCGCAAGGCCAAGATTACAAGTCTCTCAAGCTCACTCTTCTTACATTTTACAAGTCACTCAGCTCTCTCTCATCTCTCAAATACAAGTCTTGATCCAGCGAAAGCTTCGGAAGGCGACGTCCATACATTATGTCCCGTATAAGTCTTGACTCCATACGGCCGCCTGCTTCGAATCGCCAAGGAACTTCGTACCTCGACGCATCCAAGCGAGCTCCATGCCACGAGCTTCTACCTGTGCCTGCACATGAAAACTATGTGGGTGTCAGTACTCAACTGTACTGGTGGAATGAGCTCCTCGCCCACCCATACAAATCCAACACGTTTGATTTACTTTGTGCAACGTAGTCACTTCTTATCAATTGTCTTTCTAGTCTTGCCTTAGGATTATTTTAGGACCGACGCCTTGGCCTATTCTGTGTCTCTAGACCATCTCGTACTTGCAACGACAACGTTAACTCATACCTTGACTCGAGACCCTTCTCGTGCCAACAATGTTACCCTATCGAGTCGTGTTTGCCTTACGGCTTAAAATCAGAGACGCAACTACGTGATGAGGCTCTATTTTCGTGTGACCGTACTACAAACCTTTGCTAAGGTCGTGCCGCGTAACTCAATAAAACTCGATTATATTGCCGCTTCGCGGCCCGTGCTACTTTGATCACCAACTGACCCAATCAAGACTTGTGCATCTTAGTGTCACTCAAACAACTTTGCCTTGCGGCGGTTTCCTGACTTAAACTCAACCAACTCAACCATAACCATGCAACTTATATGCCGACAACATAAGACTCGACGCCACATCTCGTGCCGAAGCACGACGCCTACGTTGAAACCAAATCTTAGGCCCAACATTGTGTTCTAACTATACACACCCATTCAACTCAACTCAATCCAAAGGCACACATGCAGGTTTGCCGCCATGCCGACTCATCTATATGAATTTGGTCACTGACTCTCACAGCCATCGTGGACTCCTTTAGCTTGTTAGGCGGCCGCCCTTGCCAGCGTGAGTAGCTAGCTCCACTGGCAAGCCTCTGTGCTAACTTGTGCGGTCATCCAGCACGTGCTAATGCTGCTTCTCAAGAATTGGTCCCCTTCCGTTGGGCTACCGTTCGAGGAAACTCTACCTTGTCGACAAGTTGTCCATGACCATGCAAGACTCGACTCAACTGGCGTCTCATACAGTCATTCCACCACTAGTGTTATCATCTCTTTCAGGGTCAAGTTCAATACTTCTCACATCTGAGATCTTGCCTCGACGACCCATAGTCGCGAGCATTCTTCTTTCTTGCCCTATCATTTTACTCAACTCAAGAACAACTATTCGCAACACCTTCCAAACTCAATGAATCAACCGTGGCCCGTGCCTGAAAGCACTAAGTCCGTGACATCATGCCTTAAACCAACTTGAACTCTACGCGACGCCACCGCCCAAGACATACTCTATATGACGGGCCTGAAATCGTAAGACTAAGTTGTCATACCCAGTCGTAGAACTTGTAGGACCGTGCTTGGAATGACTTAGGTCGACCACTATCACTTTGCCTAACTTAATCAAGCCTACAACTTAACCCAAGGGACGAGCAAAGACTATGCCAAGCCTTGCATTACGAAAACGTGCATGCTTTATCGAGCATTTACGCGGGCGACGCCTATGACTTAGGCTACGTTCAAACTTCGCCTACTCAACCAACTTTCCTTCTCCCAAGCCACGGGACGAAGGATCGAGTGTCATTTTCAAAGCACGTCGTGCACCAACTCTAAGCCGACCGTTGGACCTTTCCATATTCTAACTCAATTCAACCATCGGGATTATTCCCTTTAGCTATGTGGATTCGTCACTTTTATTATCAAGCCTACTTGTGCAAGTTAAAAATATGCGATTTATTATGTGAAGGCTAAGATGAGGCAAGTTCATCGAAACTATCCCACCTGAGCGTGCGATCGCCTCGACCGAACGATGTCTTCAAGCAGCCGTTGCAAGGCTAAGTTCGAACGCCGTCGGCGTTTCTATTCCTCCGGTTGACTGAGCGGGACGGGGCACTACAGTTACAAATTTATTAATATTTTGCAACGATTGCATAAAGCCTTATAAAAAGGCTCACTGTTAGCAACAGTTGCACAACAATTTTTATAATCTGTTGTGAGTGGGCTTATTATTTATAATGATTGTGTAATGATTTATGCTACCAGTTATAATTTTTTGTTTAATAACAACGTTTATGATAACCATTGTCAAAAGAATAAACAACTATTACAAAATATTGATCTTGTAACAGTTTGTTTATAGTCGTTGTAAATTCAATTTCCAATTTGAATTTTATTTATACACAAAAGGGATTTAATCATTAGAATTACTCGTATTAATTGGTTCCTTGTTCGCTAACAAAAATATTAGATAATATATTTAACATCGATCCAAAAGTTTCAATTGATAAAAATGATATAAGTACATATATATTATATATATAAGTATTTATATACAAATGAGCTTGTAGCCTAGTGGTAGAGCAGAGGCATGTGATCCAGGAGGTTGGGAGTTCGAGCCTTATTGGAGGTAAAAAAGTATTTTTTATTGACCGTTGCCTATTATTCGCAGCAATTTTTAACCGTTACATGTAATATTTTTGGCAACAGTTATCAACCATCGTGCTTTACTCAATATTTATAATAGTTTGTTAATTGTTGCCAAATATATTATTGACAATACTATGTAATCGTTATGCATTGACGTGAGATCCGTTGCATAATACGTTTGTTTGCAAAATGGCGACTCTGCTGGGGACGACTTTCTCCTTCGACGAAGAAGTGACAACTCAATATGACGTTGCGTCTATCGGAAAGACGCAGAAGACGCTGGTTGTGAAGGTCAACCAGACTGCCTACGAGGCGATGATCAACTCCGGGGCTACTCGTCGCACTGCAACCTCTGCCAAGAGCAAAGTTCGTTCAGTGTGGACTCCCAAGTCCTCTGTGCAGTCCTCTGTACAGTTCTCTGCGCAATCATCTGTGCATCCTGCTGTCTCTGCTGCTAAGGAGCCACTGGCCACTTCTGCTCCTGCGTAAAACACCACCCGTACTACCAAAGTACAAGCCAGAGCTCCTGTGCAGTGTATTGCTCCTCTTGCTGCCGCACAAGCCACTTTCTATGCTGCTATGGCAAAGTCCAAGACTCCTCTCCCCCTGGCATAGTTGGTGACCTCTTTTTCTCCTGCGCAATCCACTGAAGCCAGAACTCCTGCTGCACAAACTACAGTGTTTGTGGCCAAAAGGCCATCTGTCAAAGCTCTCCAGGCGCAATCAACTCTAGCGTAAGCTGTTCCAGCGCAGTCTAATAGGGATAACCCTTTGGCTAATCTCCCTTCTTCTCACAGTAAGGGAAAAAACTCTGCTCCTCTTCCCAAGCACCCTGTTGCTCCAGCGTAATCCACTGGGGATAGTCTGTTGACTGTTCCTCCTCCTCCCCAGAACAAAGGAAAAGGCCCGTTAGTCTTTTCTCAAACTTCCTCATTCCACGACTTGGAAAACAACAGAGGGAAATGCTTTTTAGCCAACCCTTCTTCACAAAATAAGGGAAAAGGTCCTTTGGTCTTTTCTCAGTCTTCTCCAGTTTTTATCGTAGAAGATCAATCTGAACGTGCCTCGGCACCAATCAGTACAAGAACTCTCTCAAACAAGAGTTCTTCCCTTCCTGCCAAAGGGAAATGTACTGATCAAAGAGGTATTCTGCCTACTCCGGTAGCAGAATTCCAAAATCTCCCAAATCTCCGGATATCCCGCTCAAAACAGGGAAAATTACTGATGTCTCAGATAGAAACCCCTGGAGGTGAATTTGCTGATCTACGAGATTATCTCAATAGACCTCGGTCTACATTAACTTTGGCGAAACGCAAACAGCCAATGCCGAAGATGAACCTGCATCAGAGGCAAACTTCCAAGATGAAAAATCCTGACACCTATGCTAATGAAGTAAGTACTTCTCTGTATACTCACGGGACAAAACATCTGAAGAACCGGAACCATGTTCCGAATGTGGTCAAAGAACATATTCCTCAGACTTCTTCTCGTCCCGTCATTGTTCCTGATCTCCGAGAGCACCTCAAGCAAAAACGGGATGATATCTCAACACCTCCAGTTCAGCCACTTGGACACCATTGTAATCATAAGGTTGTCATCAAGTGCTGTTGTCAGACAACAAAATGATCTGTCTTCGATCATCTAAATTTTACAACTTCTGAACCAATGTCAGAAGACGAAGACGAAGTGTTGTATGCTTCCGTCAATATGGCTTCTCGAGATACTGGAGTAGAATGTGCTCCAAGCACGGCAAACCTCGCAGGCCTAGCCAGCGGTTTCTGGATTTACTCCAAGAATCTTTGGAAGGAGTATTTCAACACACCAGATCCCAAAGTCGAGACACAATCAATCAAAGGAATCTTCTCCAAGATCCTTCTGGTCATCTTTCTACTTCTCATTCAGGAGATGATTCCTTCTCTGATTATGATACATACAGCAAAAGTTCTGAACAGACAGTGTCTTCTACTGTACCTAGAGAAGTGACAGCTTATGTTGTCACTGAAGATCCAGACACTTCTAGTTCAGCAAATCAAGAACAACGAATAGCTGCACTGGAGGATAAGCTGAAGACCATGGCTGAAATGGTCGCAAGTATGCATTCTATAATCATGGCCCAACATACAGTACCACCGACTGTACCTGCTGCAAATCCAGAGATTATAGCGTCATCGGTGCCTGTCAATACATGTCTGGGGGTAGTATCTCCTCAAATATCCCCTGTACAAATTCAACCCATACCCAGTCAGTCAGGAGCTGGGGGTAGCACTTACCATGTTGTTCCTTCTCCTAACACTCAGCCTACTCTTTCTGCGTCATCGGAGGATGCTAATGAAGCTGTCAAACTCTTGCGCACTTAATTCGAGACCTTCAAAGAGAAAGACAACTTACAGAGATTGGGGATCAAACAACCCTATCCAGTTGAATGGAAGGAAGTCCCATTTCCTCCAAAGTACAAAATCCCGACAATTTTGCTGTTTGACGGTAGCACTTCTCCAAGTCAATTCATTAACCACTTTGAGGTAATGACTGTTCAACTTCAGCCAAATGACGCTCTTCTTACCAGGGTGTTCGTCGGCTGTTTAGCCAGTGCAGCATACGATTGGTACAGGAGCTTGTCCGATGGCTGTATCACCTCTTTTTCGGGTTTGAAACAAATCTTCTTGGAGCGATTCTACGAGGGAATCAACGATATGAACATGTCGGCCCTCAACAAGATCAAACAAAGACATAATGAAACCGCTGAGAGTTTCATTGAAAGATTCCACCGAGAAGCATTAAAGATGCCTCCTGGAACTCCGGCCGCTGTCACTATAGATACCTGTAAGGCAAATCTTTTGCCTATCATCAGTATGTGGACGGGATCAACTCAATTTCAAGACTGGCCATCATTCGTTGTCAATGCTAAAGCAACTGAAGTTAGCGCTGACAATTTCAAGCAGTTGGGGGTACACATGTCTAACCCCGACCGGGATGAACACCCGACAGCTAGTAGCGGTAATCGCCAGAACAACCGCAAAGGAAAAGAGACTTTGAATGTCAATTTGAAGAGTAAAGAATCTCTGGCTGTCAACGTGGCTTCACCTACGTCTACTTCTACTCCTTCTGCCCCTCCACCAAGGGAAACTCATCCGAAGGTAGAGTACTCCTTTGACGAGAACGACACCATGAGCATCTTCGATTGCTTAATCAAAAGCAATAAACTCCAACTCCCAGACCCGAAGAAGTCTGACGAGGTTGGTAAGACTGATCATCCCAAATACTGTGTTTATCACAGGTTTATTGGGCATCCCACTCGAGCATGTTACGTGCTCAAAGGCAAAATTCAAGAGCTAGTCAACGCTGGTGTTGTCACTCTTCAACAAGATGAGAAGACTGTTACCGCGAATATGGTCTCAGTACAGTTCGGTAACTTTCTTCCACAGATAGTACAGCATGGTGTCATCCCTATCCCCAAGGCCACTCTTGAGATCGAGAATCTCCCTCCTCCACAGAGTGAAGGTCTCGTCCCTTTATCCCTTGATAATGGTGAGATTATGTGGATTCATCCTAATCTTGTTTCTGACTTCGGGGCTCCTTCTAAGCAAAAAGACCGCTCCAAGGGCAAAACAAAGATCTGCAATATGGTATCTTTTGACCCCATAGTTGAAGAGGAAATTCTGCTGGGCACTAGGTCAGGGAAAGCCTACCTACGGGAAGTTCCTGAAAATCAAGAAAACCCTGCTTCTTCTTCTGAGTCTGCTCCAGTGCAACCTGTCTCTGCTGAGGGCATCCCTGCTGTGTCTTCACTGGTTGTAGAACCTATTCCTTCCAAGCCGACGGTAGCCGAAAAAGGCAAACAACAAGTCCGCTTCGACAAGCCTTTGAAGAAGTCATCTCCTTCTGGACTTGTGAAGCCATACAACTTTGATATTTTGGCTCAACTAGCTAATACTCCGGCCAGGCTGTCAATCTTCGAGCTCTTGTGCCTCTCCAAAGAGACTCGAGAAACTCTGAGTGAAGCTCTAATGCAGGCGGAAACCTGTCTAACCCTTCTGAAGAAGCCGAAAGCAGAGCCTGTCTCTTGCCTCCATTGTCACGGTGTGTTGGAGTTAATTCCAAACATTACCTTCACACAGGATGATATGCTGATGGAAGATAATAGGCATGACCATCCTCTATACTATACAGGATATGTCGACTCGATGAAAGTCGATCGTATTCTGATAGATCCAGGGTCAGCCCTCAGCATCATGCCAAAGACAATGTTAGATGTACTGAAGATCCTAGTACATAGTCTTTCCAGTACAATCACCACCATCCTGGGGTTCAACCAAGGAAGAAGTTAGCCTTTGGGCAAGATTCGCCTAAAACTCTAAATTGGCAATCTTCGCACAAAGGTGACCTTCTACATTATAGACAACCATGGTTGCTCTTACAATGCTCTTTTGGGGAGACCATTCTTTTACGAACACAACATTGTTCCTTCGAATCTCTATCAATGTTTTAAATACGTTGATGACAATGGAGAGGTTCAAAAAGAGGTTACGGATCTCTATCTTTTCAAAGGTGTAGAAGCATATTGTAACGATGCTCGTATGTATAAAGATGAGTTCATGAAGGTAGTACTGGCTCTGGATACTGAAGAAGAACAAGAGGCATGACCCAATGACACTCTCATCATACCTATCAAAGGGCGTGTTTCTCGTCCTCAATCCTCTAAACCACTAGCTATTCACTTGCCAGTCCAGAAGCAACCAACTGATGGTGGTCAAAATCAAAGGGAGCCCACCTCTTCTGAGCCACTTGTTATCGACCTACGTCGTAATAAGGATAAAAGGTAGCTCACCTCTTCTGAGCCACTTGTTATTGATTTATCTCATAACAAGGATAAAAGGGAGCTCACCTCCTTTGAGCCGCTTGTTATTGACCTCCGTTGTAACAAGTCCAATCCTCCTCCACGTTCTTCTTCTCTCCCTCTTGTAATCAATCTGACCAAGTCTGCTAAGGCTAAAGGTCCTGTTGTAAATACAGATGTACAAATCAATGAAAAAGCATCTCCTTTCCAGTATACTGATGTCATTTATCATACTAAATGCTATTTGAATATGTTAGATAGCTTTCAGTCATTTATAATGGGAGTTGTACAGTCTCTTCAAACAGAGGTCTTACTCGAACACCCAGATGATTCATATTTTGTTGTCCCTTCTCGAAAGAGAGGCGAGAGTCTAATACTTTTTAGTAAAGGGCCAGAACAAAAATTCAGCTATACGGATGATAGCCAAAGTAACGATACAGGACGTCTCCAACTTCGTCGTTATAGTCAACAATCAAAAGACATTATCCGAAAGATGGGTTATGACTTCAAGAATGACCTCAACTACGGTAAGGATAGAAGAACTCCTATCTGTACGGTTGTTCCAAAAGGAAAATCAGAGATGTACTACAGCAGGACAAAAAGAGGTCTCGGATATACTTCACCTCCGATTTTATCTCCAGCAGCCTCCGAGTCTGATAGTGAAGAGCGCTCTAACTCTTCTGATTCCAGATCATGGGATTCTGACACCAGTATTGGCCAAATTTATCGATTGATTGTATCTACTAACATGGTCTCCGCTGAACTTCCAGAAGGTTATGACGAAGATATCGAAGAAAATCCCAAAACAGATCCTTGGGCTCAACGAATAGATACCTAATGGGAACTCCGATTTGAACAACGAGAACCTCCTACCGAAGATCAATTGGTCCAAATTGACGTAGGAGAAAATGGGTCACCTTGTCCAATATTCATCAGCAAGAACCTTCCAGAGGCAGATAAACAAGAATTAATTCTTCTTATTCGAGAATACATTGATGTCTTCGCCTGGAGTTATAAAGACATGTCAGGTTTAGATCCCAAAATTGCCACTCATAAACTGAATATTTTTCCTAATGCAAAACCAGTTAAACAACATCATAGGCGGTTTAAGCCAAAAATGATGGACGCAATTGATGATGAAGTCAAAAAGCTCATAGCTTGTGGCTTTATTCGAGAAGAACAACATCCAGATTGGGTAGCCAACGTTGTCCCAGTCTTGAAGAAGAATGGCAAAGTTCGAGTTTGCATTGACTTCCGGGATCTTAATGAAGCCTGTCCAAAAGACGATTTTCCGCTCCCTATCACAGATGTCATGATTGACAACACTTGTGCGTTCGAAAGGATATCCTTCATGGATGGATTCTCCGGATATAATCAGATTCGGATGAATCCTGAAGATGAAAAACACACTTCTTTCCGCACTCCTCACAGAGTCTACTGCTATACCGTGATGCCATTTGGTCTCAAGAATGCTGGTACAACTTACCAACGAGCTATGAGTACCATCTTTCGAGATCATCTACGCAAGACTGTTGAATGCTATGTCGACGATATTGCTGTCAAGAGTCGCCTAAAGGAAGATCACATCCAGGATTTAAGAACTATCTTCAATCTAATACGCCAACATCAGCTGAAAATGAATCCTACCAAGTCATTCTTGGGTTCTCTAGTGGTAAATTTCTCGGCTTCGTCAAAATAGGAGTTGTACAGTCTCTTCAAACAGAGGTCTTACTCGAACACCCAGATGATTCATATTTTCGTCGGATGAATGTAGTGAACGGGTGAACCGTCGGATGAATGTAGTGAACGGGTGAACCGTCAGATGAATGTATCGCTTCGTTGTTTCATGAATCTCTGTCTATAAATAGAACAAAAAATTAGATGGAATGATCACTTTCACTTTTCAACATAAAGATGTCGTCTGGAGATGCATCCAAGAAGGCTGAGGTCGCCCCGAAGGTTGAAGCAGGCACCGAGGAACGTCCAATCGAGCCGGCCCAATTAAAACAGACAGAGGCGAGCGAAGGTTCGTCTGTACCCAAGCCGCCGCGGGATATCTTGGACTTCCTACTTGAATCAGGGAAGACCAAAGAAGAAGAGGCCATGAACAAGCCATCTACTATCTTAGTCGTACTATGATTGGTGCTGAACACCGTTATAGTCCGGTTGAGAAAGAATGCTTAGCTCTTATGTTCGCTGTTCAAAAGACTCGGCATTACATCATTGGACAAACTATTCATGTCATTTCCCGAGTTAATCCTCTTCGGGTACTGATGAAGAAGCCAAGTACACTCAACTCTCGATTGGCTACATGGGCCATTCTGCTAGCCCAATACGACATGGTTTATGTTCCACAAAAATCTGTTAAGGGTCAAGCACTGGCGGACTTTTTAGCGGCTCATCCTATTCCAGAAACATCTAAACTTTACGATGAAATTCCAGACGAGATATTGGAATCAAATATGATCTCCGAAGAATTTCCTACTTGGTGTCTGTTCTTCGACGGTGCATCCAGGATCGGACCAAATGGTACCATTGTCGCAGGAGTTAGGGTTGTTCTTATTTTTCCAGACGGGTCAACTATCCAAAGAGCCTACTCCCTAGATGAACCTTCCTCCAACAACGTAGCAGAATACAACGCTCTTCTCATTGGCCTTCAATTAGCTAAACAACTAGACGTCGAATATCTTGAAGTTTATGGTGACTCCAAGCTGGTTGTTAACCAGGTTAGAGGAACCTATGAAGTTCGTCATCAAGATCTAGTGTCTTATCATGAAGCGGCAATCAGCATGGCTACATCATTCAAAGCCTTCTTCATCGAATATGTCCGTCGAGCTTACAATACTGAAGCAGATGCTTTGGCCAATCTTGCAGCAGTCTTAGCCATCCCTATCAAAAGACAGCAGATGGTGGTTGTCTCTAATCGGGAATTGTTCTGCATCGAAAACAATCGTAATATTGAGTTCAATAATCTTATTGAAGCCAATGTTATCAGTGAAGATTGGAGAGCTCCCTTCATCGATTTCATGGTTCATGATATACTCTCTGAAGATCCTAAGGAGGCTACGAGTATTCGTCGACGATCTCTCCGGTTCTACTATAATCAGACCACCAAAACTCTCTATCGATGGACTTATGATGATCTTCTCTTACGCTGTCTTGCTGGTGATGAAGTGAAGCAAGTATTGCGTGAAGCTCATGATGGTGTTTGCAAAGCACATCAATCTGGCCCTAAGCTATAAGATCGTATCCGACGCATGGGCTACTACTAGCCCTCTATGGTATCTGATGCCATCGAATATGCAAGGAAGTGTCGAGCTTGTCAAATCCATACAGATTTCATCCATCAACCATCAGAATTCCTTCATCCGACTGCTGCTTCCTGGCCTTTCGAAGCTTGGGACATGGATATTATAGGTCCCATCAATCCTTCTTCTTCTAAGGGACATCGATTTATACTCACCATAACGGATTATTTCTCCAGGTGGGCCGAAGCTATACCCTTGACAGAAGTCAAAACCAGCAGCGTCATCAACTTTGTCAAACATCATGTCATTTATAGATTTGGTGTACCTCGACGAATCATTCATGAGAATGGACCTCAATTTATCAGCCAGAAGTTTACAAGATTCTGCGATGATCACTGGATTGACAATGTCGCTTCGACAGCCTACAATCCTGCTGCTAATGGCTTGGCTGAAGCCTTCAACAAAACTATCATCAAGCTTCTTAAGAAGTTTGTGTCTACTAACAAACGAAATTGGAGTGAAAAGCTTGGAGAATGTCTTTAGGCCTATCGTACTACGGTCCGCAACCCCACAGGCTGTACACCTTTCTCTTTAGTATATGGCTGTGAAGCAGTTCTACCCCTGGAACTTCAAATTCCGTCCTTAAGGATTGCCATCGCTAATTATCTGACAACGGAGAACAATGATATTCTTCGACTTCAGAAATTGGAAGTGCTTAACGAGAAGCGGCTATTGGCTCAACAACATATTGAGTTATACCAAGCCCGCATCTCGAAGACTTTCAACCGCAAAGTTAAAGTCAGAGCCTTTCAGCAAGGAGAACTCGTTCTAACAGTCAGACGTCCCATGACTATGACTCACATGAGCAAAGGCAAGTTCGATGCAAAATGGGAAGGGCCTTACATTGTGAGCAAAGTCTTTTCAAATGGAGCCTATCAACTCTCAGAGCTGGACGGTCGAGTTGCTATGATGCCTATCAATGGCAAATTCTTTAAGAAATACTATGTATGAATGTAACAAGAATTTCATGTAAATACAACAAGACAGTACATAAATAAAGTTTGATTTTATTTCATCATGAATGACGTTACATAATATCAAGGATGAGAATCACTATCGTCCTTTTTATAGACAGGACGAGGACCACTACCGTCCTTTTCAAAAATGTAATCGGCAAAAGAGCCGAGAACATCCTTGCTCGAACCCACCAGGAACTTGCAAGCAGCTATCCTCACGGCCCCTTCTTCACACAGATGTTTCCCGTTCGGGCTTGCTAAAGTGGAGTTATATCCCATTCCATCCTTCTGGGATAGCTCGCGAAAGTATAGCGAGAAGGAGAAGTAGTCGGAAAGGAGGGAAGCTTTTATCTCTTCAGAAAATCGAAAGCAAGTAAAGGTTGACAGAATGAGAATGGAAACTATTTATAGTTTTCAGAAGTGTAACAGTCACCTCAGATTGCGCCACAAAAGTCGGAGCTGATTCCTCCAAACGCGCAGTCAAAGCGCCACTTGCGCAACTTGATTTTAAATTCGAAATTCAAAGTATTTCGAAACTTTGAACATTTTCAAATTTTGAAAACTTTGAAGGGGGTCTTGTAGGTCCTAAAAATCAAGTTGCACCCATCAAAAAAGCAATAAAAATCAAATGGTGCACCCTTCAAATGAACTGCGCATGAGACAGACTGCGCAACAAATCAACTGCGCGAGAGAACTGCGCCAATGTCCAAGCGCGCAATGCTGACGTGGCAACGTCATCATTATCTGACACAAAATCAGATTTTCTGACAACTGACAGCCCGAAAAGCGAGGAGTCTGTTCGTTTCTCGAGACACGCCGCATTCTAGGACAGCTGTTAGCGCGGTCTAGCTGTCAACTCCCAGCACAGTCTGCCAGCCCAACTGAAGCGCAGTCTGCCAGATCCTCTTCAGCGCAGTTCGATCCCAGCACAGTCTGAAGCTAGCGCAGTTCAAGTGGGGCAATCCATCAAGATAACTGACATTTTATACGTGGCCTACATGCCATTAATTGCTCACCACGTGGCAACCGTCTCTACACGACCATGCGCATTTCAATCAAACAATGCCACGCGTCTAATACAGTTGAGCCACGATCAAGTAACTGCCAGCGCAGTTCGCTGTTTGCGCAGTCCAATGCCTGTGCAATCCAGTCTGCACAATCCAGAAATAACTACTAATTAGTTATTTTCAAGAACTCTATAAATAGAGTTTCAAATCCTTCATTATCAAGATCAGATCATTCAAGATCATCACAGAGATCAGGAGTTCTTGCCCAAGTGCTGTTGCATTCTTCAGAGGCTATCGTCTTCAAAGTTCACATCGTCCAAGGGATAAAGTGATCGTCTTCGGATCGGATTCCTATAGTTGTACTTTTCCAGAATTCAATTGTAATCTTCTTACAAAGTTTGTGAAATAAAAAAAAATTTTGTTTTTGCAAACAACGTTATTTGCAACTATTTATAAAAATGTTGCAAAAACTTTCTATAACCGTTGTAAGAGGAATCTGCAACGCTCGAATTTACAATGGTTCTAATAACTGTTGCAGAATGATTTTGCAACGGGTTATATTATTTTTGCAACAGTTTTCGACCGTTGTAAGACACCCTGGTTTCTTATAGTGTTTGTTGTGGCAGACATCTTGTTGCTCGTCTCGAAATCCTTTTTTAAATTGTTTTAACTGTGGGTACTTTACACATTACACATACAGTATGAGTGATATTGATTATTGATTCAGGATATCCATGCTGAAGCTGTCAAGAAGAGACGCCGCGCCACGAAGTAGCCATATTCACGATCCATTGTTGGTGCCACTTTGGAAGTTATACAAAAGAAGAGAACTGAGAAGGCCGAAGTTCGAGATGCTGCTAGAGAAGCACAACTACGGTATGTTTCTTTTAAAGTACTTTAGGCTCAACAAAAGTAAAGATTGAATGCTTTTAAATAACTAGTGTCCTTTGAGTTGTCTCCATGTCTGTACTTAATAGTAAACTTGCTTCCATTGTGTAGTGAGATCAAGGAGCGGATAAAGAAGACAAAGGATGAGAAGAAAGCTGAATTGATGGTCAAAACTCAGAAGACTCGGTCCAAGGCGAGCATGCCGAAGGCTGCCAAAGGACCAAAGCTTGGCGGCGGAGGTGGGAAGCGATAAGATTCTTCTGATCTGTTTGGTCCTTTTTTGTACTTTATTTCTTTAGTTAGTCCAATTCATCTTGTTTGAGACTAGATCTGGAGGGAGATTTTGCTGTGCAAGCCCTTCATTAGATATGTTCAAGCCTTCCATTGTGTTCAACTCTGAACTAGTCTTGAGCACGAGTTAAATTGAAATGAATTTTAAGCTTTAGAAAGTGCCATCAGTTTTATTTTCAATTCATTTTTAATCAGTATTATTTTCAATTCATTATTACTTTTTTATTATCGTGATTTGAGATTACTACACAATAATTGCTCTATTCAAGCTCTTCATACTTGCTGTTTACTGAGCCATATTTTGTTTTGTCTAATATAATCTAGAGGCGACCATAGTTTAAACCAAACTTTTCATTTTCTCAACAATTAAACTGGTAGTCCTAGCCATAATATTTTTTTCCGAGATAAATGAGTGTTCAACAATATTCATAAACCCTTCAATACATTTTTCAGAAAAGTTTTGAGTTTTGAGAAATACAGTTGAAGATGTCTGTCACTATTTAGTAATGGCGACATAGGTTCATATCTCCATTACTAATCGCCCGCGTATTTTTTGTCTGCCGTTGGAAAAAAAAAGTGTAGTTAAGCCGCTATTGCTATTGGTGACATTGCTAGCAATTAGAGGAATGATTCGTAACGAAATTTATCTCTAACGTCAGTAGATACTACTATAATAATAACGTCAGTAGATACTACTACTCATCAATCTTAGAACCATTAGCATTGGCCCAATAGCAATGGCAGCTTAGCCGCATTTTTTTTTCTCAAACGAAAAATAAAATAAATAAAACCAATGTGTCATTAGTAATGATGATATGACGTATGTCACAAAACTTTTTACCTTTTTTATAGTTTACTAATAAATTATTATCCTATATGAAATTTTTTGTACATTTTTTACAAGAAATATTAAGAATACAATTGAACACTCTACCTAAATGATAAATTAACGAATGTAGAGGTATATGATTATTGAACTTTAGGTACTGTGTGTACTTCTTCTTTTTTTGAAGGAGAAGGTATTGTGTGTAGATTGTGTACTTAGCAACATCATGTGGACTTGGTATGTGCGTTTTAGATGAATATTTGTGATCCGATAAGTATTTTGCAACAAATCGTGTGGCGAGTTCACATGAAGGTGAGTTGAGCTTAGTTAGTCTTGCTTGCAACAGTGAAGATGAAATTGTTGGCATATTAAACAAACCAGTATGAGGAATGATGTTAAATATTTATAAAACCAATTACTTTATAAATATCAAAGAACCTGGGTTAATAATATTTTTGTTTCATATTTGTATTTATATGGTCGGATATTGGTAAAGTATCAAAAGACAGTTTGGGTTGCTTCTAAATATGTAAAAAAAAAAAAGAGGAGTCGAATCAACAATTAAGTTATTGATCATGGAAAAAAAAAACAGAGAGCCTAAAGAAAAAATATGAGAATCAACAATTAAAAATTATATTAATAAATTATTATCCTATATGAAATTTTTCTACACTTTTTACAAGAAATATTAAGAATACAATTGAACTACTTTCTACCTAAATGATAAATTAACGAATGTAGAGGTATATGATTATTGAACTTTAATTAGGTATTGTGTGTACATAATATCATGTATTCATATGGACTTGGTATGTGCATTTCAGAAGAATATTTGTGATCCGATAAATATTTTGCAACAAATCAAGTGTGTCGAGTTCAGATGAAGGTGAGTTAAGCTCAGTTAGTCTTGCTTGCAACAGTGAACATGAAATTGTTGGCATATTAAACAAGCCAGTATGAGGAATGATGTTAAATATTTATAAAACCAATTACTTTATAAATATCAAACAACCTTGGTTAGTAATATGTTTGTTTCTACGTGTATCTATATGGTCGGATGTTGGTTAAAGTGTCAAAAGACAGTTTGGGTGGGTTGCTTCTAAATATGTAAAAAAAAGGTGTCGAATCAACAATTAAATAAAGTTATTGATCATGAAAAAAAAAGCAGATAGCAAAATAAAAATATGAGAATCAACAATTAAATAATAGTTATTTAGACTTTGGGTTTCAGAAATGTACAAAAATTAAAGTTTTGGTCATGTTTTGTATTTGGGTCTTGAAATGTTGACCGGGTTTCGGTCTGGACATGTTGACCATCCAAAATGTATTAATAAATGAATTGAATCATAACTCAAAAATTCTTCTTCCTGTTATTACTCTCTTCTTGCAATCATAAATCCTAAACTTGTCACCTCTTCTTGCAACCATAAATCCTAAACTTCAGAGGAGATGTCAATAACCAAGAATACATTCACAATAAAGATAGATTTCTATCAACTAAAACTATATATTTTTGTTTGGATTCTAAGTTTTTTCAAATCTAGATTTTTTTTTTAATTTAGATTCATAAATTTTATGTAGATTGATTTTTAAATAGTTATGTAGTAGATTGATTTTAAGATTTTATAACTGTCAAAATTTTGGTGGTCCTCTCCAAAAAGGTTGTTATATGTATTAAAGCACTAACAGTTTTGTATCTGCACTGCAGCCTGGTTCAGAATGGATACATGTCGGATACTCAGATCTCTTGTTCTGTGTACAAAAATAAAGTACAAGAATCTAGTCATCGACATCGACATAGAATGAATGGTATATAACTTGACAAGGGCCTTACGGTCTTGACAAACTTGAAAGTTGAAACTCTACAAGCGAGGCAAATTCATTAGCTAATAAAATCGACGAGAAGTAGAACAGAACTATATCTTCACTTGAAAGCCCTTAACGCAAGAGTATACTACTACCAGCAACATATGTTCTATGTTCGAAACGCCATTAGGTAAACACGACCATATACTGTATTCGATTTTTCTTTGCCATTCAAACAACATTTGATGAGTTTGAATAACAATACACAATTGAAGTACCAAACAACATTTGATGAGTTTCTTGAGGGTCACCAAAGAGAGCTAGTGTATGATTTGATAAATTCAAAAGTCAAAGAGAACTAGTATATGAGTTGATAAATTCAAAATTGAGTGATAAATTCAAAAGCCAAAGAGAGCTGGTGTACGATTGGCTATAAATTCAAATTTGAGTGATAAAGTCAAAAGCCAAAGAGAGCTAGTGTATGATTTGATAAATTCAATGAGTGTTGGAGAAAACATGAAACCTCAACCAAAATTACAGTCCAAAGACAGAATAGTTTCGCTATAAACAAACTATTAGTCCCGCTAAAATTGGAACAATTTTTTTTTCAAACTTTAAATTTTTAACGTATTTGGCAGGGACCGCACGAACGCGTATCCCCTCAGCAACAAATTATGACGTTCACTCTTCCACTTAGGGAGATGATCGACGATGTAGTGCCCCATCCCGCTCAGTCAATCGGAGGAATCAAAACACAGCGTTCGAACTTAGCCTCGTAACGGCTGCTCGAAGATCTGCTCGGTCGAGGCGACTCCTCGCTCAGGTGGAGTAGTTTCGATGAACTTGCCTCACCTTAGCCTTCACGTAATAAATCGCATGTTTTCAACTTACACAAGTTAGGCTTGATAATAAAAGAGACGCATCCACATAGCTAAGGGAATAATCCCGACGGGTCGAAATGTGTTAGTTCATGGAAAACGGTCCCACAGTCTGCTTAGAAGTCTGCTCAGCGTGCTTTTAAAATGACACTCGATCCTTCGTCCCGTGGCTTGAGAGAAGGAAGTTGGCCTAAGTTGCTTAGTTGCCACAACGCTCGAATTAGCCTGAGTCATAGGCGTCGCCCGCATGAATGCTTGATAAAGCATGCATGGATCTGTCATCCAATGTCACGCCCCAGAACCAAAATACTGGCAAGTGGAGACGGACAAGGCCATCTACGCAATTCCAAAGTACACCAGTACTCTGAAATAACGTATAAGCTGTCAAGACATAGGTGTTACTTCTACAAGCCAACAGTCGATCCTAGGTTAAACAATCCTAGGTATCTCAATCACAGGCAATTATACAAAGTACAAGAAGTATGATCATCAGACATACAATAGTAAAACGTCACAAACCATTTATACATAGATGTTCATGAAGCTAGTAATACAAAAGAGAGAACTAGACAGAGTAATAGCCATACATGATAAGCTCTAGCTATAGTCTAGAATACGCACATCATGTTTAGGCCCGTAGGCTAAATGTCAAGATCCAAAAATACGAGCTAAACACGTGCTCGGAGGCTAAACGCTACAAAAGAATAATGTACATATCAAGTGGAAGAATAAAACAAGAAACCCACTTAGGTACTATGGCGATCCGGATGGTCACCATCGAGTAGATGGTACGGAAGATCCTCTTGGCTCCTCTATCAGATCTAGCCAAACAAAACCAGTGGGGTCAGACCCCCAAATAGCAAGTACCACAAAGGAAGCCAAACTATAAACTAAAACCAACAATAGCTAACATAGCAATGGTTAGAGATATTATTAAGTAAATACAGATCGAGACTCGTGCACTACCAATGCACTCATCCTGAGAAATAGAAAAGATAATAAGTAAGCCACTTGGAGCATAAGTAATTAACATGTGACATAATGTAAACTGTGGACTTGTGAATTAAACAGAGAACTTGTGACATAGCTAAACCATGTAAGAGAAATAGTATATGTGAACATGTACGGTAAGTGGAACATGTGAGCACGTTAGATAACTGAGACTTGTGAGTATGTAGATAACTAAGACTTGTGAGCATGTTATGTAACTAGGGCATGAGAGCCTGTGATAATTATATAGAACAACAATGATAAGATGACTTGTGATCTATTCCAGAAGCCCAGTTACAACCCGTAAACCAAACAAGGACCGGGATTGTAACCCTTCTCCTGAACAGAACTTAATCTCTAATCAATGTTTAGCATAAGAAGCATGTATAGTGTCATGACCCGCACCCACTTTTTCGGATACGAGACGTGTCCAAGCCAGCCTACGCCGCAGAGTCGACAGTAGAACGCTGTCAAGCCCGCAAGGAATAAATGCTCAAGAAAATAACAATTGCTGCTCATTCACATTTCTAATTTATTACAACAGTTACAACATTTATAATTAAAGGAAAATATAAAGTTCCACAACTAATGAAATGATACAATGGCTATCTATTTCTAGGCTGTCTTCAGCATACCCAAGTTCTCCCAGTGCTAAGAGTGATAGCGGCTAAACCTGAAAAATGTTGGTTATCCAGTCAGGATTGGAACAAGTAAACAAACCGACGGCAATGCAAAACATAACAGAGTTAACAAGACATGAAAATAGCATATGAGATATGAAAGCTGGTAAGAAACTGATGACATAGCACGATAGAGAAGTAAACAAGGAAAAAACTAATAAAAGACATCTATCTAGGTGGTGTGAAATATCTGTTTCAACATGTGGACGGCTAGGGGTAAATAAGGCACACTGCACGTGTCGTGCGCAGCGGCTAGCATTCAAGATTAGACATAATGGGATAGTTCTGGGTAGTCCACATGTATACTAAGATATTTCCCCTCCCGACTACTCCGTGTGATGAGCGTGTCAACAAGCAGCAAGATATATGTATAGACATGAAATGAAAACACTACTATGAATCGGAAAGCAATCAGAAAGTACACTTGCCTGAGATCCTTAGCTGGAGTAACCAATAATACCATACCACTCAATGAGCCACAATCAGTCAACAAATGTAGAAGTCTCCGGATGCTGAAATAAACAGTACCAATGTTCTCAGAATAGTCAAATTAGCTAGGATTATCTGTCCTTAAGTCAAATTCTGGACACAGGGGCAAAACGGTAATTTCGGGCAAAAACGATGTCCGCCGTTGGATCCGCTTTGCACCGAAAAGCGTGCCAGGGTCAATAGTCTCTAAAGTCATCAAACTACATGTCTACGGATCCCGTTTTCCGATACGAACCCAACCGTATGTCCAGAGTTGGATTTCGGCGGGCCGTGCACAAAATTGCCCGTTGAGTGGGACCGTGGGGCCCGCAAAACGACGTCGGATTCAACTGTCTCAGAATTGGACCAAACTTGGCATACAGGACCAGAAAAATGATACAGTCCTGTTGGCATAGGTTTCGTCTCGATCTGACGAGCGTGCACAAAGTTATGACTAAATTTGCATTGTACGGATACAGGGCGATTTCGACGGATACGCGTCGAATTCGTCGCGCACACGCGACCAATTTGAATTCCGTCAAAGCCCACACGACCACGAAGCCGTTACGCAGCTTTCGATGCTTTCGGTTCGCGACCATGTCGCCCGGTTTGGCGGGACGCACGTCGTGTGGAACAATTTTCTAGTTTTGAAATCAGATTTTTGGGAAACTTTGGGATTCGATTTCTCGACGCCTAATCGACGATTTCCAAATCCACAAAAAGCGTCGTGAAGCCCTACATGTTATCTAAAAGTGTGTTCAAATAGAATTTATAATATGGGACTGGATTGATCGGAAACGATCCTCAAATATGGGTTCATGGACTGCTATATTCCCTGTTTTCGAACAGGTTTTTGATCGACTTCGTGTCGATTTCCAACTCAATTATAGATCGATTTGAATCTAACCTAATACATGAATACGAAGGGGTATAGGTTAGCTATGTACCGGAAGAAACTTCTCGTCGAATGGTTGCTCGTAAGCAAAGAATTCTCGCGCCGAAGTTGCTCCTCCGCTGCACACTGCTGCTGGGTGTTCTGTTTACTCCGCGCGCGTGCTGGTTTTGTGCGCCTGCCCGTCGGCGGCGACTCATGGCGGTGCGCCCAGGCGTCGGGGAGGAGTCGCCCAGGGCTGGGAGTCGGCGGTGTGAAGTAGTTAGGGTTTAATATTCGATCGACTCCAACGCTTCTCGCGTACATATCGGGATATATATACAAATTAGCGCTCGGTTGGGGGGGAAAGCTCTCGGCCTGGGAGGTGCCCGCAGCTTTTGTGGGCTGTGGGTTGCTGGCCCTTGCTAGGCCAGCTGGGCTTGGGAAAGGGTTGAGGTCCTTTTGGGCGGTGGGGGAATTAATGGTTCGGTTTGGTTTTGCTATATACTTGCTTTAGCAAAAGTTGTGGGGACTTGCTTCAGCAAAGGTTGTGGGTAGGTTTTGCTATAGTTGCTGTGGTGATTAAACAGTGGGGTAGCTTGCCGGCCTGGCTTACCTGCTTGGGCCGGCCTAGCTTGGTTTTTTTTTCCTTTGTTTCTTTTTATTTCTTTCTCCTATTATATATATATATATATATATATATATATATATATATATATATATATATATATATATATATATATATAAATACTCTTACACACATATACATAATATATTTATATATACATTTAAATGCACTCTTTTGATATTCATTTATATACACATACCTATATTTTTTTAATATACACTTGTATATTTACACAAACTTTTATATAAATATCTATATATTTAATATGAGCTTTATATAATAAATACCAATTATTTATGAAAATAAATAATAAACCATTGCCAATACATATATGCATTTTATGTATTTATATATATAAATACACACACACGCATATTTTATTCTTTTGATAAAGAATAAAATTTAGTAATAACTAATGAAGAAAAATTATTTATTCTCAACAACCACAATAATAATATTTAATATTATATAACCTCAACAAAATAATAATGAAAATCAATAAGCCAATAATTAATTATTTATAAACTCTAAAATCACTATTTAAATAAAATAAATAATAGTAAAATATTTCAAAATTTTTGGGAAGGGGAGTTACATATAGCGTGTGGGTACTGAATAGGACAACAAATGACAAGATGACTTAGGAACTATTTCGGAATCCAAGTTACAACCCGTAAACCAAACAGGGACCGGGTTGTAACCCTTCTCCTGAACAGAACTTCGTCTCTAATCATTTATCGACAAAAGTAAAGCATAAATAATGATGTACTGAAATAAACATACGGACACTACCTAGACAAAATTAGACTGGACTGGACTGACTCCATCCATCAAACACGGCCAAACAATGAGTACAGCTTGATACATTAGCTAACTAGGGTTATTACAAGCCTAGTTACTAACAAGATGCAGCGAGATATTTCTACAGTCACAAGCCCTGCAGCCATCCAGTTATCCTTCCGCAGGTTGTAGCTCCCCTTCCCAAAAATTTGGAAATATTTTATTTTTTATTATTTTATTGAATGGTGATTTTTAGATTTTTGTAAATAAGTATTTAGTTAATTATTACAGTATATGACTTAAGTCTTGGTGGAGTTATGGAGCACACATACGTGAATAGTCACCTGAAAAAGACAGAAAGGCGACAACTGACCTTATGATATCATAATTAAAATACGTGCAAAGCACGTACATGTAGACTAGTATGTATATATAGGAAAATATAGGGACATATATTTTGTGTAAGTATTCATATATATATGTGTATATATATAAATATATTATATAGGTGTGTATTTGTATGTATATATAAATATATATATATATATATATATATATATATATATATATATATATATATATATATATATATATATATATATATATATATATATATATATATGGGTCTAAATATGTATGTGTATATAAATGTATATAAATATATGTGTGTATGTGTACATATATAACTATATATATATGTACGTATACAAATATGTGTATATATATATATATATATATATATATATATATATATATATATATATATATATATATATATATTTATACAATGGTTGTTAAATAAGAATAAGAAAAAGAAAAAGAAGCAGTGGCTGGCCTGGCCAACCCAGCCCAGCTGAGCTCAGGCCAGGCCTAATCCCCCACACTCAACCTAGCCAGAGTAATTTCCCAACTGAACCAAGCCATAGCCGGCCCCCCAATACTCCAACCCAGGACCGAGCCTTAAGAGCAGCCCAGCAGCTCTCGGCCTAACTCCTTCCCCCATCGAACAGCAAGCAGCCCGAGCCTTTAAAACCCCCACAGCCCTATATATATTTCGTGAGACAGAGAGAGATCGATCGAGAAACCCTAAACACCCTCGCCACGTACCAGCCACCTGGGCGCACCCCCACGCGTGCGCGTGCACCGTCACGGGCCGCCGACCGTGCGTAGCAGAGCAAGAAAGGGCAGCAGTAACAGCAGGGCCGCGGAGCCACTTCTCGCAGGGATTCCTCCACGACCAATCGACGATTTGTCGAACCGATTTTGAAGGTTTGAACACAACCCAACCCTCTTTAAATCCCTTCAACCGCTTTAAAATTTGACACACTAGATTATCCAGAAAATCGTCGCCAACTTGGCGGAAAAACTGTTCCGAACCGAACATGAATTCGATTCCAGGAACTAGTTTTTGGAAGGCAGATTTCTATAAATCCATAGAGAATTTAGGAATTATATTTAAATAGATTTATAGAGAATATAAGCAGTATTAAAACCTAACTTTTAGATTGATTTTTCGTTCATTATGCAGTACGAAAACCCCATGTGAAAATCAAGAAAAACTTGGTGAAACAGTTTTCAAAAATCAATAAAATCCTTCGATACGACGTGTGTCCCACCAAATCGGGCGATGTGGTCGCGAACCGTAAGCATTGAAAGGTGCGTAATGGCTTTGTGGACGTGTTGGCTTTGACGGAATTCAAATTGGTCGCGTGTACGCGACGAATTTGGTGTGTATCCGTCGAAATTTACTGTATCGGCCTCTGTGCAAATTTTCTAATTACTTTGTGCACACTCGTCAGATCGAGACAAAACTTGCGCCAACAGGACTGTATCATTTTTTTGGTCCTGTATGCCAAGTTTGGTCCAATTCTGAGACAATTGAATCGGAACGCTGTTTTGCGGGCCCCACGGTCCGACTCAACGGGCGATTTTGTGCACGACCTGCCGAAATCCAACTTTGGACATATGGTTGGGTTCATATCAAAAACTTAGACCTGTTGACATATAGTTTGACGACTTTATAGACCATTGACTCTGGCACACTTTTCGGTGCAAAGCGGGTCCAACGACGGACACCGTTTTGACCCGAAATTATCGTTTTGCCCCTGTGTCCAGAATTGGACTTAAGGACAGGCAATCCTAGCTAATTTGACTATTCTAAGAATGTTGGTAATATTTATTTCAGCATCTGGAGACTTTTGCATGTGTTGACTGATTGTGGCTCATTGAGTGGTATGGTATTATTGGTTTCTCCAGCTAAGGACCTCAGGCAAGTGCACTTTCTGATTGCTTTTGATTCATAGTAGTCTTATCATTTCATGTTTATACATGTATCTTGCTGCTTGTTGATACGCTCGTCACATGGAGTAGTCGGGAGGGGAAATATCTTAGTAGACATGTGGACTACCCAGAACTATCCCCCGTGTCTTTCTTGGAGAATAGCAGCTGCACACGACACGTACGGGGTGCCGAATTTGCCCTCTAGCCGTTCACATGTTAAAACGGATATTTCACACCGCATAGGTAGATGTCTTTTATTTATTTTTCTTTTTCTTCTCTACCGTGCCATGTCATCAGTACTTTCTAGTTTTTATATCTCATATGTTATTTTCATGTCTTGCTAATTCTATTGTATTTTCGCATTGTCGTCGGTTTATGTACTTGTTTCATTCCTGACTTGAAGCCATCATTTTTCAGGTTAGCTGTGGCTTCACTTAGCTTGGGAGATTCGGGTGTACTTGCAGACAGAAACCTAAAAATAGATAGTAGTTGTATCAATTTCATTAATTGTAAAATCTTGTATTTCTTTAATTATAAATGTTGTAACAAATTTAGAAATGTGAATGAGCAGCAAATGCTATATTTTGGAGCATTTATTTCTTGCGGGCTTGACAGCGTTCTACCGTCGACTCTACGGCGTAGGCTGGCTTGGACACGTCTCGTATCCGGAAAAGCGGGTGCGGGTCGTGACAAGTTTTTGTGGTGGCCCATGCAGGCCCATTTTTGTAAAAGATTACGAACTCGTGATGGTACGTTAGTCATACTATTGCGAGCCTGCGACTAGGAATGCTCATTCACAATAGGATTGAAATGATTTAAGAGAATGATTAGGACTAGGAGTCCCTTGTCCAGATTGACCGTTGGGTAGTTAAGGTTGTCAGTTAGGACATGCAATTTAGATAAGGAATTATTGAATTCGGATAGCTTGCTAGATACATTATTGCTTTTGATACGACGATATGCTTCAATGTTAGTCTATTATTCACTTGATTAGTTAGGCTTTCCCATAATTAAGGCAATGATCTTGATAACCTATTCAGTTTTCTTTTGCTCTATTTAGATATAAATCTTATATCATAAGTTAGAACTGTCTATTTAAATTTATTTTGTTGTAAGGAACCGGTTTAAAATTTCTAATTCTGCTATTCATATACGAATCTCGGAGTAGATTGATTCGAGATTTTCCCTCAACCATTGAAATGCACATGAAATAGATACTAGAATGTCTGTATTCCTTTCGTCTTTAGTTATTTCCTCCATGTTAACTCTTTTATTTTAAGTATTGTGACTGATAGAACAAATACCTACGTTTTATTTTTAGTCAACCTGTTTGAATCTCTAGAAGCTCATAAATTTTACGGATATAGTTAAAAGAATGTTAGTTAACTAATAATGGTTAGACAGCAGCGTACTGTCGTCAATTATTTGAGAGAGGAGAATGTGGGTTCATTGCAGCCAGCAGCACACTGGCAAGGCACAACCCACAGAATTGAAATCATTTTGAATAATCATAGTCTATGGAACATTGCTAAAACTATGTCCTCGTTGACCTCTTTAGATCTTAGATACCCTTGCGTCAATATAATGTAGAGTACCTAATAGCATATCACCTCTGAATCACGGAACCAAGGGTTTACCACAGCCAGAGTATATGGGCGAGGCATAATTCTCGGTAAAATAATTTCAGACGTGATTACAAGTTTATGATACTATAGAGGATAGGGACTGCCCTGTATGACCCTAAGATCCAAAACTAATACTAGTGTAAGTTCTGTAAGTTGAGTAGCATATCTCCCAACCTAACATTTTGTGGTCCTTGTGATCTATTGACGAGGTAATTGACTGACACTAATAGGTTTACTTAGAAAATAGAACTCAGAAGTCCATAACCCATTAGTCGACCAAGGCCTTAGAGATAAGAAGATTATAGGAAGACTGTATAAGCAAGAATACCAGGTAAGGTTTTGATTCTCTCAAAACTCGAACTACTTATTTCCTCCTCGCATACTTGTATTTTGACTATCTTAACCAACGCTTCTATTACAGCCTAGTTTTTGCAAGCTTACTCTTTTATCGAGCTTGATTCAAGACATATGTTTATTGGGGACGCCCGCTAACATATTGTCTAATCAGAATTATTGTATTACGGTCTGATCAACCGTGATGCAATTGGTTCGCTCTTCATCTAATTACCCTACATGGATTGAGATGTAGATGTCTCTAGGATCTCATCCGCGACTGCCTTGACAATCCCTCTTGAAATAATACATTCACCTTTGAATCACGTAATTGTATTCAGTGACATCTCTCTTGAACTCTTTATTGTTTTTGTCTTTCACTGATTGGAAAGACGAAAGCTTGTAATTGATAGATAGATACAGGATATCCCCATGGCTATGATGGTTGTATACACAAGGGTAACTACCATCGGCCAGCCAGGTGACTAGAACCTTGCCTTAAGTTACTCGTCCTCTCTGCGACCCTAAACCTACTATCATGATCTTCTGGTCATTGGAGTCCGAGAATGATTAGGATCTTTCCCTTGACCAAATGCCAACCTAGGAGACTACCTATTCTCCAGAGACCAAATGTTGTGAGCCTCTAATTATTTGTTGAAGCTTGCTTCAACTAGAATCCTTGTGAAGATAGTCTGGCAGGTTTGACACACATAGAAATTTATGACCCAATTGTTATGAACCTCTTCATACGATGTGCCTTGGAGCTGGTTATCCCATCGATAACTCTTGTACATTATGGACGGGTAGATCATTCTATTTTATCAACCATGTATCATAGTACGCACTCGTTTTCCATTTAGTAAGGAACGACCCTTAACTTGACCTATATCTACTGTATTCCGTTCCGCCGTGCTTTATTCTTTATTAACAAGAGTCGAGGTGCAAATATCCGAACTTTGAAATCCCTCCAACCTTATCATTTCTAAAACCATATCCTAGCTTCTAAGGTGGGTAAACTGTAAGCCTTCTAAAATTTTAGATATACGAGGATTACCTATTGATTAGAATAATTTCCATTAGGATGATAATTAGTGTCCATGGACTCACACTTTCCATTTAGATCATTTTTGCGTCCCCGATCGTGTTATTAATATTCGAAGCACGAGACCAGCTGTTACCTTCCAACAAACTTCATATGCAAGATCTAGACGAGTCCCCCTTCATTTAGGTATATCATGTCCCACTCAGCCCCTTGGATAGAAACCTAGTCTAGAATACCCTAATCTAGTAGGAATAGTTTTATCATTGGGATCTTGTTCAGTCAATATAGATTGAAATCCAAGATTCAACCAACCAGCGATTGATGTTCAATCAGGGAACCCATTAAGACCCAGTAAAACCCATCCATGCATACCACCATATTTGGACTATAAAACCGAACTATTTGAAGTAGGTCCCTATATCAATTATGTAGTCCTCACCTCTTAGAATGTGAAGTCATTCGTAACCCTTATTCCATCTACCTGGAAGTCAAGATACGATCTTGTATTGCATTTATACCCTTGCTCGTGTGTTTAAATAACCACTGAAAAGATCACAATCTTGATTTCTCAAATTCTATTCTATTTTTGGAACCTTGTTTAGAATTTCGAGAACGGAATTTTCGTTTTGCATGGATTGCAAGACCCTCTAAGAAACGAAGAGTTCTTTGATTTAGCAGGTGACTAGACTAGAGTAGCCAACTAGCAAATAAGTCAATGGTTCGTAAACACTCTTTTAGCTGTATCGTTGGATACTCTCTACCGCTCTTGAAACTTCATAGTTGCTCTCGATTATTCTTCCTTATCTTCCTGTCCTGCCTATTTCAGAACGATGAATGGCCATGTTATTAGAATTTATCAACATTTCTTAGCCACTTGTGTAAGTTTGTTGCTTGTTAAATCTTGGGTTGTTTGATAGATACGAGAGGATTATAGATACCATATGCCTAGATATTTGTTGGTAGGATTGTTAGCAACCAGTTAGAAGATTTTAAGATTTTGGTTTTGAGGAGTAGTGTGACCAAAGGTGGGTAAAAGTCCTCAAGGATTTGTAGTTACAAAATGGCTAGGAGGAGGATATAAATTATTTCGAGGAATTAAAATTTAAGGAGATTAAGGTTCAAGTAGACTTCTTATTGAATCTTAGGGAATAGTTATGGATTAGAATTTTGAGGACGAAATTATTTTTAAGGTGGGTAGATTTGTAGCTCCCCTTACCGGAAATTTGAAAATATTTTATTTTTTATTATTTTATAGAATGGTGATTTTTCAATTTTTGTAAATAATTATTTAGTTAATTATTACAGTAGATGACTTAAGTCTTTGTGGAGTTATGGAGCACACATACGTGAATAGTCACATGAAAATGACAGAAAGGCGACAGCTGACCTTATGATATCCTAATTAAAATACGTGCAAAGCACATACATGTAGACTAGTATGTATATATAGGAAAATATAGGGACATATTTTTTGTGTAAGTATTTATATATATATATGTGTATATATATAAATATATTATATAGGTGTGTATTTGTATGTATATATATATATATATATATTTTTTTTGTATGTATATATATATATATATATATATATATATATATATATATATATATTATATATATATATATATATATATATATATATATGGGTCTAAATATGTATGTGTATATAAATGTATATAAATATATGTGTGTATGTGTACATATATAACTGTATATATATGTACGTATACAAATTTGTGTGTATATATAAATATATATATGTATATATATTTATACAATGGTTGTTAAATAAGAATAAGAAAAAGAAAAATAAAAAGAAGCAGTGGCTGGCCCGGCCAACCCAGCCCAGCTGAGCTCGGGCCAGGCCTAATCCCCCACACTCAACCCAGCCAGAGCAATTTCCCAACTGAACCAAGCCACAGCCGGCCCCCCAATACTCCAACCCAGGACCGAGCCTTAAGAGCAGCCCAGCAGCTCTCGGCTTAACTCCTTCCCCCATCGAACAGCAAGCAGCCCGAGCCTTTAAAACCCCCACAGCCCTATATATATTTCGTGAGACAGAGAGAGATTGATCGAGAAACCCTAAACACCCTCGCCACACACCAGCCACTTAGGCGCACCCCCACGCGTGTGCGCGTGCCGCCACGGACCGTCGCCGGCCGGCCAGGGCCGCCGGCCGTGCGTAGCAGAGCAAGAAAGGGCAGCAGTAACAGCAGGGCCGCGGAGCCATTTCACGCAGGGATTCCTTCACGACCATTCGACAATTTGTCGAACCGATTTTGCAGGTTCGAACACAACCCAACCCTCTTTAAATCCCTTCAACCGCTTTAAAATTTGACACGCTAGATTACCCAGAAAATCGTCGCCAACTTGGCGGAAAAACTGTCCCGAACCGAACAGGAATTCGATTCCAGGAACTAGTTTTTGGAAGGCAGATTTCTAGAAATTCATAGAGAATTTAGGAATTATATTTAAATAGATTTATAGACAATACAAGAAATATTAAAACCCAACTTTTAGATTGAATTTTCGTTCATTATGCAGTACGAAAACCCCATGTGAAAATCAAGAAAAACTTGGTGAAACAGTTTTCAAAAATCAATAAAATCCTTCGATACGACGTGTGTCCCGCCAAACCTGGCAACGTGGTCATGAAACGTAAGCATCGAAATATGCGTAATCGCTTCGTGGACGTGTGGGCTTTGACGGAATTCAAATTGGTCGTATGTGCGCAACGAATTTGGTGTGTATCCGTCGAAATTCATCGTATCGGCCTCTGTGCATACTTTGTGCACGCTCGTCAAATCGAGACGAAAATTGCGCCAACAAGACTGTATCATTTTTCTGGTCCTGTATGCCAAGTTTGGTCCAATTCTGAGACAGTTGAATCGGAACGCTGTTTTGCGGGCCCCACGATCCGACTCAACGGGCGATTTTGTGCACGGCCCGTCGAAATCCAACTTTGGACATACGGTTGGGTTCATATCGAAAAACTGGACCTGTTGACATATCGTTTGACGACTTTAGAGACAGTTGACTCTGGCACGCTTTTCGGTGCAAAGCGGGTCCAAAGGCGGACACCGTTTTGATCCGAAATTACCGTTTTGTCCCTATGTCCAGAATTGGACTTAAGGACAGACAATCTTAGCTAATTTGACTATTCTAAGAATGTTGGTAACATTTATTTCAGCAAAATAAGACAACTCATACATTATTACAATTCAAGTTCTAGTAAAGAAATCTAAAACAGTCTACCAAACTAGTCTTCCGATCACTCCTGAGAGTCGGGACCAAAGGTAGCTAATCCTTCTCCAGATCCATAGTGAGTAGGGCATACATTCTCAGGGCTAATATCTGTAATATTTCAACAGGTCCAGTCAGGACAGGAACGAATACATCTCATCAAGTAAATCCAAGTAAATGACGAAAACTATAAAACAATTATAGACAATTTTATTGATGGAGCATGGGAATTCGAGACAGTTTAAGATGTAAAATAATAGTAAAAGAACAAGGAAAGTGAAAGCTGTGAAACAAAATATCATGTCGATGAAGACTGTAAATAAAAGCTAGCTGAACTAGAATAATGTGATATGAGTCCAGTGGTACAATATATGTCAAGTGTGTTTCTATTCAATGATCCAAGTAGGGTAATTCTTGTAATAGTTCTCGTGATGATTCTAGTAAAGATTCTTGTGGTGATTCTAGTAAAGATTCTAGACAATACTCACAGTGTGTTTTAAAATACTGAGATCGACATATAAACGGCTAGGGGTAATCCGGTACATCACACACTGGCCAAGTGTAGGACGGCTATCGTTCTTGTATAATTCACAGGAAGGTGGTTCGAGTATTTAGGAATGTTTACATGTCTACTCAAGTATTTCTCCGTCCGACAAACATGAGTGAATCCATAACACGACACGTAAATCGAGAATAAATCTAGCCAGAACATGAAGGTGCTTGTAGGTGATTCTTATAATGATTCTTGTAATAGAGGCTAGACGAGTAAGGTATGTGTGTCGTATACATGAATTCCAGAAAATATCAATTCGTGTTTGTAATCGAGAATCAAATAGAACTGACTACAACTGAAATATAGAATTTGACAAGTAAATGAAAGAACTATCAGAGAATGTACTCGCCTGACAATCCGAGCTGCTGATGAGGATGTATAACTAAACTGGAGTGATATAAACCAATTTTAAGTATACACATGTCACAACCAAATCTAAAATATCAAAGGAAATAGCAACAATGCAAGACTACATGCTTCTAGGTACCTTTTGGTCAAAGTCAACCCTTGGTCAACTCTGGTCAAACCTGGTCAACGCTGGTCAAACCTGGTCAAACATTGGTCAACTAGTCCATTTACTAATTTCTAGGTCATACACAAAATTTTAGGTCATTCGGAGTTCGTTTGAGTTGAATTGGATCAAGTTTGACCCAAAGTTGACTTTTGTCAACTTGGTCAACTTGTCGGCCAATTCGACCGAACTAGGCTCCTAACGACGAACCTAATCTGTCCAAACACTTCCTATAGTCATATCATAAGAATTTATTATATTACCTATATTTATACATTCATCACAATTAATATAGATACATATATATACATACACAAATATACATATATATACATATATATAAATTAGGAAAGAAAATATGATTTGTGAGTGAACATTGATGTTGGGCTGCTGGTAAGGAGACTAAATCTGAGAACAAAAGTAATATGAGACTACAAGAGTATTCTATATATAACATTTTACAATCTATAGGATATATATATATATATATATATATATATATATATATATATATATATATATATATATATATATATATTTTATATATATATATATATATATATATATACATATATATATATATATTTTTTTGTTTTATATATATATATATATATATATATATATATATATATATATATATATATATATATATATATATATATATATATATATATATATATATATATATATATATATAGTAATATGAGACTACAAGAGTATTCTATATATAACATTTTACAATCTATAGGATATATATATATATATATATATATATATATATATATATATATATATATATATATATATATATATATATATATATATATATATATATATATAGGCATATATCCATATATAGGTATATACCCAATATGAAAGCCAACGAAGGTCGTACACGAACCTGGAGTAAGCTCCCAGGTCCGAAATCAGAGTCTCGATCTTCACATAACACATTTTGAAATTTAGGCATAAAGAAAATTAATATATACATACATACATATATATACATATATCTATATAGGTATAATAGGTAAAACACCATATATGTCCAAAAATGGCTAGAAATTATGACTCAACCTCGAGAGTCGATTCCCACAAGTCTAAAATATCATATATAAGTTAACAAGTCAGAAAATATCGATTAAAAGTCGAAGAATCAAAATATCACATTTCTATTCAAAATATTGAACCCGAAAAATTCAATTTCGACAAAATGACCCAAAACGCAAAATACTCTAAACCAACTCACAAAACTTGGCAAATACGTTGGTCTCGACACGTAGGATGTGCTCGGGTACTCCCGGAGTCGAAACCGTGTCCGTGTTGTGTCCAGAGAATGCGTATCGGAAAATCGATTTTGCGTGTCGAAGAGGGTATTCTCCCTCGATTATGCGTCACACGCACAACGAGAAGCCTCGTGCTCGTGTACACGGCTAGGTAGAGTCACGGGGTAGGTCTAGTACATGTCGACACAACATGAAGTCGCAGCGACGCGACACAGCAGCTCGCGCAACAGCGCATGGCCTGCGCGCGCGTGCGTGCATGCTCGTGCACGCGGTTCGTCGCTCATGGCTCGCGCATCGGGCCACGTCACGACTCGAGATCGAGTCCCTGGGTAGTCTAGGTATAGGGCTATGTGTTCCAACTCCTGGTATGGGTCCTCGATGTGCCGTGTTCGCGTACGAAGGCCGTGTCAGCGGCGAATTTCAGCCCGAGTGCACAGTTCAACCGACCAGTGCACACGCGATTTCTTCGCGCTCGCTCAACTAAACATCATGAAATTTTACGGGCATGTGGGCAGAGGTTTCCCTACATGCTCATAAAATTTCACACAAGATGGAGTTCTGTGCGTCGAGTTATGACGCACAGACTGCAGGGCGTGCACGGGATCTCGTGCACGCGTGTCCGTGTCCGTTCGGATGCCGAAATCGTGTCAATTTCTGATCTGTCTTCACGAAAGTTGTTACAAATCATATAAGGAAAGATTTCATGAAAACAAAATCAAAAATTAACACTTTTTAATTCTAAGTGGCATTTTGCCGAACACGTGCAACGTGAGACCGATACGTGTCCGATACCGCTATCAAACGAAACCAAAATCCTACGAAACTTCATACACAGATCAAGGGTGCCTATATGGATGCAAATATGAAAGAAAATTCAGAATAACCATGGTAGAGAAGGGTTTACCTATTGAGTGTCGAGAATCCAATAAACGGAACTCCTCGAACGACGTGTCGGTCGATTCCCCTCAAACAAATGCCTCCGCCTCCTCGTCAGTAATACTCCAGCAAATCCTTCTCTCCTAGACAAGTGCAACGGAGTTCGTTTGGGGAGAAACGGACTCCGGATGAAGAAACTAGTATTTTTGGAGGAGGAGAGCTATTAGGGTTTCACTTGTGGAGGCTATGCTTCACAAATGAATGAGAGGCGGGTACTGCTGTTGCCGGCCAGGTGGAGGGTTTCTAGGGTTAGGGTTTCACTTGGACCAACTTCCTTTCAAGTAAAATAAGGCCCAAGTCACAAAGGCTCAAAAAGGCTACATGCAAAAAGGCTTAAAATCATTCAAAAGCCTTCTAAATCGGACCCAAATCCTAAATAAATTCTAATAGGTAAAAAAATAAATTCTAAGACATGGTTAGGCTCCTATACATGGTCCACTAAGGTTAAACCAGTTGCTAGCACAACGCAAGTCAAAATATCTAGAAATTCACAAAATGGCCAAAATGGCTAAAAAGGCTAAAATGACTAAAAATTCATTTAAAACATTCTAAAATAACTAATTAATTCTAAAATAATTCCTACAAGGTCATATTAATTCTAATTATTATTATTATTAGGCTTCTAGTCAATGTTGGCTAAGTTAAACCCATTTATACTACACAAACATCAAACAAAACCACCTATCATCACATGAATTCAAGAAATTAATAAATAATATAATAATTATAAAATGACCAAAATCTTTCTAAATTAAAAATGTGGTGGTTACAAATCTACCCCCCTTAGAAAAATTTCGTCCTCGAAATTTAAGTCGGTCGTACTCCTTCTAGGTCAACCACCCACAATCAAAGTCTCTAAGCAATTTCTAACTCATACAATTTGAAGAATAACATATAGAGTCATGTTCAACCATAGCAGTTGAAGGTCTCATCTAGATGGACTAGTCATATTAGATCAAAACAGTCCCATGGTAGCAACATGCAAGCAATTTAGGGTGTTCTGCTGGAAAGATAAGGAAGCAACAAATCATTAAGGTGTAGGACAGTCTACCATCCTATATGAAACTGGTAAAGACAACTAGGAATTAATTATGAAGGGTTACCATTCCAAAGATGATCAAAATCAAAAGTTTAAGGCACGAGTGTCAATAGCATTGAAATCCAATAACATAATATATATAAAAGAAGATTTAGTCCCGGCGTGATCTAAGTTGATCAATTCCAAGATAAATCGAAGTTTGGACAAGATGGAGAACGAGGCCATTGAAGTCTGAGCACGAGTATCCAAGATTTGATATCCATGTCACAATTGAATTAATTCAATTGAATAAGACCCCAAACATTGGATGATAAGGAGGATGACTCGGTCGAATGGTCACGATCAAAAGAATTAGAATTTAAAGGATGATGCAAGGATATAGAAATAAGTCAATTTCTTTCTTTGGATAGGAAAACTAAACGTGATACCTTGGATTGATCTATCAAGTACAGTGCCTTTTCTTTTTGAAATATGTAAAAGGCAAAAATAATAAAGAGTTCAAAGACGATGATATTAAGTACAATACGTGGTTCATAGGCGATGGAAATAATTCAAAAGAGAATTGCCAAAGCTGTCGTAGATGAGACTCTAGAGCAAATTTAACTATGTCTCCCTCTACGTAGAATAATATATGAAAAGCGAACCAAAGTGCAATAGGTTGATCAGACCATCATGCACCGATTCTGATTAGACAATATGTTAGTGGGTGCCAGCCCCCAATAAAATATGTCATGATCAAGCTCGAAAAAGATAAGCTTGCAAAACTAGTGCTAAATTAGCAACATAAGATAGATAAAATATAAGGATAATGATGAAGGAAGTTAATAGTCTAAGACCCTTTAAACATCAAGGAGTGAGGGTGAATCAAAATAAGAGGAAAAGGATTTTCAAATCGAAGTTCATAATGAGATTCTCAAGGGTCGTCCAGGAATCTCTCAAAGAATTCTAAGTGTGATTGAGTATCCTCTAATTCTAACACCTTATTTCCTATACTCTATAGTAGGCTCGTAGCAGTGCAACTAAGTCGACGTACTACCACGATATCACACTAATGCGAATCTCAACCTGTATGGGCCATCACTAAAAATGTGTCACGACCCGCACCCAGTGTAAAGGTACAAGTGCGTAACCACGCCCAGCCTATGCCACAGAATCGGCGGTAGAACGCTGTTCTAGGTCACTATCTAAACCAACTCACGCAATTATATAACAGAAATAATATAACTCAATTACTGTCTAAGCACGATAGGATATCACAGAATTCTATAACTAAAAGAAAATAATGGAACTACTAAAAGATAATAACTCAAATCAACTCAAAATAAGACAACTCATACATTATTACAATTCAAGTTCTAGTAAAGAAATCTAAAACAGTCTACTAAACTAGTCTCCCGATCACTCCTGAGAGTCGGGACCAAAGGTAGCTAATCCTTCTCCAGATCCATAGTGAGTAGGGCATACATCCTCAGGGCTAACATCTGTAATATTTCAACAGGTCCAGTCAGGACAGGAACGAATACATCTCATCAAGTAAATCCAAGTAAATGACAAAAACTATAAAATAATTATAGACAATTTTATTGATAAAGCATGGAAATTCGAGACAGTTTAAGATGTAAAACTATCGTAAAAGAAAAATGAAAGTAAAAGCTGTAAAACAGAATATCATGTCGATGAAGACTGTAAATAAAAGCTAGCTGAACTAGAATAATGTGATATGAGTCCAGTGGTACAATATATGTCAAGTGTGATTCTATTCAATGATCCAAGTAGGGTGATTCTTGTAATGGTTCTTGTGATAATTCTAGTAAAGATTCTTGTGGTAATTCTAGTAAAGATTCTAGACAATACTCACAGTGTGTTTTAAAATACTGAGATCGACATATAAACGGCTAGGGATAATCCGGCACATCACACACTGGCCAAGTGTGGAACGGCTATCGTTTTTGTATAATTCACAGGGAGGTGGTTCGAGTATTTAGGAATGTTTACATGTCTACTCAAGTATTTCTCCGCCCGACGAACATGAGTGAATCCATAACACGACACGTAAATCGAGAATAAATCTAGCCATAACATGAAGGTGCTTATAGGTGATTCTTGTAATGATTCTTGTAATAGAAGCTAGACGAGTAAGGTATGTGTGTCGTATACATGAATTCCAAAAAATATCAATTCGTGTTTGTAATCGAGAATCAAATAGAACTGACTACAACTGAAATATAGAATTTGACAAGTAAATGAAAGAACTATCAGAGAATGTACTCGCCTGACAATCCGAGCTGCTGATGAGGATGTATAACTGAACTGGAGTGATATAAACCTATTTTAAGTATACACATGTCACAACCAAATCTAAAATATCAAAGAAAATAGCTACAATGCAAGACTACATGCTTCTAGGTCCATTTTGTTCAAAGTCAACCCTTGGTCAACTCTGGTCAAACCTGGTCAATGCTGGTCAAACATTGGTCAACTAGTCCATTTACTAATTTCTAGCTCATACACAAAATTTCAGGTCATTCGGAGTTCGATTGAGTTGAATTGGATCAAGTTTGACCCAAAGTTGACTTTTGTCAACTTGGTCAACTTGTCGGCCAATTCGACCGAACTAGGCTCCTAACGACGAACCTAATCTGTCCAAACACTTCCTATAGTCATATGAAAGAATTTATTATATTACCTATATTTATACATTCATCACAATTAATATAGATATATATATATATATATATATACATACACAAATATACAAATATATATATATACATATATATAAATTAGGAAAGAAAATATGATTTGTGAGTGAACATTGATGTTGGGGCTGCTGGTAAGGAGACTAAATCTGAGAACAAAAGTAATATGAGACTACAAGAGTATTCTATATATAACATTTTACAATCTATAGGAATATATATTATATTATATTATATTACATATATATATATATATATATATATATATATATATATATATATATATATATTTATATATATATATATATATATATATATTTTATATATATTTTATACATATATATATATATATATTTATATATATATATATATATATATATATATATATATATATAAAAAAAAAAAAAAAAAAAAATATATATATATATATATATATATATATATATATATATATATATATATATATATATATATATATATATATATATATATATATATATATATATACATATGGGCATATATCCATATATAGGTATATACCCAATATGAAAGCCAACGAAGGTCGTACTCGAACCTGGAGTAAGCTCCCAGGTCTGAAATCATGTAACTCCACTGTTTATAAATAAATGAATATTTTCCATCTTTTTTTAGTTAATAATTATTCTAATTAACTATTTCTATTATTCCTAATTTTACTTTCTACTAATTTTTTCTTAGGTTTCACCCAATTCAATGGGCCAGCTGACCCAGTATCAATCCCTTCTTAAATCAGCTATTATTTTCAGCCCAAACCATTCTCAGCCTTATCAGTCGTTTTAACATTCAGCCCACCCAGCCCGGCCTATCAGCTCTATTGGGCGCGGGTCTAACCCGATAACCCACAGACCCGACAGCCCGTTAACCCTAACCCCAACCGTTATATTCCATTCAAATCCTTCACTCATTCATTCAATTGATTCATTCCTTTCCCTCCACCCCATTTTCTCTGCGGATGACGGAATGACGACGATGATGGAACGACGTCGACGGTGACCAAGAACTCTAGGCTTCTCTAGAAACTTCTTTCCCTAACTGCCTAACTGCCTACACCATCCCCACCATCGATCTCCAACAACCAGATTCGTCTTGACCGTTGGATCATAACGGCCGTTGCCCGCCCAACCGACGGTCAGGTGCCCGGCCAACCGCCTGACCGACGGCCGCCTATAAATAAGACCCAGCCTTCCTTCTTCTTCATCACTTCTGGAACGGCGAAGCCCTGCCAAAAGTTCAACCGATCCCCTGCTTCTTCTTCTTCCTCCTCCATCCATGCAGAGCTCTGGCCATGGCAAGCTTCATCGATCGGTGTCTAGGCGAGCTCTCCATCCTCGTTTCTTCTTCTGGGCCGTTCGACTGGCTGATCGGCTCTGGTAAGTTCTCTTCACTCCTTCTTTCTCTCCATCGTTGAGTTCTTGGAACATTTGAAATCTTTCCTTGATTTTGTGGAATTGCTTTGGTTTTATGATCAGATTTGTGGATCGATTCTCCGGGTAATTGGGATCAGTTCCTCATCTCATTTTCTGGAAATTGATTGAAGGATGGGTGAGTTCTTCCAATTTTCCTTCCTTCTCCTTGCTAATTTTGTTCAGTATATTCAAAATCCTTCTGTGTATATGTTCTTAATTGGAAGTTATGTCAGCAGCTTCATTTTTTATCGTGATTGGAAGTTATGTCAGTAGCTTCATTTTGATCGATCCAAATTGTCTAAATTCTTGGATTTCACTGATAATTGTGTTGGTGAGCTTTTTCTCGATCTAATCCTGCAAATTCTCCAATTTTGGAGTTGAGATGATTCAATTGAACTTATGCAATTTCTTTCTATTTTGTGCACTCCTGGTGTTCGACGAATTGTCTAAACCACATCGGGTAGTAGCTCTGGACACAGGAAGTTGCGGTATCGGACACGTCGAGTTGCGTCTGACACTGCCTCATTCAAACCATCCTGTGCTGGTATATTCTTCCCTTAATTTAGAGTGTAATTAGGACAGGTGATATCAGGAGGTATGAGTATATTAGACTCTGTGTCATTGTGTCCAGTGAGATATTGTTAGACACAGACATAAGTCTCGACACAGAAGAGTGAAGGAAACAAGGATGTGTATGTGGGAGTCAGGATCGGTTGAGGACACGTTGTGTCAGCATGCAACGCAGGAGTGTCCTAACTCTACTGTGAATCTTTTAAACTTGATGATGACCGTTAGGCTAGGTTATGTAGTATTGTTGGTTGAAGTTTTGAATCGAAGCCAGTGCAGGTTCGATCAATTGATCTTAACACAGTATTGTTCATTTGGGCCTAATAGATCTAATGATAGTTTGGGCTTAGTTGGATATTGTCTTCATTAAGTCCAATATTCGATTGGCCATAGTATGGAGCCCGAATCTATTGGCCAGTATAGCTAGGCCGATGTATTAATTATTAGTAGTAAGTTAAATTGTTAGCAATGGTTATTAGTTAGGGATTGGTATTATAAAGTTGGGTCATCAGAAGTTAATTTGGATATAGTTGATGAATGGTGATGTTGTAGTTTTGGTTTAGCTAAGTGAGCATGTCAGGTGGGCCAACCTTGGGGTGGTTCTTATTAAGTGATATTCACTTTATGAGCTAGGGATCATTTTAGAGTATCAATAAGTTGACTTATGAGTAGGTTGCTAAGGGAGTGATAGTAAGTCTTTGGTATTAGTCTTAATAAATTCTAAGACCTGTTTTCTATTTTCTAGGTGATTCTAGAAGACTTGGACAAAACCCCGGAATAGAGGCAAGTACATGTACTCAGTATTACCATCATTGCATACATAGCACATACACATTTTCATCGTGTCATTGTTTCACTTGTTCTTACTTTATTGCTTGCATTGTTTCTCGTGTCGGGTGGGGGACGTTCTAGAGACATGTGATGGACTAATATTGGACAAACATTGCCTGATAGCATACTCTGTATGCCTGAGTCCATTTCGTGCGTGACTGATAGCATTGTCGTCAGACATGCCTGATTATTGCGTGACTAATAGCGTTGTCATTAGACATGCCTGATTATTGCGTGACTGATAGCATATTTTATATGCCTGATTACATATTAGTCCCCACATGTTGATAACGTTCAATTGCATATGTACACATAGTTAGTACATATTTATATTATATTCTATTGTTTCTCTGTTCAGTTCTACTTGCTACATTGTACCATTCTATTGATCTTCCATGGTGAGTTATATTGAGTATATTGTGCTTTGCTCTATCCTGACTGGACTGTTGATTACAGGTGATCCTCTAGACAACTATGCATTACAGATGGATGGCCCAGCAGTGGAGCACACTCCTGATGCTACCGAGGGACGGGACTATATTCCCGGAATGTAAATAGATTGATGTATACGATGTTCTTGCTTTGTATGGATATAGCAGCCTAGTATTAGCCTTACTTTTTCATTACCGGCTTTGTATCCGGTCATTCATGTAATGGCTGTAATAACTGCTGGATAGTGGATTGCTGTGATAGTTAGTGTAGATTCCGAGATTAGATGCTGTGATGAGATTATTCTTGTTAATTGATGACTAGACGGCTCACTACCACTGTTAACGACAGTTTAGGCCGGGCATGTATCGACCCGTACCCGATTATTCGGGAGCGGAGCGTGATATGTTTTTGTGGTGGCCCATGCAGGTCCTTAGGAAACTCATCACAGCATAGGACCGTTATGATAATTGCATTTTTATCTCTATCTTTATATTGCTAACACACACTATACACCTACGAGTCACTGATGTATCTTCTCCTTCCATTTCAGAAAATGACTAAAGGAAGAAAGGAGCATCAACTGCGGGCCCGCACTCCGAGTATAGCCCCTTCCGGGAGAGGATCCTCTACCCCACCTATGGTACACCCCGAGCACACCGATACCCATGTGCCACATGTCACTAGGGCTTCTTCACGGCACTTTATTAGTTCTATGGGGGCACCCAGATGCATGAGCTAGTCCATGGGCTGTTGGAGGCCCAGAGAGCCCAGACTCAGAGTCTATTGGATGCTCAGAGGGAGCAGACCACTATTTTGCGGGAGGGTGTTGAGAGATTAGTCAGCCCACTACTACCACCACCACCCCCACTTCCCTAGACTACTACTGCACCTCTACCGACCTCACATATTCCACCTCCACTGACTACTATACCGACTCCATCATACATCCCACCCCCGCCAAACACTCCACACCCATCACATATTCCACTACCCACCCAGACTCCAGTACAGCCTACTGCTACTACTTTCACCCAACCCGACCCCATCTCCTTCATTCCGCCTCCCATCCACGCTCATGCCTCCCCCACTTATACCCCTACTACCTGCACTCCCCACCAGAGAGAGGGTTCTATCCTAGACTTTAAAAGGATGGTACCTAGAGATTTCCTTGGGACCGAGGGTATACTCTATGCCGATGAGTGGCTAGAGGATATGGAGAGGGTGTCACGACCCGCACCTACTTTTCGGACGCGAGCTCGTGAGCAAGCCAGCTACGTATCGAACGGACTCCAGCCCGACTCGAATACGTAAACGCTGTCAAGGCTATGGTATACTGCCAAATTATGGCAAACAAATCTATATCTTAATCCACAATAAGTATATGAACATGAGTGAACACTATGGGTCATGGTCTGCAGTCCACTAGCATATATGTCCGATAAGACTCTAAAGAGAGTAACAAGAGTCTAAACTGAATCAAGAAACATGCTATCTCATGATAAGGTATGAAAGCACGAGCGGATAATAAACACGATAACGATACCTGAATCTCGCAAGAACCGCAAATCCTCCGCCACCTAGAACTACTAGCTAACTCCATGCAACCGCTAAACCTGAGGAGATCATCAGGTCCTCAGAGGACATAGCAAGATACATAATATACATGCCTATCTAGTAGTTTTATCATGGGCAAGAAATAAACAAGAAAGAACAAGAACAAGACAAATGACTACGAACACGAACACGAATACAAACACGAACACTAGAACAACTACGCATAAATGAACTGCCGGATGAACGAAACACGAGATCAATGGAAGAACCAAACCCTCATCCCGAGTGTGGACTCACGGGTTTGAACTAAGCACTAACCCTCGTCCCGAGTGTGGACTCTCTGGTTAGCTCACGGCAAGACACCCTCGTCCCGAGTGTGGACTCTCTGGTGCAAGTACTACATCCTCGTCCCGAGTGTGGACTCTCTGATGTAAACACCCTCATCCCAAGTGTGGACTCTCTGGTGTAAGTCAAGTCAAATCAAGTCAACACCCTCGTTCCGAGTGTGGACTCTCTGGTGCAAATAATCGACATCCTCGTCCCGAGTGTGGACTCACGGATGTAAACAGATCAAGAAAAATACCCTCGTCCCGAGTGTGGACTCTCTGGTGCCATGGAAACAATATCAAGGTTTTAGCAGTTCAATTATACGTACTCATACTATGACACGACTCAAGCAAGGTACTGACGAGAAACTCCAAGTGGGAACCACAAGACCAAACATGAACACGACTATAAACAATAAAAACAACTCCACAGAAAATAACACGAAAAGCACATGTCTATAAATAATCCAAAAGCTGGAAACTGAAATAAAATGCATGTAATAAAACTGTAGAGGGAGGCAAGGTATACTTGCCTGGAGGTTGCACGCAGATCCCACAAAATATAGTCAACTAGTGAGCCGTACAGTCCAAGTCATCACAACTGTCTTCGAAAGCTGAAACAAATATCGCCAATATTCTCAGAATAGTCAAATTAGCTAGGATTGCCTGTCCTTAAGTCCAATTCTGGACACAGGGATAAAACGATAATTTTGGGCAAAAATGGTATCCGCCGTTGGACCCGCTTTGCACCGAAAAGCGTGCCAGAGTCAATGGTCTCTAAAGTCGTCAAACTACATGTCTACGGATCCGGTTTTCCGATACGAACCCAACCGTATGTCTAAAGTTGGATTTCGGCGAGCCGTGCACAAAATTACCCGTTGAATTGGATCGTGGGGCCCGCAAAACGACGATTTTATCAACTGTCTCAGAATCGAACCAAACTTGGCATACAGGACCAGAAAAATGATACGGTCCTGTTGGCACAAGTTTCGTCTCGATCTGACGAGCATGCACAAAGTAATTGGAAAACTTGCACAGAGGCCGATACAGTAAATTTCGACGGATACGCATCAAATTCGTCGCGCACACGCGACCAATTTGAATTTCGTTAAAGTCCACACGTCCACGAAGCCGTTACGTACCTTTCGATGCTTTCGGTTCGCGACCACGTTGCCCAGATTGGCGGAATGCACGTCGTATCGAGGAATTTTTGTTGTTTTTAAAATTAGGTTTTTCATGAACTTTAAGAGAAATTTCTGGAAAATCTAATGCATTAATATTAAAACCTATAGAAGGGTCTCGAAGATGGTCATCTCGGCTTCGTGTAGGAATCGATCGATCGAAATTTGATCAACCATACGAGGAGAAAATTTATCGGGAAAGTGAGTACCTAGAGCAGTTATACTGCTGTGTGTTGCCCTGTTTTTGCGCGCTCCGGCGACTCGCGAGGCGGCACGGGGTCGCGAAGTTCGTTGGGGTGGTCTTCAGAGCACATGGGTAATCGTGGTGGCACCGGGGCTACTTGGTGGCGGTCGCGGTGCCATAGCTGCTGTCGAAACGCACGCGTGTGTACGTGCGTAGTGTGTGTCCTACCGTTGCCACGCGCTCGGCCGCACGTTGCTGGCCGGGGGCTCGCCGGGGTGGGGCACGCGGCGGTGGCTCGACGGCCAAGCGCGGTGGCTCGTCGAAACGTGCGCGTCGGGGTGGTGTAGATCTCGTTTAGGGTTTTGGTGTTTTGCTCTCCCGATCTCTCGTGTATATATGGGCGCTGCTTATGCAAAGCTGGGGTCGGGCACTGCATATCTTGGGGGAGCTCGGGCTGGGATTTGAACATGGGCCTGCTGCTCTCGTAGAGGAAAAGAGGGGTCGGGCTGGGGTCGATTGTGGGCCAGGCTGGGATTGTCCCTTTGGTTTTATTTGGTCTTCAAATGTTTCCTATTATATGTGTATATGTATATATATATATATATATATATATATATATATATATATGTGTGTATATGTATATATACACACCTATATATATATATATATATATATATATATATATATATATATATATTTTTTTTTTTTTTTTTTTTTTATATATATATAGGTGTGTATATATACATATACACATAAATATATATATATATATATATATATATATATATATATATATATATATATATATATATATATATATATATATATATATATATATATATATATATATATACAATACGTATGTACGTATATACATTAATAAATCATAAAAGCTTCGTTACTTAGTCACGGCTAACAGAGCGACTACTTATGCTGGGATGGTCGCTGTTGCCCAGAGGTTGGAGATTGATCTGAGTCTTCGACCCAAGAGAGACCGTGACATCAGTGGAGGTAGTAGCCATTCGGGACCACCCAAGCGTCCCAATACCCAGCAGACGAAGACATTCACATCCCAACCTCCTCAGAGGGCCCCGCAGCAGCAGCGACCCGTTTCGCAGACTTGTGGATACTGTCAGAATGTGGTGTAGAAGCATGGAAAAGAATACAAAAAGATCCATGCGACTAAGGATCCCCATGCGGCTCAGAGAGCTCATGCGGCTCAGGGACCCATGCGGCTCAAGCGTCTATGCGGCTCGAATAGTTCCATGCGGCCCAGAGAGGAGCCACGTGGCCCTCAACAGCTCTTCCCTTTGTCTTCTACTGTATTTAATGCCTTGACGGCTGACAGCTCTGACCAATGACAGCAAGATGCAATAATGACTCTGTCATAATGACAGACTCCTAGGGAAATGAAGGATATCTCTGACACAATCCCCCGAAACCCCAAAGGACCTTTATGCGACCTTGACACGTGGACAGTCGCATGCGGCTCAGACAGAGGCCACCCATGCGGCTCAGGCGGAAGCTATCCCATGCGGCTCACGAGAACTACCCCATGCGGCTCAAGCAGAGGCTATCTCCGTGCGGCTCACGAGGACTATCTCCATGCGGCTCACGAAGAAACCACTCATCATGCGGTCACTTACGCTCATGCGGCTCAGATCACCACCATACGGTTCAAATGTTCAGGGGCCACTCCCAAGCAGCCTTGACACATGGCCAACCTTATGCGGCTCAATGGGGAGCAGTCCTCATACGGCTCAGATTTTTTAAGTGGCTCGCGTGGCATGATAATGGGACACGTGGCATCAAATCAGCCGAATTCCATCAACAAATCCCAATAAAATATTGGGATCAAATCAGATCATTTGCAATCAATCAAATTGAACACGTGGCAGAAGATCCGAGCTTGGCATAACAAATCATGAGGATTTATGGCAATCATCATTAATTGCCCACAGAGATTTGATGCAATCACATTAATTACTCAAATCTGTTATGAACGACCCAGATTCATTGATCCTTAACCGCCGACTTTTGAGAATGGGTAATCATTGTAAACCCTAATGAGGCCCTCCACTCTTATAAATAGCAAGGTGTCATTTCCTTGCAAGAGGGACAAACAGATACATACGGAGAAGAGAGAGAGCAGAGAGACAAAGGCATGCACAGAGAGCATCCCGAGAGCATTTCTTCTCTGGAGCCAAGGTTGCATCCGATCGTCCAAGGAGTAAGGCAGAGCTGTTGCCGCTTTTTCGAGCCTCTATCGTCACCCCCCAGAATCTAAAATAAACAATTGTACTTAGATTGCTGTACCTAGGTTTTCGTCTCTAGGCTTTCTTTGTACAAGCGAGTTTGTATTGTGAAGTAAAAGTCCAGTCCTCCGATAATTGTTCTGTTCTTTTATATTTTATGGCAAATACGATGGTGACTCTGCTGGGGACAAACTTCTCCACGGCTGAGGAGTTGGTGACGTAATCGGATGCGGCCAAACTTGGCTCCACGCAACAGAAGATGGTCGTCCGCTTCGACCAACAGGCGTTTGAAGAAATGCTCTCTGAGGGAAGCGCTGGCCCGGTCCATAAGCGAACCCGCACAAAGAAATCTCGCAGCGAGTGAAGGCCAAAGTCATTTACTCCTCCCCAAGCTCTGGACTGAGTACTCTCTGCTGCCCAAGACGGTGAAGGCGACTCTCGTACGGCCCCACTTCAAGCCATAGAGGACTCTGCTGTCCCCAAGTCTGGCAGAGGAAAGCACTACGATGCTGGACTTGCAGGGGCAAAGAGCGATTCTATGTGCTCCAGGAAGAAACCGAACAAGGGCAGTAGCCGTAAAACGAAGACTCATGCGGCCAAGATTGCCGGCCGCATGAATGATGACCATGCGGCTGAGACTGCTAGCCAAATGCATAATACTCATGTGGCCAGGATTTCCAGTCGCATGGAGAACACTCATACGGCCAGGATTTCCAGCCGCATGGAGAAGACCTATGCAGCTACGACTGCCAGCCGCATGAAGGTTATTGATTCCAGCCGCATGACGCCTACTCCACGCGGCTCTGTCTTCGACCGCCTCTCCTTTGGTCCTGATCTCTTGTGCATCCAAGAAGACATGTCTAACTCTCTCCAGCACCACTTAGACTCTTCCTACTATGTGCCCCTACGTACTAGAGTGAAGAAGTCTAGGGCAGCATGAGCTTGGCAAGCTCGGTCCACTGATCCGACCTCTGACCATCCGAGCGTTCCATATACTGTTATGCGGGCCTCTGAAGAAAAGTTGTACAAAACCACTCGAGTCCAGCCCCCGACGGCAAACGGACAGAGAGGTTCCCAAAAGTCTTCCAAAATCCAGGGAGCAAACATAGTCGATCCGGACCCATCTGACTTGCGTGAGGCCATCCTCCACAAACACAAGGAAAGAGAAGGTGCCTCGGGGTTCAAAGAGTCCTCCCACGGACGTCACTGCACCCAAGTCATCGTCAACTGCTCTTGCAATAACGCAACGGTACGAGAAGATCGGCAGTTCGTCTTCCAAAGACTGCAACAAACATGTTCAGAAGACGAGGCACTTCCCGTCGCCTCCTGCAACTCTGCTCAGAAAATCTCCGTCGATGAGAGAAGAAAGAAGACCAATGCTCCTAGCCCGAAGATTTCAACCACTATGACTAAGAGACTATCGTCTAAATGGGTGCCCACCACCGGAGTTTTCCAAGGAACCCGTTCAAAGACGAAATCTGCTACAATGGAATATTCATCGTCCACACCACTGGGGGTTGCTGGGACTGGGGGTAGCACTCCTCAGAGCATCTACGATAATCCGATGTTCCAAGGAGATGAGCCCGAGGAAACAACTCTTCCTTCAGATACAGCAAGGGCCGACGTCCCCGAGGACGTCCACGACTCCCAATATGAAGCAAACTCTGAAGCTGGGGGTACTATCCCTTCTGAGTCCGAACCAGAGGAGAACATTCCCACATACCCCGATGACTTCTCACTACAGGGGTATGATTCGGAGGGCACGTCCTCCACCGTTCCTTCCATCTCTCCTTATGTAAAGACGGTGTTCATGACGGACAGCAACCAAGGTGGTTCCAGTGACCGCCAACGCATCGACACTCTAGACGCCATACTGCATACCTTGGTCAAGTCTGTAGACGAGATCAAAGCGGCCCTTCCAACTCTCCAAGGAGGGACGCCTGGCCAAACAAGCGTGGGTCCCGTGGTCAATGCGGACTCGAACTCTGCGGCACCGAACCTGGGCAATATTCCTCCTGAAATGTCGGCTCCTACCGCTGCAGATGAGGCCAGGGAAGCAAGAAGAGAGGTCCAGGAGCTCCGAGCCATGTTTCACACTCGAGAAACCTCTCAAGACCTCAGAATACGGCAACCATACCCTGCTGCATGGAGGGATGTCCCCTTCCCACCAAGATATAAGCCGTTCAATATCAATCCTTATGATGGCAAGACCTCCGTAAGTCGGTACATCACTTACTTCGAGGTCACCACCGACCATCTGCCCCATGACGATGCCATCATTACACGATTATTCATCGGGGCATTGGAAGGAGTCGCCTTCGACTGGTATCGTAACCTGCCGGACAACTGCATCCACTCCTTCGCCAGCTTCAAGCGCATGTTCTTGGAGAGATTTTACGAAGTAGGACAGGACATCACGATGTCCACCCTCATGGATGTCATCCAAGGGGAGAAAGAGCTGACAAGGAACTATATTGAGCGGTTTCGCCAAACCGCAATGAAGCTGCTATCCGGTAATCCGGATTCCTCCTTAATTGAAATTTTTCAAAAGAGACTGCTTCCAAAAATCAGCCTCTGTATGGGAGAAAGTCAATTCAAGGACTAGAAGACGTTTATCATCAGTGCCACAAGCGCCAAAGAACGATTGAAGAAGGCTCGCCAACTGGGATTGCACATCTCAGAGGGAGAAGACAAGGGCAGGCGTCGCAACGCCAACACCAATAATGGGGGTAGCTCCACCAACAATCGGGACAACAAGGGCAAGCAGGCTATGGTAGCCGACACAGCGCAGAAACCTTAGTCAAAATCGGCAGACAAGCAATGGCCAAAAATGACCTACTCCTTCGAAGACGGCCACGTCAAGCCCATCTTGGACATGCTCATACAAGGAGACAGAATTCAGCTCCCTCTACCAAGACGGGAACCTCGGCCGGCAGAAATGGAGAACCCAAAATACTGCCATTACCACCGCTACGTCCACCATGCTACACACGACTGCTACCAACTAAAACGGTACATCCAAAATCTCATCGATTATAACGCTCTGGCCATCGATTTCGAAGAGGTAACTGTGGCAGCCAATATGGTGTCAGTGCAATTTGGCAGCTTCCCTCCAACAGAGACTCAAGATGGTGTGGTCCCCATCCCTCTGGCGACAATGGAGATTGCTAATCTTCTACCTCCCCGAGATCAGGCTGCTGGTCTAGTGTCCCTCACCACATCACGAGGGAAGGTCATGTGGGTCCATCCAGACTTAGTATCTGAAGTGACTCAGTCCATACCATCTTCCATTCGCAAGAGCAAGAGTGAAAAAGTCAGATCATGCCGCACAATCTCGGTAGATATCGAAGAAGTCGCAGCCGTCGTCACTCGGTCGGGGGCACAATCCCGACCTGTGGCTGATAACTCGGTTGAAGATCATCAGCCCACTACCACAGACGCTCCGGGACCTTCTCAGCCTCCGACGACAGACAAGCCTAGGCCGAAGGAGACTCGCTTTGACAAATCCCTCCGAAAAGATGCACCACAGGGGCTGGAGAGGCCCTACAACTTTGACATCTTGGCGTAATTGGCCAACACACCGGCCAAGTTGTCATTATACGAGCTTCTAAGACTCCCAAAGGATGTTCGTGCGGCTTTGAGCGATGTACTCCAAAATGCCGACGCGTACCTGGCTCAGGTCAACCTCACGGAAGAAAACCCGCCTGCAGATCTCCGAGACAGCGCTTGCACGGGAGCGATGCCCAACATTGTCTTCACTCCGCAGGATATGCTCATCAAAACTAACCTGCACGATCGCCCGTTATATTACACTGAATACATCGGCGATGTAAAGGTGGATCGGATGCACATTGATCCTGGCTCTTCCATAAGCATCATCCCGAAGGGTCTGTTACATCATCTATGCATCCCTATGCATCGTCTGACGCCAACAAGCACCGCCATCAGCGGTTTCAATTCGGGCAGGAGTACCCAATTGGGAAGATTCGTCTGAAGTGCCAAATTGGCGATCTCCAGTCGGAAGTCACCTGTTATGTCATAGATGCAGACACTTCTTATAACATCCTCTTGGGGCACCCTTGGATATACGATTATATGATCGTGCCTTCCACGTTGCACCAATGCTTCAAGTATGTCGACAAATACGGTTTCGTGAGGACAGAATTTGTCGACATCGATCCCTTCAAAGGGGTCGAATCCTACTACTCAGACTCCTGCCTATACGAAAAATCGAAGAAGCACCTTGGTGAAGGAGATGTGCAAGCTCGTACCGAGACAGCCGCAGGATCAGAAGAACCTCTGACGATCCACCTCTAAGCTCGCAAACCTGGCAAGTCCGTACCCCTTACAGCCACTCTGCGTAAGGACGCAATCAGCCTCTCGGCATAAGAAGAGCAAATAATAATCCGGCTGCCAAGGTCCGGCCAAGTGCCGAGACCCACAACGGAGCCACTGACAATCAGACTGCCTAGGGTTGGCCAGCCACAAATGGAGAAGCTCAATCCCTCCGACCAGCCAATGACGATACGCCTTTCCAAAAAAAATCGTCACCCCGATACAAAGTCTGAGGATTCTAGCGAGCCAACAACTCCCCACCCAGCATCAGGTACCAAACTGGGGGTCGCTAGTTTGCCAACAACTCCACATTTGGCCCCACCAACAGAACCCCTGATGATCAAGCTGTCCAGGTCATCCTCCCAGTCTTCATTTATACAGGGGGTGGCTGAAGAAGAACTGGAACTGGCCAAGTATGTGGCTGCCCATACTGATGTTCCCTCCGCAGATGATGTAATCCCGCTAGAAAAGATACCTTACTTCATCAATAAAGGGCTATCTTTGAACTACCTCGAGCTTAATAAGCTTTGTACAATATATGCTATAGAATACGGTATAGGCACTCACCTACACACACAGGTGACAAATGTGTACACCGCAAACCAGCTTACTCCAGGGAAAGATGCTTACCGCATAATCGAGGGAGGGGACCATCCAATCATCTTCGGCCGGAAGGACGACCCGCAGCCCTTCACCAAAGAAGAAGTCAATCTTGAATCAGATACCGGGAGATTGCCTCTGTATATTTATAGCCCCCAATCCAAATACCTCATGCAAAAACAGGGGTATGATCTAGAGACTACACCAGGTTTGAACTACGGTACTGGTCGACGATTACCGTTGAAGCCGCCAGTCCCGGCTGGGAAACCACGAGACTACTACAACAAAACCAGATGTGGGCTAGGTTATTTCACACCCACGACAACCCCTGAAAGCTCAAACGAGGAATGCGACTGGCATTCACATTCAACCGAGTCTCCAACTTCTGATTCAGATACCAGCATCGGAGACGTATTCAGACAAGTTCTGTCAGTCAACATGGCATTCGTCGACGCTTACGAAGAAGATGAAGACATTCCTGAAATCTTCGAGTTAGAGCCGTGGGCCCAACAGTTGGATGCACAATAGAAAAAGTGGTTCGAACAGAGAGAACCTCCTACGGAAGATGAGGTCATACAAGTGGATCTCGGCAGCAAATCTTCTCCAAAACCAATCTTCGTCAGTAAAAGCCTAACAGACGAAGAGCGAAAATCGCTGCTGGAACTTGTCAAAGAATATATTGATGTGTTCGCCTGGAGCTATGAAGACATGCCAGGACTAAACCCCGAGGTTGCCCTTCACAAGCTCAATATTCGGCCAGAGGCAAAGCCGATCAAACAACAACAGCGACGCTTCTGCCCGGGCATCATAGATGCGATCGAAGCCGAAGTCAACAAACTGATAGCCAGCAGCTTCATACGCGAAGAGCAACATCCGGATTGGGTCACCAACATAGTACCAGTCCTCGAGAAGAATAGAAAGATTTGAATCTGCATCGACTTCCGCAATCTGAACGACGCATGTCCCAAAGATGAATTCCCCCTCCCTGTTACAGACATCATGATCGACAACACATGCGGCTTCAAATACATGTCATTTATGGATGGCTTCTCGGGGTACAACCAAATCAAGATGCCTCCTGATGACAAAAAACATACATCATTCTGAACACCGATTGGCACATACTGCTACACAGTCATGCCTTTCGGTTTAAAAAATACTGGCGCCACATATCAAAGAGCCATGAGTATCATCTTCAGAGACCACTTACGCAAGACGGTGGAGTGCTATGTTGATGACATCGCCATCAAGAGTCGCTGTAAGGGAGACCATCTCCAGGATCTGAGGACGGTATTCGACCTGATGCGAGCACACAACCTGAACATGAATCCCATAAAATCTTTCTTGGGTGTGTCCAGCGGAAAGTTCTTGGGTTTTATTATCACCGCCCAGGGTATCCACGTAGACCCTGAGAAGACAAAAGCAATCATGGAGATGGATCCCCCGAGAAATCTTCGAGAACTTCGAGACCTCCAAGGGAGGCTAGCTTACATTAGGAGGTTTATTTCTAACCTCTCCGGGCGATGTCGGCCATTCACCCATCTCATGAAGAAAGGTGTCTCGTTCGTATGGGATGAAGAATGCCAGCGTGCCTTCGACAGCATCAAAGAATATTTGTCGAACCCTCCAGTCCTGTAGCTCCGGTTGCTGGAAAACCATTCCTGCTCTATGTACGAGCAATGGAGCATTCCCTCGGCGCTCTGCTAGCACAAAACAACGATGCAGGCCATGAATAAGCTATATATTACATCAGCCGAATGATGATTGGGCCAGAGCACCGATACACCGTCGTAGAGAAAGAATGCCTCGTCCTGGGGTTCGCCATTCAGAAGACGCGGCACTATGTCACGGGACAAACCATCCACGTGATCTCACGAGTCAACCCTCTCAGGGTCCTCATGACTAAACCAGGGACACTCAGCTCTCGTCTCGCTACATGGGCAATATTGCTGTCCCCCTACCATATGATCTTCGTCCCGCAAAAGGCTGTTAAAGGTCAAGCCCTGGCAGACTTTTTGGCAGCCCACCCAGGCTCGGAGTCGTCCAGAATATATGAAAAAATTCCAGATGAAGTCGTCGACTCGCATGTAACTTCTCACGATGATATATGGCGAATGTTCTTCGACGGTGCCTGAAGGACCGGACCTAAGGGCAACATCATCGTCGGAGTCGGGGTGGTGCTGGTTTCTCCTTTCGGATTGGTGATCAACCGCGCTTACTCTCTCACAGAGCCCTGCTCTAACAATGTGGCCGAGTACAACGCTTTGGTCATCGGCCTCCAACTTGCAACAGAGCTGGGGGTAGAATATCTTAAAGCATACGGCGATTCATAATTAATCGTCAATCAGATCCAAGGTTCATACGAAGTCCGCCACGAAGACATGATCCCCTATCACCAAATAGCAATCAACATCATCTCGTCGTTTGAGGGGTTCTTTATCGAACACGTTCCCAGACTCCGAAATATCGAAGCCGATGCCTTAGCAGGCCTTGCCGCTTCCCTAGCAGTGCCAAATCATACTCATCAATCGGTAGACGTGATAGGCCACGAACTGGTCTGCCCCAAGAACAACGTTCAATGCGTGGCAAGTTATTCCGCTCAGACGATCGACGAAGCACCGGACTGGAGACAACCATTCATTGACTCCGCAGTCTACGACATCCTGCCCGAGAACCCAAAGGAAGCCACTTCCATCAGAAGACGTTCTCTCAGATTCTTCTAAGATACAGAGACAAAAATGCTGTATCGGCGATCTTACGATGGGCTATTGCTTCGGTGTCTGTCAAACGCAGAAGCCAAAGAAGTCGTACGCGAAGCTCATGACGGTATCTGCGGGGCCCATCAGCCTGGCCCTAAATTGTAAGACCGTCTTCGTCGAATGGGCTACTACTGGCCCACGATGGTAGCAGATGCGATAGACTATACAAGGAAGTACAAAGCCTGCCAAGTCCACGTAGACTTCATTCACCAACCATCCAAATTTCTACACCCGACAGTGGCGTCCTGGCCATTTGAAGCATGAGAGATGGATATTATTGGTCCAATTACTCCACCTTCTTTCCGAGGACATCGCTTCATACTCGCAATCACAGATTACTTCTCCAAATGGGCGGAAGCTGTTCCACTTGCAGAAGTAAAGACTTCAAACGTGATCAGCTTCCTCAAGCATCACGTTATCTACTGCTTTGGACTGCCCCGAAGGATCATCCACGATAATGGTCTGCAGTTTGCAAGCCATGCCTTCTATCGGTTTTGTGACAAGCACCACATCTAGAATATTGCTTCAACGCCGTACAATCCAGCGGCGAATGGGTTGGCAGAAGCATTCAACAAAATAATCATCAAACTTCTCAAGAAGTTTGTATCGTCCAACAAACGTGACTGGAACGAGAAGCTTGGTGAATGCTTATGGGCGTACCGTACCACAGTCCGAACGGCCACAGGGAACACACCATTCTCTCTGGTGTACGGGAGTGAGGCAGTTCTCCCATTGGAGACTCAAATACCCTCGCTCTACGTCGCCCTTACTTACCAATTGACGACGGATGATAACTATCGTCGCCGACTACAAGAGTTGGAGGCCTTAGATGAAAAGCGCCTCCTGGCTCAACAACAGATCGAGCTATACCAAGCGCACATCTCCGGAGCCTTCAACAAAAAGGTTAAAATCAGAACATTCCAAGTGGACGATCTCGTTCTGGCAGTCCGGAGGCCGATGGTCATGACTCACAAGACCGCCGGCAAGTTCCAGCCAAAATGGGAAGGTCCATTTATCACTGAGGCTGTATTCTCCAACTGTGCTTACCGCCTCGTAAAACAAAATGGAGACTTGCTTATGTTGCCCGTCAACGGCAAGTTCCTGAAGAAATATTGTCTAAACAACTTATTCCAGATTACTGAGTCATGTACCCGCTGGTGCCGCTGAACTCACATCCACAACATTCCAGATTACTGAGTTATGTACCCGCTGGTGCCGCTGAACTCACATCCACAATATTCCAGATTATTGAGTTATGTACCCGCTGGTGTCGCTGAACTCACATCCACAACACCCTAGATTATCGAGTCATGTACCTGCAGGTGCCTCTGAACTCACGTCCCGGTCACTCTTTCAGATAGTAAGTCATGTATGACCATACCTCTGAACTTTCTTTCTGAAAGAGATCCTCCTTCATGATCCACTACCCGCACTCCAGTGCACAAAAAGGGTAACAGATCCACAAATTTCCAAAACGGCCATGTCCTCATTACCTCTGAGTCGTTTCACTTCCGCCAAAAACAAATTACCCCTTTACATAGAACTTCTATGTCCTCATTACCTCTGAGTCGTTCTATGTACCCTCCTTCATTGAGCCCACTCCTGCCATGTCCTTATTACCTCTGAGTGGGAAGGCTCCGTCGAAGAAACCCTCACATTTACCATGTCCTCATTACCTCTGAGTAAATATGTTGGTCCTTCCTCGACTTATTATTTGTACCAAAAAAAACCCCAGGGTATGCCAAGGATAATAGGTCCACAAATATCCTCTGTTGAGTTCACTTCTGCCGTGTCCTCATTACCTCTGAGTAGGAAGACCCCCACGGTAAAACCTTCGTACTTGCCATGTCCTCATTATCTCTGAGTAAGTATGTTGGTTCTCTCTCGTCTTATTATTCGTATCCTGAACCAGGGTACGCCAAGGATAATAGGCCCACAAATGTCCTCTGTTGACCACAAATATCCTTCGTTGAGTCCACTCCTGCCATGTCCTCATTACCTCTGAGTAGGAAGACTCCACGGTAAAACCCTCATACTTGTCATGTCCTCATTACCTCTGAGTAAGTATGTTGATTCCCTTTCGACTTATTATCCGTACCCACAACCGGAGTACGCCAAGGATAATAGGTCCACAAATATCCTCCGCTGAGTCCACTCCTGCCATATCCTCATTACCTCTGAGTAGGAAGACTCCGCGACAAAACCCCCATACTTGCCATGTCCTCATTACCTCTGAGTAAGTATGTTGGTTCCCTTTTCATCCTATTATCCGTACCCACAACCGGAGTACGCCAAGGATAATAGGTCCACAAATGTCCTTTGCTAAATTTCTTATTACAGGCCCACCATTCCTCACCATGCCCCGGGAGCCCAGCTGCTCCATGGCACTCTCTCTCCCGATACCCAGAACGTCCATAATCACCTTGCCGTGGAATTGTTCTAGGTATCCCCATCAAACTTATTATCCGTACCTAAAACTAAGGTATGCCAAGGGTAACAGGTCCACAAACAAGTCCCCCATTCGGGGCAAACGCCACCATAACACCGCAAACACAACAGGCAGTACAAATAAAGGATGGAATAAAACATACTCTTTTATTTGGAAGCCAAAAAGCATTACATGTTTTGGGACCACGTCCCTCTCAAAAAGAAAAAAAAAGAAGAACGAAAACACAGGAACAAAAGAAGAAAAGGCCGACTATGGTTCGGCATTACACAACTCCAGGAGGCGGTTTCTCACCAAGGTAGTCCTCCGCTCAAGCCGCTGTCTAGCTCGGCGTTCAGCCTCCTGGGACAACTGCTCTGCATCATCTAAGTGTATATATGCCTGCCAGTCATCCTCCATCTTCTTCAGGGCGAGTTCCAGATTGGCAGAAGCTCTACTAAGTCTGTCAGCCTCCTGGATAGCAAGCCCCTTCTCAGTACGGGCGGCTTCGAGCTCGGACTCCAGGAAGGCCAGCTTTCTCTAGAGCTCGAGGATCTGCTTCCTGGTGTCAATTACCCCACGGGAGGCAGCCGCCTCCCGAACCGTGCAATCTTCACTTCTACGGCTCCATTGATCGTATAACCGAGACAGATCACGGCGGTCCTTCAGTATAGTCGGCTTGATCGACTCCCGAGCAAGCCTCACCTTCTCCATCGCGGTTATGAGGAAAGTGCGCTCTTGGTCTATCGCTGCGGACAGATCAGCTTACTGTAACACATGAAACTGGGCCACAAGACGATCGGCCTCTAACAGCTTAGGCTCCAGAAGCGCAGCCAACCTCGCCCCACCTGGGAGTGTTCTAAGGATATCGATTTGGCCACCGGCGTACCGACGGGCCATAGCAAAGGGAGTTCCCTTCTCCACGGCTGCCTCGACCCTTCTCTTCAGATGGCGGTGAAAGCTATCAACGACGTCCTGGGACACTTCATCCAAAACTTCTGTAGAGGATGGCGTCAGAGGGAGTGTGGCCGGCAATGTCGAAGGATAGCATCGGAACTTGCCATCCCTGCCACCAGGGAAACAAATTCCGTGCGAAAAGATACACGAATAGCGGCTAGCTCCTCTTCCGTCGCCCGGAGAGCTTGGATACTTGGCAAGGCGGAAAGGGCAACCCCCGAGACCATATTCAAGGAGGAAGACGCAGGAAGCGTTGTTCCTTGCCCCGGCTGTGCCACCACTTGAGCCCCCGAACTTGAACCAGCTGGAGGCCCTTCAATATAGACGGGAAGAGAAGGAGGCACACGTGCTTCCATCAGATCCCCTCCGGTAGAGTCCTTCCCGACAATATTCGTCACCGGCAATAAAGGGGCGGGACCTATACGTCCAAAGCAACCGTCAATCGACGTAACCCGAAGGATATGATGATAGAGCAGATAGGCCTCCTCACAAGTTAAGATTCGGCTTATCTTACCAGGGAAGGGGCATGGAGGCCGCAGCTCACTCGCAGCTAACGTAGTCTCCTCACCCGCGGCTTCCAAGTTGAGTTCAACTAATTTCTTTGCCCCAGCCACCCCTGAAAAGGAGCCAGCCGGTGCAACGTCACCCCGTTGAAATTCAGCTGTCTGAGGAAAAGGTGCAGTAGAGCCTCCGTCCCCATGGGCCGAGGTCTCAGGAAGGTGGGACTCCTCGGCCACCTCCGGAAGAACCCCAGCAGAAATGATAGCGGTACACATATCATTAACCAAAGTGGTCAGAGCCGGATCGACCTCAGCAGTCGGATCCCGAAAAATCGACTTCTCTGACGCCTGCAAAGAGTAAAAGAAGATGATTAGGTCATAGCTTAGAAAAAAGAAGGAAAAGGTAATTGAAATTCAAATCACCTCAGAAACAGCACCAACATCATCAATAAATAGCCTGTGGCGTCTTACTGCAGCTCGCTTAGTGGAGTAGGTTATGCTATTATCAGTAGACATACGCCTGCTTCGCTTGCGCGAAGGACCAGGCACAGCAGGCGGCTGTCTCGCAACCATGTCGTCCGGTACGTTAGGTGGCTGATCCCCCACCTCCTCGTCTGAGGAATGGGACGAATCATCGGCATCCTGCCCATCATCCTCTTCGCCCGCCGTCGTGGACTCCGAGTCCGGCACAGAAACCGTATTCGCCTTTTTCTTCCTCTTCTTGGATCCCTCGGCTTCTCTGCCAAGCCAGTCCCGACAATAAAGCTGGTGCTCATATCAAAATTTATGGAAGGTTTGCTCGCCGTAACATGATAGAGGGCCGCCATGTACAAAATCTTCCCTTGCGTATTAGCATTGGGGACCGAGAAGCTAGCTCGGGTATGAACCGCATTGTAATAATGCCACGCCCTGATGCCATCAAGGACACTGCCCTCGTAGCCTAGGCAAGCACTAAGACAATCAAGGAACAGCTGGCTGTACCCGAACTGGCGGGAGAACCTACTAGATAAGTAGGGCTCCAGGTACATGTTATTGCGGTAACGATATACCAGGTACGCCGGACGAATATTACGCAGCCAGAGAAGCATCTTTTCAGATAAAAGCAGGGGAGGTTCAATGCCGTCAACATGTACATCTCTCACTTTTTGAGCGATAAATTGAGGGACAGACACGAAGAAGTCGGGCCCATCTACTCTCGCCAACGCCCTCCGACAGGCTGGCATGGTGTCGAATTCCCAAGGCTGACGACGGTATCGGAAAAGGAAAGCGTTATCATCGATAACGCCATCGTCTGCCCCGGGCCTCATCAACGACCGATAGTGCATCAATAGCCAACCCATAAATAATGGTAGGGTAGTTCTATTCGTTCAAAGTCCAGTGTCGTCTCGCGAGCAATGAATTTGGACGAAAAGGCACGGAGGCCGTGGTGTATGCTACACACCATAGCCGGAAGAAGAGCCAGCCTGACTCTGAAGACCAGCTTCACAGCCGGAAGGATGAAGTGGCGGCTGATCCTTTCAATAGAACCTGTCCCTCCCGAGACTACGCAGTTTCGTAGCCATACCATCAAGAATCCGGCCAAGAGTGCCTTCTCAGACATTAGCCGGGTACCGTGGAAGAAAAAGCTGAAGGAGTCGGTGCGGCTCCCAAACTTGTCGCCGTTAGCCCTCGACCTCTTGGCACTCAACATCAGGTTGTTTATCTCTTCCTGGGTCTGAGGACCTCGAGAAGAAACCCGGCCAGAGGGACTGAATTTGAAAAGATACGCGACCCAAGACGTAGTATGGGGAGCGTTCCCTTCTGAGCTATTGTTCTTCTTGATAGCCGTCTGGTGGCAAATACTGTGGTGGTACAGCAGTTCCTGGTACACGGTGACAAAACCCGGGAATCGTCGATCCAGATCCTCGAATTCCTCGTTGGTTGGGGTATATACTTCGAAGGCCTCGTCCCCCCATGGCAGCTTAGAAACGGCATACATTTTATGGAGAGCAAGTCCCAACTCCCCTCCGGGCGCGAAGAAAGTTCCCGTCCGTCGGTTATACATTTCCAAAAGAGCCATGAATAACGGCTTGTTAATGGGTAACCCGTAACAGGTGCCCCGAATGGCATAATAGAGGTCAATCTCCCAGAGGAATGCCTCATATTTCCTCAAGATCCATGAGGTCAGGTTGACCCACGTAGGGATGGGGTTTATCCAGTTCAACAGCGACAACCTGCCAATAGGATAAGACCCCTTGCGAGCGAGCTGATTCAGAAAGTATCGGCCAAAGTAAAAGTAAAGTTGGGACCAGATACGTTTATAAAGGAGCCCAGAATCAGTCCCATCATGCTTCGACTAACCGAGTCCCTGCTCGCACATGCCGACCTCATATTCCTATTATAGTGGATGTTGCCCACGAACATCCCCGATTGGGTCGGAGTTAGGGAGCCCACCATCTGCCTGCTCAGCGGTACCATATTGAACCACGAGAGGGAAAAATGACGTTCCATTTCGGGAATGTGGATTTCTACCCCGTCTACCGTAAAGTCCCAGTTCTCAGAGATATCCAGCACTCGGGGGTTCTTTATGAATAGAGCATCCCCGAAGAGAAAGGCTGGTTTCAGATACTCTCCATCCAGTCTTCTCGAGTTCATCATAGTACAAAGAAAGTGGAAAGGCTGGTTATTAATGGCGCCCAACCTCTCCAAAGGCTCATCAATGGGAAGCTGATCCGACACATGTCGAACTAAGCCGTCGAGCCGCATACCAACAGCATACTGAGCTGAACCCACCAAAAGCTCTCCTGCCGGATTGGTTGGTAGATTCACTGAAGGTAGACAAAAGAAACAGGATTAAAAGATGGTTAAAACAAAAGTTTCTTAAAAAAGAAGCTCCTGAGAGCCTATGCGGCTCGGATCAAACGAAGCCTTATGCGGCCCAAATCCAGTTGGGTTTTATGCGGCACGGCTTCGATGGAGCCTATGCGGCTCAGGTCAACGCAGCCTTATGCGGCCCGATTTAGTTGGGTTTCATACAACACTGCTCCGATAGAACTTATGCGGTTAGTTGAACGTATGCGGTTCTGTTTAGCAAAAGAGCTTATGCGGCACGACTTAGTGAAGCTTTCTGCGGTTCAGCTCATCAGGAACACATGTGGTCTCGGTCAAATGAGACCTCATGCGGTTCAAATCCAGAAAGTGCTCCTACGGCTCAAGTCCTTCTCATGCGACTCAAACACAGGGAATACCCCATACGGCTCGAATACGAGAGCGGTTTCATCATGATTAAACTGGAGCAGTTCAATGAAGACGAAGGATGAAGGCTTGTACATAAATCATGCAACAGAGCCATGGGGTTTATGGTTCAAAACATTTAATCCAATCCTTATCCTTAAAACCAGGGTGCACGTCGGGGTATACTTCAGGCGTAGTGACCGAAGAGGAGGCCGCTTTCTTGCCCTTTGCAGTAGCAGCAGCAACCTTGGAAGACTTGGGGGCCATTATCGTACCGACGGTCGGAGAAGGAAGACTAAGGAAGAAAATTAGAGCCGAAGACGAAAGAGAGAGAGTGAAGAAGTCTCTCTGACTGAGCACATTCACGTTTTATAGGCAAGAGAGAGGCGCCTCGATCTACGTACAGTAACCGACCCTTCGGTTCTTAAGACGAGCCGACTGACATAAAGGCCAAACTCTTGGGATCCTTCCCCAAAAAGCGGCCTCAAAACTAACGGCGAATCAACAGCAATTAATGCAAAAAAATTTGCACACGTGACAGGATGATGCAGCCAAAGGGTCCATACGGCTGATTGACTAATGCGGCTGAGGAGGCTATGCGGCTGGGACATCTATGCGGCAAGGACATCATATACCGCCAGAGGAGTTTATACATAGCCATGCTTCTTATTCAAAGTATTTCAATTTTGCAAATTGAAAACTTTGAAGGGGGTCTTGTAGAAGCATGGAAAAGAATACAGAAAGATCCATGCGGCTAAGGATCCCCATACGGCTCAGAGATCTCATGCGGCTCAGAGATCTCATGCGGCTCAGGGACCCATGTGGCTCAAGCGTCTATACGTCTCGAATAGTTCCATGTGGCCCAGAGAGGAGCCATGTGGCCCTCAACAGCTCTTCCCTTTGTCTTCTACTGTATTTAATGCCTTGACGGCTGACAGCTCTGACCAATGATAGAAAGATGCAATAATGACTCTGTCATAATGGCAGACTCCTAGGGAAACGAAGGATATCTCTGACACAATCCCCCGAAACCCCAAAAGACCTTTATGTGGCCTTGATACGTGGACAGTCGCATACGGCTCAGATAGAGGCCATCCATGCGGCTCAGACGGAAGCTATCCCATACGGCTCACGAGAACTACCCAATGCGGCTCAAGCAGAGGCTATCTCCATACGGCTCACGAGGACTATCTCCATGTGTCTCACGAAGAAAGCACTCATCATGCGGTCACTTACGCTCATACGGCTCAGATCACCACCATACGGTTCAAATGTTCAGGGGCCACTCCCAAGCAGCCTTGACACATGGCCAGCCTTATGCGGCTCAATAGGGAGCAGTCCTCATGCGGCTCAGATTTTCTAAGTGGCTCGCATGGCATGATAATAGGACACATGGCATCAAATCGGCCGAAATCTATCAATAAATCCCAATAAAATATTAGAATCAAATCAGATCATTTATAATCAATCAAATTGAGCACGTGGCAGAAGATCCGAGCTTGGCATAACAAATCATGAGGATTTATGGCAATCATCATTAATTGCCCACAGAAATTTGATATAATCACATTAATTGCTCAAATCTGTTATGAACGGCCCAGATTCATTGATCCTTAACTGCCGACTTTTGAGAATAGGTAATCATTGCAAACCCTAATGAGCCCCCCCACTCTTATAAATAGCAAGGTGCCATTCCCTTGTAAGAGAGACAGACAGATACATACGGAGAAGAGAGAGAGCAGAGAGACAAAGGCACGCACAGAGAGTATCCCGAGAGTATTTCTTCCCCGGAGCCAAGGTTGCATCCGATCGTCCAAGGAGTAAGGCAGAGCTGCTGTCGCTTTCCCGAGCCTCTATCGTCACCTCCCAGAATCTAAAATAAATAATTGTACTTAGATTGCTGTACCTAGGTTTTCGTCCCTAGGCTTTCTTTGTACAAGCGAGTTTGTATTGTGAAGTAAAAGTCCAGTCCTCCGATAATTGTTCTGTTCTTTTATATTTTATGGCAAACAGGTGGGCCATACTTGGCCGGTGTGTAGGAAGAGACTGGGGCAGTGCCTTATATGTGTAGCAGCCGATCACCAGGCTAGGGAGTGCGCTCTCACCCGTACACCGGCAGGACCACCCTAGAAGGGTACTGCAGCTGGACCTTCTGGACTTCTACCTAGAGGACCACCCTTGCCTACTCAGCAGCAGAGGTTCGCCCAACATCAGCATAGAGGAGGACAGCAGACTCAGGGGAGGGCTTTTGCTATGACCACGGAGGAGGCAGAGCCAGTGGCAGATATCATCACAGGTAGTATATCCTTGTATTCTTTCCCCGCCACTGCATTATTTGACTCAGGAGCATCCACAGTTTCTTTTCTCTAGAATTCATACATCGACACCATATCATACCCACATATTCTAGGAGGAGTTGTAGGATACTTACCGGTGGGGGTACAATACCAGTTCGGGATGGTTGTGATTGCCCTATTAGTATAGCAGGAAGAGAATTCAAGACCCAGCTCTGTGTAATGCCACTCCCAGGATTTGATGTAATCCTTGGGATGGACTGGTTGAGTGAGCACCATGCAGTTATAGACTGCCATCGGGGGAGAGTCCTATTCAGACCACCAGGAGAGGCACCGTTTGAGGTAGCCAGGAGTATTATAGATAGGCCAGATGGAGTCAGCTTTGGGGCAATTATGGAAGAAAAGTCACTACCACATCCTCTTATAGCAGAGTTTCTAGATGTATTTCCCGAGGATCTACCGGGACTGCCACCGGACAGAGACATTGAGTTTAGGATTGACTTGATTCCAGGATCAGAGCCACGCTCCCAGCATTGTTACAAGGTCAATCCCAAGGAAGTAAAGGAAATGATGGCAAAGATTGATGAGTTGGAAGGAAAGGGCTTCATTCGATCGAGTGCTTCACCTTGGGGAGCACCAGTCCTGTTTGTGCCCAAGAAGGATGGGACGGTCAGGATGTGTATCGATTATAGAACCCTCAACAACATTACCATCAAGAACAGATATCCTTTACCCCGGATCGACGAATTATTTGACCAACTGAGTGGAGCTAAGGTCTTCTCTAAGATAGATCTCCAGTCCGGGTACCACCAGGTGAAGGTTCACGAGCAAGATATTTCTAAGACAGCATTCAATACTCGGTACGTGCAGTACGAGTTCCTAGTCATGCCATTTGGTCTCACGAATGCCCCGGCGGTGTTTATGAATTTGATGAATAAGGTCTTCCACCAGTATCTGGACAAATTCGTGGTAGTGTTCATTGATGATATACTGATCTATTCAAAGACTCCGGAAGAGCACGAGGAACATTTGAGGATAGTGCTAGAGACTTTGAGGAAGGAGAAATTGTATGGAAAACTTTCAAAATATGAGTTTTCCTGGACAAGGTTGAGTTCCTGGGACATGTAGTGACAAGAGAGGGCATCGCAGTGGACCCCAAGAAGGTAGAAGCAGTGAAGGCAGGGACTACGCCCAGCACAGTTGTAGAGATCAGGAGTTTTCTAGGCCTAGCAAGGTACTACAGGAAGTTCGTACAGGACTTTGCCAAGATAGCAGAACCCATGACTAGGCTTACCAGAAAAGATGAGGAGTTCGTCTGGACAGATGCATGTCAGGCAGCATTCGAAGAACTCAAGAACAGATTGACTTCAGCTCCGATTTTAGTACTACCATCAGGATCATGAGGGTTTACCATATACAGTGATGCTTCAGGGAAAGGCTTGGGCTGTGTCTTAGAACAGAACAAGCGGGTAATAGCTTATGCATCAAGGCAGCTGAGACCCCATGAGAAAAACTACCCTACCCATGACCTGGAACTTGCAGCGGTCATCTTTGCTCTGAAATTATGGAAGCATTATCTTTATGGAGAGAGAGTAGAGATATTCACAGATCACAAAAGTCTGAAGTACGTCTTCACTCAGAAAGAGTTGAACATGAGACAGAGGAGGTGGCTTGAACTGATGAAGGACTTCAACATTAACCTTCAGTATCACCCAGGAAAGACCAATGTCGTAGCGGATGCACTCAGCAGATATCCGGTGGCTATGATGCTGAAAATGGACAGACATCTTCTTGAGGACTTGGAGAGCTTGGGGATAGAAATTGTTAAACCAGGGATTGAGGGATAGCTCATGAGCATACATGTACAGTCTGGATTGATAGAGAAGATTAAGGCGACCCAGTTTCATGATGAGGGACTTCGATGTATCCGGGAGCAAGTCCGAGCAGGACTACTAGATGACTTTACCATTGCAGAAGATGGTACTTTGAGGCACGGTACTCAGTTGTGTGTGCCCAAAGGAAGCTTGAGAGAGAAAATCATGCAGAAGGCTCATCAGTCACAGTATTTTATGCATCCAGGATCTACTAAGATGTACAAAGACCTTTGAGAGATCGTCTGGTGGTATGGAATGAAACGAGAAGTGGCCAGATTTGTTTCCAGATGCCTAGTCTGTCAGCAGATCAAGGCAGAATGGCAGAGACCGGGAGGATTATTGCAGCCTTTGCCCATTCCTGAGTGGAAATGGGAACATATCACCATGGACTTTGTCTCGGGATTACCCCGCTCTCCGAGTGGGAAGGATGCCATCTGGGTCATAGTGGACAGATTGACCAAGTTAGCACACTTTATTCCTTTCAGAGTGGAGTTGACGACAGAGAGGCTAGCAGATCTATATATGAGACAGATAGTGAGGATCCATGGAGTTCCAGTTAGTATTGTCTCAGATAGAGATAGCAGATTCACTTCTTATTTCTGGATGAGTCTACGAAGGAGTCTTGGTACACACCTCAAGTTCAGTACGGCATACCATCCTCAGACGGACGGGCAGTCAGAGATGACCATACAGACATTGGAGGATATGTTGAGGACTTGTGCGCTGGACTTTGGAGGATCTTGGGAGGACCATCTGTATCTAGTAGAGTTTGCTTACAACAATAGTCATCATGCCAGCATTGGAATGACCCCATTTGAGGCATTGCATGGTCGCAGATGTCGCACACCATTATCATGGGATGATGTTGGAGAGAGACCATTATTGGGACCAGAGATGATTATGGAGGCTGCAGACAAAGTCAGACAGATTCGAGATCATCTGAGGGTTGCACAGGATAGACAAAAGCACTAGGCAGACAGCAGTCGAAGACCCCTGGAGTTTGCAGTAGGAGATCTTGTATTCCTATGGATCTCACCGACTTGAGGAGTTATCAGGTTTGGTAGAGGCGGGAAGCTGAGTCCGAGATTCATTGGACCGTTTGAGATTCTGAGCAGAGTAGGAGCAGTTGCTTACAGATTGGCCTTACCATCCAACCTGGAGGGAATACACAATATATTCCATGTTTCACAGCTTCGGAGGTATGTAGCGGATCCCAGTCATGTAGTTGACCATTCAGAGCTAGAAGTGGGGCCTACTCTCACTTATTCAGAGCAGCCGGTCGAGATACTGGACCGCAGGGAGAAGAGGCTACGACATCAGACTATTCAGCTAGTCAGAGTTGCTTGGAGGCATCACTCTCCTGGGGAGTCCACCTGGGAGAGAGAGGATGAGGTGAGGAAGAAATACCACTATCTCTTTGAGGCTTGACGGATCACTCTACCCTGGAAATTTCGAGGACAAAATTTTTCAAGGGGGAGAGATTTGTAACTCCACTGTTCATAAATAAATGAATATTTTCCATCTTTTTTTAGTTAATAATTATTCTAATTAACTATTTCTATTTTTCCTAATTTTACTTTCTACTAATTTTTCCTTGGGTTTCACCCAATTCAATGGGCCAGCTGACCCAGTATCAATCCCTTCTTAAATCAGCTATTATTTTCAGCCCAAACCATTCTCAGCCTTATCAGTCATTTTAATATTCAGCCCACCCAGCCCGGCCTATCAGCTCTATTGGGCGCGGGTCTAACCCGATAACCCACAGACCCGACAGCCCGTTAACCCTAACCCCAACCGTTATATTCCATTCAAATCCTTCACTCATTCATTCAATTGATTCATTCCTTTCCCTCCACCCTATTTTCTCTGCGGATGACGGAACGACGACGATGACGGAACGACGACGACGACGACCAAGAACTCTAGGCTTCTCTAGAAACTTCTTCCCCTAACTGCCTAACTACCTACACCATCCCCACCATCGATCTCCAACAACCAGATTCGTCTTGACCGATGGATCATAACGGCCGCTGCCCGACCAACCGACGGTCAGGTGCCCGACCAACCGCCTGACCGACGGCCGCCTATAAATAAGACCCAGCCTTCCTTCTTCTTCATCACTTCTGGAACGGAGAAGCCCTGCCAAAAGTTCAACCGATCCCCTGCTTCTTCTTCTTCCTCCTCCATCCATACGGAGCTCTGGCCATGGCAAGTTTCATCGATCGGTGTCTAGGCGAGCTCTCCATCCTCGTTTCTTCCTCTGGGCCGTTCGACTGACCGATCGGCTCTAGTAAGTTCTCTTCACTCCTTCTTTCTCTCTATCGTTGAGTTCTTGGAACATTTGAATTCTTCCCTTGATTTTGTGGAATTGCCTTGGTTTTATGATCAGATTTGTGGATCGATTCTCCCGGTAATTGGGATCAGTTCCTCATCTCATTTTCTGGAAATTGATTGAAGGATTGGTGAGTTCCTCCAATTTTCCTTCCTTCTCCTTGCTAATTTTGTTCGGTACATTCGAATTCCTTCTGTGTATATGTTCTTGATTGGAAGTTATGTCAGCAGCTTCATTTTTTATCATGATTGGAAGTTATGTCAGCAGCTTCATTTTGATCGATCCAAATTGTCTAAATTCTTGGATTTCACTGATAATTGTGTTGGTGAGCTTTTTCTCGATCTAATCCTGCGAATTCTCCAATTTTGGAGTTGAGATGATTCATTTGAACTTATGCAATTTCTTTCTGTTTTGTGCACTCCTGGTGTTCGACGAATTGTCTAAACCACATCGGGTAGCAGCTCTGGACACAGGAAGTTGCGGTATCGGACACGTCAAGTTGCGTCTGACACTGCCTCATTCAAACTATCCTGTGCAGGTATATTCTTCCCTTAATTTGGAGTGTAATTAGGACAGGTGATATCAGGAGGTATGAGTATATTAGACTATGTGTCATTGTGTCCAGTGAGATATTGTTAGACACAGACATAAGTCTCGACACAAGAGTAAAGGAAACAAGGATGTGTATGTGGGAGTCAGGATCGGTTGAGGACACGTTGTGTCAGCATGCAACGCAGGAGTATCCTGACTCTGCTGTGAATCTTTTGAACTTGATGATGACCGTTAGGCTAGGTTATGTAGTATTGTTGGTTGACGTTTTGAATCGAAGCTAGTGCAGTTTCGATCAATTGATCTTAAGACAGTATTGTTCATTTGGGCCTAATAGATCTAATGATAGTTTGGGCTTAGTTGGATATTGTCTTCATTAAGTCCAATATTCGATTGGCCATAGTATGGAGCCCGAATCTATTGGCCAGTATAGCTAGGCCGATGTATTAATTATTAGTAGTAAGTTAAATTGTTAGCAATGGTTATTAGTTAGGGATTGGTATTATGAAGTTGGGTCATCAGAAGTTAATTTGGATATAGTTGATGAATGGTGATGTTGTAGTTTTGGTGTAGCTAAGTGAGCATGTCAGGTGGGCCAACCTTAGGGTGGTTCTTATTAAGTGATATTCACTTTATGAGCTAGGGATCATTTTAGAGTATCAATAAGTTGACTTATGAGTAGGTTGCTAAGGGAGTGATAGTAAGTCTTTGGTATTAGTCTTAATAAATTCTAAGACCTGTTTTCTATTTTCTAGATGATTCTAGAAGACTTGGACAAAACCCCAGAATAGAGGCAAGTACATGTACTCAGTATTACCATCATTGCATACATAGCACATATACATTATCATCGTGTCATTGTTTCACTTGTTCTTACTTTATTGCTTGCATTGTTTCTCATATCGGGTGGGGGACGTTCTAGAGACATGTGATGGACTAATATTGGACAAACATTGCCTGATAGCATACTCTGTATGTCTGAGTCCATTTCGTGCGTGACTGATAGTATTATCGTCAGACATGCCTGATTATTGCGTGACTAATAGCATTGTCATTAGACATGCCTGATTATTGCGTGACTGATAGCATATTTTATATGCCTGATTATATATTAGTCCCCACATGTTGATAACGTCCAATTGCACATGTACACATAGGTAGTGCATATTTATATTATATTCTATTGTTTCTCTGTTCAGTTCTACTTGCTACATTGTACCATTTCATTGATCTTCCATGGTGAGTTATATTGAGTATATTGTACTTTGCTCCATCCTGACTGGACTGTTGATTATAGGTGATCCTCTAGACGACTATGTATTACAGATGGATGGCCCAGCAGTGGAGTACACTCCTGATGCTACCGAGGGACGGGACTATATTCCCGGGATGTAAATAGATTGATGTATAGGATGTTCTTGCTTTGTATGGATATAGCAGGCCTAGTGTTAGCCTTACTTTTTCATTACCGGTTTTGTATTTGGTCATTCATATAAAGGCTGTAATAACTGCTGGATAGTGGATTGCTGTGATAGTTAGTGTAGATTCCGAGATTAGATGCTGTGATGAGATTATTCTTGTTAATTGATGACTAGACGGCTCACTACCGCTGTCAACGACAGTGTAGGCCGGGCATGTATCGACCCGTACCCGATTATTCGGGAGCGGGGCGTGACAAATCAGAGTCTTGACCTTCACATAACACATTTTGAAATTTAGGCATAAAGAAAATTAATATATATACATACATATATATATATATCTATATAGGTATAATAGGTAAAACACCATATATGCCCAAAAATGGCTAGAAATTATGACTCAACCCCGAGAGTCGATTCCCACAAGTCTAAAATATCATATATAAGTTAACAAGTCAGAAAATATCGATTAAAAGTTGAAGAATCAAAATATCACATTTCTATTCAAAATATTGAACCCGAAAAATCCAATTTCGACAAAACGACCCAAAACGCAAAATACTCCAAACCAACTCACAAAACTTGGCAAATACGTTGGTCTCAACATGTGGGATGTTCTCGAGTACTCCCGGAGTCGAAATTGTGTCCGTGTCGTGTCCAGAGAATGCGTATCGGAAAACCGATTTTGCGTGTCGAAGAGGGTGTTCTCGCTCGATTGTGCGTCACACGCACAACAAGAAGCCTCGTGCTCGTGCACACGGCTAGGTAGGGTCACGAGGTAGGTCTAGGACACGTCGACACAACACGAAGTTGCAGCGATCCGACACAGCAGCTCGCACAATAGCACATGGCCTGTGCGCGCGCGTGTGCGTGCATGCTCGTGCACGCGGTTCGTCGCTCGTGGCTCGCGCATCGGGCCACGTCACAACTCGGGATTGAGTCCTTGGGTAGTCTAGGTATAGGGCTACATGTTCTAACTCCTGGTACGGGTCCTCGACGTGTCGTGTTCGCGTACGAAGGCCGTGTCAGCGGCGAATTTTAGCCCGAGTGCACAGTTCAGCCGACCAGTGCACGCACGATTTCTCCGCGCTTGCTCAACGAAACATCATGAAATTTTACGGGCTTGTGGGCAGAGGTTGCCCCTACTTGATTGTAAAATTTCACACAAGACAGAGCTCTGCGCGTCGAGTTATGACGCACAGACTGCAGGGCGTGCACGGGATCTCGTGCACGCGTGTCTGTGTCCGTTCGGATGCCAAAATCGTGTCGATTTCCGATATGTCTTCACAAAAGTTGTTACAAATCATATAAGGAAGGATTTCGTGAAAACAGAATCGAAAATTAACACTTTTCAATTCTAAGTGGCATTTTGCCGAACACGTGCAACGTGAGACCGATACGTGTCCGATACCGCTATCAAACGAAACCAAAATCTTACGAAACTTCATACATAGATCAAGGGTGCCTATATGGATGCAAATATGAAAGAAAATTCAGAATAACCATGGTAGAGAAGGGTTTACCTATTGAGTGTCGATAATCCAATAAACGGAACTCCTCGAACGACGTGTCGGTCGATTCCCCTCAAACAAATGCCTCCGCCTCCTCGTCAGTAATACTCCAGCAAATCCTCCTCTCCTAGACGAGTGCAACGGAGTTCGTTTGGGGAGAAACAGACTCCAGATGAAGAAACTAGGATTTTTGGAGGAGGAGAGCTATTATGGTTTCACTTGTGGAGGCTATGCTTCACAAATGAATGAGAGAGGAGGGGGTACTGCTGTGGCCGGCCAGGTGGGGGGTTTCTAGGGTTAGGGTTTCACTTGGGCCAACTCCCTTTCAAGTGAAATAAGGCCCAAGTCACAAAGGCTCAAAAAGGCTACATGCAAAAAGGCTTAAAATCATTCAAAAGCCTTCTAAATCGGACCCAAGCCCTAAATAAATTCTAATAGGTGAAAAAAATAAATTCTAAGACATGGTTAGGCTCCTATACATGGTCCACTAAGGTTAAACCAGTTGCTAGCATAACGCAAGTCAAAATATCTAGAAAATCACAAAATGGCCAAAAAGGCTAAAAAGGCTAAAATGACTAAAATTCATTTAAAACATTCTAAAATAACTAATTAATTATAAAAGAATTCCTACAAGGTCATATTAATTCTAATTATTATTATTAGGCTTCTAGTCAATGTTGGCTAAGTTAAACCCATTTATACTACACAAACATCAAACAAAACCACCTATCATCACATGAATTCAATAAATTAATAAATAATATAATAATTACAAAATGACCAAAATATCCCTAAATTAAAAATGTGGTGGTTACACTTTCTGATTGCTTTCGATTCGTAGTAGTCTTATCATTTTATGTTTATACATATATCTTGCTGCTTGTTGACACGCTCGTCACACGGAGTAGTCGGGAGGGGAAATATCTTAGTAGACATGAGGACTACCCAGAACTATCTCCTGTGTATTTCATGGAGAATAGCAGCTGCACACGATACGTGCAGGGTGCCGGATTTACCCCCTAGTCGTTCACATGTCGAAACGGATATTTCACACCATATAGGTAGATGTCTTTTATTTATTTTTCATTTTCTTCTCCACCGTACCATGTCATCAGTACTTTCCAGTTTTCATATCTCATATGTTATTTTCATGTCTTGCTAATTCTATTGTGTTTTCGCATTGCCGTCGATTTATGTACTTGTTCCATTCCTGACTGAAAACCATCATTTTTCAGGTTATCTGTGGCTTCACTTAGCTTGGAAGATTCGGGTGTCTTGCAGACAGAAACCTAGAAATAGATAGCAGTTGTATCAATTTCATTAATTATAAAATCTTGTATTTCTGTAATTATAAATGTTGTAACAAATTTAGAAATGTAAATGAGCAGCAAATGTTATATTTTGGAGCATTTATTTCTTGCGGGCTTGACAGTGTTCTACCGCCAACTCTGCGGCGTAGGCTGGCATGGACACATCTCGTATCCGGAAAAGCAGGTACGGGTCATGACACAGGTTGAGAGTTGTATTAGGTAGATACATCGTCCAGGAGACAATTGTATCTCATGGTGACTTGGAGGTACAACACATGACAGTGTGCTGGAAATATGTCCTACTCGACGGCAGGCTACAAGTCTAATTAAAGCACCCAGATAACGGAATCACCTGTGACTGGAAAATCTCTCTATATGAACTACTTGATCAATCTAGTCATTAACCTAGTCAGATCCAGTATGAATACCTGACCGTGGTAATCAGGAATCCATGTCCTAGACATAATGCAAGACGAGACATGTAGTTTATGCACGCATACACAAAACATTCAACCACGATGTCCAAAAGAGTTGTATTAGCAAGAAGAATAGCCATCGCAACAGCATCTTGATTATACATATCATGTTAGGTTTACTTGTCATATCAAGAGTGCGCCACAACGGACCGCTATCAAGAGTTATCATGTTAAGGTTGCTTGTTAAGAGTGCGCCACGACGGGCCACTATCATGTTATCATGTAAAGACATGTTCAAGAGTGCACCACGACGGATCACTATCATGTTATCATGTAAAGACATGTTCAAGAGTGCACCACGACAGGTCACTATCTAGTATAAGCAGAGAAGATACGTATAGCATGAGTGCACCACGACGGGCCACTATCTAGATTAAGCAAAGAAGAGACATAATTCATGAGTGCACCACGACGGGCTACTATCTAAGGATAAGAAAACATGACAATAAGGATCGCATGTAGAAAGAATTAGATAAAAGATGTATCATGGCATGGAAGAAGAAATAAATAAAAGTACTACTTGACATAAAACAATAATTGAATCTGTGCTAGTGTTAAGAATATAAGGGAGTACAATTATTCTCTAACTATACAAGATCATCAAATGATGTAAAAATTCATTTGTTAAAGAAACATCAAACTATTAAGTCGGGTCGTCGCAAATTAGGCTAAGTACATAAAACATACAAAGAAGATCAATGACATTTCATGGTTGATTTGTATATGAACACTGATTAAAGTGAGACAAAGATTCTTGAAGCTAAGACAAAGATCTACAACTTTTATGTTGGGAGTTGGAAGAAATTCTGGCCACAAATCAGCTAAATAGGACATAAAACAGCCAAAAACAGCCAAAATAGGTACTATACGGCACTATGCAAGCCATGCGGCACTATACAAGCCTATGGCACTATTCATCCATACGGCACTATGCAAGCCTACGACACTATTCATCCATGTGGCACTATTCAAGCCTACAGCACTATTCATCCATGCGGCACTATTCAAGCCTACAACACTATTCATCCATACGGTACTATGCAAGCCTGCAGCACTATTCATCCATGCGGTACTATGCAAGCCTGCGGTACTATGCAAGCCATACGGCACTATGCAAGCCTGCGGCACTATTCATCCAAGCGGCACTATGCAAGACTGCGGCACTATTCATCCATTTGGCACTATTCATGTCCCTACCAGAACCAGGACAGATGAACATAGAAGATGTTCAAATATTATTTTGGCCATAACTTCCTCAAAATAAGTCGAAATCTAACTTTTCAAAGGTCAAAATTGTGTAGAATCAAATTTTCTACCACATGGAACAATTAGTTTCCGAAAACAAGTAAGTTTGATAGATCAAAACCCAGAAAAATCAAAAATATTCTAAACTTAGATCTACAAGAATTTATCCATGAAAATCAAAACATCCAAGTTCTAAAGAGTCTTATAATCATGTAAGAAAGAGTTTAGAACAAACAAAATAACTTTTGTCCAATATTTGGCAAGATGTACTTGCCTTAGGTTGGAGGAGAAAATGAAAAGCAAGAAGATGAAGAGAATGAAAATACTGGAGGAAAGAGAGAGTAGTTGGGTTTTTATATAAAATCCTTCTCATCTAAAACCAACTAAACCAAACCAAGTCATGCTAAGTTGAACCAAACCAAATTAAACCAAGTTAAAATTAAACAAAAGAAAGGCTAAAAAAGACAAGTCAAAATATGAGTCACCTGACAAAGGCCAGAATTTCGTATACGTACACTAAAAATACGTATAACAGAAAACGAGAGCGACAGACATGTCGTCGGCATATAAGGGTACACTGGCGATATGCCGATCAAGGAGAAAATCTATAAGTTGAAAAAAAATTTAAAATGTTCCGAAAACTGATAAAATATGAAATACAGTACAAAAGTACATATCAGTATATAAATACCAATACTATGAGATGAGTCTCACATCCAAGGCTTGGCATAGCCTTTGCCTGTCCCGTGGTTTAAGTCACGTTGCATGGCTTGTGGCTTAAGTCTATGCACCCAAAGAACTTGTTTGTTCAAGTCGAACGCATGTACGACACGTTCTCTCAATGCGAAGCTTGGCGTAGCCTGTGCTCGTCAAGTCGTTGCCCGAATAAGTTAGAAAAGAGTTATGCTGGGCTATTGAAGTCATAGCAAGCACTGTCTCCTATTTCCTGTGGTTGTCAAGTCACATAGTTCCACAAGAAATAGGCTCATCATATGAAGTATGTGACTTGAGCGATAGAGTCGCCTAGAGAACAAGGTCTGTCTAAGGCATGAGGCACGGTGGGTTTAGTGAAAAGCATGCCACGGACAAAGGAAGTCTACACGACTGGTCGTCGCCGAGATCAGTCCCGCTACTTGGGAGTCTCGACAAGTCTTGTTCACGAGATCGGTCCCGCTACTTGGGAGTCTCGATAAGTCTCGTTCACGAGATCGGTCCTGCTAATTGGGAGTCTCGATAAGTCTCGATAGGGAAGCACACGAGATCGATCCCGCTACTTAAGAGTCTCGTTAAGTCTCGATAAGGAAACACACGAGATCGGTCCCGCTACTTGGGAGTCTCGATAAGTAATCACGCGAGATCGGTCCCGCTACTTGGGGGTCTCAATAGAAAGTTGGAAAGCATGGTCATGAATAAGAAAGGACTTGATAGATCGAGTTGAGTCTTGCATGGTCATTGGACAACTTGCACACAAGGGCAAAATTCCTCGAGCGATCCTGAGGTGTCGGGTTCGTGTCGAACTAGGAGAAATTGCAGATATTGTACGGCCTTCATCGACGGTACGACTCGAACGAAGTAAACCATTACAATATAGGCTGTAGGTCATTCGGTGGGAGCTCGTACCTCGCCACGCGAATGGTCACCGTATGCAAAAGATCCAGGATAGCTTGACATTGCTAGTGACCACTCATATAGATGTATCGGGAAGAGCGGCTATCCGCGTGTATGCCTTTGGATTGCGTCATGTACTAGCAAGTTACGTGTTGGGTTCACAAGGCATAATTATAGCAAGCACTAGATTGAATCGACGCGGGTTAGGGTGTGCACGGGGGCAATACCATTCTGGAGCCTAAGAGTTGGCTATAGAAAGGACACGTGCTACGGCATAAATGTGGCATCGTCTCGAGTTAAGTCAGGAAGGGCCATAAGGAAAGTTGGTTAAGTTTGGTTGATCCTTGGGAGGCATGGTCTCGAACTCAAGGTACGAGCAAGTGTATTGGCACGACCAGCACGAGTTATCCCTTTGACGTCGTTGGCACGAGATTGGCCTAGAGGCACACAGAACAAGTGAAAAGTCTTGGCACGGTCGAGTTGCATACGTTTCTACTCGACAAGGCACTGCCTCGAATATATTGAAGTCACGAATAGAGTATAACACGACCCTGTCGTTGCGTTGCAAGTATAGGTCAAGACGTCTTTGTCCTAAAATTGATCCTAAGGCAAGACTAGAAAGACAATCAAAAAGGGATTAAGCTGCACAAAGTAAATGAACGTGTCAGTTTTGTATGGGTGGACGAGGAGCTCACTCCACCAGTACAGTTGAGTACTGACACCCACACAGTTTTCATATGCAGGCACAGGTAGAAGTTCGATGATGCGGAGCTCACTTGGATGCATCGAGGCACGGAGTTCCTTGGCGTTTCGAGGCGTGAGGCCACATGGAGTCAAGACTTATACGGGACATAATGTATGTACATCGCCATCCTGCAGAATCTGCCACTCGTCGCCTTGAAGCATTGTATCGAGAGATGAGAGAGAGAACAGAATGACTTGTAAAATGAGAGAAAAAGTGAGCTTGAGAGACTTGTAATCAGGGCCTTGTGCCCCATTATAATCTTATTGTTCAATATCAATAAAGAGCACTTTTGAATAACTTGTGTGTTGCTTCTAAATTTCTGCTGCATGTTTCAATATTTTTGCTTAGGACTTCTGTACGACGATCCTGTCGCAGCCGCTGTAATCGGCCGTTATGAAACTGCCTTGTACGAACGCAATCTAGCCTCGTACGGCATCATGCCTTAGCGAAGACGATCACTCCTACGGGAGCGGGGCGTAACATAATGGTATCAGAACACGGCTTTACGTCCTTGGACTTCAAGTCAAATCTCTTAGTTTTGAAAGCTCGTCGTTGATAAAGAAGTGTGCGCTCTCTCTCAAAATATGTCCCACGGCATGTCCATACAATAAGTCTAAATATTTTTAAAAGCTCGTATAAGTGTTCAATCGAACGCAGCGGTAGGTGATGGCCTTTGTGTCGAACGGTGTCAAACTTGAGTTGATAGAAAACACATACTAAAGTTAGCGAGTCGCGTACGTGCCTAAATAGTCCTACTTTGATATTAGCAAATGAGCATACAAAATTAGATCATAGTTCGTACGGGATGGCTATGCATACGGCCTTTTGGCTAAGTTGTGCTGCGTGTCGCGCACCTAGACTTTATGGTGCAAACGAATCACAAACAATATTAAGTATCGCTCGGTCGGAAACGGAGATACACTTAGAGTGTATATCGATTGAAACGCTATCGAACTAATGCTTAGGCGTACATGGAAGATTGGTTTAGATTTTTAGGAATAGTACGAATGACTTAGTACGTCGAGATGACGTGAGCGATTACGTTAGAGATTCGTCGAACAAATCTGAAAGATATTTTAGTGAGTAATGCGAACGTGATTGTGGACTAAATCGAATGGCTCAAATCCTGAGTGGTGTATGGTCCGTCTTGGAAATTATTCGAGCGAAATTGAGGATTAAGGGTAACAACGAGTATGTCGACGAGGCGATACAATCGCGCAAAGCCTTACAACACGTCATGCTTAGTTGGTCGTGACTTCAAATGTCCCGAATGAGATGTCGTTTGGACAACTTGTGAATGGACAATGCGAGTTAGAAAATAATTTAGAACGATGAATAAAAGTGAATGTCTTGATCGAGGAAACCTAGAGGATCGTACTTATGATTTCAGATTTGGTCGAATGGAATTGTGGTATATCCAATTCGGACAATAACATCAGTCGCACGACTCGGAGTTCGTTGCAAATGAAGATCGTGAGGTTACGTACATCATCGATAGTATTGAGGCGTATCAAAGATCGATGTACGATAACTCGGAGGTACTCTGACTCGAGGATTAATGATCGTGTAAAATATTATTGTTCCGATGGATGCTATACTCGGGTCGTTGAAATGTGTCGAGGAAAAGATAGACTTGGCTCAAGGATTTTCTAGTTGAACGAATGACAAACAGACTATCGAAATAAGATCTTAGCTTGGATAAAAATAAAATATTTTGATTGCTTCGACGATAACCATAACGTTGATGTTCTTGTCTTATGCGAGCGTAACTCCAGCCTCGCACATGTGTCACGCCGATTAGGACGATCACTCCGTGTGAGTGCTGGTATGGTGATTTATACAACGGGGGTGATCGAACTTGCATAGCGTGACAATTTGATTGCTTTGACTTGTGGTTTGACACGAAGGTGGACTCGAGAATGACTCAGTGTACTTGACGATTGAACTTGAGTATTGAGTAGGTCCAATCCACGTATCGAGAATGAATTAGTCTAGACTCAAGCAAGAGTTACGCTCCAATAAGGACGATTATCCTGCGAGAACGTAGCATGGTGATTCATGTCCAACGTAGATAATCAAACTTGCGTAAGATTGAGGCGTGACAAATTTTTGTGCTAGACGACCTCGTCATCAAATACATGAATTGGTTAGAATTGGTGATTTGAAATAGATTCGAATATGCGCAATGAGTGCCTTGATACGAATTAGGTGATCGTGCTCGATGTTTAGAAATCTGAGTGATACGAGCTTGGGTTGAAAATCCCGTACTATCAACTTGGTTTGACCCTAGAATTGGGGTCAGTGTTGGCATTATTGTTGGGGAACTATGATTCCAATCCTGACATTGACTTTAGCCTTGAGAAATAGCCTAGTGGTTAGGCGAGACGTCCCTGTTTCAAGAGTTATCAATCGAAAGATTGATCTTGAAGATTGGTATGGATGGATAGAGTGAATCAAGAATATGGGAATATCCCTCATGAGACTCGACTGACATACATATATTTTAGGAATGCCTAAATATGTGTACGATGTGACTCGAGTGAGAATGACGAATTCTCTATCATGCGGCTTGGTTGAATGCATATATTTTGGAGATGCCTGGAATATATGCACGATCCAACCAAGTGATACGTTGAATCCAAGTAAAACTTGGGGAATGGAAAACTGTCAAGGATTTGAAATCGTATTAAAGGAAAAGATTGATAGTAGTACGAGCGTAGCTCGGATTGGACAAACGCATAGGCGGAGTGTGTACGAGAGTCCTTGGATCAAAGTGGTCTATAAGTAAGTACTCAGTTAGTTTCAAGGACAAAACTTTTTCTGAGTGGTGTATGATGTAGTACCCCGTCCCGCTCATTCAATCGAAGGAATCGAAATGTCGACGACGTTCGGACTTAGCCTCGCAATGACTGCTCGAAGACCTGCTCGGTCGAGGCGAATCCTCGCTCAGGTGGGGTAGTTTCGATGAACTTGCCTCATCTTAGCCTTCACATAATAAATTGCATATTTTTAACTTGCACAGGTTAGGCTTGATAATAAAAGAGACGCATCCACATAGCTAAGGAAATAATCCCGACAGGTCAGAATGTGTTAGAACATAGAAAACGGTCCCACGGTCTGCTTAGAAGTCTGCTCGGCGTGATTTTAAAATGACACTCGATCCTTCGTCCCGTAGCTTGGAAGAAGAAAGTTGGCCTAAGTTGCTAAGTTGCCACAACGCTCAAATTAGCCTAAGTCATAGGCGTCGCCCGCTTGAAATCTTGATAAAGCATGCACGGTCCCGTCGTCCCAGGCTTGGCATAGCCTTTGCCTGTCCCGTGGTTTAAGTCACGTTGCACGGCTTGTGGCTTATGTCTAGGCACCCAAAGAACTTGTTTGTTCAAGTTGAACGCGTGCACGACACGTTCCCTCGATGCGAAGCTTGAGATAGCCTTTGCTCGTCAAGTCGTTGCCCGAATAAGTTAGAAAAGAGTTGTGCTAGGCTATCAAAGTCATAGCAAGCATTGTCCCCTATTTTCTGTGGTTGCCAAGTCCCATAGCCCTACGAGAAATAGGCTCATCATATAAAGTATGTGACTTGAGCGATAGCATCGTCTAGAGAACAAGGTCTGTCTAAGACACGAGGCACGGTGGGTTTAGTGAAAAGCATGTCACGGACAAGGGAAGTCTACGCGACTAGCTATACCAGAATAAGTCATTTTAGCGACGCCTAAAGACGTCGCTAAAACGACAAATTTTGTCGCAAAAAATTTTTACCAACGCAATTACCGACGTTTTGGACTTATCGCGGAAACGTAAGTCGCTGATGTTTAAAATGTCGCCAAACGTCGCAAGTACCGACGTTTACCGACGTATATATACGTCGGTATATTACCGACGTCTACCATCGTGTCGTCAGTGGATTACCGACGTTTACCGACGTATATATACGTCGATATATTACCGACGTCTACCGTCATATCGTCGGTGGTATAGCGACGTGTTTAAAGTCGCTACATGTCGGTAAAATCCTGGGAATTTACCAACGTTTACCGTCGTTTAAAATGTCAATAAATGTCGGTAATTCCTGGGATTATTACCGACGTTCACCGACGTTTACCGTCGCTATTTATTAAAACCTGGCGACGTCAGCGACGTCAGTTAAAGACGTCGCTAACCGTCGCTATTTATTAAAACCTGGCGACGTCATAAAAGTGGCTTCGCGAAACGTCGCTGAATAAAAAAAATAGTGACGTTTTACGACTAGAATGCGACATCAGTTGTCTAAAACATAATTTGTGTCGCTAACTGTCGCTCAAACGTCGCTGATAGTGACGTTCAGCGACGTATATATAAAACGTCGCTAAAAGCACAAAACTTAGCGACGTATTTATCTGGAGTCGCTAATTTCGTCGCCATTATGACTTATTTTGGTAGTGTAGTCATCGACGAGATCGGTCCCGCTACTTGTGAGTCTCGATAAGTCTTGTTCCCGAGATCGGTCCCGCTACTTGGGAGTCTCGGTAAGTCTCGACAAGTCTCGTTCACGAGATCGGTCCCGCTACTTGGGAGTCTCGATAAGTCTCGTTCACGAGATCGGTCTCGCTACTTGGGAGTCTCGATAAGTCTCGTTCATGAGGTCGGTCCCGCTACTTGGGAGTCTCAATAAGTCTCGATAAGAAAGCACACGAGATCGGTCCTGCTACTTGGGAGTCTTGATAAGTAATCATGCGAGATCTGTCCCGCTACTTGGGAGTCTCAATAGAAAGTTGGAAAGCATGGCCATGAATAAGGAAGGACTTGATAGATCGAGTTGAGTCTTGCATGGTCATTGGACAACTTGTGCGCAAGGGCAAAACTCCTCGAACGATCCCGGAGCGTCGGGTTCGTGTCGGCCTAGGAGAAATTGTAGATATTATACGGCCTTCATCGACGGTACGACTCGATTGAAGTGAACCGTTACAATATAGGCTGTGGGTCATTCGTTGGGAGATCATACCTCGCCACGTGAATGGTGACCGTATGCAAAAGATCCAGGATAGCTTGACATTGCTAGTGACCACTCATATAGATGTGTCGGCAAGAGCGGCTATCCGTGTGTATACCTTTGGATTGCGTCGAGTACTAGCAAGTTACTTGTTGGGTTCACAAGCCGTAATTATAGCAAGTACTAGATTGAATCGGCGTAAGTTAGGGTGTGCACGGGGGCAGCACCATTTTGGAGCCTAAGAGTTGGCTATAGCAAGGATACGTGCTACGGCATGAATGTGGCGTCGTCTCGAGTTAAGTCAGGAAGGGCCGTAAGGCAAGTTGGTTATGTTTGGTTGATCCTTGGGAGGCAAGGTCTCAAACTCAAGGCACGAGCAAGTATATTGGCACGACCAGCACGAGTCGTCCCCTTGAAGTCGTTGGCACGAGAATGGCCTAAAGGCACACAGAATAAGTGAAAAGTCTTGGCACGGTCGAGTTGCATACGTTTCTACTCGGCGAGGCTCTACCTCGAATATATTGAAGTCATGAATAGAGTATAGCACGACCATGTCGTTGCGTTGCAAGTATAGGCCAAGACGTCTTTGTCCTAAAATTGATCCTAAGGTAAGACTAAAAAGACAATCAAAAAGGGATTAAGCTGCACAAAGACAATGAACGTGTCAGTTTTGTATGGGTGGGCGAGGAGCTCACTCCACCGGTACAGTTGAGTACTGACACCCACACAGTTTTCATATGCAGGCACAGGTAGAAGCCCGATGGCGCGGAGCTCGCTTGGATGCGTCGAGGCACGGAGTTCCTTGGTGTTTCGAGGCGTGCGACCGCATGGAGTTAAGACTTATACGGGACATAATGTATGAACATCGCCATCCTGCAATATCTGCCACTCGTCGCCTTGAAGCATTGTATCAAGAGATGAGAGAGAGCAGAGTGACTTGTTAAATGAGAGAAAAGTGAGCTTGAGAGACTTGTAATCAGGGACTTGCGTCCCATTGTAATCTCATTGTTCAATATCAATAAAGAGAACTTTTGAATAACTTGTGTGTTGCTTCTAAATTTCTGCTGCATGTTTCAATGTTTCTGCTTGGGACTTCTGTGCGACGACCCCGTCACAGCCGCTGTAATCGGCCATTATGAAACTGTATTACACGAGCGCAATCTAGCCTCGTGTGGCATCACGTCTTAGCGAGGACGGTCGCTCCTATGGGAGCGGGGCGTGACAGGCGAGCACCCCTCCAGAGTGCAATGGAGGCCACTGACCTAGGCCTGAGCTTTCTTGATCGCCCAAAGACCCCGTCCAGGTAAGTATGTTGTAAAGATGGACCACCATCTCCATTTATACAATCACAAACCTTACCATGCTTGTAGTGTGTCCGATGTGGGACTAAAACCCCTTCTTCTACTTTTTGTTTTGGCCACATGAACCAAATAAGCATGCGCCATGGAATTCTCACACATCAATGTTATACTAATGAGAGAGATCCAATTCCACACCTCCTCCTCTCATGTTCTCTGCTTCTGGCCATGGCAAACTTACTTGATTTTTGTCTGCTGACTGCTGCTGCTTATCACCCGATCTCCATTGTTTCAGCAGAGGTTGCTTCTTACTCAATAATATATACATGCCTTTAATCACTTTGTAACATTATTTATAATATGTAGCTATCATAACTTTGTTATTGTCATCATTTATTTATCAAAATTGCTATTCGGCTCCCAAAATATTTGGGTGACGTTATCTCTCATTTTGTGGCATATGACATGATTGCTGACATAGCAGCTGACATGGCAAAATTTAACATTAAAATTAATATTAAAATTAAAATTAAAATTAATATTAAATTAACATGATAATTAACATTAACCTTAACCTTAACATTAAAATTAACCTTAACATTAATATTAATATTAATATTAATATTAATATTAATATTAATATTAATATTAACATTAAAATTAATATTAATATTAACATTAATAATAATATTAATATTAACATTAACATTAACATTAACATTAACATTAACATTAATATTAATATTAACATTAACATTAACATTAACATTAAAAAAATTGGGTAATTAATGTTTTTGGTTAAAATTTGTCATGTCAGCTGTTATGTCAGCTGCCATGTCAGATTCCACATAATGGGAGATGGCATCACCCAAATATTTTGGGAGCCAAATAGCATAATTGTTTATTTATTTAATTTTCACCCTCAAATATTTTACTCAAGGTTTTATACTTGAGGAACTTTTGTAGGGATGGTGATGATGCTCGTTAAATAAAAACAATTCCCCTAAGATTAATTGTTGTGCTTGTTAAATAGATTTACATCGCAATTGTTTTGCTCCTGGGTCACTATATGGGTTGTTCGTTTTTTGTTTATGCTTTTTTTTCTTTTCATTTTCCCGAAAGTAGCATGAAAATTATGTTAGGTAGAAACAGTTGATGGTAGGCTTTAACTTTAATGGGCTTGGACTGGTATATTGAAAGTAGAAGAAGAAGATGAAGAAGAAAATAAAAAATGATAACCAAATTCAAATAGGGAAGGACCCTACTATTTTCCCCAAAAAATAGGGACAGGAAGCAAAAAAAAAAAAGTTTTACAACAGTACCTTTTAATAGAACAATTGAGAAGTACATTTATTTAAAAAATGTTTCTTTTAAAGTGTTTTAGGTTCAACACATGTAAAGATTGAATGTCTTTAAATAACTAGTGTCCTTCGGGTTGTCTCGACGCCTGTATTAAACTTGCTTGCATTGTGTAGTGAGATCAAGGAGTGGATAAAGAAGACCGAGGATGAGAAGAACGCTAAGAAAGCTGAATCGATGGTCAAAACTCAGAAGACTCAGTCGAAGGCTAGCATGGCAGGTGAGAAACTCCTAATCTCATTTGGATGGCATCATATCCATCTTAGTTTCCTAACAAGATAAATTCCAAATTATTAAATTCGAGTTTCCTCAAAAGTTTCTCAATATGTATTTCAAATCTGCCAAATTTCCTAATCATTTTAGGTCGTCAAGCATAATAATAACTAGAAGTTTCAAAATCTTTAATCAAACCTTGAGATAAACTTTATCGTGTTTATTGACCATTTTTCCATAAAAAGTTTATTACTTGATTTCTGTCCTCAAAATAAAATTCATATATACCTTATTAACTTCAAGCGTATCCAATGTTTCAAATCTAATAGCAATACTAATAAAACTAAACAAATTATTAAATGACAGGTTATTTCATTACCATAGTTAATTAATCTGATATTTTTGACATTTTCCAATATTTATTATAACAGTTTAGGACAATAAGATAAATTAATATATTGAAACATGTATCTCGATCATCTAAATATTTAAGATTTTAGTCAAGAACAGACCAAAGGTCTTGATTACAACTTACCCAAATTGTCATATTCGGTGAAGTCTACATAAGGTCGTATATAACTCAATATCTTATCTGCTAAAGATCTTGGAAGGGTTTGTCAATCATCTAAAACAATGACTTCGATGCCAAAGGACCGAAGCTTGATGGGAAGCGACAAGATCCTTACTCTATTTCTTTAGTTAATACAATTTACCTTGTTTGAGACCATCTATGGAGGGAAATTTTGCTGTGCAAGCCCTTCATTAGATGTTCAAGCCTTCCATTGTGTTCAACTCTGAACTAGTTTTAGTTGAAATGAATTTTAAGCTTTAAAAGTGCATCAGTTTTATTTTCAATTCATTGTTACTATTTTATTATCGTGATTCGAGATTATTACACAAGAATTGCTCTGTTGCAAGCTCTTCATACTGCAGTTTACTGTGAGCCATGTTTTGTTTCAAGTCTAATATAATCTTTGAGGCGACCACAATGAAACCCAACTTTTCATGTTCTCAACAATTAAACTGGTAGTAGTAGCCACAATTTTTTTTTCCGATATACATGAGTTTTCAACAATATTTATAAACGGTTCAATGCATTTTTTTTAACTAGAAATATTATGAATACAATTGAACTACTTTCTAGTTTCTACATAACCCCAATTGTAAATGATAAATTTAAGGAATGTAGAGGTACATGATTATTGAACTTGGTACGTATTGTGTGTACATGACAACATCATGATCATGTGGACTTGGTATGTGCGTCCGATAAATATTTTGCAACAAACGAAGAGGGTCGAGTTCAGATGAAGGTGAGCTAAGCTCAGTTAGTCTTGCAACATTGAAGATGAAATTGTTGGCATATTAAAAAAGCCAGTTTACACAATTGGGTTAAGGATTATGTTAAATATTTATAAAAACCAGTTACTTTATAAATACCTGAGAACCTTTGTTAATAATACTTTTTGTTTCTTATTTGTTTTATATAGTCAGATATTGGTTAATGTGTCAAAAGACAGATTGGGTTGCTCCTAAATATGTAAAAAAAGGATCATGAAAAAAAGTCGAGGAAAAAAAAAGTGAGAATCTCATTTGGTTGAAGGAAAGAAAAGGAAAGGAAATTATGTTTTGCACTTTTCTTTCCTTTGAAAATTTGCAATTATTATTAATTTTTCTTTTCGGTGGAGACACTCATGTCAACCCTCTCACAATTCGTTGTTGCAGTCCAAAACGACAGAACACTTTTGGTAAACACACTATTAGTCCAATGAAAACCGAACAACTTTAAAAAAATTTAAACATTCAAGTATTGGCAGGGACCGCGCGAACGCGTATCCCCTCAGCAACAAATTATGACGTTCACTCTCCCACTTGGGGAGATGATAGGGCAGCACCCCTCCAAAGGGCAATGGAGGCCACTGACCTAGGCCAGAGCTTTCCTGATCGCCCAAAGACCCCGTCCAGGTAAGTATATTGTAAAGTTGTCCAACCATCTACATTTATACAGTCACCAACCTTGTCAAGCTTCCAGTCTGTCCGATGTGGGACTAAAACCCCCTTCTACTTCTATAGTTTTATGCCATATGAACCAAATAAAACAAGCATGTGATTGTCACACATCAGTGTTGTTCCTGCCTGCAGCCACAATTAAACCATAAATTAATGGTGTAGTAATGTGAAAGAGAGAGCCAATCCACGCCTCCTCTTACTGGAGTTCTCTGCTTCTGGCCATGGCAAAATTACTTGCCTTTTGTTCTCTGCTTGCTCATCACATTAATTCTCCATTGTTTCAGCAGAAGTTGCTTCTTACTCAATGATATATACATGGCTTTAATCACTTTGTAACATTATTTCTAATATATGTAGCTATCATAACTTTGTTATTGTCATCATTTATTTATTTATTTATTTTTCATCCTCAAATGTTTCTCTCGAGGAACTTTGTAGGGATGGTGATGATGCTTGTTAAATAAAAACAATTCCCCTAAACTAATTGTTGTGCCTGTTAAATAGATTTACATCGCAATTGTCTTGCTCCTGGGTCGCTATATGGGTTGTTTGTTTTTTGTTTATGCTTTCTTTCTTTCTTTCTTTCTTTTTATTTTCCCAAAAGTAGCATAAAAGTTATGTTGGGTAGAAGCAGTGGATGCTTAGGCTTTATCCTCAATGGGCTTGGACCCTACTATTTTCCCCAAAAAATAGGGGCAAGAAGCCAAAAAAAATTTGTTTTACAACAGTACCTTTTATTAGAACAATTGGCAAGTACATTTAACTAAAAATATACTTTAAAATGTGATTTGTACAGCATTATCAAATAATTGAACAAGTTGCCTTAAGTGTATTTTTATTCATACGTTTAAATTTTTAGGGGTCCTCGGCGACACATATACATGTCCCCAAAGGATGATAAGTCCGTTTTAAACTTTCACATCCCAAAGTTTTGTTCCTTCGAGATCATTGGGGGTAGTGATGCCACTTACCGTCGTCCATTTAAGTCATTGGACAGTGGCATTGGCTTACTTAGTTATCGAGAGTCCCGAGATTGCTCCTGGTTTTAGTCCACTTATTTATGATCAATTTGGATTATAGTTATATTTTATTCTTTTTATTCAAACGTTCATTTAAACTTCGAAATTGATGACACGTTTGAAAAAAAAATGTCAATTTGAAAAAAAATAAAATTTTGGCTCATCTTTTATTTTTGACATCTCTATTTTAGATATAACATAATTAAAATTCAAACTAGTCTATGTTAGGTTTGGTAGCTCCTAGTTAGAGCCCATCCAATCCAATGTGAGATTAAAGAGTAAATAAATGTTCATGTAATCTTTCTTCCAACCATCCCCGCGTAAGCATGATGTAATATGAAGGATCTATTAGAACATAGGTTCAACTTCACCATTGCAAGTAGGGAGCAAGTGAAGGAACTCGCACAAATCTTTGTTATATGTTACACATTAAATCGTAAGGGCATCGACAGAAAACTCAATAGTAAGGATATCGATTGGGAGCAGTTGACGTGTCGGTTAGAAATATAGCTTTAGGGTCTGCTTGACAATTGTTGGGACAGTAGTTATGAGGAATTTTTAAAGTATCGACTACGAACTGTTATGAGGGATTCGATTTTGGGTGATTTTAAGTAGTGATTTTTAAAACAGTCAAATGTTAACAATAATAGTGTTTAACATTGTCCTAGTTTTTGTTATTTGTTATTTAGTTTGAATCTATGTTGTTATCCCTTGTAACAACCTGCAACTACTAGGGGATGTCATTATCACTTGCAACCACTTGGAGACTTTATCTCCAAAGTTGTTAAAACTCTATTGTATAAGTATCTGCTTCATTCAATAAGAAAGGTGCGTGAACAAGTTCAGAATGGAAACTTCCGGGTTGCATACGTCTCCACTGGTGATCAATTATCGGATGTGCTCACCAAACCTTTGCTTTGTCCGCGGTTTGATACACTGATTAACAAGCTGAATCTTTACCTACAGACGTTCAACTTGAGGTGGAATGTTAACAATAATAGTGTTTAACATTATCCGTTTAACATTATCCTAGTTTTTGTTATTTGTTACTTAGTTTGAATTTATGTTGTTATCCCTTGTAACAACCTGCAACCACTAGGAGACGTCATTATCCCTTGCAACCACTTGGAGACTTTATCTCCAAAGTTGTTAAAACTCTCTTGTATAAGTATCTACTTCATTCAATAAGAAAGTTTGCATTATCTGATTTCTCTAAATAAAATTAAAAAAATCTTATCAACCGTCTTCCCACCCCTGTCCTTAATTACAAATCGCCATTCTCTAAATTATTAAAAATGCCTCCTAATTATCATAAGCTTAAGAGTTTTGGTTGTTTATGCTTTCCTTGGATTAAACCGTATACTAATCATAAACTTGCACTCAGGTCTGATATATGTGTTTTTGTAGGTTACTCAGCCACCCAACATGCTTATCTTTGCCTGGATCCACAGACGCGACGAATTTATTCCTCCCGCCATGTCTTCTTTCTTGAAACGGAGTACACATATCGCAGTCATCCGCCAAAATCCAGCCCCACTGACCCAGTTGGAGATAAGTGGACCACTTATCAGTTCCCTGTTCTCCAGCCACTACTGTACCCTGGGGCCCCATCTTCTGAAATCTCGGTTACTACCTCCCCAAATACCTCATCCCGACTAACCCCTGCTTTGTCAACCAGCCTACCTAATTTCCCTCCCACACCTGCCATCCCTAGCTCCTCAAACTCTCATACCCCTACAAATCAAATGAACCCACTTTCTTCTGCTTCCAACCCACGACCTGATACCTCCAATCCCCACTCTCCAGGAAATCAGCAACCTCCTCCCTCCCATCACACACACCCTATTCCCTCGCCTCAAGCTCGCCTAAACCACAATCGTCCTATATCGCTCCCTGACCATGGCATCATTACCAGATCCAAAAATAACATCATTAAACCCATCAAAAAGCTCAACCTCCATGCCCATACCTCTCACCCACAAAAACACAATACCATTACGCATGCCTTGAAATCACCGGAGTGGCACATGACGATGCAGCAAGAATTTGATGCCCTCCTCTCCAACAATACATGGGACCTGGTTCCGCCATCCTCTGTACAAAATTTAGTAGGATGCAAGTGGGTCTACCGAATAAAACGTCTCCCGGATGGTTCGGTTGATCGCTTCAAGGCACGGTTAGTCGCAAAAGGTTTTCATCAAAGACCTAGCTGGGACTATACAGAGACCTTCAGTCCAGTGGTAAATCCTATCACGGTTCGTATTGTTCTCACCCTTGCAGTGAGTCGTGGTTGGTCCGTAAAGCAGCTTGATATCAATAATGCGTTCCTTCAAGGAACGTTTAATGAAGAAGTTTATATGAGTCAACCACCTGGATTTGTCAACCAGGACGCTCCCGACCATGTGTGCAAACTCAAAAAGGTCCTGTATGGACTAAAACAAGCTCCAGGAGCTTGGTATCATGAGTTACGGAGTTATTTACTCCAACTCGGCTTCTCAAATTCAATTGCTGATGCTTCTCTGTTTATATATCGTCATGGACTCACAAAATTTTTTCTCTTAGTTTATGTCGATGATATAATTCTAACAGGGAACTCCACTACTGCTGTTAATGATCTAATTTTAAAGCTTGCACAAAAGTTTTCTCTCAAGGATCTTGGCAACCTCAATTACTTCCTTGGCGTGGAAGTTCTACCCACTGGTGATGGTCTCTTTCTCTCTCAACGGAAGTATATCCTTGATCTACTCACTAAAGCCGGGATGCCAGATACAAAATCGGTCACCACTCCGATGTCATCTACAACTCCCTTGCAGCGTGATGGTGGCACCTTACTTCCCTCTCCAACTGAGTACAGAACCTTGGTCGGCAGCCTTCAGTACCTTGGATTGACGCGTTCTGATGCTGCATTTAGTATAAATAAACTATAGCAATTTATGCAGTAGCCGACCAATGAACATTGGGGTACACTGAAGAGAGTGCTACGTTATCTGGCTGGCAGCCTTGATCATGGCATTCACATCTCCGCCTCTGCTCTTTTAGTGCTTCATGCCTTCTCCGACGCTGATTGGGCGGTGATAAGGATAATTTTGTTTCCACCACAGGATATCTCTTATATCTGGGAAGTACACCTATTTCCTGGAGTTCAAGAGAACAGCGGTCTGTTGCAAGATCTTCAACAGAAGCCGAATTCTTGCTTGCTAATTAATTAACGAGCGCTTCTTAAATTTTTTTACAAAAATAAAATTACCTTTATGTCCATATATAAACCAAAGCTTCCCCAAAGTTTCATTTCTAATGCCAAAATTTACTTGATGCAGGATTCTTGACAAACTCATTATTTAAACAAATTTCTTGGAAAGAATTACTCGACAAACTCGCTATTTAAACAAAACTTGTTTACTGATTTTATGCATGTTAGAGCATGTTAAATAACTCCAAGTTCAAATCATGTAAACACAACTCGACTGACAATCTCATAGCAAACTCATTATTTATAACAATCTAGATGAGTTTGCCATAAAATTAGTAATTTAGATGGATTAAAAATTCATAAGATGATCACATGGATAAGGTAGTTATTATAAAAGTGTTGAAGATGACTATCGAAAAATAATATTTTAAAAACTCATCAAAGAAGTAGTCATAGTTTTAGAGGAAGTAGAAATTTTTTTTAAACATTCAAGCATTGGCAGGGACCGCAT
>JANAVB010016599.1:6040727-6146179 GCA_029216955.1 Iris pallida
AATGAAGAGTCACGACTGCCACGTGTTTATGGAAAGATTACTGCCCATTACGTTGAGAGAGTTGTTGCCTTCTTCTGTATGGGTTCCATTGGCTGAGCTATCTACATTCTTCAGGGATATTTGTTCAACTAAGTTGACGGTGCAACACATGGTTGAACTTGAGGAGAAGATTATCTTAACAATTTGCAAGTTAGAGAAAATATTTTCTTCGGGCTTCTTCGACAGCATGGAGCATCTACCGATTCATCTAGCATACGAAGTCCGTGTCGGTGCATCTGTTCATTATCGATGGATGTACCCACTTGAAAGGTACATAAAAATCGATATGATTTAAGTTGAATTTTATTTTTAACTATACTGATAATTTCTCTCTCTAGATACCTACACCACTTAAAGAAGAAAGTTGGCAACAAGGCTCATATAGAGGCTTCGATATGCGAAGCATATCTTATTGAGGAGGTATCAAACTTCTGCTCCATTTATTTCGATACTCATGTTAAGACAAATCGAAATAGACCTCAAAGGAATTACGAGGACGTTGAGGATGGAGGTATATTCAATGTAAGGGGCAAGCCTATTGGGGCTAGTAAGAAACGGTGGTTGACTGACGATGAGTATGATACCGCTTATCGATATGTCTTGTTAAATTGTGACATACAAGAAGTGAGAAATTTGGAGAAGTAAGTGACTATACTTACACTCGTTATAATCTCTAATTTGGTGAAGTAACTGACTACACTTATTCTTACTCTCTAACAGTGTATTTAGAGATGAAGTCCAAATAAGGACACCCGATATTACCGATGAAGGACTTCAAAGAGAGGTTGATTGTACCTTTCTGTCCTAGTTTCGTAAATACGTAAGTAACTGAGATAATAATTTATGTGTCTACCATTAAAATATATGCATCTAAAATATTTAAATTATTAATATTTGTTTACAAGTTTTATTGCCTGAAACAACACTCACAAATGATAGTATTTGTTATTTGGCATTGGGACCGAAGAAGCATACAAAGACTTGGCCAGGCTATGTCGTTAATGGCTTCAAGTTTAAGGCAACTCAGAATGCTATAAATGGCAAATTTCTCAATGACGGCGTCAGTACCAGGGATTATGTTGTTTGCATAAGAGGCACCATCTATGACGACGAGCCAGACTTTGACTATTACGGAGTGCTTCGGGATATTATAGATTTACAATATAGTGCCCCATATGATATGCATATTGTGATGTTCAAATGTGAGTGGTTCGATACGACACCAAATATCGGTTGGAGAATCGATAAACAATTTGGATTCGTCGATATAAATTATCGCAGGAGGTATAGAGGGTCCGACACGTTTGCGATAGCAAGTCAGGCTGTTCAAGTCTACTATACAAGCTACCCAAGGCGTCATAGAGATCGATTTGACTGGTGGGCAGTATGCAAGATTAAATCTAGAAATACATTCAACGTTGGAGACACAGCATACCAAGAGGACCAGATCGAAAAGTCCCAATACTTGGTACAACATTCGGATACCATGGATATTGAAAATATTGTTGAGGAAAGTAGAGGGAAGGAAGAGGTTGATACACAAGACTTAGCTGTCAACCAGGGAAGAAAGAGACGACTTTTCCCAACTATTGAGGATGAGGATGAAGAAGAAGAAAAAGAACTTGATGAGGATGAGGATACAAATGAAGTCGATGATGAAGATGACGATCAGGACGAGGACGAAAACGATGACGATGATTAGATTAAATATCAGTATATATTAAAAACACTTTCAATTACGTGATTTTAGTTTGACCTCATAAAAGCACTTATAACTAACTTATATGAATTCAGTTTAAACTTCTGCATATTCTTGTTGCAGATGGCACTCCTAGTTGTTTTTTTATTCACGGCGTCACTCGTCGCCCTGCCGATGGCTAGCACTCATTGTGGTGGTGGTGCGAGCCGTGGTGGTGCTAGTGGTACTGGCCGTGGTGGTGGTGGTGGTCGTGCTCGTGGTGGTGGTCGTGGTCGCATTCAGCCTTCCCGGGCGGTGTCCCCATCTAGCATGCCCGACCCGGAGAGTACCCCGGGCACAGACTCATCCCGCCGTCGATCTACCCAGGGGCTATCGACACATTCGTCGATGGGGTCTCCATCCGCAAGCTGATCCGTTCCGCCAGCGGATCTACCAGTGGATCCACCAGCGGCTGAGCGATAGTGGGCCCCGGAGTACCCCCATATTCAGTTATATCCGGTGACTGGCGAGTACATGCACAGAGTCGTGGATCCTCCAACGCCACCAGAGAGGCCGATGGACGAGTTTCGACGAGAGCTATGGGCCGCGGGTGAAGCGTAAGTAAATTTAAGTTAATTTAATAAATTTGTTTTATTTATTCAAGTTAATAATCTAGTCGTTGCTTCTTTGTAGGTTTTTTCGTGGGATGCTAGGCTTCTAGGGCAGATTATTCGGGCTAACTACCATGGCCCCTACCTCAATTTTTTTGAGGTGCCCCTAGACTTGCAGTACCACTGGCTCGACGAGATGAGGGTATATATATATATATCTTGTGATTAATTATTAATTACTCTTTAATCAACTATTTTGTTAATATCGCGAGGAGGCGATCCGCAGGACCTATAGAAGCGTTACAGGGAAGAAGATCCAGGATGCGGTTTATGACCTTCGAAGGGCGCATTCGAAGAAGGAGTGGATCCGACAGGACTACTATGAGCAACTCTTGGATAAGATGGATGCTCCTGCCTTCAAGGAGAAATCGGAAAAAGCAAAAGCGAACCAACAGGCCGCGGGGCTACATACGGGGGGATCAAAGCCCCACGCAGTGACGCTTGAAGATCTGGTGAGATACCGCAAATTCATTCACTATCTAATTCGGTACTATTAATATACTTAATTAATTAAATTCCACGAATATTTCGTATGCAGAACCAACAAGCGTTGAAGGAGGGAAAACCTGCTGACTCGGTCACCATGTACGATGTATTCTAGCATGTCCACAAGAGGAGGAAGGACGGGAGCTTCGTCGACGAAAGGGCCAAGGCGACGGATGTAAGTACTTACGTTTATGAGATTTATGTTAGAATTATAAGTATTCCGACAATAACTTAGGTAAACTTAGGATTCAGACAATAACTTAGGTAAACTTAGGATTCAGACTATTACTTAGGGTAACATAGGATTTAGATTATAACTTAGGTAAACTTATAGTATAATAAACACATTCATTTGATAGGCTGCGTATCGTGAGGCCCTCAGTCGGATTCAGCCATCTGCTCCCGAGGATGTCGATGAAACGATGCCCGTCGGGACGCCCTCTTCTACGGCCACTCGCTATGACGACTTATTCATAGATACCGTCGGCGGCTATAGGAAAGGGCGCATTTACGGAGTCAGCTCCCTGGCTAATTTGCACTCGGTGACTCCGAAATTTCCAACTCCCCCGCCTCCTCCCGCGACCCTGGCAGACGATGATGTGAGGTCCCAGCTTGCGCATCTGAATGAGGCGGTGTCGGAGATTCGGACGCAGTTGTCCACGTACCTGTGTCCTTCTACTGGTGCTGTCGGTCCTTCTAGTGCTGCCGGTCCTTCTTTCGTCGGGCATCTTTCTTTTGACCCTACTGCCCCTATCGTACCGCCTCCTACTTTGACGGCCCTCTTTGACAAGATGACGCCAGAGCAGCTGTGCCAACTTCCAGGCCATGTTTTGGAGGGATTGCTGTCGTACTTGGTGGACGAGTATATGAGACGGGTGCAGCAGGGAGTACCACCACCAGCGGATGATCGCACCCCTCGTCGTTGATGTTTGTATTTTTGGGATTATTTTGTTTGTATTGGTGGATATTGGATATTTTGAAAAATATTTTAATATTAAATATTTGTGTGTTTTGTGTGAACAATTTGAATGCTCAGGATGATTTGTGTGTTTTGTGTGTTTATTTGTGCGTTGGAATTGTTTGTGTATTTTGTATATTAGAATTGTGTATATTGGAATTGTGCATATTGGAATTGCTTGGGATTATTTGTGTATTTTGTATATTGGAATTGTGTATATTGGGAATGCCCAGTTTTATGCTATTTTTTAAAAAAAATTTCCCAGCTACCGACGGACTGGCGACCAATTACCGATGGACTACCGTCGCTAACTGTGGGATTCCCAGTTAGCGACGGATGTGCGACTAAAAGCCAACGGATTATCCGTCGCCAAGGTTCTAGAATTATGAAAGATTCACAGGATAGGGCCGACGAATATTACGTCGGTATGCCGTCGCTGGTAGTCGGTAAAACATTGGCGACGGATAATCCGTCGCTATAAGGTCGACCGATTGGCGACGGTCTAGCGATGACTCACGACGGAGTAACGACGGATTATCCGTCGCCAATGTTATAGAAATATTAATAATTCACATAACCGGGTCGCCGGATATTCCGTCGGTATTCCGTCGCGAATCCGTCAAAACTTAGTGACCATTCGCGACTGATTGGCGACAAAATTTGCGTATCAGAAACTCTCTGATACGCATTTACCGACCAAATAGCGACGAATATGTCCGTCGGTAAGTGATACGTCATTACTTCTTTTAATACGAGATTTGACGGTAATCCGTCGGCGAGTCATCGCAAACTGCACGAGTATGGTTGACGGCAATCCGTCGCTAATTCGTCGCTGGGCGACAACTTGCCGACGGATTGTAGTTAGCGACGAGGCTTTTTTCGACGACCTTTTTAACCAATATCCGTCGACCATCCGTCGGTAATTACATTTACCGACGGATTTTTGACGGATATAGCCGTCGCTAAATCGATGAATTTTTGTAGTGAGATTTGTTTGAGCTGATTCTCAGGTATATACTCATATTTTGGTAAATCATTAATTGACCTTAATATTTGTGAGATATCATTATTTTGACAAAGAACAACCAAATTTTAGGTCTTCCTTTTCTCAAACTCCAAATGCAAGCGATACTTTCCACAACTGTCTTAAGCCTGCCAAGCTTACATTGACCGTAATGTATAGAAAGCAGCACAAGAAGGTGATTTTGTCCAAACAATATGCATTTAAAGCTTTCTCATTTTGCCAGATCTTTTTTCTATTAAACCAGAATAGTTTAGTGCTTAGTGTTTAGGTTGGTTATGTTTGAAACATCTTGCCTACTTTGTATTTGCACTAACTGTCGCCCTCCCAACAAACCCTAGTCCCAGTTTATGTCAAATAACCAATACAATTGTTCCTAGCTCAAGTTAACACAATTTCACATTAACTAGGCGGGCTTGTAATTAATCTATAATTGTAAGGGCATAATTAAGCAAAGAATTAGTAACATTTGCGCTTCTTGGCTTGTTTGTACTTTGTAACCTATCTGCAATTTTCGTTCTTTGGAAAGTTTTATAATATCATGAAAGATGGATCTTGTGATTTATTTACTGGATCTTGGATCTGAAATGTAATTAGACATTAGGGAATTGGTAATTTTCAAAGGCAGTTCTTGCTTGTCGCTGCCCCCCCCCCCCCCCCCCCCCCCCCCCCCCCCCCGCCCCCTCCCATCCACCCCCCGCCCCCAACATAAGTCTTAGTGTTGTAGCACCACCGTAAAAATAATATACCTTCTTCCATCTGATGTTGCATTTTATTTCGTGTTTTGGGTTAAAATTTGTCATGTCAGCTGTTATGTAAGCTGCCATGTTAGATGCCACATAATGGGAGATGGCATCACCCAAATATTTTGGGAACCAAATAGCGTAATTGTTTATTTATTTAATTTTCACCCACAAATGTTTCACTCAAGGTTTTATATTTGAGGAACTTTTGTAGGGATGGTGATGATGCTCGTTAAATAAAAATAATTCCCCTCAGATTAATTGTTGTGCTTGTTAAATAGATTTACATCGCAATTGTTATGCTCCTGGGTCACTATATGGGTTGTTTGTTTTTTGTTTATGCTTTTTTTTTCTTTTCATTTTCCCGAAAGTAGCATAAAAATTATGTTAGATAGAAACAGTTGATGCTAGGCTTTATCGTTAATGGGCTTGGACTGGTATATTGAAAGTAGAAGAAGAAGATGAAGAAGAAAATAAAAAATGATAACCAAATTCAAATAGGGAAGGACCCTACTATTTTCCCCAAAAAATAGGGACATGAAGCAAAAAAAAAAATGTTTTACAACAATACCTTTTATTAGAACAATTGGGAAGTACATTTAATTAAAAATATACTTTGAAATGTGATTTGCATAGCATTATCAAATAATTGAACAAGTTGCCTTAAGTGTATTTTTATTCATACATTTAAATTTTTACGGGTCCTCGACCACACATATACATGTCCCCAAAGGATGATAAGCCATTTTAAACTTTCACATCCCAAAGTTTTGTTCCCTCGAGATCATTAGGGGTAGTGATGCCACTGACCGTAGTCCCTCAAGTCATTGGACAGTGGCATGGGCTTACTTAGTTATCGAGAGCCCGAGGTTGCTACTGGTTCTAGTCCACTTATTTATGATCAATTTGGATAGTAGTTATATTTTATTCTATTTATTCAAACGTCCATTTAAATTTTGAAATTGATGGCACGTTTGAAAAAAATGTCAATTTGAAATAAAAATTATTTGGCTCATTTTTTATGTTTGACATCACATAGAATTTCAGATAGAATATAATTATAATCCAAACTAGTCTATGTTATGTTTGGTAGCTCCTAGTTAGAGCCCATCCAATCCCATGTGAGACTAAAGAGTAAATAAATGTTCATGTAATCTTTCTTCCAACCATCCCCGCGTAAGCATGATGTAATATGAAGGATCTATTAGAACATAGGTTCAACTTCACCATTGCAAGTAGGGAGCAAGTGAAGGAACTCGCACAAATCTGTGTTATATGTTACACACTAAATAGTAAGGGTATCGACAGAGAACTCAATAGTAAGGATATCGATTGGGAGCAGTTGACGTGTCGGTTAGGAATATAGCTTTTAGGTTATGGTTGACAATTGTTGGAATAGTGGTTATGAGGTATTTTTAGAGTACTGATTATGAGTTGTTACGAGGGATTCGGTTTTGGATAATTTTAAGTTGTGATTTTTAAACCAGTCAAATTCATACTTGGTAATTCATTAACGAGCGGTTCTTAATTTATTTTACAAAAATAAAATTACATTTATGTCCATATATAAACCATAGCTCTCCCAAAGTTTCATTTCTAATGCCTAAATTTGCTTGATGCAGGATTCTTGACAAACTCATTATTTAAACAAATATCATGGAAAGAATTACATGGGCCGCAATGTATAGGAAACAACACAAGAAGGTGATTTTGTCCAAACAATATGCATTTAAAGCTTTATAATTTTGCGAGATCCTTTTTTCTATTAAACCGGAATAATTTGGTGCTTAGTGTTTAGGTTGGTTGATGTTTGAAAAATCTGGCCTACTTTGCATTTGCACTAACTGAATATGTTCAATCACAGTTGTCTATTAAATTATTGAAATGCACAAAATTTGTTATGCACAATCAGGATCTAATAGAGACCCATTTTTATTTTTTAAGACCTTTTATGTATAAAAATCCTTTCTTAAATTAAAGCTCCCACCGTCCTCCCAACAAACCCTAGTCCCCTTTTAATGTCAAATAACCAATACAGTTGTTCCTAGCTCAAGTTAACACAATTTCACGTTAACCAGACGGACTTGTAATTAATCTATGATTGTAAGGGCATAATTAAGCAAAGATTTAGTAACATTGGCGCTTCTTGGCTTGTTTGTACTTCGTAACCTACCTGCAATTTTCGTGCTTTGGGAAGTTTCATAATAACACGAAAGATGGATCTGGTGATGTATTTACTGGATCTGATATGTAATGAGACATTAGGGAATTAGTGGTTTTTAAAAGTAGTTCTTGCTTGTCGCTGCCCCACATCTGATATGTAATGCGACAAGATCCTTACTCTATTTCTTTAGTTAGTACAATTTACCTTGTTTGAGACCATCGCTGTGAGCCATGTTTTGTTTTAAGTCTAATATAATCTTTGAGGCGACCACATTGAAACCCAACTTTTCATGTTCTCAACAATTAAACTTGTAGTACTAGCCATATTTTTTTTTTCCGAGATACATGAGTTTTCAACAATATTTATAAACGGTTCAATGCATTTTTTTACAAGAAATATTAAGAATACAATTGAACTACTTTCTACATAACCCCAATTGTAAATGATAAATTTAAGGAATGTAGAGGTACATGATTATTGAACTTGGTACGTATTGTGTGTACATGACAACATCATGATCATGTGGACTTGGTATGCGCGTCCGATGAATAATTTGCAACAAACGAAGAGGGTCGAGTTCAGATGAAGGTAAGCTAAGCTCAGTTAGTCTTGCAACATTGAAGATGAAATTGTTGGCATATTAAAAAAGCCAGTTTACACAATTGGGTTAAGGATTATGTTAAATATTTATAAAAACCAGTTACTTTATAAATACCTGAGAACCTTTGTTAATAATACTTTTTGTTTCTTATTTGTTTTATATAGTCAGATATTGGTTAATGTGTCAAAAGACAGATTGGATTGCTTCTAAATATGTAAAAAAAAGGATCATGAAAAAAAGCCGAGGAAAAAAAAGTGAGAATATAAGGCCTCATTTGGTTGAAGGAAAGAAAAGGAATGGAAATTATATTTTGCACTTTTCTTTCCTTTGAAAATTTGCAATTATTATTAATTTTTCTTTTCGGTGTTTGGAATATTAAAATAACACAATTGGGTTAAGGATGAAGAAATTTTGTTAATAATATTTTTTTTCTTATTTGTATTTATATGTTTGGATATTGGTTAGTGTGTCAAAAGACAGTTTTTGTTTCTTTAGGGACTTATTCGATTGATTTTTCTTTAGGGACTTGTTCGATTAATTGATAAAGTGAAGGTTGTTGTTAGTGCCAAACAACATTTGATTTAATAAATTATGGTGGAGACACTCACGTCAACCCTCTCACAATTCGTTGTTGCAGTCCAAAACGACAGAACACTTTTGGTAAACACACTATTAGTCCAATGAAAACCGAACAAAAAAAACTTTAAAAAAATTTAAACATTCAAGTATTGGCAGGGACCGCGCGAACGCGTATCCCCTCAGCAACAAATTATAACGTTCACTCTCCCACTTGGGGAGATGATAGGGCAGCACCCCTCCAAAGTGCAATGGAGGCCACTGACCTAGGCCTGAGCTTTCCTGATCGCCCAAAGACCCCGTCCAGGTAAGTATATTGTAAAGATGTCCAACCATCTATATTTATACAGTCACCAACCTTGTCAGGCTTCCAGTCTGTCCGATGTGGGACTAAAACCCCCTTCTACTTCTATAGTTTTATGCCATATGAACCAAATAAAACAAGCATGGGATTGTCACACATCAGTGTTGTTCCTGCCTGCAGCCACAGTTAAACCATAGTGTAGTAATGTGAAAGAGAGAGCCAATCCACGCCTCCTCTTACTGGAGTTCTCTGCTTCTGGCCATGGCAAAATTACTTGCCTTTTGTTCTCTGCTTGCTCATCACATTAATTCTCCATTGTTTCAGCAGAAGTTGCTTCTTACTCAATGATATATACATGGCTTTAATCACTTTGTAACATTATTTCTAATATATGTAGCTATCATAACTTTGTTATTGTCATCATTTATTTATTTATTTATTTTTCATCCTCAAATGTTTATCTCGAGGAACTTTGTAGGGATGGTGATGATGCTTGTTAAATAAAAACAATTCCCCTAAACTAATTGTTGTGCCTGTTAAATAGATTTACATCACAATTGTCTTGCTCCTGGGTCGCTATATGGGTTGTTTGTTTTTTGTTTATGCTTTCTTTCTTTCTTTCTTTTTAGTTTCCCAAAAGTAGCATGAAAGTTATGTTGGGTAGAAGCAGTGGATGCTTAGGCTTTATCCTCAATGGGCTTGGACCCTACTATTTTCCCCAAAAAATAGGGGCAAGAAGCCAAAAAAAAATTTGTTTTACAACAGTACCATTTAATAGAACAATTGGCAAGTACATTTAACTAAAAATATACTTTGAAATGTGATTTGTACAACATTATCAAATAATTGAACAAGTTGCCTTAAGTGTATTTTTATTCATACGTTTAAATTTTTAGGGGTCCTCGGCGACACATATACATGTCCCCAAAGGATGATAAGTCCGTTTTAAACTTTCACATCCCAAAGTTTTGTTCCCTCGAGATCATTGGGGGTAGTGATGCCACTTACCGTAGTCCGTTTAAGTCATTGGACAGTGGCATTGGCTTACTTAGTTATCGAGAGTCCCGAGATTGCTCCTGGTTTTAGTCCACTTATTTATGATCAATTTGGATTATAGTTATATTTTATTCTTTTTATTCAAACGTTCATTTAAACTTCAAAATTGATGACACGTTTGAAAAAAAATATCAATTTGAAAAAAAATAAAATTTTGGCTCATCTTTTATGTTTGACATTTCTATTTTAGATATAACATAATTAAAATTCAAACTAGTCTGTGTTAGGTTTGGTAGCTCCTAGTTAGATCCCATCCAATCCAATGTGAGATTAAAGAGTAAATAAATGTTCATGTAATCTTTCTTCCAACCATCCCCGCGTAAGCATGATGTAATATGAAGGATCTATTAGAACATAGGTTCTACTTCACCATTGCAAGTAGGGAGCAAGTGAAGGAACTCGCACAAATCTGTGGTATGTGTTACACATTAAATAGTAAGGGTATCGACAGAGAACTCAATAGTAAGGATATAGATTGGGAGCAGTTGACGTGTCGGTAAGAAATAGAGCTTTAGGGTCTGCTTGACAATTGTTGGGATAGTAGTTATGAGGTATTTTTAAAGTACCATTTACGAACTGTTATGAGGGATTCAATTTTGGGTGATTTTAAGTAGTGATTTTTAAACCAGTCAAATTCTTGCTTGGTAATTCATTAATTAACGGTTCTTAAATTTTTTTTACAAAAATAAAATTACCTTTATGTCCATATATAAACCAAAGCTCCCCCAAAGTTTCATTTCTAATGCCGAAATTTACTTGATGCAGGATTCTTGACAAACTCATTATTTAAACAAATTTCTTGGAAAGAATTACTCGACAAACTCACTATTTAAACAAAACTTGTTACTGATTTTATGCATGTTAGAGCATATTAAATAACTCCAAGTTCAAATCATGTAAACACAACCCAACTGACAATCTCAAAGCAAACTCATTACTTATAACAATCTAGATGAGTTTGCCATAAAATTTGTAATTTAGATGGTTAAAAATTCATAAGATGATCATATGGATAAGGTAGTTATTATAAAAGTGATAAAGATGACTATCGAAAAACAATATTTTAAAAGCTCATCAAAGAAGTAGACATAGTTTTGGAGGAAATAGAAAAAAATTTAAATATTCATGCATTGGCAGGACCGCGCGAACGCGTATCCCCTCAGCAACAAATTTTGACGTTCACTCTTCCGCTTGGGGAGATGATAGAGCAGCACCCGTCCAGAGTGCAATGGAGGCCCCTGACCTAGGCCTGAGCTTTCCGGATCGCCCAAAGACCCCTTCCAGGTAAGTAAGTCGTAAAGATGAACCACCATCTCCATTTATACAGTCACAAACCTTACCATGCTTGTAGTCTGTCTGATGTGGGACTAAAACCCCTTCTTCAACCTTTTTATTTTGGCCATAGAACCAAATAAAATATGTATGGGATTATCACACATCAGTGTTGTTCCTTGACAAATCTGCAGCAACCACAATTAAATTAATGGTCTCCTCTCCTATTCTCTGCTTCTGGCCATGGCAAAATTACTTGCCTTTTGTTCTCTGCTGCTCATTTAATTCTCCATTGCTTCAGCAGAGGTTGCTTCTTACTCAATAATATATACATGGCTTTAATCACTTTGTAACCTTATTTCTTCACATGTTCACAATTGATCATTCTCTGTGATTTTCTACAGAGGAGGTATAGACCAGGAAGCCTGCGTAGCTATCAGAACTTTGTTATCGTCATCATCTATTTTTTTATTTTCATCCTTGAATGTTTTCTCTCAAGGTTTTATATTTGAGGAACTGTGTAGGGATGGTGATGATTCTTGTTAAATAAAAACAATTTGCTCTAGATTAAATGTTGTGCTTGTTAAATAGATTTGATCGTAGCAATTGTTAAGTAAAAAACAATTCCCAATATTTAGTTGTTGAGCTTTAATTTAAACCCTCTTGTTTCGTCAACAATCTTTCTTTTGGATGGAAAGATTTTGCATCAACTTCCCTTCAATCACCTTGCCAATTGCCTGCTGGTTGATTTTTCTGCGCATTTTGTTATCGATTTGTGAATCTACAAAAATATCGAGGCTCCAGATTGCTTTTGATATCGGTTTGCCTACTTATAATGTGCAAGAACATATTGGGGACGCGCTTTGCAGTTTGAGCTGTTCATGTTTTTGCTGCTTGTAATTACCCAACATCATGTTAAAAAAGATGCTTCTTTCAAGTAACCATAGACCCTTTTGTCTAATTTGACACCATATACGTACAACTCATTACGTGGTCAAGAATAGTGTTGTAAACGACCTCATTCATTTAATCGTAACCCAAGGCCAGCCTAGGGGTAAGCCAGACAAGACTTTGGGCTTGGGCAATCCCCTCTGCTTGGGGGACCTCCCAAGCTCAACTTGGCCCCACAAGAGGCCGGGTGATATTTGTTTGCAAAAACAAAATTTATTTTATTCCAAACTTGTAAAAGAGTACAAAGTACAATGAATTCTGGGGAAGTACAACTTTAGAAATCTGATCAGAAGACGATCACTTTATCCCTTGGACTATGTAAACTTGAAGACTGTAGCCTCTAGAGAACGCAGCAGCAATTTTGCAAGAGTTCTTGATCTCTCTGTCCCTGTCTGATGATGATTGGAAACTCTATTTATAGAGTTCAGGAAATAACTATTTTAGCAGTTATTCTGATGTGCGCGAGGCTGGATTGCGCCATACTGGGTTGCGCCAACCTCATGTTGTGCCAACTTTCATTCAGTTGTCAACCGTGTACTAACTGTATTTAGATGCGTGGCATCATATGATTGAGATGCGCGTGGTCGTGTACAGGATAGTAGACACATCTTGAGAGATTAGTGGCATGTGCGTCACGTCATCCTGTTTTAGAATGTAAGTTTTCTCAACTTTATCAGGTTGCGCGAGCTTCAGTCAACAAGTCAAACTGTGCTTGATTTGGGCTGCACCTACACACGTGCCAACTTCTGAGTAAAAGTCGTTCAGGTTGCGCACAGGCGCAACTAAGGATTTTGTTTAGATTGCGCCTGGACACAAATCACAAAGTGTACATGACAGCTATCCACCAACTTCTCTTGAGCGGCACAATTCACGGAATTCGAAGAGATTTTCCTCGTTCACTATTGTATCAGTCGTCAGTATTGTCAGGTAATGATGACCATTGAGTGTCAGATGCCACGTAGGTTTGGGCACAAAAAGATTGTACACAGTCTGATATCAGGCATAATCTGATCGGTGGCGCAGTCTGTTCTCTGAACTTAATATCAGTGGCGCAACTTGATTTTTGGGGCACAACTTGATCACTGATCAGTATATTCAAGACACAACTTGATTTTTAGGCTCTACAAGACCCCCTTCAAAGTTTTCAAAACTTAAAAATATTGCAAAGTTTTGGAATACTTTGAATTTAGAAAAGTTTTGACTAAGTCAGGTTGCGCCGGACTCGTACAATCTGTTATGACCAATTCAGATTTATCATGCACGATTCGGGATGACTGTTAGGATTCTAATTTTTTGGCTATAAATAATCCCCTTTTACTCCACTGTGATTCTTTACTTTCACTTTTAATCTTCTGAGAAAATTTCTATAACTTTTGCAACCCTCTTCTCCGACCATCTTCTTGACGACATGTCCCTAAAAAGGACTGCTGCTGATAAGGGAAAGGCCATCGCCACTTCTTCAACTCGTGTTCCGCCAACCCATGTGCCACAATATGTGCCGCCTTCATCTCATCGAGAGATAGCTAATCCAGCAATGGAAGGTGATTAAGGGCGAGCCGATTTGATTTGTGATTTCATCAATAATTAATTTGTGCCCCTCTTTTTAGAGTGTGGTGCATCATAAACTTTGTGCCACCCCTTCTTAGGGTGTGGTCACTCTCTCCTTGAACGGTGTTCGTTTTTACGAATACTGTTGCGCACAGTAAAAATTGTGGCACAACCTGAGGTGTTGCGCAACTTGAGTTTCGTGCAACATGGCATGTGGCGCAACATGGGTTGTTGTGCAACTCAATATATCGTGTAACTTAAGTCTCGCGCAATACATCTCGTGGCACAACTCAGAAAATCTGTGTGATTCAAGAAATCATACATCTTCATTTTTGTTTCTAATTTTTGTTTATGCATCTCTCTGCAGTTAATCTCAGGGAAGACCCGGATGCAGAGAAGTTTGCTTCAACATTTAATGTCCCAGAATACAGAGAGAATTTGTCTCACGTCACTTTTCCTCATTACGATGGCCCTGAAGCACGAAGAAGTCTGCTCATAGATCAGGACAATCAAACCCTTTTGAACTTAATGAACGGTGAACCTCTGTAGAGCTTGGATACTACAGTCCACAAGAAACCTGTCTTTTTATTTGGAGATGCAATCAAGAAGATTTCCCAACCTAAGGCAAGAAAAGAGACGCGATATATTTTAAAGGAAAACAACGCCATACATGTAATAGAAATATCCAGGTCTCTGGCATTATCTCAGTATAGTTTTGCTAGCTATCCTAGGAGGATGTCATGGGATCTGACTCCTCTCCAACAAGCAAGAGTCGGCCGAATCTGTTATAAAGTGGGTCCATAGAACAAAGATCTTTTTTACAGCACTACTAAAAAATATAGCACACATTTGAGGGGTTTAAGACCGAGCTGTATTCCTCCCGAGGACTCTTCTCTGCTCCTTCCTGTCAGAGTACCTATTTTTGCAAATACATTTGTAAAAGCTGAAGGAAGATATCCAGACCGTGTTATGCGAATGACAGGCCTGGTAAACCCTAGAATGAAACGTTGGAGTAGCTTGTCTATATGGATTTTGGAGGAATTCAAAGACAGGCTCATTGATCTGGGCCTCTACAATCCCATCTGCACTACGGTGTATGGCATTCATCCAAACCCTCACATGTTCTTGGCTTTAGTAGAGAGATATAACAAAAGCACTGGGACCAACATGACACCTCATGGAGAAATGGGGTTTGCTCTTAACGAAATAGAATATATCTCTCATCTGCCGATGGGTGACAACCCATATGAAGAATATGTACCCACAAATGATGAATTAGATGCTCTAGCAAAGGAGAATCCCCAGATGATCGCAGTTTTCCAACAGTTGCTGTGCCATTATAAAATCTGCTCACTCTACTACGAAAGTACTTCTGCGGGTACTTGTTATATCACAAAATGGATGCCTTATCTGTTCCTAGGTCATGTGTGGGAGGACAAGCCACTGGACAGTCAAGCCTGTATGCCTCGTTTTTTGAATCTTTTGATAGAAGTGATATACAATTGTTGATGGAGAAGCATAATTATGGGGATGTCACTCTGACTGAGGACTCGGGTCAGTTAAAGGCTGGCGACGTTCTTCATAGTTATCTTCGACAGGGTTACAGACCCATGTCTCCAGAAGCCCAGTTGGCAGGCTTTCTATCTTTATGGCTACGACGCTTTGTAGTTTCGGGGGCTAGTGCAGTTGACAGGTTTCATCGGGGTGTCATGTTTGCTGCGACACGTCTTGTATTTGGATACAAGATGGATCTGCTTTCAGCTATGACCTGTCGCCTGAATGTAGGATTGCGTTCTTTTGTGGACACTATGCTGAAAGAAAATGATAATCGGTCGAATTTTCCTCGTATAGAAATGCTATTCACTTATTTGTTTGGATGGTTATTATTACACCATCCTTGCTTGATGGACCCGAATATGGGACCTCCTGATGGAGATTTCATTGGGCGTTTTGCTAATGCCCACTGGAAATACACTGCGCTTACGGAATGCCGACTTGCCCTGAACCATGGATCAGGATGGTTCTTTCAGTGTGTTGGGCCTCCTACAGGGTATGATGCCATGCCTCCACAGATGATGGATTTACCCGAAGAAATACTCCATTTAAGTCCAAACATCTTTTTCTGGCTTAAAATAATTCGACCATCCTACTTAGTTTATAGATTTGAGGAAGAATGCTATTTGGAGCCATATTTGCCGAGTCGATTTGCACGATAATTCGGGTATGATCAACTTCATGTAGGAAATACGACCTCTTGCCTCCAAGCTACAGGCTATCTCATTGATGGGGCTAGAGCTTGGAATTATTACAATGCTCGGGGCACAAAGGCTATTTTTTCTATGCCTTACAAACTTTCGCAAGGCCCGCGTATGTTATATTCATATGCAAACTTCTATACTTCAGCGAACATATTTGCTGAAAACTTCCATACCTCACATAGCTTTGCAACTGAAAGGGGAATTAAACAAGGAAAACGTACTCTTCAGTCTTTCCGAGATGTAGAAGACATGGACCCTACTGATGTACCTCTGGAAGCATCAATTATAATGAATTTTGCTGACCCGGTTCAAGATCCTTTAGATATATCTATAAAGATGCGGAAAGACAAATCCCCTGTCAAAGTCTGAAGAAGAGAAAGACTAAGGAAACGACCACTACCAAAATAAGTTGTTTTAGCGACGCCCAAAGACGTCGCTAAAACGACAAATTACATCGCTAAAAATATTTACCGACGCAATTACCGACGTTTTGGGCTTGTCGTGGAAACGTAAGTCGTTGATCTTTAAAACATCGCCAAACGTCGCAAGTACCGACGTTTACCGACGTATAAATACGTCGGTATATTATCCACGTCTACCGTCGTATCGTCGATGTATTAGCGACGTTTTTAAAGTCGCTACACGTCGGTAACATCCTGGGAATTTACCGACGTTTACCGTCGTTTAAAATGTCACTAAATGTCGGTAATTCCTGGGATTTTTACCGACGTTTAGCGACGCTTACCGACGGTCTCCGACTTATAAGGACGTCGGTAAACGTCGGTACCCTGGAAAATTTTTTAGATTTACCGACGTTTATCGACGCAAACGTACGTCGGTGGACGTCAGCAAACGTCAGTAAACGTCGGTAAATCTGAAAAAAAATAAATAAAATAAAATACAGAATGTCCTTTTCTCCCTACAGTTTAAAAATATAACCATAAAGACAGTATAACATATATTCTTTTCTCTCTGGGTTCGCCGACCCCTTCGGTGGAACACTCAACACCGGTAAACGTAAACCACAGAAGCACATTAACATCCAATTGAAACGAATAATAACATAAACGAATAATAACATCCAAATACACCAAATAACAAAGTCTACAACCAAATAACCAAAGTCTACACACAACCAACAAATAGAATAGGATCCAACAAATAGGATCCAAACATCCAAGTCTACACAACCAACAAATATCCAAGTCACAAATAGAATAGGATGAAACAAACACAAACAAACAGTCCTAACTAGGACTACTAGGGATCTGGTGCAGGAGGGGCACCGCCGCGATGAAGGGATAAGAACAACTCATACTCCTCAAGTGAAATCGATACCGATGGAGCATGCAGTGACGTCGGTGGAGTCGGTGTCGAAGAAGAAGGCGGTGGAGACGACGAAGTCGACGACGATGAAGGCGCACCCGGAGGACCAGCACGCTCCAACGTTGTAAGTCGCTGGTGGTATGAATCCATGATAGATAACATTCTATCACTGCTCTGGACCATCGAATCATGCGCCAATCTCAGCCTCTCGGCCATGGTCACCTGTCCTGTCTGTAGCTCCGTCACCGTGCGCTCTAACCCTCCAACGGTGCGCTCTGTCCTCTCAGTCGTCTCCATGAGGTCCATAATGTCGCGGTCGAGCGCATCCAATCGTGCTAGCATCGCAGGATCGTCTGCAGGGTGCTGAGACTGCTCCTCGATCCATCGTAGCAGGTCGTCACGGAGAGACTCCATCATCTGGTGGACTCGGGCAGACTCCTGGGACGGCTATGGACCATGCACACTAGCAGGAGATGTCCTAGAGGACTGGGTCGCAACTAGGGCGCCATAGGATCCTGTACCGTAGTACATACCCCTACGGAGTCCACCAGCGGCGGTCATCCACAGCTCGTCCGCCGACAGAGCTTGAGTGGGCTGCGAGGAAGTACCGGCCTCTCCTACATCAGGTGCACTAGCAGCAGTCCGTTCCGCAGCCTCTGATACTCGGCCTAGAAAGTATGGATAGTACTCTATAATTTCTAATTTCTAATTAATGTACTTATTATTACTAATTAATGTACTTATTAATACTAAGTACATGAATATTTATTTGTATCATATTTACTAAGTTATATTAAAATTGACACGAAGTATTAAATTAAGATAACGTATTGTAATACTTACATAGGTCTGCTCGGCCCTCTCGTTAATAAGGTCTTCGCCCTTCCGATGGATGGCCAGGAAGACGGTCACCATATCGGCGTTACTGACCTTCCTTACCTGTAATTAAATATATTATCTTAGTAATAATTTATCGGTTTTACATTAAAATAATATTTCTAAAAAAGAAAGACATACCAGACGACAGAAATGTTCCGTCATCGGAATCGACCTACCGCACCACTTCGAGGCATGTTGCCTAGCCGCCTTGGCCTTCTCCGACTTCTCCTTGTACCTTGGCTCGTCGAATCGAGCCTTCATCGCATTCCACTGATCAGGGGTGATCCAACCTTGGATCGGCTTTCCGGCACGATCACGATCCTTCTGATCATTAATAGTGTCGCGGATCAGCTTGGCAGCGACGGCAGGAAACATCCCCTCGATAAGCTCGGTCCGGTGCGGTGGATAGAAAAACATATCCTAGAAGAGCACAAACCAAATATTTATCAGTTATATATAATATACAAAAATTATATGATTCATGTTAAAAGCAAATATATTTTAACCTTGAAGCGCGCAAACCAGTAGGCCTTCCTCTCGTCCGGAGCATCAGAGTAGTTAATCCAAGCACCACCATAATTATGCCTCAGCATGTGGCCTAGACGTCTCTGTACCTCTGGGAGTCGATATCTATACAGACATATTATATTCATAAAAAAAGTTAATTTATGATAAAAACAGAAAAAAAAATTATAAACCAAAACACCTACTTCGTACCGTCGGCCCAGATCTCCGTCCTCCTCTCCTCCGGAGGTACGCACGCATCATCTGCATGATGCTAGTCGGCCGTCGGTACAGTCGCCTCGGCCGTCGGTGCAGCCTCCGCCATCTGCTCTTACGTCTCCATCGTCGTATCAGCAGCAGAAACGCTAGACGGGCGAGCACTCTCAACAGGTCTGGAACTACTCGTCCCAGGAGATATGCCACGTGACGTCGTCCCAGCAGGCCCAGCTACTGTCCGATATGGAGGAGTAATCGGCGACGAGGATCCAGAACCGGTACCAGTAGGAGGTACCGAAGGAAAACGCCGTCCTCTAGCAGTACCTGTAGGAAGTACCGGAGGATCATGACCTCGTCGTCCCCCTCGGAACGAACCGCGATGACCTGTCATACCTGATAACAGCATATGATAATACAACAAATAATAGAGACTAGAAATATGAAAGTACAACAAATAATAGAGACTAGAAATATGAAAATACAATAAATAAAAGAGACTAGAAATATGAAAGTACAACAAATAATAGAAACTAGAAATATTAAAGTACAACAAATAATAGAGACTAGAAATATGAAAGTACAACAAATAATAGAGACTAGAAATATGAAAGTACAACAAATAATAGAGACTAGAAATATGAAAGTACAACAAAGACAAGATAATAACCAAGACAACGTATGATGATACATTCTACAATAAACATCTAAGTCCAGATAATATATTCTAGAAGAAACATCTATGTTCAGATAAGTATATCTCTCTCAATCATCTTCAGAATAATCATCTTGTTCGTCTTCCTCGACCTCATCTTCCTCTTCCTCCTCATCTTCACTTTCATCTTCGCCTTCGTCGGCTTCGTCTTCCTCTTCGGATAATTCTACATCTTCTACATTATGTGTCGTGTAATGTATAACTTCTGTGGAGTCCACATCGACAATACTGGTTACAAGAGGTAGCTCGTCCTCCTGGTAAGCTTTTTCGTCAACATCAAAAGTATCTCTAGCTTTAGTCTTGTATACTGTCCACCAGTCAGACTTCGTTGCTCCCCGTCTCGGATAAGCTGTGAAGTACACGAGCTGAGCCTGAGTTGCTAGGATAAACGGTTCGTAGCCTTGATATCTACGCTTGTAGTTTATATCCACAAGACCATGCTTGTCAATTTTTCAACCTTGATTTTTAATCAGATCGAACCATTCACACTTGAACAACACGATCTTTGCAGGTTCTCTGCCATTATTATATGACAACTCCACAATCTCTCGCAAGATGCCAAAGAAATCATTTCCTGGATCAACGTCTTTGTAGTTCGAAGACTTGATACACAAACAACTATTTTTCGTGGAATCAAGATCCAGGAAGCTGTCTCTGATCGGAGCATTTATCGACTTGAACCGAAAGCCATTGACACAGTAACTTGGCTATATTTTAACAAAAGTAATTGGTCCCTTGACAAGAGTTCTAATTAATTCAATCTTGGGTAAAATTAGACGATCGACCTGAATATCAAAGAAGAGATAATAAGTTATTTATTGCGCAGTTGCATTAGAAGAGGCCAGTAATTACCGAGTTACTTACATATTCGCTCAACCAAGAAGGAAAATGACGTCTCATTTCTTGTTCTAATGCTTCGTCTTTTAGGTAGGGTCTAACCAGCCTTAACTCATCATTATATGTGCTGGAAAACAATGAAGCAACCGCCGATTAGTACAATAATATTAGCTTATACTATTATATTGAGATGACGTAAACTCATCATTCTTTACCTACCCCTCTAGCTTATCCACTTCATCCTCGTCGCAATTGAGTAATACATACAACTGAGCAGCCCTTAGCTCTTCGTCATTCAAATATCTCTTCTTCATTTTCCCCGAAGGCTTTCCGGACGCATTGAATACTTTCAGTATTCCATCATTAAATTCTTGATATCCGTCGTTGTTTTTCGGAGCCCTTGTTCTATTCGTAGCAACATGAGATTTGAAATAGGAGGAGCAGAAATTTGTAATCTCCTCGAGAATATAGGCTTCAAAAATAGAACCCTCGACCCGAGCCTTATTTTTTACCTTTCTTTTTAGGTGATTCAAATGTCGCTCGAACGGGTACATCCATCGATATTCGACGGGTCCACCAATACGTGTCTTATAGGAAAGATGAATCGACAAATGCTCCATAGAGTCGAAGAATCCAGGAGGGAACACCCTCTCTAGCTTGCACAGTGTCACCGTAATGTCCTTCTCTTGCTTTTCTAGACGATCAACGAGCAATTTCTTAGAACAAAGGTCCCTGAAGAATATGCTAAGCTCCGTCAATGGATCCCAAACTGCCTGCAATAAGAATTCCCAAAATGTAATCAGAATTAACCGCTCCATGAATACGTGACAATCATGGCTCTTCATACCTGTCAGTTTGTTCTCCTTGAGGTCGACGCATCTTTTCAAGTTTGAAACATACCCATCTGAAAATTTCAGACCTTGAATCCACCTACAAAGCCTCACTTTATCCTCCTTCTCCAGTGAGAAAATTGCCTTAGGCAGCTTCAACTTCCCATTCCCATCATGTATCAAATGCAATACAGGACGTCTACAGATTTCTTCCAAGCCTAATCTAGCCTTTGGATTGTCTTTTGTCTTCCCCTTTACGTCCATTACAGTATTAATTATGTTGTCAAACACATTCTTCTCGATATGCATGACATCAAGGTTATGTCTAATCAGATTGGTGCTCCAATATGAAAGATCCTAGAATATACTCCTCTTCGTCCAGTTATGAGTGCGACCAAATTTGTCACACTTGTAGCCCGTAGCAGGCTGTTCAATAGCTCTTGGTAAATCTTTTACCTCTTCCCATATCGTGTATCCGGGCCACCTTGGTGGGGGATTAGCCTTCTCCACAATGCCAGCACGAAAAGTATTCTTGTTCCTCCGGTACAGATGATCCTTGGGCAGGAATTGTCGATGACAATCGAAGAAGCACGGTTTGCCTCCGTGTTTCAAACGAAAAGCCTTAGTGTTGTCCATGCAATACGAACATGAAAGATGACCATGCGTGCTCCATCCAGATAACATTTCATAGGCCAAAAAGTCGTTGATGGTCCACATAAGTGCTACCCACATCTGGAAATTTTGTTTTCTAGATACATTGTACGTGTTGGAACCTACTTTCCACAGATGATTCAACTCATCAATCAATGGCTGTAAATACACATCGATGTTTCTTTTCGGATTGTTCGGACCTAGGATAATAACGGTGAGGAACATATACAGAGTCTTCATGCATATCCAAGGCGGTAGATTGTACGGGGTGACGATCACAGGCCAACACGAATACTGGGATCCCGAAAGTCTGAATGGGGTAAAACCGTCGGAGCAGAGACCCAATCTGACATTACGCGGATCAGAAGCAAAATCTGGATACTCTCGATCAAAGTGCTTCCATGCTTTTCCATCAGATGGGTGATCCAACACTCCTTCGGTATGTTCTCGCTTATGCCAACTCATGTTTTCTGCAATTTCCTTCACCATAAACAACCGCTGCAACCGCGGCGTCAACGGCAAGTAGTACATCGAAGAGGTAGGCTTCCTGGCACCGACAAACTTTCTTCTACCACATGCCTTGTAGCAATCGACACCACAAAATCTGCAGACGTCTTTATCCTTGTCGTCTTTGTAGTACAACATGCACCCGTTGCGACAGGCATCGATTTTTTCGTATCCCATCCAGAGCGATCTAACCATCCTCTTAGACCGGTAGAAGTCTTTCGGCAACTTCGCACCCTCAGGCAATATTTCTATAAGAAACTCCATAAGACGGTTGTAGCAATCTTGCGACATGTTAAAATCGAACTTGATGCTGAACAATCTTGTAACCACCTCCAACGGTGAATGATCCTCACAACCAGGATATAATGGAGTCCTTGCATTCTCCAGCAACTCTATGAACTGTGCAGCATAGGGGTTCGGTGCCTCCTCAGGTGCATCATGATCATCCGAATCGAAACTAGGCCTGGCCGCGTCAAAAACCATGTTTACCAACCCATCGTCGTAAGGAGCGTTGTTGCGGACATCCACATAAGGCTCGTACTCCGATGCTAAAGACACAAGTTCTCCGTGCTCGATCCACTGATAGTAATTCGGCGTAAAACCCTTCGAGTGTAAATGATACGTGACATCCACTTCTGGATGATATTTCAAGTTGTGACATCTCACACACGGATACTTAATTTTGGTATCGTCCATGTACTGAGGGAACGCCTTGGCAAACTGCAGGAACTGGTGTACACCCTCTATGAATTCATCCTGCACACCGCACATGTCATCAGGATGACGGTTGTACATCCACGAACGATTTCGCAGATAGTAATTCAGCTCCATATCCATTTGAGGATAATTCTGTAAGATAGATACAAGCATATTGCAATCAGTGAATGAATGTTAAGGCAGTTTAGATATGGGTGCACAATTTAGATAGAGGTCAGTAGAGAGTGACAATTTAGAGAAAACTGAGATTATTGGTAAGGTATAATTGTACTTGTAGGAGTACACGACACCAACTGTCCAATATGGACCCTTTGGGTCTACAAGAGTTACTTCACTCAGTTAACACTCTAATGACACTCACTCACATATACCTACTCTTACTTAGGAATACTAAGATCTGACACATACTAAGATTTGACACATACAAAAAAGAGAATAGCAGGGCGTTTCTCTCCTGTAGACCCTCAATTTATAGGTACAGGCTAGAGCACTGTCAGCCATAGATGATGCTCTAATTTTTAAAAAATCATGCGTCGATGACACTTCAATGAAAGCGATGAATCATGCACCTTGATTCATGTGACATGCGACTGTTAAGTGCAAAATAGATGCCTCAATTTTTGCGTCAATACGCCAACATCGCTCAAACTTTCAAAAAGATTGTCCTTTCATGATCACATTGGTTTACCCCTTTTTTTGGTACTTCAACAAGAGGATGGAAAGGGAAGAGGGAGAGTATGCCCCTTATAGAGAGCTTAGTCATATTTTAAGGGGGTGGCTTATCGCACAAGCGTCCATGACATAAAGGTGCATGGGTGCTCACGCGGGTAAATGTGTTTGTTCTCGCCCGCAGTAATAGAACAAGCACGCACGTGCGAGCAGATATAGATCTGGTGCGCCCCTAGTGGTTGTGTTTCTCAAGAACATAAACGCGTATGCGGGTGGATTTAGTACGGGTGTGCGACTAGCGGTACATAGGTATATGTGCTCACCCATGACTAAGAACAAGAGCAAATATGTGCATGCCCAAACAAAGATAACGTTTATGATCGATCATAAAAATGACGGAGTCGACGAGGGGAATCAACGGTGGAGGGGGGACGCCGGAGGAACGGCGGTCACCGCAGGGAAGGGGGTCACCGCGGGGAGGGGGTAGCCGGAGGGAGGGATCGCCGGAGGGAGGGGTCCCCGGAGAGGAGAGAGAAAGGGGGAGATAAATTTGGGGAGCGGGAGATTAAAAATTTTGGGTGAAAGAATACCAATTCTTGACGTTATTATTATTATTATTATTATTATTATTATTATTATTATTCACACACCCACCGACACTCTAAACAGTTACTAACACTCCGACCTGAAAACTACCCTAGTGGTGATCACCAAGTATGTCGTTTAAATCAAGTAAATTTCATTTTGTATTATGTATTCCTATCTAAGTTATGACCGACTTTAATGTTTTAAACATTCATATCGGAGATTGTTTTAGACAAGACAATGGGTTGAGTCAAATGGTTCAACTAGTGGTTCAACTATCAGAGTTAATCTAAGTGATCCAAATTTACTTTCTTCTAGATACTGATTTTTATAAAAATATTTATTTACAACCATTGAAAAAATCGTGAGTCAACACTAATTTGATCCCAAAAAAAGGTACCGATCCATGAGTCAGCTGATTGAACCGACATGTCCAATTTTTAAAATACAAGTTATACTTTCTAGTAAGTGACTCAAATTCCCTCAAAACTTCCACTATGGTTAGATAGTAAGGTCCATCCCAATTTCTAGGTTATAAGTTCAGAATATAGGAGCTCATTCTGTAGAATATTAAGGCTCAATTGGAGTTTTATAATGGTCTCAACCCATTCACAGGAACTATAACTTATTCTTCATAATTTCTAAATTTAGAATTTAGAAACCATTATGTAGAATTTAGAAACCATAATTTCTACAGTTAGGGTTAGGGTTTACCTGACTTGGTCGGAGTCGGGTCGGGGTCGTCGGCGCTGGAGCAGCGGTGGAGACGGGTTGGCATCGGAGTCGGGTCGGCGTCGACGAGGGGAATCAACGGTGGAGGGGGACGCCGGAGGAACGGGGGTCACCGCAGGGAAGGGGGTCACCGCGGGGAGGGGGTAGCCGGAGGGAGGGGTCGCCGGAGGGAGAGGTCCCCGGAGAGGAGAGAGAAAGGGGGAGAGAAATTTGGGGAGCAGGAGATTAAAAATTTTGGGTGAAAGAAAATAAAAGATCGATCGTGTGAACCCTATATGAAATATTTTAGCGACGTCCACAAAGGACGTCGCTAAACGTCGTTATCCAATAATAAACTAGCGACGTCCATAATGTGGAGTCGTAAAACGTCGCTGAGTTAGACAAAACAGCGATGTTCTGCGACTAGACCGCAACATCAGCTTTCCAAAGCATAATGTGTGTCGCTAAACGTCGCTAAATGTCGCTGATAGTGACGTTCAGCGACGTTATCATAAAACGTCGCTAAATTCATAAATATTACCGACGTATATGACTTGCGTCGCTAAATTCGTCGCCAATATGACTTATTTTGGTAGTGGACAGTCTCTCCTCAACAGGATAATCTTCCTAATTATCCAAGGGCTCCGGAGAAGAAGAAAAGAACATCACTGGTTATCAATGAACCAGTGACCACGAGAATAATTCGTTCTCAATCAAAACAGTTGCTTCTCAGTTCTTCCTCTTGAGAGAAGGACATTACTCCTTCTTCTATTCAGAAACAAGGGAAGATTACTGAAGGAGGAACTTCTGCTTCCTTGATTGATCTAGAAGGTACTCGTACCGGAGCTGTTGCAGGGCTAAGCGCACCGATACTGGACATTGCTGAAGAGGAACCATCTCACGAAGGTAACATCAAAGCTGTGAAATATCCTCCTATATTAACTTTTACCAGATATATATATATATATATATATTTTTACCAGATATATATATATATATATATATATATATATATATATATATATATATATATATATATATAAATTGCTTTTCCTTGATTACTTAAATAGATGTATGTCCTTCTCCTACCATCGTGACAGTAAATGTTCCTGCCAATGTACTTGCTGCAACAGGGATAACAGTTCCCTCTCCAACTCCTATGAGTCCAAAAGCTTCCTCTCCGAAACAAGATCTACCTCCATAAGATACTTCTCAAGCTCAAATATCTACTCATTCAGGAGAAGCAGTGATTGATGCATTGAATGGTTGTGATTTTGATGATGAAACTTATGATGAAGATTGGGACAACATTGCTAAAGAAAAACAAACTTTAGCGAATGTATCACCATCACAAGAAATCCCAATTGATAAAAATCCTTCGCCTGTTGAAGACGAGGAGGATGTGGTTCATGATAAGGAACCTGTCAATCTTCCTGGAGTTAAGGAATCTGCAACCACTGAGCCACCCGAAGTGCCTAAGGTGGCAAATGAAATAAATGAAACTCCAGTAACTCTACCACCTCTGACTGAATAAGGAGCAGTGAGTAGTCAGGCCGCCATGTCTACAGAGACTCTGTCCAAACTTCAGTCTGAGACAACTAAGACGACTGAGACTCCTCATAATGTACTTAGCCCATGTAAGTTTTTCCACTATGAATGATTTGTTATTGCATCTTCAACATTATGACTCATAATATATGTAATTTGTAGCAGCACCCACGGGGACTGTAGCCGGGAAAGGAAGCTCTTCTCATATTAATGCTCCAGATGAAGTACCCCCACCTGCTAAAGCTGTGAAGACTTCTTCAAACATAGTAGCCACTCTAGGAGCCCTGGCAGCTAACAAATTTGTGGTGACCTCTTTCACAAGAGTCTTTTTTACATCTCTGGAGCCTCTAGTTCATAGAGTTATGGAGAGAGAAGATGTCCCTTTCAGTACCGTTAGAACTCCCACCGTATTCTTGATTGAAGGCATCCGTAGTCAAGGAGACGAAGCTCAAGCTTCATTTTTGGAACATATTTTGGATGAACTAGAGAGTTCAATTAAGGCTTGCAAGGAGCTGAAAGGAGGAGATATCGAGCCGCTAGTAAACACGGAATATGAAACCATGGTTCAAGAAGTAGAGATTAGTAAAGCTGATTTTGAGACATTCCTGCTGGCTTTCACTAGACAGTCCTCTAAGCTAGATGTTCAAATCTCTGACCTAACTGTTCTTGCTGAGAGTCACAAGACTAAGGCTATAAAAGAAGAAAAAAAGGCTGCTGGTATAAAAGCCAAAAAATTGCTCGACTTCAGGCAGAACTCCAAAATACTGAGCATAACATAGAACAAAAAAATCAATTGTACCAATCTGCTGTTGATCAGGTGGATATTTTGAAGGATCGAAAGAAGGAATTCGAACGTCTTCAGAATAAAGAGCTAAAACGTCGAACTGCTGCTTTACAACCTTTCGATCCTGAATCAGGAAGAATTGAAGCTAGGCAGAGAGTGCTAGATTCTCGTGATGGAAGAATTCAAGTTCTGAAGAAACAAATTGCAGAACTTATCAGCTATCCTTCAGAGTGAAAAATGGGTAAATGCTGTTGTTTCTTTTTTTTCAATGTACTCTTTTTCTTTTAGTAAAAACTTTTATGTGGTTCCATTACTTGTTGCATATCATGTTATAGATATAAGTAATAGAATAGAAAATATATTCAGAGGTACAGGATGTGGTATATTTCAAAATTTTAGAAAATAACGATATTCATTATATCTGCTCAGAGGTAATGTGGACGTGGCAGAATATAAAATTTAGCAATACTGTTATTTCAATGGACAACTTTATCAGGGGTAATAAGGACATGACAAGTTGCTGATATAAATAATCGAAATTCAGAGGTGTAAAGGACGTGAATTCAAATTATTTAAACAAGAGACAATAAATGTCCAATGAATGATAAGTCAAAGAAAGTGAATGAACTGATAGTCACTTCAATTTTCAAAGAAAAATGCCGTCTCATTAGATTGAAGATAGTTCTTAAAACTTGAATGTGATCTTCTTTGAGACGACTTTTGACAGCAATATCGTCAACATATCATTCAACAGTCTTTCGTAACTGATCTCGAAAGATAGTACTCATAGCCCGCTGGTAAGTTGCACCTACGTTCTTAAGACCAAACGGCATGACCGTATAACAGTACACACCCCGAGGAGTACGAAATAAAATATGTTTCTCATCTTCAGGATCCATCCGAATTTGATTATATCCAGAAAACCCATCCATGAAAGAAATTCGTTCGAATCCACATGTATTTTCAACCATAACATCAGTAATTGGGAGAGAGAATTCGTCTTTAGGGAAACCATCATTGAGATCACGAAAGTCTATGCAAACTCGAACCTTTCCGGTCTTCTTCAGGACTGGGATAACATTGGCCACCCAGTCAGGATGTTGTTCTTCTCTGATAAAACTGCAAGCTATAAGCTTTTTGACTTCATCATCAATTACATCCATCATTTCAGGCTTGAATTGTCGTTGTTGTTGTTTGACCGGTTTGGCATTCGGCAAAATGTTAAGCTTGTGAGTTACAATTTGAGGATCTAATTCTGGCATATCTTCGTAACTCCAGGCGAAGACGTCAATGTATTCACGAATAAGGTGAATTAATTCTTGCTTATCATCTTCTGAGAGATTTTTGCTAATGAAGATTGGTCGTGATGCACCTTTCTCTCCAATATCAATTTGGACCAGTTGATCCTCAGTAGGTGGTTCTCGTTGTTCGAAACGAAGTTCCCACTGATTGTCTATCCTTTGTGCCCAAGGATCCATTTTAGTAGCTTCTTCAATGTCACTTTCGTCATCTTCTGAGAATTCGGCGGACACCATGTTAGAAGATACTATTACCCTATGAACATGACCGATGCTGGTATCAGAATCCCATGAGAAAGAATCAGAAGAGTTTGAACATTCTTCTTCATCAGATTCAGAAGGTTTTGGAGTTGGAAGTGGTGACTTATAACCTAGTCCTCGTTTCGTTTTATTGTGGTATTGCTGTGATTTTCTTTTTGGAACAGCAACACGAAGAGGGGTTCGCCTTCCTTTACCATTGTTGAGACCTGTTCTGAAATCATAGCCCATTTTACGGATGATGGCTTTAGATTGTGGACTATAGCATCGTAATTGTAACCTTCATGTATCATCTCTATTATCATTATAGAGCATAATTTTTGGTTCTTCTCTTTTGTTGAAGAATATAGGCTTTTCATCTTTCTTTCGAGGCGGTACTAAGAAGTACGACTCTTGTATTGAATCCAGTGATACCACGTTTCGTCGAGATGATACGACTTCTATTGTAAGTGGTTTAAAGCTATCTAGCATATCCAGATAATATTGAGTATAGTAAAAGACATCAGTATACTGCAAAGGAGATGCTTTATTGATTTTTACACCATCATTTACAATAGGGACTCTAGCCTTAGCAGGCTTAGTCAGATTGATGACAAGAGGGGGAGAAGAAGAACGAGAAGGAGGAGGGAGCTTCTTGCGACGAAGGTCGATTACAATCGGCTCAGAAGAGGTGAGCTCTCTTTGTTCCTGACTATTACCTTTAGGTCGCTTCTCATGGAAAGGTAGATAGATAGTCAGAGGTTTGGAAGACTGAGGACAGGAGGTACGTCCTTTGACTGGAATCACCAGAGTATCATTAGGTATACTCTTCTGTTCTTCATCTGTGTCCATTTCTAGTACCACCTTCATGAATTCCTCTTTGTACATACGAGAATCGTTGCAATACGCTTGAACTCCTTTGAAAGGATTCAGATCTGCAACCTCTTTTTGGACTTCTCTATTACCATCCACATATTTGAAACATTGGTAGAGCGTAGAGGGTACAATGTTGTGTTCATGGAGGAATGGCCTTCCCAACAAAGCATTGTATGAGCCATGATTATCAATAACATAGAAAGTTACCTTTGTACGAAGATTGCCAATTTGAAGTTTTAGGCGTATCTTCTCCAAAGGTTCACTTCTTCCTTGATTGAATCCCAGGATGGTAGTGATAGTTGTAGAAAGATTATGTACTGGGATTTTCAAAGCATCCAGCAAGGATTTCGGCATGATGCTAAGTGCAGACCCGGGATCAATCAGAATGAGGTCAACTTTTTTGGTGTCCACATACCCCGTGAAATAGAAAGGACGGTCATCACGATTGTCTTCTAACAACATGTCATCTTGTGTAAAAGTGATATTGGGCGTTAATTCAAATACACTATGACAATGTGCACAGCTGACTGGCTCCTTTTCGGGCTTCTTGAGAAGAGTCAAACAAGTGTCAGCCTGCATCAAGGCTTCACTTAACATCTCACGAGTTTCCTTTGATAGACGTAAAAGTTCAAAGATTGACAATCTTGCCGGAGTATTGGCCAATTGAGCCAATATGTCAAAATTGTAAGGCTTTTCAAATCCAAGAGATGATGACTGCTTCAACGCTTTATCAAAGCGAACAGGTTGCTTTTCCTTGTCTGCCGATGTTGGTTTAGGAGGAGATGGCTCGACCACCGACAAGGATGTAGACGGTGTATCTTCAGCAGGAGAAGATGATGGAGGAAGAGAATCGAGGGATGGAGCAGGGTTTCCTTGATTTTCGAAATACTCCCGAAGATAGGGTTTCCCAGATCTAGTGCCCATTAGGATTTCTTCTTCTGTTAATGGTTCAAAGGATACCATATTACAGTTCCTGGATTTAGACTTGGAATTCTTCTTTTGCTTAGAAGAGGAAGGCGTTTCAAATTCGGCCACCAGATCTGGATAAATCTACGTAATTTTTCCTATGTCAGTTGACATCAGAACAAGACCTTCATTTTGAGGAGGAGGGATATTCACAATTTCCAGAGTAGTCCTTGGAATGGGGACAACACCATCTTGTACGAGTTATGGTAGAAAATCATCGAATTGGAGAGAAATCACATTAGCAGTTACTGTTTTCTCATCCTGCTGTAGAATAATTGCTCCAGAGTTGACCAACTCCTGGATTTTACCCTTGAGCACATAACATGATCTGGTTGGATGCCCTATGAATCTGTGATAAACACAGTATTTAGGGTGATCAGTTTTACCAACTTCTTCTGGTCGCTTTGCCTCTGGAAGCTGAAGCTTATTGCTTTTGATCAAGAAATCGAAGATGCTTAAAGTATCATCTTCATCGAAAGAATACTCTTCTTTTGGACGAGTTGACTTTTGCAGTGGTGCTGATGGGGTGGATGCCGTCTGAGTAACATTGCCAGCCAAAGATTCTTCGCCTTTGAGATTGATGGCCAATGTTTCTTTATTCTTACGGTTATTCTGGCGATTACTACCCCCGGGTGTAGGATGTTCATCTTGGTTAGGATGAGTCATCTGGACTCCTAACTGCTTGAACTTTTCGGCACTCACTTCTGCCGCCTTTACATTAACAATAAAAGAAGGCCAATCCTAGAATTGTGTAGATCCCGTCCACATACTGATAATAGGCAACAAGTTTGATTTGTAAGTGTCTATTGTTACAGCAGATGGAGTACCTAAAGGCATTTTGAGTGCCTTTCGACAGAATCTTTCGATGAAACTCTCTGTGGATTCATTGTGCCTCTGTTTAATTTTAATGAGGACAGACATTGTCCTGTCATTAACTCCCTCATAAAATCGTTTCAAGAACATTTGCTTGAAACCAGCAAAAGAAGTGATACAACCATCAGGCAGGCTACGATACCAGTCATATGCTGTACCGGCTAAACAACCGACGAACACTCTGGTAAGGAGAGCATCACTTGGCTGTAATTGATCAGTCATCACCTCAAAATAATTGATGTACTGACTTGGAGAAGTGCTGCCATCAAACAGCATAGTGGTTGGAAGCTTATATTTAGGAGGAAATGGAACTTCCTTCCATTCTGTAGAATATGGTTGTTTTATGCCCAATCTTTATAGACCATCCTTCTGTTTGAAGGCCTCAAACTGAGTGCGTAAGAGTTTTACAGCCTCATTAGCATCCCCTGATGTTTGGGAATTGGTAGGCTGGTTAGAAGTGTTAGGAGGAGGAACAGCATGGTAATTACCACCCCCAGCACCAGACTGACTTGGATCAGCTTGAATTGGCACAGAAGCAACCTGAGGGGCTGGTACCCCCAGACTAACAGGTACAGAAGATGCTATAAGCTCAGGATTTGTAACAGGGTTTACAATCGGAGGCACTGTATGTTGAGCCATCATTATGGTGTGCATGCTTGCGACCATCTCTGCCATGGTCTTCAATTTGTCTTCTAATGCAACAATTCGTTGCTCTTGACTGGTTGACGTAGAGGCATCTTGATCTTCCATAATGATATACGTTGTCACTTCTCTTGCTGCTATTGATGAGATAGTTTGTTCAGAACTTTTACTATCTGCATCAAACTCCGAAAGAGAGTCCTCTCCCACATGGGTAATAAGGAGATCTTCTTGATTAAAGACACCTTGGATCAAATGTCAATTTTTCGATCTTGTGTATTGAAAGATACCTTCATTGGATGTATGGATCCGGTCTAAGTATTGCTGACTGGGATTACGGGATGCATTACGTCTAGGACGTTTCCCACCCCAGTGCCTTGAGAAGTTATGTTAACAGAAGCATATAATAGTTCATCTTCGTCTTCTATTATATGTTCAGGAGTTGAAGCATAGTTCAAACGATCGAAGACAGATCGTCGAGGCGATTGGCAACAACAGTTGATGACAACTTCATGTAGGCAGTGGCGATTTGAAGCACGATTTGGAAGTGAGGAAAACATTTCCGTAGTCTCCTGCATTTTTGTAAGATGTTGCCGGAGATCAGTTACAACCATAGGACGAGAAGAAGTCGGATGAACATATTCCTTAATGATGTTAGGAACATGTCTCCTATTCTTCAGGTGTTTAGTTCCTTGAGTGTACAAAGATGTACTCAACTCATTAGCATAGGTAGATGGGTCTTTCTCTTCACACTTTGACTTTTGGTGCAGATTGGCCTTTGGCATAGGGTTCTTGCGTTTTGCCAAAGTCGATATTGGTTGACGCCTATTGAGATAAGCGCGTAAATCTGAAAATTTCGTTCCCGATGTCTCTTTTTGTGATACCTTCAATTTTTTTTACTTGGATCTTGAAATTTGCAAGGTAGGAACGTCTTGACCAAACCCCATAGGGGTAGGTAAGATACCTCTCTGATCAGTATTCTTTCCGGTATCAGAGATTCGAGGACCTCTGTTTACAGAAATAGAATCGGATACATCTTCCTCTGAGTCATAGACCAGGGAAGTTTGAGGAAAGACCAAAGGGTGCTTTCCTTTATTTTGAATAGGGTTAGCTAAGAAGTGTTTTCCTTTGTTCTGTTGTGGGATCGTTTTAGGCATAGATTGTGCCAATTGAGAAAATGTCATAGGACTTTTTTCTTTGTTCTGTCTAGTGTTGGCACTAGGACATGAATTCTCTAAGTTCAGAACTTAAGAATTGGAAGAGGAAATAGCCAAAAGACTAGTTCCCTTGAGTTGCACCGGAGTAGCAGATTGCTTGGGTTGTGCCATAGTCCTACGGAGTACTGGTGGCGCCTTGGCAGCAACTTTGGTAGATTGTGCCTCGACAGTAGCTTGAACTGACTGCGCCTTGGCAGCAAAGATAGTAGTAGACTGCGCATGGGCAGCAGAGCGAGCAGATTGCGCCCTAGCAACAGAAACAGGCTGTACTGGAGCCACTGAGGCGGATTGTGCCTTAGTCATTGAGCACTCAAGTTGCACCTGGGCAACAGCGACTGTGGGAGTTTTAGGAGTCCACAACGTCATGTTCTTGGCGATAGCCACCGTGCGCTTGCTGCTCTTGGTGTTGATCATATTCTCGTAGACAGTCTGGTTGACTTGAACAACCAGGGTCTTCTGCGTCTTGCCGATCGACGCAATGTCATATTGAGTTGTTACTTTCTCGTCGGAGGAGAAAGTCGTCCCCAGCAGAGTCGCCATTTTGTTTGTAAAAATAAATTTTGTTTTATTCCAAACTTGTAAAAGAGTACAAAGTACAATGAATTCTAGGGAAGTACAACTTTAGGAATCTGATCAGAAGACGATCACTTTATCCCTTGGACTATGTGAACTTGAAGACTGTAGCCTCTAGAGAACGCAGCAGCAATTTTGCAAGAGTTCTTGATCTCTCTGTCCCTGTCTGATAATGATTGGAAACTCTATTTATAAAGTTCAAGAAATAACTGTTTTAGCAGTTATTCTGATGTGCGCGAGGCTGGATTGCGCCATACTGGGTTGCGCCAACCTCCTGTTGTGCCAACTTTCATTCAGTTATCAATCGTGTACTAACTGTATATAGACGCATGGCATCATATGATTGAGATGCACATGATCGTGTACAGGATAGTAAACACGTCTTGAGAGATTAGTGGCATGTGTGCCACGTCATCCTGCTTTAGAATGTAAGTTGTCTTAACTTTATCAGGTTGCGCGAGCTTCAGTCAACAAGTTAAACTGCGCTTGATTTGGGCTGCGCCTACACACGTGGCAGCTTCTGAGTAAAAGTCGTTCAGGTTGCGCCCAGGCGCAACTAAGAATTTTGTTTAGATTGTGCCTGAGCGCAACTCACGAAGTGTACAGGACAGCTGTCCACCAACTTCTCTTGAGCGACACAATTCACGGGATTCGAAGAGATTATTCTCGTTCACTGTTGTGTCAGTCGTCAGTATTGTCAGGTAATGATGACCATTAAGTGTCAGATGCCACGTAGGTTTGGGCGCAAAAAGATTGGGCGCAGTCTGATATCAGGCGCAATCTGATCGGTGGCGCAGTCTGTTCTTTGAACTTCATATCAGTGGCGCAACTTGATTTTTCGGGCGCAACTTGATCACTGATCAGTATATTCAAGGCACAACTTGATTTTTAGGCTCTACAATATTCCAAGATCGACCCAAAATAAGGGTCAAGAGGCAACAATGCTAGCTCTAGATAGGTCAACCCAATCTTGTGGGCCGACCCCGTGTAGACCCTTTATATTGACTTGCAACTTTTGTATTTCATTACCCTTAAGTTCCGGTGGCTCCTGTATACGGAGCCACCCTCTTTTTAAAATAAATATTTTTTCTTTTTTCTTATAATCCCTACACTTTGTCTGGCCATCTAGTTGACAATGCTCACTTAGTGTGACAATCTTTCGGTGTTATATTAGTTTCTTTCTATTCTATCATGAAACAGTATAAGATTTGTTTTTCTTTTCAGGCTTTACGGATTAAATTTTATGTTCTAAATTCTATTGTGATGTCATTTTTCAGTTCCCTGCCTGTTTCTGATCCTTGCTTTGTACTTGTTCAGTAGGTGGTACTGAAGGCTTCTCAAGACCAAGACAATGGTCCTGAAGTATGTTCCTTAATCCAATGAAATGAACAATAACATTTGTACCTTTTTTGTTTATAAATATTAAAAACAGATGTTGTAATTTCACCGTTAATGTGTATGTTCTGCATTTTTGGTTCTTGGTAACAATCTGTGATCCATATTTTACAATACTTTTGGTTATCTTTTCGACCAGTATTGGACGTTTTGGCTATTAACAATAAATGATATTAGCTCCAGGTTTGCATATTCATTTTCCCATCCTCAGATTTAATCCTACTCAAGACAAAAAAAAGTATCATAAGAAGATATTTTGACAAAAAATTTTGTATAGTATTTAGTAAACAAGTCTATATTTTTTTTTGAACTAGCTGCTTACAGATCTTTGGAAAAGTTGTAGGATTGAATAGGTATGTGCTTGAATATATAGGACAGAGTTTTGTCGTTTTAGTGGTGCGAAGATATACCCAGGAAAGGGTATTAGATTTGTTCTAGCTGATTCTCAGGTATACACTCAGATTTTGGAAAGTCATTGATTGACCTTAATATTTGTGAGATATCATTATTTTAACAAAGAACAACCAAATTTTAGGTCTTCCTTTTCTCAAACTCCAAATGCAAGCGATACTTCCACAACCGTCTTAAGCCTGCCAAGCTTACATTAACCGTAATGTATAGGAAGCAGCACAAGAAGGTGATTTTGTCCAAACAATACGCATTTAAAGCTTTCTCATTTTGTCAGATCTTTTTTCTATTAAACCAGAATAGTTTAGTGCTTAGTGTTTAGGTTGGTTGATGTTTAAAAAATCTTGCCTACTTTTTATTTACACTAACTGTCGCCCTCCCAACAAACCCTAGTCCTAGTTTAATGTCAAATAACCAATACAATTGTTCCTAGCTCAAGTTAACACAATTTCACATTAACTAGGCGGGCTTGTAATTAATCTATAATTGTAAGGGAATAATTAAGCAAAGAATTAGTAACATTAGCCCTTCTTGGCTTGTTTGTACTTTGTAACCTATCTGCAATTTTCGTGCTTTGGAAAGTTTCATAATATCATGAAAGGTGGAACTTGTGATTTATTTACTGGATCTTGGATCTGAAATGTAATTAGACATTAGGGAATTGGTAGTTTTCAAAGGCAGTTATTGCTTATCGCTGTCGCGCCCTCCCCCCCCCCCCCCCCCATCCACCCCCCAACATAAGTCTTAGTGCTACAGCACCACCGTAAAAATATTATACCTTCTTCCATATGATGTTGCATTTTATTTCGTATACAAAAGGGGGGAGGGTTACTGGATTAATCTTTAGTCTAAGGGCCTAAGTGACCTCATGGTTTTAATCCCACAGGTCACTTGCTATTTTTATTCTGCTACAAAATCAAGATGTCCTTTAATGCCACGGAAGATCCCATAGTTATGTCATATTTTTTGTGGCAGACATCTTGTTGCTCGTCTCGATAACCTTTTTAAATTGTTTTTAACTGTGGGTAGTTACACATTACACATACAGTATGAGTGATATTGGTTATTGCTTCAGGATATCCATGCTGAAGCTGTCAAGAAGAGATGTTGAGCCACAAAGAAGCCATATTCAAGATCCATTATTGGTGCCACTTTGGAAGTTATACAAAAGAAGAGAACTGAGAAGGCCGAAGTTCGAGATGCAGCTAGAGAAGCGTAGCCACGGTATGTTTCTTTTAAAGTACTTTTAAGTACAACAACAATAAAGATTGAATGCTTTAAATAACTAGTGTCCTTTTGGGTTACCTTGATGTCTATAGTTAATATTAAACTTGCTTCCATTGTGTAGTGAGATCAAGGAGCGGATAAGGAAGACCAAGGATGAGAAGATAGCAAAGAAAGCTGAATTGATGGTCAAAACTCAGAAGTCTCAGTCCAAGGCCAGCAAGCCAAAGGCTGCCAAAGGACCGAAGCTCGTTAGTTTCATTTATTTTATTTTTCGGCTGCCACTGGGGAAAAAAATGCAGCTAAGTCGTTATTGCTATTGGCGACATTGCCATCAATTAGAGGAATGATTAGCGACGAGATTTTCCTCTATCCTCTGTAGATACTACTATAATAATAGTAGTACGTACTATTTGCAATAACTAGTCAAATGTACGCATCTTTAACAAACCTTTACTTCTTAAGTTCCACATTTCAATAAGCAGTTACAAACTTATAGAGTCTACTCATCAATCTCAGAACCATTAGCATTGGCGATGTCTCCAATAGCAGCGGCGGTTTGGCTCAAAATTTTTTTACCTTTTTTTATAATATATTAATAAATTATTATCCTATATGAAATTTTTTGTACACTGTTTACAAGAAATATTAAGAATACAATTGAACTACTTTCTACCTAAATGATAAATTAACGAATGTAGAGGTATATGATTATTGAACTTTAGGTATTGTGTGTACATAATATCATGTATTCATGTGGACTTGGTATGTGCATTTTAGAACAATATTTGTGATCCGCTAAATATTTTGCAATAAATCAAGTGTGTCGAGTTCAGATGAAGGTGAGTTTAGCTCAGTTAGTCTTGCTTGCAACAGTGAAGATAAAATTGTTAGCATATTAAACAAGCTAGTATGAGGAATGATGTTAAATATTTATAAAACCAATTACTTTATAAATATCAAACAACCTTGGTTAGTAATATGTTTGTTTCTTATTTGTATCTATATGGTCAGATATTGGTTAAAGTGTCAAAAGACAGTTTGGGTTGCTTCTAATATGTAAAAAAAAGGTGTCGAATCAACAATTAAATAAAGTTATTGATCATGAAAAAAAAGCAGAGAGCAAAAGAAAAATATGAGAATCAACAATTAAATAATAGTTATTTAGACTTTGGGTTTCAGAAACATACATAAATTAAAGTTTTTGTTATGTTTTGGATTTTGGTCTTGAAATGTTGACCGGGTTTCGGTCTTGACATGTTGACCATCCAAAATGTATTAATAAATGAATTGAATCATAACTAAAAAATTCTTCTTCCTGTTATTACTCTCTTCTTGCAATCATAAATCCTAAACTTGTCATCTCTTCTTGCAACCATAATTCTAAACTTCAGAGGAGATGTCAATAACCAATAATACATTCAAATCAAGATAGATTTCTATCAACTGAAAATATATATTTTTGTTTAGATTCTGCATTTTTCAAATCTAGATTTTTTTTTTAGATTCTTAAATTTTATGTAGATTGATTTTTAAATAGTTATGTAGTAGATTGATTTTAAGATTTTCTAACTGTCAAAATTTAGGTGGTCCTCTCCAAAAAGGTTGTTATATGTATTAAAGCACTAACAGTTTTATATCTGCACTGCAGCCTAGTTCAGAATGGATACATGTCGAATACTCAGATCTCTTGTTTTGTGTACAAAAATAAAGTACAGGAATCCAGTCATCGACATCAACATAGAATGAATGGTATATAACTTGACAAGGGCCTTACGGTCTTGACAAACTTGAAAGTTGAAACTCTATAAGCGAGGCAAATTCATTACCTAATAAAATTGGCGAGAAGTAGAACAGAACTATATCTTAACTTGAAAGCCCTTAACGCAAGAGTATACTACTACCAGCAACATATGTTCTATGTTCGAAAAGCCATTAGATAAACACGACCATATACCTTATTCGATTCTTCTTTGCCATTCAAACAACATTGGATGAGTTTGAATAACAATACACAATTGAAGTGCCAAACAAAATTTGATGAGTTTCTTGAGGGTCGCCAAAGAAAGCTAGTGTATGATTTGATAAATTCAAAAGTCAAAGAGAACTAGAGTATGAGTTGATAAATTCAAAATTGAGTGATAAATTCAAAAGCCAAAGAGAGCTGGTGTACGATTGGATATAAATTCAAATTTGAGTGATAAATTCAAAAGCCAAAGAGAGCTAGTGTATGATTTGTTAAATTCAAAGAGTGTTGGAGCAAACATGAAACCTCAACCAAAACTGCCAATCCAAAAGACAGAATAGTTTCGCTATAAACAAACTATTAGTCCCGCTAAAATTGGAACAACTTTTTTTCAAACTTTAAATTTCAAACGTATTTGGCAGGGACCGCTAAAATTGGAACAATTTTTTCACTCTTCCAATTGGGGAGATGATAGGCGAACACCCCTCTAGAGTGCAATGGAGGCCACTGACCTAGGCCTGAGCTTTCCTGATCGCCCAAAGATCCCGTCCAGGTAAGTATGTTGTAAAGATGAACCACCATCTCCATTAATACAATCACAAACCTTACCAGGCTTGTAGTGTGTCCGATGTGGGACTAAAACCCCTTCTTTAACATTTTTTTTTGGCCACATGAACCAAATAAATATGTGCCGTGGAATTATCACACATCAATGTTGTACTAATGAGAGAGATCCAATTCCACACCTCCTCCTCCCATGTTCTCTGCTTCTGGCCAAGGCAAACTTACTTGATTTTTGTCTGCTGACTGTTGCTGCTCATCACCTGATCTCCATTGTTTCAGCAGAGGTTGCTTCTTACTCAATAATATATGCATACCTTTAATCACTTTGTAACATTATTTCTAATATGTAGCTATCATAACTTTGTTATTGGCATCATTTATTTATTTAATTTTCACCCTCAAATGTTTCACTCAAGGTTTTACATTTGAGGAACTTTTGTAGGGATGGTGATGATGCTCATTAAATAAAAACAATTCCCCTAAGATTAATTTTTGTGCTTGTTAAAGAGATTGACATCGTAATTGTTTTGCTCCTGGGTCACTATATGGGTTGTTCGTTTTTTGTTTATGCTTTCTTTTTCTTTTTTTCTTTTTCCCGAAAGTAGCATGAAAATTATGTTAGGTAGAAACAGTTGATGCTAGGCTTTATCCTTAATGGGCTTGGACTGGTATATTGAAAGAAGAAGAAGAAGATGAAGAAGAAAATAAAAAATGATAACCAAATTCAAATAGGGAAGGACCCTACTATTTTCCCCAAAAAATAGGGACAGGAAGCAAAGAAAAAAATGTTTTACAATAGTACCTTTTAATAAAAAAAATTGGGAAGTACATTTAATTAAAAATATACTTTGAAATGTGATTTGCATAGCATTATCAAATAATTGAACAAGTTGCCTTAAGTGTATTTTTATTAATACATTTAAATTTTTAGGGGTCCTCGGCCACACATATGCATGTCCCCAAAGGATGATAAACCATTTTAAACTTTCACATCCCACAGTTTTGTTCCCTCGAGATCATTAGGGGTAGTGATGTCGCTGACCATAGTCCCTCAAGTCATTGGACAGTGGCATAGGCTTACTTAGTTATCGAGAGCCCGAGATTGCTACTGGTTTTAGTCCACTTATTTATGATCAATTTGGATTGTAGTTATATTTTATTCTATTTATTCAAACATCCATTTAAATTTTGAAATTGATGGCACGTTTGAAAAAAAAATGTCAATTAGAAATAAAAATCATTTGGCTCGTTTTTTATGTTTGACATCACATAGAATTTTAGCTATAATATAATTATAATCCAAACTAGTCTATGTTATGTTTGGTAGCTCCTAGTTAGAGCCCATCCAATCCCATGTGAGACTAAAGAGTAAATAAATGTTCATGTAATCTTTCTTCCAACCATTCCCGCGTAAGCATGATGTGATATGAAGGATCTATTAGAACATTGGCTCAACTTCACCATTGCAAGTAGGGATGCAAGTGAAGGAACCCGCACAAATCTTTGTTATATGTTACACACTAAATAGTAAGGGTATCGACAGAGAACTCAATAGTAAGGATATCGATTGGGAGCAGTTGAAGTGTCGGTTAGGAATAGAGCTTTTAGGTTATGGTTGACAATTGTTGGAATAGTGGTTATGAGGTATTTTTAGAGTATCGATTATGAGCTGTTACGAGGGATTCGGTTTTGGGTAATTTTAAGTAGTGATTTTTAAACCAGTCAAATTCATACTTGATAATTCATTAACTAGTGGTTCTTAATTAATTTTACAAAAATAAAATTACATTTATGTCCATATATAAACCATAGCTCTCCCAAAGTTTCATTTCTAATGCCTAAATTTGCTTGATGCAGGATTCTTAACAAACTCATTATTTAAACAAATATCATGGAAAGAATTACATGGACCGCAATGTATAGGAAACAACACAAGAAGGTGATTTTGTCCAAACAATATGCATTTAAAGCTTTATAATTTTTCCAGATCCTTTTTTCTATTAAATCGGAATAATTTGGTGCTTAGTGTTTAGGTTGGTTGATGTTTGAAAAATCTGGCCTACTTTGCATTTGCACTAACTGAATATGTTCAATCACAGTTGCCTATTAAATTATTGTAATGCACAAAATTTTTTATGCACAATCAGGATCTAATAGAGACCCATTTATATTTTTTAAGACCTTTTATGTATAAAATCCTTTCTCAAATTAAAGCTCCCACCGCCCTCCCAACAAACCCTAGTTCCCTTTTAATGTCAAATAACCAATACAGTTGTTCCTAGCTCAAGTTAACACAATTTCACATTAACCAGACGGACTTGTAATCAATCTATGATTGTAAGGGCATAATTAAGCAAAGTTTAGTAACATTGGCGCTTCTTGGCTTGTTTGTACTTCGTAACCTACATGCAATTTTCGTGCTTTGAGAAGTTTCATAATAACACAAAAGATGGATCTGGTGATGTGTTTACTGATCTGATATGTAATGAGACATTAGGGAATTGGTGGTTTTTAAGGTAGTTGTCAGTCTTAGTGCTGCAGCACCATCATAAAAACATTATACCTTCTTCCATCTGTTGTTGCATTTTATTAGTATACAAAAGGGGAAGGGTTAATGTGTTAATCTTTAGTGTAAGATACTGTTGAGAATCAATATGGTACTTTTAGTCCCACATCAGAATATCGAGTATGTAGAGGAGCTAGACTCCCTATAAGTAGTGAAGTAGTCCATCAATAAAAAATTATCCAACCATTATCTTCTACATGGTATCAGAGCCATAACCCTCTCTCTCTCTCTCCACACACAAAAAACAAAAAAAATTTCCCCCCCCCCACCCGCCCCCCTTGCCGACCCCCCTTGTCGACCCCCCCTCGCCGACACCCCCCTCGCCGACCCCCCCTCGCCGACCTACACCAGCGACCACCCCCGACCACCAGCAGCAGCCCCCTCTTGCCGACCCCCCTTGCTGACCTACACCAGCAGCCCCCCCGACCACCAGCAGCCCCCCCCGACCACCAGCAGCCCCCCCTCCGACCACCAGCAGCAGCACCCCCCCTTCCCGACCTCCAGCAGCCCCCCTTCCCAAACCCTAACCCTAGCCACCACCATGTCTAACCCTAGCCTTTCCATCTCCTACAAACCCTAGCCGCCCTCTTTTTTTCTGAAAAAACAAAAAAAAAACAAAAACAAAAAATAAAAAAAATAGCGTATTTCGAAGACAGACGGCTGCCAAATGCTTTATTTGCACCAACTCTGTTTATCGCCTACGCCGTTTGGAACTAACAAATGCTTTATTTATTATTCCTTCTTCACATCGGGATCTATACAGAGACTGATCATGTCTTCTCTGGTGTCCTGACGTGTTCACTTTACATGCGCGTGCCGGTGCTGGCCAAGTTAGTAGCGCATTCGTAAAGTCTATGGCGTCGAAGAAGACGACGAAGACGACGAAGTTGGGTAAGTTGCAAACTCCAAAGTTGTCGACTCCGACGTTGAAGACGACGAAGAAGACGACGAATAGGGTTCACAGTTGAAGAAGCCATGGATTCGATCAGTGGCAAACTGACGGCCGAAGAGATGAAGGCCTTGGTTGATGATATCTTATCAAAAAGATTAACCGAGGCAACCCCACGTGTGATCCATACTGATGTGGATCTGTCACCTTATAAAATGGGGAAGCTGGAGAAGCTGGAGACGAAGTTGGAAGGAACATCCAACTACTTGAAGTGGTCGCGGCAGGCAATGAGGACGCTGAAGGGACGTGACTTGGTTGGCTACGTCACTGGCCAAGCCAAGGCGCCAGCCGATCGCTCCGCAAAGGAGTTTGCTGTTTGGGAGATTGTCAACAACGTAGTGGCTGGGTGGTTGACTGCCTCATTAACCGACCAGGTATCGGGCAATATCGAGGCAATGGAGGCTGCTGCTGATATATGGCAGACTCTAAAAGATATGTACTCAGGCTCGGGCAACCCTATGCGGGTCTTTCAACTGCAAGATGAACTCGATAGGGTGGCCCAAGACGAACGTACCATCTCTAAGTACGCAGCCATGTTGAAGAAGTACTGGTCTGATCTGGATCATTATGATCCTCTCGGAATGGAAGATGCACAAGTTGAACCGGCATTCGCAAAGTACTTTCAGACGTTCATGGCTTATATTTTGCGGCAGCGTATGATGAAATTCCTGAAGGGACTACACCCTATGTTTGAGCAGAGACGGAATATCCTCCTATCCCAATCCACGCTTCCGACCTTAGAAGAAGCTATAGCCGTCATGACACAGGAAGAAGCTCGACTGAAGTTGATGCCCAACAAGGGCTCCTACTAGGGGGAGCAAGCCGAGGTTGAAAAGTCTGCCCTTGCTGCCTTCAACCAACCTCCATCTGTGGGTGGTGTTTGCCACAATTGTGGTGACTCCGGACATTACATCCGATTTTGTCCAAAACCCTTGCGAAATCAGTCTAATGATCGAGGACGGGGTCGTGAAGGCCGACATGGTAGTAGAGGAGGATATGCTGGTAGAAGGGGAGGACACAAAGCAAATCTGGCGGAGGAAGGGGGCGAGAATCAACTGGTTGAAATAACCCCGCTTGAACGGGAGTTCCTTAAGAAGTTACGAGGCACAAAGTTTGGTTCGGTCGACAGTCCTGGGGCGTCTTCTACCTCGGGGGATCACATCACTTGCTTTGTCCAAACCAGCACCGGTAATCCTGCACGTGCTCTTGCATCTGTCCATCAGCCAGGATGGATTATGGACTCTGGGGCATCTCGACATGTCACGGGATCCCATGGTGCATTTTAGGACTATACTCACCTACCATTGTCGGAGAGTATTCAGACCGCTGATGGTACATCTAGTCCTGTAATGGGTAAAGGCACTATCGCATGCACCCCTTCCATCACTCTAACAAATGTCTTACATGCTCCGTCTTTTCCTGTCAATCTTCTATCAATTAGTGCCATTATACTTGATCTTAACTGTACTGTTTCCTTTGACATTCCTACGGTGACCTTTCAGGAGAAGGGGACAAGACGACGACTTGGGACTGGCACATGGCATAAGGGGCTGTGGTATTTAGATAGGTCTGGACTGGATAACGCATTGGCATCCTTGGTAGCAGACGCACAACCAGAAGCTTTCTATCGCAGTGTTGACGCCGACTTGCTATTCTACCACCAACGTGTCGGTCATTCCTTTTTTAAAGTTATTAGTCGAATGTATCTGTCCTTATATCAAAGGGCTAATAAAGAGAAGTTATTTTGTAATGCTTGTGAGTTGGAAAAATATACCAGAAGCTCGTATGTGAGCTCGGGAAATAGGAGTTCAGCTGCTTTTGACATGATACATTCGGACGTATGGAGCCCTTGTCCTACAACCGGAATTAACGGTTTTCGATGGTTCGTCACATTTATTGACTGTTATACCCGCGTGACATGGGTCTACCTTATGACGAATAAAAGTGACGTCCTTGAGGCCTTTCGGGACTTTCATTGCTGGGTGGAAATACGATATGGCGCTAAAATTAAGTATTTCCGGTCTGACAATGGGACAGAGTATACTAATAAGAGGGTTGCTGAGTATTTTTTCACTCATGGAATACTACATCAATCTTCATGTGCTTATACTCCGGCACAAAATGGTGTGGCTGAACGAAAGAACAGACACCTGCTGAAAGTCGTACGGACGATGATGCTGGCTATGAATGTCCCGAAACACTTATGGGGGCAGGCTATATTGACGGCATCTTACCTCATCAACAGAATGCCATCTCAAGTATTGGACTGGAAGACACCGTTGGAGATGCTTACTGGGGCAACTACATACACTGTTCCACCGAAAGTTTTTGGATGTGTGTGCTTTGTCCAAGATAATAGGCCAGGCGTTGGTAAACTGGATCCTAGAGCAGTTAAATGTGTCTTTGTCGGTTACACGGCGACTCAGAAGGGATATGCCTGTTGGAGTCCAGTCGAGCGGAAGATGTTTGTAAGCATGGACGTTACCTTCAGAGAACTCGAACCATACTATGGTTCGGATGAAGTTTCAGCATTTGGTGACACACCTAACACAGATGGTGTTAGATGTGAGGGGGAGATAATAAGCCCAAATGTGGTCGTCGGATCGGTTCCGTGTTCGGTTGTAGAAAACTGGACGAAAGGGGGAGAGCACAGTGACTCAGATACAGAGAATGAAGAAGAAGATATATATGTTACGCAGGGTGAGCAGCAGACAAAGGAAAAGAAGCTCCAAGTCTACAGAAGGAGACAACAGAAGTCCAGTACTGTGCCTATGTCGTGCCCTGTGCCTACTGTACCAAGTCCCTCGTCTACTCATGCTCCAACTCTTGAAGATGTTGCCCCCGCACTGAATCACTCGGATTCTGATGCGGATCTCTCTGACTCGGATGGTATGATCTCTCCAACACCTATTGCTCCCTTAAGGAGATCTTCTCGCATCATGCGGGTAAGGCTCCTGCTCGTTTTGATGATTACGAACATGACATTGCCAACTTCTTGTCTTATTCTAACATTTCTTCGAATTATCGAGCCTTCATTGCATCGTTAGACTCTACTTCGTTGCCCAAGTATTGGCAGGAAGCAAAGAAAGATCCAAGGTGGAAAGCTGCAATGATGGAAGAACTTGGGGCACTGGAGAAAAATAAGACATGGAAGCTGGTTCCATTACCCAAAGGGAAAAAAGCTGTGGGATGCAAATGGGTGTACACAGTGAAAGAGACGCCAGAAAAAAAAGTAGAGCGGTACAAGGTGAGGTTGGTTGCAAAAGGATTCACACAGTCATATGGCATAGACTATGATGAGACGTTTGCCCCAGTAGCAAAAATGAGCACCGTGAGAACTCTGGTTTCTATTGCAGCGAACTATGGGTGGAAGCTATACCAGCTGGATGTGAAGAATGCCTTTCTTCATGAGGACCTGCAAGAAGAAGTATACATGGAGCTCCCGCCAGGGTGCTACGCGACGGAATTAGACGGAGGGACGTCGCAAGAAAATGTGTGTAAACTGAAGAAGTCACTATACGGGCTCAAGCAATCTCCTCGAGCCTGGTTTGACAGATTCAGAAAGGCTGTTACAGGCATGAAATACCGTCAAACAAATGCAGATCATACGGTCTTACTCCAGCATGCAAGAGGCCACATCACTATACTTGCTGTATATGTGGATGATATAGTGATCACAGGTGATGATGAAGTCGAGATCACTAAGCTGAAGTCAAAACTCGCGAAGGAGTTTGAGGTGAAGGATTTAGGAGCGATGAGATACTTTCTAGGTATCGAAGTGTGTGAAGGCGAATAGGGAATTGTTCTATCACAAAAAAATACGTACTAGATCTACTAAAGGAGACAGGGATGCTGGAATGCAAAGCAGCCGTCACTCCAATTGACCAGAAGTGTAAGTTTGGAGCAGAAGCAGGAGAGCCTGTTGATCGTGAAAGATATCAAAGACTTGTAGGGAGATTGATTTATCTGGGACACACTCGCCCTGATATCTCATTTGCGGTGAGTGTAGTGAGTCATTACATGCATGATCCAAGAAAGGGTCATACGGAAGCAGTATTTCATGTCTTGAGATATCTGAAAGGAACACCGGAAAAGGGGCTATGGTTTAAGAAGAATGGACGCATAGAAGTTGAGGGATACTGTGATGCAGACTGGGCGAGCTGCATAGACGACAGAAGGTCTACCACGGGATACTGTGTTTTTATAGGAGGAAATCTGGTCTCATGGAGAAGCAAGAAACAGTCAGTGGTAGAACGGTCGACACCTGAAGCAGAATACAGAGCAATGGCTCTGAGAGTGTCAGAGTTGCTGTGGGTGAAAGCGTTGCTGACAGAGTTGAAGCTGGACAAGGGAGCACCATTACGTCTTCTGAGCGATAGTCAAGCTGCAATAAGTATAGCTAACAATCCAGTTCAACACGACAGAACGAAGCACATCGAGATTGATCGATTCTTCATCAAGGAGAAGCTAGAACAAGGGATACTGAAGATTGACCATGTCCGCTCAGAAGAACAAGTTGCAGACTGTCTGACTAAGGGTCTTAGTTCATTAAGTCTGACGAAGCTATGTAACAAGATGGGGATGATCAATATCTATCGCCCATCTTGAGGGGGAGTGTTGAGAATCAATAAGGGACTTTTAGTCCCACATCGGAATATCGAGTATGTAGAGGAGCTAGACTTCCTATAAGTAGTGAATTAGTCCATCAATAAAAATTATCCAACCATTATTTTCTACAGATACCCAAGTGAGCTCATGGTTTTAGTCCCACATGCCGCTTACTCAAGATGTCCTCTGATGCCCAAAGAACAACTCATAGTTCTATTATATTAGTTGTAGCAAACATCTTGTTGCCCATCTTAAAATACTTCTTTTACTTGTTTAAAGTGTGGATACATTACACATTACACATACAGTATAAGTGATATTGGTTATTGCTTCAGGATATCCATGCTGAAGCTTTCAAGAAGATACGTCGTACCATGAAGAAGCCATATTCAAGGTCGATTGTTGGCGGCACTTTGGAAGTTATACAAAAGAAGAGAACGGAGAAGGCTGAAGTTCGAGATGCTGCTAGAGAAGCACAACTACAGTATGTTTCTTTTAAACTGCTTCAGGTTCAACACTGTAAAGATTGAATGTCCTTAAATAACTAGTGTCCATCCGGTTGTCTCGACGCCTGTATTAAACATGCTTGCATTGTGTAGTGAGATCAAGGAGCGGATAAAGAAGACCAAGGATGAGAAGAACGCTAAGAAAGCTGAATCGATGGTCAAAACTAAGAAGAGTCAGTCGAAGGCTAGCATGGTAGGTGAGACACTCCTAATCTCATTTGGATGGCATCATATCCAACTTAATTTCCTATCATGATAAAGTCCAAATCCTTAAATTCGAGTTTCCTCAAAAGTTTCTCAATATGTATTTCAAATCTGCCAAATTCCCTAATCATTTTAGGTCGTCAAGCATAATAATAACTAGAAGTTTCAAAATCTTTAATCAAACCATGAGATAAACTTTATCGTGTTTATTGACCATCTTTCCATAAAAAATTTATTACTTGATTTCTGTCCTCAAAATAAAATTCATATATACCTTATTAACTTCAAGCGTATCCAATGTTTCAAATCTAATAGCAATACTAATAAAACTAAACAGATTCTTAAATGACATGTTATTTCATTACCATAGTTAATTAATCTGATATTTATGACATTTTCCAATATTTATTATAACAGTATGGGACAATAAGATAAATTAATATATTGAAACATGTATCTCGATCATCTAAATATTTAAGATTTTAGTCAAGAATAGACCAAAGGTCTTGATTACAACTTACCCAAATTGTCATATTCGGTGAAGTCTACATAAGGTCGTATATAACTCAATATCTTATCTGCTAAAGATCTTGGAAGGGTTTGTCAATCATCTAAAACAATGACTTCGATGCCAAAGGACCGAAGCTTGGTGGGAAGCGACAAGATCCTTACTCTATTTCTTTAGTTAGTACAATTTACCTTGTTTGAGACCATCTCTGGAGGGAGATTTTGCTGTGCAAGCCCTTCATTAGATGTTCAAGCCTTCCATTGTGTTCAACTCTGAACTAGTTTTAGTTGAAATGAATTTTAAGCTTTAAAAGTGCATCAGTTTTATTTTCAATTCATTGTTACTATTTTATTATCGTGATTCGAGATTATTACACAAGAATTGCTCTGTTGCAAGCTCTTCATACTGCAGTTTACTGTGAGCCATGTTTTGTTTCAAGTCTAATATAATCTTTGAGGCGACCACAATGAAACCCAACTTTTCATGTTCTCAATAATTAAACTGGTAGTAGTAGCCACAATTTTTTTTTCCGATATACATGAGTTTTCAACAATATTTATAAACGGTTCAATGCATTTTTTTAACTAGAAATATTAAGAATACAATTGAACTACTTTCTAGTTTCTACATAACCCCAATTGTAAATGATAAATTTAAGGAATGTAGAGGTACATGATTATTGAACTTGGTACGTATTGTGTGTACATGACAACATCATGATCATGTGGACTTGGTATGTACGTCCGATAAATATTTTGCAACAAACGAAGAGGGTCGAGTTCAGATGAAGGTGAGCTAAGCTCAGTTAGTCTTGCAACATTGAAGATGAAATTGTTGGCATATTAAAAAAGCCAGTTTACACAATTGGGTTAAGGATTATGTTAAATATTTATAAAAACCAGTTAGTTTATAAATACCTGAGAACCTTTGTTAATAATACTTTTTGTTTCTTATTTGTTTTATATAGTCAGATATTGGTTAATGTGTCAAAAGACAGATTGGGTTGCTTCTAAATATGTAAAAAAAAAGGATCATGAAAAAAAGCCGAGGAAAAAAAAAGTGAGAATGTAAGGCCTCGTTTGGTTGAAGGAAAGAAAAGGAAAGGAAATTATGTTTTTGCACTTTTTTTCCCTTTGAAAATTTGCAATTATTATTAATTTTCTATTCGGTGTTTGGAATATTAAAAAAAAGCCAGTATAAGGATAACACAATTGGGTTAAGGATGAAGAAATTTTGTTAATAATATTTTTTTGTTTCTTATTTGTATTTATATGTTTGGATATTGGTTAGTGTGTCAAAAGACAGTTTTGGTTGCTTCTAAATACCTTAAGGAAAGGTTTGAATCAACAATTAAATAAAGTTGACTGATCATAAAAAAAAAAAAAAACTGAACAAAAGAAAAGTATGAGAATCAACAATTAAACAAGGGTTAGTTAGACTTTGGACTCCATAAACATTCAAAAATTAGCGTTTGGGTCCTGGAGATGTCCTACTTAGCACTTTGGGTCTTGAAATGACAGTTGACGCGTATTTGACCATCTAAATCCTGTTAATAAATAAATTGAATCAAAACTCAAGAATCTCTCTTCACTGCAGCCTGGTTCAGAATGGTTACAGCGGACAAAAACAAAAGTTCAAGAATCCAGTCATCAACATACATAGAATGAATGGTACATAACTTGACGAGGGCCTTACAGTCTTGACAACACTTGAAACTCTTATACTAAGCGAGGCAAATTCATAATATATCTGAAGCCCTTAAAGATGACGACGCAGTAACATACTACTACCAGTAACCAGTAACATGTATTGATTTTTCTTTAGGGACTTATTCGATTTTTCTTTGCCATTCAAACAACAGGAAGATATCATACTACCGATTTAGCAAAATTTGAGGGAACGGACTTGTTAATTGATAAAGTGAAGGTTGTTGTCAGTGCCAAAGAACATTTGATTTAATAAATTATGGTGGAGCCACTCAGGTCAAACCTCTCACAAATCGTTGTTGCAGTCCAAAAAGACAGAAGACTTTTGGTAAACACACTATTAGTCCAGTGAAAACCGAACAAAAGAACTTTAAAAAAATTTAAACATTCAAGTATTGGCAGGGACCGCGCGAACGCGTATCCCCTCAGCAACAAATTATGACGTTCACTCTCCCACTTGGGGAGATGATAGGGCAGCACCCCTCCAGAGTGCAATGGAGGCCACTGACCTAGGCCTGAGCTTTCCTGATCGCCCAAAGACCCCGTCCAGGTAAGTATATTGTAAAGATGTCCAACCATCTACATTTATACAGTCACCAACCTTGTCAGGCTTCCAATCTGTCCGATGTGGGACTAAAAACCCCCTTCTACTTCTATAGTTTTATGCCATATGAACCAAATAAAACAAGCATGGGATTGTCACACATCAGTGTTGTTCCTGCCTGCAGCCACAGTTAAACCATAGTGTAGTAATGTGAAAGAGAGAGCCAATCCACGCCTCCTCTTACTGGAGTTCTCTGCTTCTGGCCATGGCAAAATTACTTGCCTTTTGTTCTCTGCTTGCTCGTCACATTAATTCTCCATTGTTTCAGCAGAAGCTGCTTCTTACTCAATGATATATACATGGCTTTAATCACTTTGTAACATTATTTCTAATATATGTAGCTATCATAACTTTGTTATTGTCATCATTTATTTATTTATTTATTTTTCATCCTCAAATGTTTCTCTCGAGGAACTTTGTAGGGATGGTGATGATGCTTGTTAAATAAAAACAATTCCCCTAAACTAATTGTTGTGCCTGTTAAATAGATTTACATCGCAATTGTCTTGCTCCTGGGTCGCTATATGGGTTGTTTGTTTTTTGTTTATGCTTTCTTTCTTTCTTTCTTTCTTTTTATTTTCCCAAAAGTAGCATGAAAGTTATGTTGGGTAGAAGCAGCGGATGCTTAGGCTTTATCCTCAATGGGCTTGGACCCTACTATTTTCCCCAAAAAATAGGGGCAAGAAGCCAAAAAAAATTTGTTTTACAACAGTACCTTTTATTAGAACAATTGGCAAGTACATTTAACTAAAAATATACTTTGAAATGTGATTTGTACAACATTATCAAATAATTGAACAAGTTGCCTTAAGTGTATTTTTATTCATACGTTTAAATTTTTAGGGGTCCTCGGCGACACATATACATGTCCCCAAAGGATGATAAGTCCGTTTTAAACTTTCACATCCCAAAGTTTTGTTCCCTCGAGATCATTGGGGGTAGTGATGCCACTTACCGTAGTCCGTTTAAGTCATTGGACAGTGGCATTGGCTTACTTAGTTATCGAGTCCCGAGATTGCTCCTGGTTTTAGTCCACTTATTTATGATCAATTTGGATTATAGTTATATTTTATTCTTTTTATTCAAACGTTCATTTAAACTTCGAAATTGATGACACGTTTGAAAAAAAATAAAATTTTGGCTCATCTTTTATGTTTGACATTTCTATTTTAGATATAACATAATTAAAATTCAAACTATTCTATGTTAGGTTTGGTAGCTCCCAGTTAGAGCCCATCCAATCCAATGTGAGACTAAAGAGTAAATAAATGTTCATGTAATCTTTCTTCCAACCATCCTCGCGTAAGCATGATGTAATATGAAGGATCTATTAGAACATTGGTTCAACTTCACCATTGCGAGTAGGGAGCAAGTGAAGGAACTCGCACAAATCTGTGTTATACGTTACACACTAAATAGTAAGGGTATCGACAGAGAACTCAATAGTAAGGATATCGATTGGGAGCAGTTGACGTGTCGGTTAGAAATATAGCTTTAGGGTCTGCTTGACAATTGTTGGGATAGTAGTTATGAGGTATTTTTAAAGTACCATTTACGAACTGTTATGAGGGATTCAATTTTGGGTGATTTTAAGTAGTGATTTTTAAACCAGTCAAATTCTTGCTTGGTAATTAATTAATGAGCGGTTCTTAAATTTTTTTACAAAAATAAAATTACCTTTATGTCCATATATAAACCAAAGCTCCCCCAAAGTTTCATTTCTAATGCCGAAATTTACTTGATGCAGGATTCTTGACAAACTCATTATTTAAACAAATTTCTTGGAAAGAATTACTCGACAAACTCACTATTTAAACTAAACTTGTTTACTGATTTTACGCATGTTAGAGCATGTTAAATAACTCCAAGTTCAAATCATGTAAACACAACCCGACTGACAAGCTCAAAGCAAACTCATTACTTATAACAATCTAGATGAGTTTGCCATAAAATTTGTAATTTAGATGGTTAAAAATTCATAAGATGATCATATGGATAAGGTAGTTATTATAAAAGTAATAAAGATGACTATCGAAAAACAATATTTTAAAAACTCGTCAAAGAAGCAGTCATAGTTTTGGAGGAAGTAGAAAAAAATTTAAATATTCAAGCACAAATTATGACGTTCACTCTTCCGCTTGGGGCTTGGGGAGATGATAGAGCAGCACCCGTCCAGAGTGCAATGGAGGCCACTGACCTAGGCCTGAGCTTTCCTGATAGCCCAAAGACCCCTTCCAGGTAAGTATGTCGTAAAGATGAACCACCATCTCCATTTATACAGTCATAAACCTTACCAGGTTTGTAGTCTGTCCGATGTGGGACTAAAACCCCCTTCTTCAACCTTTTGTTTTGGCCATAGAACCAAATAAAACATGTATGGGATTATCACACATCAGTGTTGTACCTTGACAAATCTATAGCAGCCACAATTAAATTAATGGTCTCCTCTCCTATTCTCTGCTTCTGGCCATGGCAAAATTACTTGCCTTTTGTTCTCTGCTGCTCATTTAATTCTCTATTGCTTCAGCAGAGGTTGCTTCTTACTCAATAATATATACATGGCTTTAATCACTTTGTAACCTTATTTCTTCACATGTTCACATCATTCTCATCTCTACGTATATTTATATTATATATATATATATATTTTATATATATATATATATATATATATATATATATATATATATATATATATATATATATATATATATATATATATATATTTTGTATATATATATATATATATATATATATATATATATATACATAAAAATATATACATAAATATATATATATATATATATATATATATATATATATATATATATATATATACATACATATTTCCTGAACTTGTTGATCATTCTCTGTGATTTTCTACAGAGGAGGTATAGACCAGGAAGCCTGCGTAGCTATCAGAACTTTGTTATCGTCATCATCTATTTTTTTATTTTCATCCTTGAATGTTTTCTCTCAAGGTTTTATATTTGAGGAACTGTGTAGGGATGGTGATGATTCTTGTTGAATAAAAACAATTTGCTCTAGATTAAATGTTGTGCTTGTTAAATAGATTTGATCGTAGCAATTGTTAAGTAAAAAACAATTCCCAATATTTAGTTGTTGAGCTTTAATTTAAACCCTCTTGTTTCGTCAACAAACTTTCTTTTGGATGGGAAGATTTTGCATCAACTTCCCTTCAATCACCTTGCCAATTGCCTGCTGGTTGATTTTTGTGCGCATTTTGTTATCGGTTTGTGAATCTGCAAAAATATCGAGGCTCCAGATTTCTTTTGATATCGGTTTGCCTACTTATAATGTGCAAGAACATAATGGGGACGCGCTTTGCAGTTTGAGCTGTTCATGTTTTTGCTGCTTGTAATTACCCAACATCATGTTAAAAAAAGATGCTTCTTTCAAGTAACCATAGACCCTTTTGTCTAATTTGACACCATATACGTACAACTCATTACGTGGTCAAGAATAGTGTTGTAAACGACCTCATTCATTTAATCGTAACCCAAGGCTAGCCCAGGGATAAGCCAGACAAGACTTTGGGCTTGGACAATCCCCACTACCAAAATAAGTCAATTTAGTGACGTCATGTAGCGACGTCCTATTGTAACGTCACTAAATATTGGAATTAGCGACGTAGTAGAAAATACGTCGCCGTACGTCGGTAATCAGCGACGACGTGCGACATCTTTTGTTACACGTAGCAAATATGTGGAAATTAGCGACAATTAGCGACGTAGTTAAGACTATGTCGCTTAATAGCGACGATCAGCGACGTATTTCTAAGTCGTCGCTAATATTTTTACATACCGATTCAGAAATTTCATTTCCCTCCATTCTCGATCTCTCCTCCCCCAAATCGTCGAGAGCCGAGAGCCAACGCCCCCTCCTCCACCCAATGCCCCCTCCTCCGCCGTCGAGAGCCGCCTTCGTCGAGCCCCTCCCCCAGGTAATTCCTATCCCTAACCCTAGCACTAAACACGGACACATGGACAGGGACACGATGAGTTCGAGCCCCAACCCTAAATCTAGACACGATGAGTTCGTCGAGCCCCTCCCCTAACCCCCTCCTCCCCTAACACGATGAGTTCACGGCGTCATTCCTAACCCTAACACTATGGGGAGGGGTTTGTGCACTGGGGACTGTGTTGTGCACAGTCCTTGTACGTGTGTGTGTGTGTGTGTGTGTGTGTGTGTGTGTGTGTGTGTGTGTGTGTGTGTGAATTTCAAGTTAGATGTTAAAGTGTGTTAGATCATTGGATGTTGAAGACATGTTCTTCATGGTATCATAATGAATCATATTGTATCTTATATATATTTTCATTGTTATGTATTTAAGTTGTGTATATGTGTCTATATATATATATATATATATATATATATATATATATATATATATATATATATATATATATATATATATTGCGTGTCAATGTATATATTTATTGGTGTGTGTGTGTCTATATCTATGTATCTTAATCTAAATATATATGTGTAGGTGTTGTTGTGGTTTAGAGAGAAATATAGAGAGTGATAGAGAGAGGGATATAGAGAGTGATAGAGAGAGGGATATAGAGAGTGTTAGAGAGAGTGAGGGAGCAGTGGAGGATGGGGGGGAGTTGCTGAAATGGCAGCAGCAGGAGCCATTTGGCATGCTGACCTCTCGGCCAGCAGCAGTCCCCACAGGGGACTACATATGCAACAGCAGCAGTAGCAGTATAAGGAACTGCAGCAGTAGCAGTTGGAAACTGCTGCTTTGCAGCAGTGTGAGGGGGTGCGGGGGAAGCAGCCATTCGGTGATCCATTTCGACCACTCACCATTCAGCCCCCTATTCCATCTATCCATTCAGCCCCTCTTCCACATTCATTAATCCATACATTCTTCTATCGATACTCAATTCAGCCACCACTCATTAATCCTTCTATTCATTCTTCCACCCACATTCCTCCATTCATTCAGTTATTCATTTATGCATCCAATTCAGCCATAGTCCATCCATTAATTTATACATTCATCCAAACATTCATTCCACCATTCATTTATACCATTTTTCATTCATCTATTCAAACATACATATCTTTATATCCATTCACCCACATTCATTCATCCATCCATCCTTTCCATCTCAAATCAGCCCATTAACCTTTGAATGTTTAGGTGGGAGAGTTAGTTAGAGTGTTAGTGACCATGTTGAGGTATGGTATACTAGTGAGGTAATTAGGATTTACCCTATGAAAAGGTAAAGTTCTAAGATACTTCTAGATATGAAATTAGAGTATCAAGATACCATGGCATGGTATCGGGATACGAGGGCATGGTATTAGGATACCATGTTGAGGTAGAAGTGCCTAGAAACTAAGGTAGGAATTTGATAGTGAGTTTACCTTGGTAAGGTAATAGGGTAAGTTAAGGTAATTGCCTAGAAGCTAAGGTATGAGTTTAAGATATTAAGATATGGTTAGAATGTGGTTTCCTTGGTTGGTAATGGTCAGAAATAGTGCTCCTAGACTAGTTTTGACCTCGGTTGACTGTTTTGACCAAAAGTCAACGAAAGTCAACCGAAAGTCAAACTTAGCCTAAAAGTGACTAGAATTGACCCGAAACAAAACCAGAGTTGACCAGTTGACTGAAAGTCAACAGTTGGTCAACATTACCCGATGGACCCGATCTAACCCGAGTTCAACCCGATCCTCCGGGCTTGGTCTTGGACTTCATATGTTGAACCCGAGGTCGGGCCGGGCTTGGGCTCGGATTAGGCTTATGATTCATCTGGTTGGGCTCGGGTTGACCTCAAGCCTGACCCAACCCGCCCAAGTTGTACCCCTACACACGGTTACCATGTCTCTCTACTATAATATACACTAGGAAGTTCGGACACTGCAAATATCGGTATTTATTCCATGTCTATGTCTAGCGAAGGATAATGGCCTAGACTTAGTCAACTTCACCCAGTTTGACTAGTTTGTCCAAGATATTAAATTAGTCAACTCAACTTCACCCAGTTTGACTAGTTACTGCGCTGAACATGTGTGTCCATCTTTACAGAATTATTTCCAAATGGATATGAATTACTACATACGGAATCGTTTATGGATGTACAATCGTCGTCCTGATGATATGTGTGGTGTGCGGGATGAATACATAGCGGGAGTAGAGCAGTTCCTGTAGTTTGCTAAGGCGTTCCCTCAGTACATGGACGGCACCAAAATTAAATGTCCGTGTGTGAAATGTCATAACGTGAAATATTATCCAGAAGTGGAAGTGACATATCATTTGTACTCGAGGGGTTTCACGCCTAATTACTATCAGTGGACCGCACACGGAGAACTTGTGTCTTTAGCATCAGAGCTGGAACCTTATGTTGAGCCGTATATGTATGCGGAACCTAATTTTGTTTCAGATAATCATGCATACGACGACGGGTGCGTGAACATGGTTTTCGACGCTGCGGGGCCTAGTTTCGTTCATGATGCAGCTGAGGAGGCACGCGAATGTCGATGCTGTAAAGTTCATGGAGTTGCTGGAGAATGCAAGGACTCCATTGTATCCTGGTTGTGAGGATCATTCACCGTTGGAGGTGGTTACAAGACTGTTGAGCATTAAGTCAGATTTTAACATGTCGCAAGAATGCTACAACCGAGTGTTGGAGTTGATTATAGAGATCTTGCCGGCGGGTGCTAAGTTATCTAAAGACTTCTATCAGTCTAAGAGGATGGTGAGATCGCTCTGGATGGAATACGAGAAAATTGATTCTTGTCGCAATGGGTGCATGCTATACTACAAAGACGACAAGGACGCAGATGTGTGCAGATTTTGTGGTGCTGATCGCTATAAGACAACTAGTACAGGAAGGTCTACCGGTACAAAAAGACCGATCGATTCAATGCACTACTTGCCTTTAACGCCGCGGTTGCAAAGATTATTTATGATGAAAGAGACGGCCGAAAATATGAGTTGGCACATGCGAGAATAGATTGAAGGAGTGTTGGATCACCCATCACTTTGATCGAGTGTATCCTGATTTTGCTTCAGATCCGCATAATGTCAGGTTGGGGCTATCTTCTGACGGTTTTACTTCTTTTGGTCTTTCGGGATCCCAGTATTCGTGCTGGCCTGTGATTGTCACTCCGTATAACCTACCGCCTTGGATGTGCATGAAGACTCAGTACATGTTTCTAACCGTTATAATTCCTGGTCCGAACAATCCCAAGAGAACATTGATGTGTACTTACAGCCTTTGATAGATGAGTTGAATCAGTTATGGGAAGTAGGCGCTAACACGTACAATGTTTACAGGAAGCAGAATTTTCAGATGAAGGCAACCCTTATGTGGACCATCAACGACTTTCCGGCCTATGGAATATTATCTGGATGGAGCACTCATGGCCGTCTCTTATGTCCGTATTGCATGGACCGTAGTAAGGCTTTTCGCTTAAAATACGGAGGAAAACCGTGCTTCTTTGATTGTCATCGACAATTTCTGCCAAAAGATCATCCGTTCAGAAGGAACAGGAATGCATTCCGTGTCGGCGTTGTAGAGAAGGATAATCCACCGCCAAGGTGGTGCGGAGCCACGATATGGGAGGAGGTTAGAGATTTTCCAAGTGCTATCGAAGATCCTACAACTGGGTACAAGTGCGATGGATTTGGTAGAGATCATAACTGGACAAAGAGGAGCATATTCTGGGATCTGCCATACTGGAGTACCAATCTGATCAGACATAATCTTGATGTCATACATATTGAGAAGAATATGTTTGATAACATAATTAATACTGTGATGGATGTAAAGGAAAAAATGAGGACAATCCCAAGGCCAGGTTGGACTTAGAAGAAATATGCAAACGCCCTGCGTTGCATTTGATAGAGCAGAATGGAAAATAGTTCCTGCCGAAGTCAATTTTCTCGCTGGACAAGGAGGATAAAGTGAGACTTTGTCGGTGGATCCAGGACCTAAAATTTCCAGACGGATATGTGTCAAATCTGAGAAGATGTGTCGATCCGAAGGAAAATAAATTGATGGGTATGAAGAGCCACGACTGTCACGTATTCATGGAGAGATTAATTCCGATTGCATTTCGAAAATTCTTACCGCAGGCAGTTTGGGATCCATTGACGGAGCTTAGCATATTCTTCAGGGATCTTTGTTCTAAAAAATTGCTCGTTGATCGTCTAAAAAAACAAGAGAAGGACATTGCGGTAACACTGTGCAAGCTAGAGAGAGTGTTTCCTCCTGGATTCTTCGACTCTATGGAGCATTTGTCGATTCATCTATCCTATGAGGCACGTGTTGGTGGACTCGTCGAATATCGATGGATGTACCCGTTCGAGCGACATTTGAATCACCTAAAAAGAAAGGTGAAAAATAAGGCACGGGTCGAGGGTTCTATTTGTGAAGCCTATGTTCTCGAGGAGATTATAAACTTTTGTTCGATGTATTTCAAGCCTCATGTTGCAACTAATAGAATGAGAGCTTCCAGAAATGATGACGGAGATCATGAAAGTAATGATACAATACTGAAGGTATTCAATGCTCCAGAAAAGCCATCGGGTAAAATAAAGAAGAGATATCTGAACGATGATGAGCTAAGGGCTGCTCAGGTGTATGTATTACTCAACTGCGACGAGAAAGAAGTAGAGAAACTGGAGGGATAAGTAATTAATATGTCTACATTATTTTAATAGTGTTGATTATTATACTATTACATTAATTGAACGATGTTGTTTTCAGCATATTTAATGATAATGTGAGGTCAGGTAGGCCACACATAACAGAAGAAGAACTAGAACAAGAAATGAGGCATTATTTTCCATTATGGTTGAGTGCATATGTAAGACTTGAGAACTCTGTAATTACCTTTCTGTATATGCACTTGATTGAGAATGAGCTTAATTGCTTCTTTCGTGGTATTTAGGTCGATCGTCCATACGCAAGACTTAAGAATGAGTCTATTAGAACGCTAGCCAAGGGACCAATTTATGCTTCAAAAATATGGCCAAGCTACTGTGTTAATGGGTTTAGGTTCAAGTCAACAACTTGCCCGATCAGAGACAACTTTGTGGATCTCGATTCCACCAAAAATAGCTGTTTGTGTATCAGATCTTCGAACTACAAAGATATTGATACGGGCAACAATTTCTATGGCGTGCTACGGGAGATCGTGGAGCTAACATATAGTTATGGAATAGAGCCTGTTAAGATTGTGTTATTCAGGTGTGATTGGTTCGATCCGATTGAAGGTCAAGGTTGGAAAGTAGACAAGCACGGTCTTGTTGATATAAACTATCGGCGTCGATATCAAGCCTATGAACTATTTGTCCTATCAAGTCAGGCTAAGCTCGTGTACTTCATAAGTTATCCTAAACGGGGAACAACAAGGTCGGACTGGTGGGCAGTATACAAGACCAAAGCTAGAAATACCTTTGAGATTGACGATATAGCTTATCAAGAGGATGAACTACCTCTTGTAACAAATATTATAGAAATGGACACGACGGAAGTTCCTCATTACACATCTAATTGTGTAGAAGAAGTAGAATTATCTGAAGAGGAAGATGCAGATGAAAGTGAAGATGTAGAGGAGGAAGAAGAAGAAGAAGATGAGCTAAATGAACTAGATAAATTTTCAGAAGAGGATTAAATCTGTACGTTTGTTTTATCATCATATTTGACACTTTAGTGACACTTCTATCATATAAATCTGTGACACTTTAGTGACACTTTAGTGACACTTTAGTGACACTTTAGTGACACTTTAGTGACACTTTTATCTGTGACTATGATATTTTTCAAAAATCTGTGATGTCTATCATATAAATATGTTTTTTTATTTTTTTTGTCATATGTTATTATCAGGTGTGACTAGACCATCTGGACGACGCGGAGGATTTTATATTAGGTAGTCCCGTCAGCCTCGGGCTGGGGATGGAGATTCCGTACCCTCATCCTCATCTCCGAGTACGCCATTGTACCGTTCTGTTCCCGGTTCATTACCGGGACAGGGCAGTTCCAGCAGGTTGGCGACTCCTCCCTCGTCGTCCAGCGTTCCTGATCCCGCGTCCAGCATCCCTGATCCCCCGTCCAGCATTCCTCCTTCCGACGGCTCCATGGAGGGAGCCGACGCCGAGCATATGGAGGACGGCGATCAGACTGATCCTGCCCAGGCAGGAGGTGAGAACGACCCTCCATGCGCTCCCCCGGGCGAGACGCGTATGGAAATTTGGACGGACGGGCCTACGAAGTAAGTTAATTAATTAATATATATTTTTCAAATGGATTAACTATGTACATATATATTCATAAAAATTATTATTGTATAGATATCGGCCTTCTGCAGTACAGAGACAGCTGGGGGTATTTCTGAGGCAGAACTATGGTGGGCCTTGGATTAACTACTCAGATGCTCCCACAGATAGGAAGGCCTTTTGCTTCGCCCACTTCAAGGTAAAAAATTTGTTTATTTTTAAATTTTAATAATCATTCGTGTATATTATACAACTTTTCTATTTTACTTCTTGTAGAGGACCTATTTCGATCCACCACACCGGGCGACGAAGATCGAGGGCCAATTTTTTGCCATCACATGCAAGCTCATCCGTGATGCGATCCATGACCAGAAGTCTAGCGATCGCTCCGGACAGCCGATCCATGGTTGGATCACGCTAGAGCAGTGAACTACGATGAAGGCTAGATTCAGCGAGCCCAGGTACCAGGAGCGGTCTGACAAGGCCAAGGTGGCGCGGTCGAGCGCCGGTAAGTGGTGTGGTGGCTCCATTCCGATGACGGAGCATTTTCGTCGTCTGGTATGTTTTCCATGACGGACATTAATTTATATATAGTTCAATAGAATGTTTAATACTAATAATAGATAATATATTTTAACAGGTAAAAAAGGGTGAGGACCCGAACATGGTGACCGTCTTCCTGGTCACCCATCGGAGGGCTGGAGAGTTTATTGATGAGAGGGTGACGCAGGCATATGTACGTTCTATTCTTTATATTAATTTACTATAATTTAGAAAACAGAAAAATAGATATCAATATAGACTTTAGCAAACACTTACACGTTAGCAAACATGTTCTAGGCCGAGTTTGTTCGGCTACAGGAGGAGGCGGCTGCTGCTGCTAGTGCGCCAGCAGAGGGAGGGGCTGGTACTTCCTCCCCGCCGCCTACAGCTCCATCGCCGGACGACCTCTGGATGACCGCCGTTGGCGGTCTTCAGAAGAGTACGTACTACGGTACGGGATCCTACGGCGCATATTTGGCTTCGGAGTCATCTCGGGCCCCCTCTGTCAGTGCGCAGTCTCCGGCTTCACAGACGTCGTCACGAGCTCAGGATATTCGTCGTCAGATCGACGAGCTGCATCGCGAGTTGCTGCAGCAGATTTTTGATCACCTTACCGCAGAGCGACGATCCGACCCTCCGATGATCATCGGACGATTTGATGCGGTCGAGCGCAGTATACAGGAGCTGATGAGTCTGCAGCAGGCTACAGCTGCCAGCTTGCACACGCTCACCGAGTCTGTGCAGCGCACAGAGCGTAGACAGGTTAAGCTGGACCATTCGCAGAGGACCATGTCTGCCTCACTCACTCAGGTATCGGCTTCGCTTCAGGAGAGTACTCAGAGGATGGTGAGTATCCTTGCTGCGCATGGTGAGCGACTGCGAGAGCTGGAGCAGATACGTCCTCCCGGTCCATCGACGGTACCGACTCCAGACATTGCACTGCCTCCTACTGCCCCTACGGTGCATCTCACACAGGAGCAGTATGAGTACATGCTATCCCAGATGCGCGGCAGAGGTCCTCAGTGATCTAATAGATTTTTTATCATCTTTGTATTTATTGGCCTTATGGGCCCATTGACCGTTCTGTATACTGATTTTCATTATTATTTGACTCTGTTGGACATGTATGTTTGTTGGACATGTATGTTTGTTGGACATGTATGTTTGTGATATTTAATTTGTTGGTATTTTCATTGAGTACATGTATGATATTTAGTTGTAGACTGTTATGATGGGAGACTGTTATTCATCTATTATTTATAGACTGTTATGATGGGAGACTGTTAATTGTGATGATATCTGCGACGGGGATGACAAATATACCTACGCTGGATTATAAGCGATGATCTGATATACAAAGAAGGTGCTGCCCAAATTTTAAAAAAATATAATGTGTATTTTTGTGATGATGTGTGTCTGTGTTTACAGTGAATGTGAAATACAGTGTTCGGAACCATCGACAGTTTTGATTACTGTTGTATGTTTTATCTTGGATAGAAAGAGCAACAGTTCAGGGTGTACTTCTGAGAGCTTCATTTTTACGTCCTTCACTTTCTCGGAACGTCGTAAAGGATTCCGAGAAGGTGAAGGACGTGAAGAGGAAGCTCTGAGAAGTGTATCCTGAACTGTTGCTCTTTCTATCCAAGATAAAACATAGAACAGTAAGCAAAACTGTCGATGGTTCGAATACTGCACTTCACACACACTGTAAACACAGACACAGCATAACAAAAATACCAATTATATTTTTTAATTTATTTTTATAAAATCTGCGACGTTCTGTGACGTTCTGCGACGGAAAGTACACGTCGCTATACGTCGCCAACCTGAGAGCTGACGTTGCTAACGTTGTCGCTAGGCGTCGCTAAAATACTGATGTGGCTGCCATGCCATGTCATCATATATAAAGTTGACGGCGTCGCTAAGTGGTCGCTCTACGTCGCCATAGTGGCGACGTATTCTTACATTGCTATCTGTCGCTAATGTTGCGACGTCTAGCAACACCAAACGTGACGTCGCAAATAGCGATGAACTGCGATGAAATTGTAATCTGCGACAAGCCTATATGCGACATCCAATTTCCGTCGCTAAATACGTCGCTAATAGAAATTAGCGACGGATTTTCCTTTTTTAGCGACGTATTCTGACGTCGCTAAAAGGGGTTATTTTAGTAGTGCCCCTCTGCTTGGGGCAACTCCCAAGCTCAGCTTGACCCCACAAGAGGTCGGGTGATATTCTGGGATTGACCCAAAATAAGGGTCAAGAGGCAACAAAGCTAGCTCTAGATAGGGCAACCCAATCTCGTGGGCCGGCCCCGTGTAGACCCTTTATATTGACTTGCACCTTTTGTATTTCATTACCCTTAAGTTCCGGTGGCTCCTGTATAGGAAGCCACCCTCTTTTTAAAATAAATATTTTTTTTTTCTTATATTCCCTACACTTTGTCTGGCCATCTAGTTGACAATGCTCACTTAGTGTGACAATCTTTCGGTGTTATATTAGTTTCTTTCTATTCTATCATGAAACAGTATAAGATTTGTTTTTCTTTTCAGGCTTTACGGATTAAAATTTTATATTCTAAATTCTATTATGATGTCAATTCTCAGTTCCCTGCCTGTTTCTGATCCTTGCTTTGTACTTGTTCAGTAGGTGGTACTGAAGGCTTCTTAAGACCAAGACAACAGTCCTGAAGTATGTTCCTTAATCCAATGAAATGAACAATAACATTTGTACCTTTTTTGTTTATAAATATTAAAAACAGATGTTGTAATTTCACTGTTAATGTATATGTTCTGCATTTTCGGTTCTTGGTAACAATCTGTGATCCATATTTTACAATACTTTTGGTTATCTTTACAACCAGTAATGGACGTTTTGGCCATTAACAAGAAATGATATTAGCTCCAGGTTTGCATATTCATTTTCCCATCCTCAGATTTAATCCTACTCAAGACAAAAAAGTACCATAAGAAGATATTTTGACAAAAAATTTTGTCTAGTGTTTAGTAAACAAGTCTATATTTTGTTTGAACTAGCTGCTTACAGATCTTTGGAAAAGTTGTAGGATTGAATAGGTATGTGCTTGAATATACAGGACAGAGCTTTGTCGTTTTAGTGGTGTGAAGATATACCCAGGAAAGGGTATTAGATTTGTTCTAGCTGATTCTCAGGTTTACACTCAGATTTTGGTAAGTCATTGATTGACCTTAATATTTGTGAGATATCATTATTTTAACAAAGAACAACCAAATTTTAGGTCTTCCTTTTCTCAAACTCCAAATGCAAGCGATACTTCCACAACCGTCTTAAGCCTGCCAAGCTTACATTAACCGCAATATATAGGAAGCAACACAAGAAGGTGATTTTGTCCAAACAATATGCATTTAAAGCTTTCTCATTTTGCCAGATCTTTTTTCTATTAAACCAGAATAGTTTAGTGCTTAGTGTTTAGGTTGGTTGATGTTTAAAAAATCTTGCCTACTTTGTATTTGTACTAACTGTCGCCCTCCCAACAAACCCTAGTCCCAGTTTAATGTCAAATAACTAATACAATTGTTCCTAGCTCAAGTTAACACAATTTCACATTAACTAGGCGGGCTTGTAATTAATCTATAATTGTAAGGGCATAATTAAGCAAAGAATTAGTAACATTAGCGCTTCTTGGCTTGTTTGTACTTTGTAACCTATCTGCAATTTTCGTGCTTTAGAAAGTTTCATAATATCATGAAAGGTGGATCTTGTGATTTATTTTCTGGATCTTGGATCTGAAATGTAATTAGACATTAGGGAATTGGTAGTTTTCAAAGGCAGTTATTGTTTATCGCTGTCGCGCCCCCCCTCCCATCCACCCACCCAACATAAGTCTTAGTGCTACAGCACCACCGCAAAAATATTATACCTTCTTCCATCTGATGTTGCATTTTATTTCGTATACAAAAGGGGGGAGGGTTACTGGATTAATCTTTAGTCTAAGGGCCAAAGTGACCTCATGATTTTAATCCCACAGGTCACTTGCTATTTTTATTCTGCTACAAAATCAAGATGTCCTTTAATGCCACGGAAGATCCCATAGTTATGTTATATTTTTTGTGGCAGACATCTTGTTGCTCGTCTCGAAATCCTTTTTAAATTGTTTTAACTGTGGGTAGTTACACATTACACATACAGTATGAGTGCTATTGGTTATTGCTTCAGGATATCCATACTGAACCTGTCAAGACACTACTAAAATCTGCTCAATGGGCGACATAAATTTAGCGACGTTCGATTAACGTTGCTAAATTGTGTTCATTAGCGACGTTTTATAGAAATGTCGCTAATATTCGCTACTAGCAACGAAATAAGCGACGTAACAACGACGTATATTAATTGCATGAGCTAGTCGTCGCTCTGACGTCACTAATAGCGACTAATTTAGCGACGGTAGTATTAGCGTCGCTAAATTCTAATTCTATTCCCCCCTAACGATTCATTTCCCCCCATTTTACTCTCTCACTCTCTCTCCTTCCCCCCTTCGACACTCTCACTCTCTCCGGCGACTCTTCTTCCTCTCTTGTACGTGACTCTCCCCCTCCCTCTCTCTCTCTCTGGCTGTTTTAGTTGTTGGTGGTTGGGGGGTGCGGGTGGCTCGGGAGGAGGGGCAGGGGGATGCGAGTAGTTGGGGGTGAGTGGAGGGTGGCTGGGGGGTGGAGCAGGGGGGACGAGGGCAGCTGGGGGAGGAGAGCTAGGGTTAGAGTTCGGGTTAGGGTGGGTATATGTGGGTAGGGGGGAAGGGAGCAGGGGGGTGGGTGCGGCTAGGGGAGGGGAGTAGTGGGGGTGGGGGCTGCTGGGGGTGGGGGCTGCTGGAGGAGGGGAGCAGGGGGTGGGGACGGCTGGGGAAGGGGAGCAGGGGGGGTGGGGGCAACTGGAGGAGGGGAGCAGGGGGGTAGGGGCGACTGGGGGAGGGAAGCAGGGGGTGGGGGCGGCTGGAGGAGGGGAGCAGGGGGGTGGGGGCGGATGGGGGAGGGGAGCAGTGGGGGTGGGGGTGGGGGCGGCTGGGGGAGGGGAGCAGGGAGGGTGGAGGCGGATGGGGGGAGGGGAGCAGTGGGGGTGGGGGCGGCTGGGGGAGGGGAGCAGGGGGCGGGGGCGGCTGGGGGAGGGGAGCAGGGGGGAGGGGAGGGTTAGGGTTCGGGTTAGGGTTAGGGGTGGTGTAGGGAGGAGGGGGGCTTGGTCAAGGGCACCGACAGTGCCGAAAAATCTGATAATTTAGTAATAATTATTTGTTTTCCGACACCGAAAAATATGATACTCCGATTCGAACGCACCGATAGTGCCGATATTTGTAACAAGTAGTTTTGTTGGTTGGTTAATTGGTAACATGGTGATCGGGACTTATAGTCCCTACAGCCATTCGACTGGCAAGGCAGAAACTATGTAGCCGTAGATAAAGTTGACTGTCCTCCGACCCTCATCCCTCGGCAATAATGATATGACAACCTATCACTATATCTTATATAGTAGTAGATGATGTCTTAGTATTATATTATGTGAGTTCATCTTGATCCTGTTACATTCTTCAGATACTAGATACGATAAGAACATATAATACACCATATGTACAGAACATAGATGATTCACACTAATGTATGCTAGAATGAATTTTGGGTTGTATTCTGAGCCATTCGTTCTCACACTTAAAACACATATGAATTAGTACTGTGTATCAATCTTTGTTTTTGTATTTTCGACGAACCCAGGGATTGGATTCTGTATTTTGTATTTTGGATTTTGTATTTTGGCTCCAGCTCCAGCTCCATTTGCATTAATCAACGGTACGACATGGTGATCAGGACATAGTCCCTGCAGCCATTCGACTGGCGAGGCAGAAACTATGTAGCCGTAGATAAAGTTGACTGTCCTTCGACCCTCATCCCTCGGCAATGATGATATGATAACCTATCACTATATCTTATATAGTAGTAGATGATGCCTTAGTATTACTTTATGTGAGTTCATCTTGATTCTGTTACATTATTCAGATACTAGATACGATAAGAACATATACTACACCATATGTACAAAACATAGATGATTCACACTAATGTATGCTAGAATGAATTTTGGGTTGTGTTCTGAGCCATCCGTTCTCACATTTGGCAAAAAATCAAATTTTCTGTATTTTATCTGCTTTCGAAAATGTACTCAAACGAGATGGCACCCGTTCTCACAGATGGCACCTAAGACCCGAGGATCTCGCTTGAGGGAGGCACAGATGGCTGTAAAAGAGGAGGTAGCTCCTGCTCCAGAGGGCAGTTCCACCGAGAGAGCTGCTCCAAAAGTAATTCCTAAAGCCGATGGAGCTGTGAAGGAGGTGGTGGCACCACAGGGCAGTTCCTCCGGGAGTTCCAGTCATCCATCTCCTCTGGATATTGATCTGGCTGCCGCGGATCCTACTTATGCGCACTGGCTGAGGGAGTTCTATCTGCCCCAGCATAGACGACAGTAGATACATATTTTGGCTGGATTTGTTTTGATGGATATATCTCATCTGGATATTGTGATGGATATTTATTTTGATGGATATATCTCCTTTTGGATATTGTGATGGATATTTGTTTTCTTATGTGTGAAGTATATTGGTATAGCTTGCTGTGTGATGCATATTGTGATGTATATTTGTTTGTGTGATGTGTGATGCATATTGTGATGTTCTGAGAGGCTTGGGGAGACGACCAATTATTTTTGGTCTATTCTGGATTGTATTGTGCGGGCCGGTGTTGAGTGTTCCACCGAAGCGATCGGCGAACCCAGGGATTAGATTCTGTATTTTGGATTGTACATTTGCATTCTGGATTCTTTTTTTATTTTTTTTTCAATTTAGCGACGTTTATATTCATCGCTAAACTTTAGCGACGAATATAAAGGTCGCTAAAAACGTCGCTAAAGTGTTTACGTGGCAAGTAATTTGATGCCACCACATCATCGCTAATGTGTCGCTAATCGGCGACCACTTGAAAACGTCGCAAATAACATCGCAAATTAGCGACGTTATAAACGTCGCTAACTAACGTCGCCCTAGCGACGTTTTGCGACGTTTTCTCGATTAGCGACACGCTTTTTTTTGTCGTTTATTGAACGTTGCTGAAAACGTCGCTAATTTGGTTTAGCGACGTTTTGGCCTAGTTTAGCGACGTTTTGGAACGTCACTAATCTGACAATTTTTTGTAGTGAGAAGAGACGTCGAGCCACGAAGAAGCCATATTCAAGATCCATTGTTGGTGCCACTTTGGAAGTTATACAAAAGAAGAGAACTGAGAAGGCCGAAGTTCGAGATGCAGCTAGAGAAGCGCAGCTACGGTATGTTTCTTTTAAAGTACTTTTAAGTACAACAACAGTAAAGATTGAATGCTTTAAATAACTAGTGTCCTTTTGAGTTATCTTGATGTCTATAGTTAATATTAAACATGCTTCCATTGTGTAGTGAGATCAAGGAGCGGATAAGGAAGACCAAGGATGAGAAGATAGCAAAGAAAGCTGAATAGATGGTCAAAACTCAGAAGTCTTAGTCCAAGGCCAGCAAGCCAAAGGCTGCCAAAGGACCGAAGCTCGTTAGTTTCATTTATTTTATTTTTCGGCTGCCGCTGGGGAAAAAATGCAGCTAAGTCGTTATTGCTATTGGTGACATTGCCATCAATTAGAGGAATTATTAGCGACGAGATTTTCCTCTATCCTCTGTAGATACTACTATAATAATAGTAGTACGTACTATTTGCAATAACTAGTCAAATGTACGCATCTTTAACAAACCGTTACTTCTTAAGTTCCACATTTCAATAAGCAGTTACAAACTTATAGAGTCTACTCATCAATCTCAGAACCATTAGCATTGGCGATGTCTCCAATAGCAGCTGCGATTTAGCTCGAATTTTTTTTACCTTTTTTTATAATATATTAATAAATTATTATCCTATATGAAATTTTTTGTACACTTTTTACAAGAAATATTAAGAATACAATTGAACTACTTTCTACCAAAATGATAAATTATCGAATGTAGAGGTATATGATTATTGAACTTTAGGTATTGTGTACATAATATCATGTATTCATGTGGACTTGGTATGTGCATTTTAGAAGAATATTTGTGATCTGCTAAATATTTTGCAACAAATCAAGTGTGTCGAGTTCAGATGAAGGTGAGTTTAGCTCAGTTAGTCTTGCATGCAACAGTGAAGACGAAATTGTTAGCATATTAAACAAGCCACTATGAGGAATGATGTTAAATATTTATAAAACCAATTACTTTATAAATATCAAACAACCTTGGTTAGTAATATGTTTGTTTCTTATTTGTATCAATATGGTCGGATATTGGTTAAAGTGTCAAAAGACAGTTTGGGTTGCTTCTAATATGTAAAAAAAAAGGTGTCGAATCAACAATTAAATAAAGTTATTGATCATGAAAAAAAATCAAAGAGCAAAAGAAAAATGTGAGAATCAACAATTAAATAATAGTTATTTAGACTTTGGGTTTCAGAAACATACAGAAATTAAAGTTTTGGTCATGTTTTGGATTTGGGTCTTGAAATGTTGATCGGGTTTCGGTCTTGACATGTTGACCATCCAAAATGTATTAATAAATGAATTGAATCATAACTAAAAAATTCTTCTTCCTGTTATTACTCTCTTCTTGCAATCATAAATCCTAAACTTGTCATCTCTTCTTGCAACCATAATCCTAAACAGCAGAGGAGATGTCAATAACCAATAATACATTCACAATCAAGATAGATTTCTATCAGCTGAAAATATATATTTTTGTTTAGATTCTGCATTTTTCAAATCTAGATTTTTTTTAGATTCTAAAATTTTATGTAGATTGATTTTTAAATAGTTATGTAGTAGATTGATTTTAAGATTTTCTAACTGTCAAAATTTTGGTGGTCCTCTCCAAAAAGGTTGTTATATGTATTAAAGCACTAACAGTTTTATATCTGCACTGCAGCCAAATTCAGAATGGATACATGTTGAATACTCAGATCTCTTGTTCTGTGTACAAAAATAAAGTACAGGAATCCAGCCATCGACATCAACATAGAATGAATGGTATATAACTTGACAAGGGCCTTACGGTCTTGACAAACTTGAAAGTTGAAACTCTATAAGCGAGGCAAATTCATTACCTAATAAAATTGGCGAGAAGTAGAACGGAACTATATCTTAACTTGAAAGCCCTTAACGCAAGAGTATACTACTACTAGCAACATATGTTCTATGTTCGAAAAGCCATTAGGTAAACACGACCATATACCTTATTCGATTCTTCTTTGTCATTCAAACAACATTTGATGAGTTTGAATAACAATACACAATTGAAGTGCCAAACAACATTTGATGAGTTTCTTGAGGGTCGCCAAAGAAAGCTACTGTATGATTTGATAAATTCAAAAGTCAAAGAGAACTAGAGTATGAGTTGATAAATTCAAAATTGAGTGATAAATTCAAAAGCCAAAGAGAGCTGGTGTACGATTGGATATAAATTCTAATTTGAGTGATAAATTCAAAAGCCAAAGAGAGCTAGTGTATGATTTGATAAATTCAAAGAGTGTTGGAGCAAACATGAAACCTCAACCAAAACTGCCAATCCAAAAGACAGAATAGTTTCGCTATAAACAAACTATTAGTCCCGCTAAAATTGGAACAACTTTCTTTCAAACTTTAAATTTCAAACGTATTTGGCAGGGACCGCTAAAATTGGAACATTTTTTTCACTCTTCCACTTGGAGAGATGATAGGCGAACACCCCTATAGAGTGCAATGGAGGCCACTGACCTAGGCCTGAGCTTTCCTGATCGCCCAAAGATCCCGTACAGGTAAGTATGTTGTAAAGATGAACCACCATCTCCATTAATACAATCACAAACCTTACCAGGCTTGTAGTGTGTCCGATGTGGGACTAAAACCCCTTCTTTAACTTTTTTTTTTGGCCACATGAACCAAATAAACATGTGCCATGGAATTATCACACATCAATGTTGTACTAATGAGAGAGATCCAATTCCACACCTCCTCCTCTCATGTTCTCTGCTTCTGGCCAAGGCAAACTTACTTGATTTTTGTCCGCTGACTGTTGCTGCTCATCACCTGATCTCCATTGTTTCAGCAGAGGTTGCTTCTTACTCAATAATATATGCATACCTTTAATCACTTTGTAACATTATTTCTAATATGTAGCTATCATAACTTTGTTATTGTCATCATTTATTTATTTAATTTTCACCCTCAAATGTTTCACTCAAGGTTTTACATTTGAGGAACTTTTGTAGGGATGGTGATGATGCTCATTAAATAAAAACAATTCCCCTAAGATTAATTGTTGTGCTTGTTAAAGAGATTGACATCGTAATTGTTTTGCTCCTGGGTCACTATATGGGTTGTTCGTTTTTTGTTTATGCTTTCTTTTTCTTTTTTCCTTTTTCCCGAAAGTAGCATGAAAATTATGTTAGGTAGAAACAGTTGATGCTAGGCTTTATCCCTAATGGGCTTGGACTAGTATATTGAAAGAAGAAGAAGAAGAAGAAGAAAATAAAAAATGATAACCAAATTCAAATAGGGAAGGACCCTACTATTTTCCCCAAAAAATAGGGACAGGAAGCAAAGAAAAAAATGTTTTACAACAGTACCTTTTAATAAAACAATTGGGAAGTACATTTAATTAAAAATATACTTTGAAATGTGATTTGCATAGCATTATCAAATAATTGAACAAGTTGCCTTAAGTGTATTTTTATTCATACATTTAAATTTTTAGGGGTCCTCGGCCACACATATGCATGTCCCCAAAGGATGATAAACCATTTTAAACTTTCACATCCCAAAGTTTTGTTCCCTCGAGATCATTAGGGGTAGTCATGCCGCTGACCGTAGTCCCTCAAGTCATTGGACAGTGGCATGGGCTTACTTAGTTATCGAGAGCCCGAGATTGCTACTGGTTTTAGTCCACTTATTTATGATCAATTTGGATTGTAGTTATATTTTATTCTATTTATTCAAACATCCATTTAAATTTTGAAATTGATGGCACGTTTGAAAAAAAAAATGTCAATTTGAAATAAAAATTATTTGGCTCGTTTTTTATGTTTGACATCACATAGAATTTCAGCTATAATATAATTATAATCCAAACTAGTCTATGTTATGTTTGATAGCTCCTAGTTGGAGCCCATCCAATCCCATGTGAGACTAAAGAGTAAATAAATGTTCATGTAATCTTTCTTCCAACCATTCCCGCGTAAGCATGATGTGATATGAAGGATCTATTAGAACATTGACTCAACTTCACCGTTGCAAGTAGGGATGCAAGTGAAGGAACCCGCACAAATCTTTGTTATATGTTACACACTAAATAGTAAGGGTATCGACAGAGAACTCAATAGTAAGGATGTCGATTGGGAGCAGTTGAAGTGTCGGTTAGGAATAGAGCTTTTAGGTTATGGTTGACAATTGTTGGAATAGTGGTTATGAGGTATTTTTAGAGTATCGATTATGAGCTGTTACGAGGGATTCGGTTTTGGGTAATTTTAAGTAGTGATTTTTAAACCAGTCAAATTCATACTTGATAATTCATTAACTAGCGGTTCTTAATTAATTTTACAAAAATAAAATTATATTTATGTCCATATATAAACCATAGCTCTCCCAAAGTTTCATTTCTAATGCCTAAATTTGCTTGATGCAGGATTCTTGACAAACTCATTATTTAAACAAATATAATGGAAAGAATTACATGGACCGCAATGTATAGGAAACAACACAAGAAGGTGATTTTGTCCAAACAATATGCATTTAAAGCTTTATAATTTTGCCAAATCCTTTTTTCTATTAAACCGGAATAATTTAGTGCTTAGTGTTTAGGTTGGTTGATGTTTGAAAAATCTGGCCTACTTTGCATTTACACTAACTGAATATGTTCAATCACAGTTGCCTATTAAATTATTGTAATGCACAAAATTTGTTATGCACAATCAGGAACTAATAGAGACCCATTTATATTTTTTAAGACCTTTTATGTATAAAATCCTTTCTCAAATTAAAGCTCCCACCGCCCTCCCAACAAACCCTAGTCCCCTTTTAATGTCAAATAACCTATACAGTTGTTCCTAGCTCAAGTTAACACAATTTCACATTAACCAGACGGACTTGTAATCAATCTATGATTGTAAGGGCATAATTAAGCAAAGTTTAGTAACATTGGCGCTTCTTGGCTTGTTTGTACTTCGTAACCTACCTGCAATTTTCGTGCTTTGGGAAGTTTCATAATAACACAAAAGATGGATCTGGTGATGTATTTACTGATCTGATATGTAATGAGACATTAGGGAATTGGTGGTTTTTAAAGGTAGTTGTCAGTCTTAGTGCTGCAGCACCATCATAAAAACATTATACCTTCTTCCATCTGATGTTGCATTTTATTTAGTATACAAAAGGGGAAGGGTTAATGTGTTAATCTTTAGTCTAAGATACCCAAGTGAGCTCATGGTTTTAGTCCCACATGCCGCTTACTCAAGATGTCCTCTGATGCCCAAAGAACAACTCATAGTTCTGTTATATTAGTTGTGGCAGACATCTTGTTGCCCATCTTAAAATACTTCTTTTACTTGTTTAAAGTGTGGATACTTTACACATTACACATACAGTATAAGTAATATTGGTTATTGCTTCAGGATATCCATGCTGAAGCTGTCAAGAAGAGACGTCGTACCACGAAGAAGCCATATTCAAGGTCGATTGTTGGCGGCACTTTGGAAGTTATACAAAAGAAGAGAACGGAGAAGGCTGAAGTTCGAGATGCTGCAAGAGAAGCACAACTACAGTACGTTTCTTTTAAACTGCTTCAGGTTCAACACTGTAAAGATTGAATGTCCTTAAATAACTAGTGTCCATCCGGTTGTCTCGACGCCTGTATTAAACATGCTTGCATTGTGTAGTGAGATCAAGGAGTGGATAAAGAAGACCGAGGATGAGAAGAACGCTAAGAAAGCTGAATAGATGGTCAAAACTAAGAAAAGTCAGTCGAAGGCTAGCATGGTAGGTGAGACACTCCTAATCTCATTTGGATGGCATCATATCCAACTTAATTTCCTATCATGATAAAGTCCAAATCCTTAAATTCGAGTTTCCTCAAAAGTTTCTCAATATGTATTTCAAATTTGCCAAATTCCCTAATCATTTTAGGTCGTCAAGCATAATAATAACTAGAAGTTTCAAAATCTTTAATCAAACCTTGAGATAAACTTTATCGTGTTTATTGACCATCTTTCCATAAAAAAATTATTACTTGATTTCTGTCCTCAAAATAAAATTCATATATACCTTATTAACTTCAAGCGTATCCAATGTTTCAAATCTAATAGCAATACTAATAAAACTAAACAGATTCTTAAATGACATGTTATTTCATTACCAAGTTAATTAATCTGATATTTATGACATTTTCCAATATTTATTATAACAGTATGGGACAATAAGATAAATTAATATATTGAAACATGTTTCTCGATCATCTAAATATTTAAGATTTTAGTCAAGAACAGACCAAAGGTCTTGATTACAACTTACCCAAATTGTCATATTCGGTGAAGTCTACATAAGGTCGTATATAACTCAATATCTTATCTGCTAAAGATCTTGGAAGGGTTTGTCAATCATCTAAAACAATGACTTCGATGCCAAAGGACCGAAGCTTGGTGGGAAGCGACAAGATCCTTACTCTATTTCTTTAGTTAGTACAATTTACCTTGTTTGAGACCATCTCTGGAGGGAGATTTTGCTGTGCAAGCCCTTCATTAGATGTTCAAGCCTTCCATTGTGTTCAACTCTGAACTAGTTTTGAGTTGAAATGAATTTTAAGCTTTAAAAAGTGCATTAGTTTTATTTTCAATTCATTGTTACTATTTTATTATCGTCATTCAAGATTATTACACAAGAATTGCTCTGCAAGCTCTTCATATTGCAGTTTACTGTGAGCCATGTTTTGTTTTAAGTCTAATATAATCTTTGAGGCGACCACATTGAAACCCAACTTTTCATGTTCTCAACAATTAAACTTGTAGTACTAGCCATTTTTTTTTTCCGAGATACATGAGTTTTCAACAATATTTATAAACGGTTCAATGCATTTTTTTACAAGAAATATTAGGAATACAATTGAACTACTTTCTACATAACCCCAATTGTAAATGATAAATTTAAGGAATGTAGAGGTACATGATTATTGAACTTGGTACGTATTGTGTGTACATGACAACATCATGATCATGTGGACTTGGTATGTGCGTCCGATGAATATTTTGCAACAAACGAAGAGGGTCGAGTTCAGATGAAGGTGAGCTAAGCTCAGTTAGTCTTGCAACATTGAAGATGAAATTGTTGGCATATTAAAAAAGCCAGTTTACACAATTGGGTTAAGGATTATGTTAAATATTTATAAAAACCAGTTACTTTATAAATACCTGAGAACCTTTGTTAATAATACTTTTTGTTTCTTATTTGTTTTATATAGTCAGATATTGGTTAATGTGTCAAAAGACAGATTGGGTTGCTCCTAAATATGTAAAAAAAGGATCATGAAAAAAAGCCGAGGAAAAAAAAAGTGAGAATCTCATTTGGTTGAAGGAAAGAAAAGGAAAGGAAATTATGTTTTGCACTTTTCTTTCCTTTGAAAATTTGCAATTATTATTAATTTTTCTTTTCGGTGTTTGGAATATTAAAACAACACAATTGGGTTAAGGATGAAGAAATTTTGTTAATAATATTTTTTTTCTTATTTGTATTTATATGTTTGGATATTGGTTAGTGTGTCAAAAGACAGTTTTTGTTTCTTTAGGGACTTATTCGATTGATTTTTCTTTAGGGACTTGTTCGATTAATTGATAAAGTGAAGGTTGTTGTTAGTGCCAAACAACATTTGATTTAATAAATTATGGTGGAGACACTCACGTCAACCCTCTCACAATTCGTTGTTGCAGTCCAAAACGACAGAACACTTTTGGTAAACACACTATTAGTCCAATGAAAACCGAACAAAAAAACTTTAAAAAAATTTAAACATTCAAGTATTGGCAGGGACCGCGCGAACACGTATCCCCTCAGCAACAAATTATGACGTTCACTCTCCCACTTGGGGAGATGATAGGGCAGCACCCCTCCAAAGTGCAATGGAGGCCACTGACCTAGGCCTGAGCTTTCCTGATCGCCCAAAGACCCCGTCCAGGTAAGTATATTGTAAAGATGTCCAACCATCTACATTTATACAGTCACCAACCTTGTCAGGCTTCCAGTCTGTCCGATGTGGGACTAAAACCCCCTTCTACTTCTATAGTTTTATGCCATATGAACCAAATAAAACAAGCATGGGATTGTCACACATCAGTGTTGTTCCTGCCTGCAGCCACAGTTAAACCATAGTGTAGTAATGTGAAAGCGAGAGCCAATCCACGCCTCCTCTTACTGGAGTTCTCTGCTTCTGGCCATGGCAAAATTACTTGCCTTTTGTTCTCTGCTTGCTCATCACATTAATTCTCCATTGTTTCAGCAGAAGTTGCTTCTTACTCAATGATATATACATGGCTTTAATCACTTTGTAACATTATTTCTAATATATGTAGCTATCATAACTTTGTTATTGTCATCATTTATTTATTTATTTATTTTTCATCCTCAAATGTTTATCTCGAGGAACTTTGTAGGGATGGTGATGATGCTTGTTAAATAAAAACAATTCCCCTAAACTAATTGTTGTGCCTGTTAAATAGATTTACATCGCAATTGTCTTGCTCCTGGGTCGCTATATGGGTTGTTTGTTTTTTGTTTATGCTTTCTTTCTTTCTTTCTTTCTTTTTATTTTCCCAAAAGTAGCATGAAAGTTATGTTGGGTAGAAGCAGTGGATGCTTAGGCTTTATCCTCAATGGGCTTGGACCCTACTATTTTCCCAAAAAAATAGGGGCAAGAAGCCAAAAAAAATTTGTTTTACAACAGTACCTTTTATTAGAACAATTGGCAAGTACATTTAACTAAAAATATACTTTGAAATGTGATTTGTACAGCATTATCAAATAATTGAACAAGTTGCCTTAAGTGTATTTTTATTCATACGTTTAAATTTTTAGGGGTCCTCGGCGACACATATACATGTCCCCAAAGGATGATAAGTCCGTTTTAAACTTTCACATCCCAAAGTTTTGTTCCCTCGAGATCATTGGGGGTAGTGATGCCACTTACCCTAGTCCGTTTAAGTCATTGGACAGTGGCATTGGCTTACTTAGTTATCGAGAGTCCTGAGATTGCTCCTGGTTTTAGTCCACTTATTTATGATCAATTTGGATTATAGTTATATTTTATTCTTTTTATTCAAACGTTCATTTAAACTTCGAAATTGATGACACGTTTGAAAAAAATGTCAATTTGAAAAAAAAATAAAATTTTGGCTCATCTTTTATGTTTGACATTTCTATTTTAGATATAACATAATTAAAATTCAAACTAGTCTATGTTAGGTTTGGTAGCTCCTTGTTAGAGCCCATCCAATCCAATGTGAGACTAAAGAGTAAATAAATGTTCATGTAATCTTTCTTCCAACCATCCCCGCGTAAGCATGATGTAATATGAAGGATCTATTAGAACATAGGTTCAACTTCACCATTGCAAGTAGGGAGCAAGTGAAGGAACTCGCACAAATCTGTGTTATATGTTACACACTAAATAGTAAGGGTATCGACAGAGAACTCAATAGTAAGGATATCGATTGGGAGCAGTTGACGTGTCGGTTAGAAATAGAGCTTTATGGTCTGCTTGACAATTGTTGGGATAGTAGTTATGAGGTATTTTTAAAGTACCATTTACGAACTGTTATGAGGGATTCAATTTTGGGTGATTTTAAACCAGTCAAATTCTTGCTTGGTAATTCATTAATGAGCGGTTCTTAAATTTTTTTTCAAAAATAAAATTACCTTTATGTCCATATATAAACCAAAGCTCCCCCAAAGTTTCATTTCTAATGCCGAAATTTACTTGATGCAGGATTCTTGACAAACTCATTATTTAAACAAATTTCTTGGAAAGAATTACTCGACAAACTCACTATTTAAACTAAATTTGTTTACTGATTTTATGCATGTTAGAGCACGTTAAATAACTCCAAGTTCAAATCATGTAAACACAACTTGACTGACAATCTCAAGGCAAACTCATTACTTATAACAATCTAGATGAGTTTGCCATAAAATTTATAATTTAGATGGTTAAAAATTCATAAGATGATCATATGGATAAGGTAGTTATTATAAAAGTAATAAAGATGACTATCGAAAAACAATATTTTAAAAACTCATCAAAGAAGTAGTCATAGTTTTGGAGGAAGTAGAAAAAAATTTAAATATTCAAGCATTGGCAGGACCGCGCGAACACATATCCCCTCAGCAACAAATTATGACGTTCACTCTTCCGCTTGGGGAGATGATAGAGCAGCACCCGTCCAGAGTGCAATGGAGGCCACTGACCTAGGCTTGAGCTTTCCTGATCGCCCAAAGACCCCTTCCAGGTAAGTATGTCGTAAAGATGAACCACCATCTCCATTTATACAGTCACAAACCTTACCAGGTTTGTAGTCTGTCCGATGTGGGACTAAAACCCCCTTCTTCAACCTTTTTGTTTTGGCCATAGAACCAAATAAAACATGTATGGGATTATCACACATCAGTGTTGTTCCTTGACAAATCTGCAGCAGCCACAATTAAATTAATGGTCTCCTCTCCTATTCTCTGCTTCTAGCCATGGCAAAATTACTTGCCTTTTGTTCTCTGCTGCTCATTTAATTCTCCATTGCTTCAGCAGAGGTTGCTTCTTACTCAATAATATATACATGGCTTTAATCACTTTGTAACCTTATTTCTTCACATGTTCACATCATTCTCATCTCTACGTATATATATATATATATATATATATATATATATATATATATATATATATATATATATATATATATATATATATATATATATATATATATATATATATTATATATATATATATAAAAAAAATATATATATATATATTTATATATATATATATAAAATATATATATATATATATATATATATATATATATATATATATATATATATATATATATATATATATACATATTTTCTGAACTTATTGATCATTCTCTGTGATTTTCTACAGAGGAGGTATAGACCAGGAAGCCTGCGTAGCTATCAGAACTTTGTTATCGTCAACATCTATTTTTTATTTTCATCCTTGAATGTTTTCTCTCAAGGTTTTATATTTGAGGAACTGTGTAGGGATGGTGATGATTCTTGTTGAATAAAAACAATTTGCTCTAGATTAAATGTTGTGCTTGTTAAATAGATTTGATCGTAGCAATTGTTAAGTAAAAAACAATTCCCAATATTTAGTTGTTGAGCTTTAATTTATACCCTCTTGTTTCGTCAACAAATTTTCTTTTGGATGGGAAGATTTTGCATCAACTTCCCTTCAATCACCTTGCCAATTGCCTGCTGGTTGATTTTTGTGCGCATTTTGTTATCGGTTTGTGAATCTGCAAAAATATCGAGGCTCCAGATTGCTTTTGATATCGGTTTGCCTACTTATAATGTGCAAGAACATAATGGGGACGTGCTTTGCAGTTTGAGCTGTTCATGTTTTTGCTGCTTGTAATTACCCAACATCATGTTAAAACAAGATGCTTCTTTCAAGTAACCATAGACCCTTTTGTCTAATTTGACACCATATACGTACAACTCATTACGTGGTCAAGAATAGTGTTGTAAATGACCTCATTCATTTAATCGTAACCCAAGGCCAGTCCAGGGGTAAGCCAGACAAGACTTTGGGCTTGGGCAATCCCCTCTGCTTGGGGCAACTCCCAAGCCCAGCTTGACCCTACAAGGGGCCGGGTGATATTCTAGGATCGACCCAAAATAAGGGTCAAGAGGCAACAAAGCTAGCTCTAGATAGGGCAACCCAATCTTGTGGGCCGGCCCCGTGTAGACCCTTTATATTGATTTGCACCTTTTGTATTTCATTACCTTAAGTTTTGGTGGCTCCTGTATAGGGAGCCACCCTCTTTTTAAAATTAATATTTTTTTCTTTTTTCTTATATTCCCTACACTTTGTCTGGCCATCTAGTTGACAATGCTCACTTAGTGTGACAATCTTTCGGTGTTATATTAGTTTCTTTCTATTCTATCATGAAACAGTATAAGATTTGTTTTTCTTTTCAGGCTTTACGGATTAAATTTTATGTTCTAAATTCTATTGTGATGTCAAATCTCAGTTCCCTGCCTGTTTTTGATCCTTGCTTTGCACTTGTTCAGTAGGTGGTACTGAAGGCTTCTCAAGACCAAGACAATGGTCCTGAAGTATGTTCCTTAATCCAATGAAATGAACAATAACATTTGTACCTTTTTTGTTTATAAATATTAAAAACAGATGTTGTAATTTCACGGTTAATGTATATGTTCTGCATTTTCGGTTCTTGGTAACAATCTGTGATCCATATTTTACAATACTTTTGGTTATCTTTACAACCAGTATTGGACGTTTTGGCCATTAACAAGAAATGATATTAGCTCCAGGTTTGCATATTCATTTTCCCATCCTCAGATTTAATCCTACTCAAGACAAAAAAAGTACCATAAGAAGATATTTTGACAAAAAATTTTGTCTAGTGTTTAGTAAACAAGTCTATATTTTGTTTGAACTAGATGCTTACAGATCTTTGGAAAAGTTGTAGGATTGAATAGGTATGTGCTTGAATATACATGACAGAGCTTTGTCGTTTTAGTGGTGTGAAGATATACCCAGGAAAGGGTATTAGATTTGTTCTAGCTGATTCTCAGGTTTACACTCAGATTTTGGTAAGTCATTGATTGACCTTAATATTTGTGAGATATCATTATTTTAACAAAGAACAACCAAATTTTAGGTCTTCCTTTTCTCAAACTCCAAATGCAAGCGATACTTCCACAACCGTCTTAAGCCTGCCAAGCTTACATTAACTGCAATGTATAGGAAGCAGCACAAGAAGGTGATTTTGTCCAAACAATATTGATTTAAAGCATTCTCATTTTGCCAGATCTTTTTTCTATTAAACCAGAATAGTTTAGTGCTTAGTCTTTAGGTTGGTTGATGTTTAAAAAATCTTGCCTACTTTGTATTTGTACTAACTGTCGCCCTCCCAACAAACCCTAGTCCCAGTTTAATGTCAAATAACCAATACAATTGTTCTTAGCTCAAGTTAACACAATTTCACATTAACTAGGCGGGCTTGTAATTAATCTATAATTGTAAGGGCATAATTAAGCAAAGAATTAGTAACATTAGCGCTTCTTGGCATGTTTGTACTTTGTAACCTATCTGCAATTTTTGTGCTTTGGAAAGTTTCATAATATCATAAAAGGTGGATCTTGTGATTTATTTACTGGATCTTGGATCTGAAATATAATTAGACATTAGGGAATTGGTAGTTTTCAAAGGCAGTTATTGCTTATCGATGTCGCACCCCCCCCCCCCCCCTCCCTCCCATCCACCCCCCAACATAAGTCTTAGTGCTACAGCACCACCGTAAAAATATTATACCTTCTTCCATCTGATGTTGCATTTTATTTCGTATACAAAAGGGGGGAGGGTTACTGGATTAATCTTTAGTCTAAGGGCCTAAGTGACCTCATGGTTTTAATCCCACAGGTCACTTGCTATTTTTATTTTGCTACAAAATCAAGATGTCCTTTAATGCCACGGAAGATCCCATAGTTATGTTATATTTTTTGTGGCAGACATCTTGTTGCTCGTCTCGAAATCCTTTTTAAATTGTTTTAACTGTGGGTAGTTACACATTACACATACAGTATGAGTGCTATTGGTTATTGCTTCAGGATATCCATGCTGAAGCTGTCAAGACACTACTAAAATCTTCTCAATGGGCGACATAAATTTAGCGACGCTCGATTAACGTCGCTAAATTGTGTTCATTAAAATGTCGCTAATATTCGCTACTAGCAACGAAATAAACGACGTAACAACGACGTATATTAATTGCATGAGCTAGTCATCGCTCTGACGTCACTAATAGCGACTAATTTAGCGACGGTAGTATTTGCGTCACTAAATTCTAATTTTATTCCCCCCCAACGATTCATTTCCCCCTATTTTACTCTCTCACTCTCTCTCCTCCCCCCCTCCGGCGCTCTCACTCTCTCCGGTGACTCTCACTCCCTCCGGCGACTCTCTTTCCTCTCTGGTACGTGACTCTCCCCCTCCCTCCCTCTTTCTCTCTCTCTCTCTGGCTGTTTTAGTTGTTGGTGGTTGGGGGTGCGGGTGGCTCGGAAGGAGGGGCAGGGGGATGCGGGTGGTTGGGGGGTGAGTAGGGGGTGGCTGGGGGGTGGGGCAGGGGGGACGAGGGCAGCTGGGGGAAGGGAGCTAGGGTTAGGGTTCGGGTTAGGGATAGGTATGTGTGGGTGGGGGGGGAAGGGAGAGGGGGGTGGGTACGGCTGGGGGAGGGGAGCAGTGGGGGTGGGGGCTGCTGGAGGAGAGGAGCAGGAGGAGTGGGGGCGGCTGGGGGAGGAGAGCAGGGGGGTGGGGACGGCTAGAGGAGGGAAGCAGGGGGTGGGGGCGGCTGGGGGGAGGGGAGCAGGGGGGTGGGGGGCGGCTGGGGGAGGGGAGCAGGGGGGTGGGGGCGGCTGGGGAAGGGGAGTAGTGGGGGTGGGGGTGGCTGGGGGAGGAGAGCAGGAAGGGTGGGGGCGGATGGGGGGAGGGGAGCAGTGGGGTTGGGGGCTGCTGGGGGAGGAGAGCAGGGAGGGTGGGGGCGGATGGGGAGAGGGGAGCAGTGGGGTTGGGGGCTGCTGGAGGAGGAGAGCAGGGGGTGGGGGCGGCTGTGGGAGGGGAGCAGGGGGGAGTGGAGGGTTAGGGTTCGGGTTAGGGTTAGGGGTGGTGTAGGGGGGAGGGGGGCTTGGTCAAGGGCACCGACAGTGCCAAAAAATCTGATAATTTAGTAATAATTATTTATTTTCCGATACCAAAAAATGTGATACTCCGATTCGAACGCACCGATAGTGCCGATATTTGTAACAAGTAGTTTTGTTGGTTGGTTAATTGGTAACATGGTGATCGGGACATATAGTCCCTGCAGCCATTCGACTGACGAGGCAGAAACTATGGTACGACATGGTGATCAGGACATAGTTCCTGCAGTCATTCGACTGGCGAGGCAGAAACTATGTAGCCGTAGATAAAGTTGACTGTCCTCCGACCCTCATCCCTCGACAATAATGATATGACAACCTATCACTATATCTTATATAGTAGTAGATGATGTCTTAGTATTACATTATGTGAGTTCATCTTAATCCTGTTACATTCTTCAGATACTAGATACGATAAGAACATATACTACACCATATGTACAGAACATAGATGATTTATACTAATGTATGATAGAACAATTTTGGGTTGTGTTCTGAGCCATCCGTTCTCACACTTAAAACACATATGAATTGGTACTGTGTGTCAATCTTTGTTTTCGTATTTTCGACGAACCCAGGGATTGGATTCTATATTTTGTATTTTGGATTCTGTATTTTGGCTCCAGCTCCATTTGCATTAATCTACGGTACGACATGGTGATCAGGACATAGTCCCTGCAGCTATTCGACTGGCGAGGCAGAAACTATGTAGCCGTAGATAAAGTTGACTGTCCTTCGACCCTCATCCCTCGGCAATGATGATATGACAACCTATCACTATATCTTATATAGTAGTAGATGATGCCTTAGTATTACTTTATGTGAGTTCATCTTGATTCTGTTACATTATTCAGATACTAGATACGATAGGAACATATACTACACCATATGTACAAAACATAGATGATTCACACTAATGTATGCTAGAATGAATTTTGGGTTGTGTTCTGAGCCATCCGTTCTCACACTTGGCAAAAATCAAAATTTTTGTATTTTTTCTGCTTTCGAAAATGTACTCAAACGAGATGGCACCCGTTCTCACAAATGGCACCTAAGACCCGAGGATCTCGCTTGAGGGAGGCACAGATGGCTGTAAAAGAGGAGGTGGCTCTAGCTCCAGAGGGCAGTTCCACCGAGAGAGCTGCTCCAGAAGTAATTCCTAAAGCCGAGGGAGCTGTGAAGGAGGAGGTGGCACCACAGGACAGTTCCACCGGGAGTTCCAGTCATCCATCTCCTCTGGATATTGATCTGGCTGCCGCGGATCCTACTTATGCGCGCTGGCTGAGGGAGTTCTATCTGCCCCAGCATAGACGACAGTAGATACTTATATTGACTGGATTTGTTTTGATGGATATATCTCATCTGGATATTATGATGGATATTTATTTTGATGGATATATCTCCTTTTGGATATTGTGATGGATATTTGTTTTCTTGTGTGTGAAGTATATTGGTATAGCTTGCTGTGTGATGCATATTGTGATGTATATTTGTTTGTGTGATGTGTGATGCATATTATGATGTTCTGAGAGAATTGAGGAGACGACCAATTATTTTTGGTCTATTCTGGATTGTATTGTGCGGGCCGGTGTTGAATGTTCCACCGAAGCGGTCGACAAACCCAGGGATTAGATTCTGTATTTTGGATTGTACATTTGCATTTTGGATTCTTTTTTTAAAAAAAATTTCAATTTAGCGACGTTTATATTCATCGCTAAACTTTAGCGACGAATATAAAGGTCGCTAAAAACGTCGCTAAAGTGTTGACGTGGAAAGTAATCTGATGCCACCACATCGTCGCTAATGTGTCGCTAATCGGTGACCACTTGAAAACGTCGCAAATAACGTCGCAAATTAGCGACGTTATAAACGTCTCTAACTAACGTCGCCGTAGCGACGTTTTGCGACGTTTTCTCGATTAGCGACACGCTTTTTTTCGTCTTTTATTGAACGTTGCTGAAAACGTCGCTAATTTGGTTTAGCGACGTTTTGGCCTAGTTTAGCGACGTTTTGGAACGTCACTAATCTGACAAATTTTTGTAGTGAGAAGAGACGTTGAGCCACGAAGAAGCCATATTCAAGATCCATTGTTGGTGCCACTTTGGAAGTTATACAAAAGAAGAGAACTGAGGAGGCCGAAGTTCGAGATGCAGCTAGAGAAGCGCAGCTACGGTATGTTTCTTTTAAAGTACTTTTAAGTACAACAACAGTAAAGATTGAATGCTTTAAATAACTAGTGTCCTTTTGAGTTATCTTGATGTCTATAGTTAATATTAAACTTGCTTCCATTGTGTAGTGAGATCAAGGAGCGGATAAGGAAGACCAAGGATGAGAAGATAGTAAAAAAAGCTGAATTGATGGTCAAAACTCAGAAGTCTCAGTCCAAGGCCAGCAAGCCAAAGGCTGCGAAAGGACCGAAGCTCGTTAATTTTATTAATTTTATTTTTTGGCTGCCGCTGGGGAAAAAATGCAGCTAAGTCGTTATTGCTATTGGCGACATTGCCATCAATTAGAGGAAGGATTAGCGACGAGATTTTCCTCTATCCTCTGTATATACTACTATAATAATAGTAGTACGTACTATTTGCAATAACTAGTCAAATGTACGCATCTTTAACAAACCTTTACTTCTTAAGTTCCACATTTCAATAAGCAGTTCCAAACTTATAGTGTCTACTCATCAATCTCAGAACCATTAGCATTGGCGATGTCTCCAATAGCAGCGGCGGTTTAGCTCGAATTTTTTTTACCTTTTTTTATAATATATTAATAAATTATTATCCTATATGATATTTTTTTGTACACTTTTTACAAAAAATATTAAGAATACAATTGAACTACTTTCTACCTAAATGATAAATTAACGAATGTAGAGGTATATGATTATTGAACTTTAGGTATTGTGTGTACATAATATCATGCATTCATGTGGACTTGGTATGTGCATTTTAGAAGAATATTTTTGATCCTATAAATATTTTGCAACAAATCAAGTGTGTCTAGTTCAGATGAAGGTGAGTTTAGCTCAGTTAGTCATGCTTGCAACAGTGAAGATGAAATTGTTAGCATATTAAACAAGCCAGTATGAGGAATGATGTTAAATATTTATAAAACCAATTACTTTATAAATATCAACACCCTTGGTTAGTAATATGTTTGTTTCTTATTTGTATCTATATGTTCGGATATTGGTTAAAGTGTAAAAAGACAGTTTGGGTTGTTTATAATATGTAAAAAAAAGGTGTCGAATCAACAATTAAATAAAGTTATTGATCATGAAAAAAAAGTAGAGAGCAAAAGAAAAATATGAGAATCAACAATTAAATAATAGTTATTTAGACTTGGGTTTCAGAAACATACAGAAATTAAAGTTTTGGTCATGTTTTGGATTTCGGTCTTGAAATGTTGACCGGGTTTCGGTCTTGACATGTTGACCATCCAAAATGTATTAATAAATGAATTGAATCATAACTAAAAAATTCTTCTTCCTGTTATTACTCTCTTCTTGCAATCATAAATCCTAAACTTGTCTTCTTGCAACCATAAATCCTAAACTTCAGAGGAGATGTTAATAACCAATAATACATTCACAATCAAGATAGATTTCTATCAACTGAAAATATATATTTTGTTTAGATTCTGCATTTTTCAAATCTAGATTTTTTTTTAGATTCTTAAATTTTATGTAGATTGATTTTTAAATAGTTATGTAGTAGATTGATTTTAAGATTTTCTAACTGTCAAAATTTTGGTGGTCCTCTCCAAAAAGGTTGTTATATGTATTAAAGCACTAACAGTTTTATATCTGCACTGCAGCCTAATTCAGAATGGATACATGTCGAATACTCAGATCTCTTGTTCTGTGTACAAAAATAAAGTACAGGAATCCAGTCATCGACATCAACATAGAATGAATGGTATATAACTTGACAAGGGCCTTACGGTCTTGACAAACTTGAAAGTTGAAACTCTATAAGCGAGGCAAATTCATTACCTAATAAAATTGGCGAGAAGTAGAACGGAACTATATCTTAACTTGAAAGCCCTTAACGCAAGAGTATACTGTAGAAGCATGGAATTTCAGGACCAGAAATTCTATGTGCCAGACACTACATGCGCCACAGCTCGGACAGAGTACTTCACAGCAAAAGCATCGAATATAGACATTGAAAATGGACTTTTTATTACATATAAAAGTCTATTACATGTCTAAGAAAAGATTGTACAAAGGATAATTTCTACAAAGAAAAGATCCTAAAGTCTACAGCCAGCAGCCATCATGCGCCCTCAAATAGGCGCAGCGATCACCATGCGCCCCCAGTTAGGCGCATCCCACCGTGCGCCCTCAGCAAGGCGTATCCTTTTCAGCAGCTCAGTTATGTGCATCCCAGTTATGTGCATCCCTTCAGCAGCCCAGTTAAGTGCCGCTCTTCCAGCCAAGCTCACCGCCGTCGAAATGCTTCGACTAATGAAGCATTTATTGAGCAGAACGAGGGTGGCAATCAACCCTCTAGCCGAGGAAGAGAAGAGCACCGCAAGCCAACCTGTGGCCAGGGAAGGCTTCAAAAGAGCCTCCAAAGGCTAAGGAAGACCGTGATCGAAACCGCGGCTAAAGGAGCAGCTTTCAACACAACCAGAATGGGCTACACCCATTTTGAAGGAAGAAAGAGCCACCAAAGCCGCAGCACCGCCATTCCGATCTGCGGCTCTTCCTGCACAACGAAGACGAGGCTCGAGCATCCCTATCTTTGGATGCAACAGGCACCTTCCGCCTGCCTCGGAAGCCCTCGACTCCAATTTTTGGATGTAACAGTCACCTTCAAGTGCATCAATGAAGACATTGCGTCGCATCTTCACCCTCGGGAGCATCTCATCAACAGAATGCATCCGAGTAAACGAATTCATGTCGGAAGGACGTGAGAGAACGAGAAGCAAACTCTCTCCATACCACTATTTATAGGCCGGGCAAATCAAACCCATGCGCCAAGTGGATGGCTCTCCGAATTCCGTGCAATAAATTTGCATTAAATGGATGAACCGGACGCTTCGAATTCAGCTAAGTCAAAACAGCTATTTAAAGCACTCGAAGATCGTAACTGTCGCACCATTAAAGACGTGTCACGAACCAGATGCGTCGGCCAGACCGCGCATCACACAGATGCGCCCTTCAACATCAAGCGCATCACACAGACGCGCCCTTCAGTACCAAGCACATCACAGGGATGCGCCCCCCATGCGTCCCTATACGCCTAGTGGAACGCCAACCAACGCGCCCACTCAGTTGTCCATCGAACGTCACAAACATTAAATGCTGAACTGACAGAGTTGGCAGCACGCCTTCCGAAGTCTGAACAGTTCAGAAGACGAAGCTTCTCCAACATCAGCATCATCATTACTTTCCTCCGACGGCTACTGTCACGTGGCCACCCAACTGCTTGCATGCGCCTCTACAGCCATGTATCCAAATCTGCATGCACCTCAAAAGCCATGCGTCTCAGACTTTTCACTGATCCCTAAAGACAGAAGGAAAGTCACCATTAAAGCTCTGCATGCGCCTCAAAAGCCATGCGCCTCAGACTGCTCTCTGATCCCGAAAGACAGGAGTTAAGTCACTTCTGAAGCCTCGCATGCACCTCAAAAGCCATGCGCCCCGAATGGTTCGTGACTCCTAAAGGTTACGAGCCAAAGCCTCCTCATGCGCCAAATCCTAGGCGCATCCTACCAGATTATTCCCTACCAAATCAGAGATCTCCGAGCCATGGGTCGATGACACGTGTCCTTTGACTCGACTCACCCAAGATCTCAGCAACAGAAAGATCTTCTCCTCTGCTACGTGCCGGTCCACAACAGCAGTATGAAGAATTCAACCCCTCGATTAGGGCGCATCGTTCATGCACCTCCATCAGCAATCAACACGTGGCGTCCCCGCGTACAGGCGCATCCTACATGCGTGCATGAGCAGCCAGCCTACAAAGCTATAAATAGAGGGATCATTTCCTTCTTTCGAACGGACACACCTACCTACCTACACACGGACGGACCACACAACCACCAGAGAGGCAGATACAGACACTCAACGTCTTCCTCCTCACAGTAAGCTCCAGCACCCAGAGCAATCCAAGCCTTCAGAGAACCGATAACCGTCGTCAGATCGTCAACGGAGTCAACGCATTACCACTCACTCCATCGGCACAAGGGACCCAGATAAACAAAAGTGTACTCCTAGGACTACATCTAAGTCCTATATTGTAACACTGTTCTGTTTGTATTGAAATTTACAATAAAAGAATTTTAATGGCAAACAAGCTGGCGACTCTGCTGGGGACCTCTTTCTCCTCCACCGAGAAAGCTGTGTCGTAATCCGACGACGTGAAGGTGGGCTCCTCCCACAAGATGCTTGTCGTACGCCTCAATCAACAGACGTATGAGGAGTTCATCTCTGAAGGCAGTGCGAGTCCTTCGAAGCGGCTGTCGAAGCCGAAGAAGACCCGCCGAATCTGGGTGCGCAAGGTCGACGCCTCGGGTACCACCACCGAAGGGGATGTGTCGATCCAGCCTTCCCTTCCTGCTGACGTCCTCAGCAACCAAGATGCGCCCGCTGGTGCAGCGCATCTTTCAGGGAAACGTGTGGCTAACCACGTTCCCCAGTCATCTCCCTCTCAGGCGAGAAAGATGCGTCGACGGAGCAGGGGCGCAGCCAATGCCCCGCGCATCACCTCTGATGCGCCACAGAAGGTCTCTGTTTTTGACAGACTCACTCGCTGTAATGGCGAAGAGAATTTAGATTCTGAGTACTATGCTCTCCAGCGGACGGATACGAAGAAATCCAAGACAGCACGGGCCATGCGCCCCAAACGTGCTATGCCAGCAGCAGGCCAGAAGCATGCGCTCACAATCATGCGTGCTGCTGATGGTAAGCTGTACAAGGTCGACTCGAGTACTGCGGTGCCAGAAATGAGCCGACCTTAAAAGTCCTTGTCTCGCTTGGGCACATCTATTGCGTGCACAACCAAGTCGAGTAAGGCAAATCCAGTGGTCTTGAACTCCCGTGCCTCCTCTGGTTGTGCGTCTGAGGTCCGTTCAAGTCACTTCAAATGCTGTGGTTCCCCCACTACTGATCGGGATGCCTGTTTGGTATTAGATCAGGGGACGCAGCACTCACTTGACCACCCCGACGCTTGGCCTTGCCATGCGTCTGAAGGGGGTGTGAAGGTGGCACTCTCCTACAATGATCTGCGTAACGTGATCACTCACAAGCGCCGATCAGAAGAGTCGACTGACAAGCATGATGCGCCTCTCATGGGGCATACATGTGCTGTGGTCACCATCAACTGCTGTTGCAAAGCGGCAGTCCTACCCAGGCAGTCGGTGTTCCAGCGGCTGCAATCATCGACACCCCTCCGACGTCGCCGTGGGAAGAAGGTATCAACAGAAGAAGAGCCAAGGGTTGCTTCATGCAACGTGATCTCCAACTCCTCGTCAGTCCGAAAGGCGACTGGCAGTTCCTATTCCTCGTCCAAAAGCCAGCCGAGGAAAACCAAGATAGCTGTCGCGTCCTCCGGAGTGTTCGAAGGCACCCGGGGGAGGAAGAAGATCTTGGAAGAAGCTGGGGGTAGTGAGACCCTTGTCGAGTCCGAAGACGAGGGTGTCCGAAGCACATCTGGGGCGGATCCGGTCAGCCTCCCAGGAGATGAAGATATCCCCCAGAACATAGCTGGGGGTAGTCTAGCATCTGCGGACCCGAGTTCCGGAGACGCAGAGGCCCTTCAAGACGGAGCTGAGGGTAATCAGGCCCTTGCAGATACGCCCATGGTGAATGTTCTTCCGAACATAGCCGGGAGTAGCCAAGACGAGGCTCTAGGAGAGGCAACTCCCCCACAAGAGAGTGAGGCCGAGAGTGAAGCCTCAACCCATCCATCCACTCCCGGCCGCATCATGACAGTAAACGTGACTGGGGCTGATATCGAGTCTGATGCGCCACCAACGGACCTCGTCCAGAACATAGATACCCTGGAGGGAGGACTCAAAACCCTCTCTGCCTCTATGCAAATACTGACTCAAGCGGTGTTTGAGATACGGTCAGCATTGGCCAGGGCACCTTCTGCCGGTCCTGACCCAGGGGCCAATGGAGAATCGAGTGTACCCCTTCAACGGGTATCCTCGAACATAGATCGCCGCGAAGCACCTCGGACATCGGAGCCCTCAAGTGCTCAACTCCCGGTGGTACCACCTTTTCCGACTCCCAGCTCCACAGAAGACTTGGTCGAGATGATCAGGGACTTGCGCGAACGCTTTGAGTCCAAGACAAGACAAGAGGAGCGCCAAAAGATGGGCATCCCCCAACCTTATCCCCTCGAATGGAATAAGGTGGTTTATCCTCCTAAGTATAAACCACAAACACTGACGCCATATGACGGGAAGGACTCTCCGTGTCGCTATCTGATGTATTTCCAGTCTCAGACGGGACATCTTCCGAAGGAGGATGCACTACTTACCAGCATATTTGTTGGGACACTGAAAGGAGTGGCGTACGACTGGTACTGCAGTCTCCCCGACAATTCAATATCTTCCTTCGACGACCTGACGCGTCTTTTTCTCGACCGTTTCTTCGACGGCGAAAAGGACATGACAATCGCGTCCCTTATAGAGATACGCCAGAAGGAGAAGGAAACAGTCCGAGTGTTCATCGAACGCTTCCGACAGGCCTACTTCAGACTGCCCCCGGGCATGCCAGAACATGCGCTTCTCTTCTCCTGCAGTATGAACATGCTGCCTGCAGTCAAACTCTGGCTTAACTCTACTCCTCCTCCCGACTGGAGCTCCTTGATCATTGAAGCAGAAGCCGCAGAGAAGAAGGCGGCCAATGCTCGTCTTCTGGGAGTCAGTTTCCCTGCCTTCGAGGACAAGAGGAAACGGCCTGCAGCCAACAACCCCGGACGAGAGACAAAGGGGAAACAGGTATTGACTGTCAATGCCTCAAAAGGTGCGTCAGTACCTGCTCAGAAACCTCCACTTGCACCAAGGCCGAAGGAGGTTTATTCGTTCAACGACGAAGACACCCTGCAACTCTTTGAGATACTGAAGCAGGGTGACAAGATCAAGCTTCCGGACCCTAAGTATCCCGATGATGTTGGGAAAGTAGACAAGCTGAGGTACTGTCACTACCATCGGTTTGTCGGACACCCAACCAAGGACTGCTATGTCCTCAAGAATTACATCCAGCGCATGATCAATGCGGATGTAATCTCCGTCGACTACGAAGAAAAGACGGTGTCAGCCAACGTGGTGTCACTCCAGTTTGGCACCCTGCCGTCGACTACAACACAGGATGGCGTCGTCCCCATCCCTAAGGCGACAATGGAGGTGGTTAACCTACCACCTACCCGTGACAACGTGAGTGGACTCATCCCACTCACCACATCTCGGGAAGAGATCCTATGGGTTCACCCTGATCTCGTCTCCGAGGTAACTCAACCGGAGGTACGCCCTACCTCCAAATCCAAAGGCAGGAAGATCAAGTCTTACCGTACGGTCTCTTCTTCAGTGGAAGAGGCACTTCCTGTGCAGACACGTTCACAACAGAACGTCCAACCCGACGAAGCTGTCGTCGAGGTGGTGCCTCCTGGCACTGTCCCTGCTGTCCAGGATGAGGGCCCGTCTAAGCCCCCAACAGCCAATAAGCAGAAGCAGATAGAAGCCCGCTTCGATAAGCCTCTACGAAAGGAGAATGCTTTGGGACTAACCAAGCCCCACAACTTCGACATACTGGCACAACTGGCCAGTACTCCTGCCCGCCTATCGCTGTTCGAGCTCCTTCGTCTTTCCAAAGACTCCCGAGAAGCTCTCTGTGAAGCTCTGAAGGATGCTGAATCCTTTCTCAGTCAGGTCAAGCAGCCTGAAGATCTCCCGACTGTGTGCACGCACTGTCATTGTGCGGATGAGGTTATCTCCAATATAACCTTCACCCAACAAGACATGCTGCTCAAACACAACCTACACAATAGGCCGCTGTACTATACAGGGTATATCGGTTCAGTCAAGGTGAAGCGAATTCAGATCGATCCGGGGTCTTCCCTCAGCATCATCCCGAAGACGCTGCTCTCAACACTGGGGATCCCAATGTACCGACTGGCACCCTCCAACACAACAATCAGTGGCTTCAACGCCAGCAAAAGCGAACCACTGGGCAAAATACGACTAAAGTGCCACATCGGTAACCTCAGAACCGAGGTCACTTGTTATGTCGTGGACGCTGAAGTCAACTACAACCTTCTGTTGGGTCGTCCATGGCTGCATGAGTACATGGTGGTGCCGTCCACGCTCCACCAATGTATGAAGTACGTGTCCACCAACAACGTCATCCGTACGGAGTTCGCGGACATCGACCCTTTCAAAGGGATTGAAGCCTACTTCACCGATGCTGACTTATACAAATCACTTGACGGGGAGGAAGCCAATGATGCTGACGACAAAACAGAAATGGCAGCAGAGCCGGACATGGAGCCTGAGGTCACTCCCGATGCTCCTTTGAAGATCCGACTCAAAGGCAAACCGCCTCAGAAGTTGCCTCCCATAAGTATTAAACTGCTCGGGAAAGCACCAGCTGCTCCTAAAGCTCCCCTGAAGATACGGCTCAAGGGAAAGCTGCCTCAAACATCGGCTCCCCTCATGGCAAAACTACAGGGGAAGACGCCAATCACTGGAGCTACAGTGGAGGCACCTCTGAAGGTGCGTCTTAAGGGCAAGCCGCCGCCATCTCAGCCGCCAGAGAAGGCTTACGTAGTCCTCTCGGACTCCAAAGCCAACGCTGTGGTGGACTCTCCCGATCCTACTCCAGTGCTTACAGATGAAGAGTTGGGGGAATATATCTCGGCTAATGTAGATGCCCCTTCTCTAGACAATGTAATCCTGCGGGATAAAATCTCATATTTCATCAATAACAGAGTGTCTTTTAATTATTCTAGTCTTCCATATTGGAATGCCATGTATACATTAGATAACGCTCTACGGTCGTTGCAAACACAAATAGCGACCGTCCATCATGTAAATCGAGTAGTTCCGTCCCAAGGGGTCTGTTACATAGTCCCACCACGGAGTCGAGACGAAGAATCCATCATCTTCGGCAAGGTTGAGCGTCATCAAGACCTCCCGCCACTCGAGCCAGAACCAGATGCCAGCAGAATACAACTCTATCGTTACACGGACAAGGCAAAGTACCTCATCCAAAAGATGGGTTACGACCTAAAAAGCGACAAAGGCCTGAACTACAGCAAGGGTCGACGTCTCCCTCTCCGGCTTCCAACACCTAAAGGAAAGCCGCAGGACTATTACAATCAAACTCGATGGGGGGTAGGCTATGTCACGCTGCCGTCAACTCCAAAGAGTTCAGATGCAGAAGAAGTAGAACATTCTCACTCGTCTGAAGCATCAACGTGGGACTCCGATACCAGTATCGGCTCAGTCTTCAAGAGGGTGCTGTCAGCCAATATGACGTCTGCACAATCTCAAGAAGAAGAAGGCGAAGACCAAGCGCCAGAATTCTTCGAAGAAGAACCCTGGGCTCAATGCCTAGGACAACAATGGAAGTCTCATTTGAATTATGTGAACCTCCCACCGAAGACGAAGTCGAGCAGATCAACCTTGGGGATGGATCTTCTTTCAAACCCATCTTCATCAGCAAAAACCTAAAAGGACAAGACCGAGAATCTTTAATCCAGCTGGCTAAAGATTATATCGACGTCTTCGCCTGAAGCTACGAAGATATACCGGGACTTGATCCCCAGATCGTGATGCATAGGCTGAACATCTTACCTGATGCCAAGCCTGTCAAACAACAACAGCGGCACTTCCGTCCGGACATCATGAATGCTATCGATCAGGAGGTAGACAAACTCTTGACCAGCGGCTTCATCCGTGAAGAGCAACACCCAGATTGGGTAGCCAATGTTGTCCCCGTTACCAAGAAGAATGGGAAGATACGAGTCTGTATCGACTTCAGGGACCTCAACTCTGCTTGCCCAAAAGACGAATTCCCGCTTCCAATCACCGACGTGATGATCGATAACACATGTGGCTTCGAGCGCATGTCTTTCATGGACGGGTATTCGGGCTACAACTAGATCAAGATGTTCCCTGATGACGCAAAACACACATCATTCAGGACTCCAAAGGGCGTTTTCTGCTACACAGTGATGCCCTTCGGCTTGAAGAACGCTGGTGCGACATACCAACGGGCTATGAGCACCATTTTTCGTCAACACCTTCGTAAGACAGTCGAATGCTATGTTGACGACATCGCAGTCAAGAGCCGTCTCAAAGGAGATCACCTGCAAGACCTCAAGACAGTCTTCGATCTTATGCGGGCGCATCAACTCAAGATGAACCCCACTAAATCCTTCCTAGGGGTTTCTAGCGGAAAGTTCTTGGGCTTCATCATCACGGCGAAAGGCATTCATGTCGATCCCGAGAAGACCAAAGCCATCCTTGATATGGACCCTCCGAAGAATCTTCGAGAACTTCGAGGCCTACAGGGCGTCTGGCATACATTCGGTGGTTCATAGCAAACCTTTTCGGCAAATGTCGACCCTTCACTCAGCTCATAAAGAAAGGAGTCTCTTACGTCTGGACAGAGGAATGCCAGAAAGCTTTCGATGACATCAAAGCTTACTTGACAAGCCCGCCAGTCCTGGTGGCACCAGTCGCCGGCAAACTATTCCTCCTCTACGTCTGTGCCATGGATCATTCCCTCGGCGCCCTGCTAGCTCAGAACAGTGACACAGGCTATGAGCAAGTAATCTACTACCTCAGTCGAACTCTGATCGGGGCCGAACACCGGTACAACCCCGTTGAAAAGGAGTGCTTAGCTTTGGTATTTGCCATCCAAAAGACTCGACATTATATCTCGGGACAAATAATTCATGTCGTTTCCCGAGTCAATCCGCTCAGGGTCCTCATGACGAAGCCAGGATCATTGAACTCCTGGCTAGCCACATGGGCGATCTTGCTAACACCATACAACATGGTGTTCGTTCCGCAAAAAGCTGTTAAGGATCAAGCTCTGGCCGACTTTTTAGCTGCACACCCCATCCCAGAGTCCTCAAGACTCTATGAAGACATCCCGGATGAGGTCCAAGAATCAAACGTCACCGAAGAAGGCCCCGTCTGGCGGATATTTTTCGATGGCGCTTCAAGAACAGGCCACAAAGGCCAAATCGTCGCAAGAGTGGGGGTGGTATTAGTCTCCCCCGATCAGCTGGTCATCCAGCGTACTTACTCCCTTTCAAAGCCGTGCTCCAACAATGTTGCTGAGTACAATGCACTCATTATGGGACTCCAGCTGGCGCAACAACTGGGGGTGAATTATCTGGAAGCCTACGGCGACTCAAAACTTGTCGTAAACCAGATCAGAAGGCAATACGAGGTTCGCCACGAAGATCTGATCCTTTACCATGAAGTTGCATTGAACATCATTTCAACCTTCACCGGGTTCTTCGTCGAACACGTACCTCGTCTTTAAAATCTAGAGGCTGATGCTCTGGCCGGCCTCGCAGCCTCATTAGCGGCACCCCTCGGAACTTAACACTACGTCACGGAAGTGGGTCGAGACCTGGTCTGCCCTAAAAATAACCTGTGCTCACAAGTGGCCCATGCCATGTCAACGAGTGCTGGGGTTAACGTCCGAGACTGGAGATTCCCATTCATCGACTTCGCTGTCTACGGAATTCTCCCAGAGGACCCGAAAGAAGCCGTCTCAGTCAGGAGGCGCTCTCTTCGATTCTACAACGATACGGCTACTAAAATGCTGTACCGATGCTCCTACGATGGACTTCTCCTTCGATGTTTGTCCAACGAAGAAGCAGCCGGAGCCCTTCGAGAAGCTCACGATAGAACCTGCGGGGCCCATCAACCTGGTCCTAAGTTGCAGGACCGACTGCGACGCATGGGCTACTGCTGGCCAACCATGGCTGCTGACGTTGTCGAATATGCTAAAAAGTGCCATGTGTGCCAGCTTCACGCAGACTTCATTCATACACTGTCAGAACCACTACATCCTACAGTCGTCTCCTGGCCCTTCGAAGCTTGGGGCATGGACATTGTGGGACCGATCACCCCTCCTTCATCGAGAGGACACCGCTTCATCCTAACAATCACCGACTACTTCTCCAAATGGACAGAAGTAGTTCCGCTGGCAGAAGTGAAAAGCTCCAGGGTGGTCAGCTTCATCAAGCACCACGTCATCTACCGTTTCAGAGTACCCCAGAGGATCATCCACGACAATGGTCCTCAGTTCATTAGCCATGTTTTCAGCAGATTCTGTGACAAGAATCACATTCAAAACGTGGCATCAACCGCCTACAATCCGGCAGCAAACAGATTGGCCGAGGCGTTCAACAAAACTATCGTCAGGTTACTCAAAAAGGTCGTCTCATCTAACAAATGCGACTGGGACGAAAAGCTCGGCGAATGCCTTTGGGCCTACCGCACAACGGTACGGACCCCGACAGGCAACACACCATTCTCCTTGGTCTATGGGAGCGAAGCGGTACTGCCTTTCGAGATCCAGATACCCTCACTCCGTGTAGCAATCACAAACCAACTCACAGAAGACGACAATCAACGTCGTCGTCAGCGGGAACTGGATGCACTTGACGAAAAGCGTCTCCTAGCTCAACAACGCATCGAACTCTACCAAGCCCGTATATCACAGGCTTTCAATAAGAAGGTCAAGCAGAGGACTTTCCAAGTTGGCGACCTGGTTCTGGCAGTCAGGAGACCAATGGTGTTGACTCACAAGACACCAGGAAAGTTCGAGCCCAAATGGGAAGGACCTTTCATCATAGAGACGGTATACTCAAACGGTGCTTACCGCCTCGCCAAATCCAATGGGGACTTGTTCATGATGCCCATCAATGGCAAGTTCCTAAAGAAATACTACTCTTGACATCTCTCAGACATGTGCTTCCACCCGGGATCTGTGGACCCAATCATCAGGACTCACAGACAATTCCCTTTCACAAAATCATACGCTTCTGGAACCCAGCTGTTCCGTAGCATCCTCCAGTAGAAGGACAACCACGTCCACATCACCTCTGAGTTGTCCCCTCTACACCCTACAAAGCGGAATCTTACATCCTATAAGACTACGCTACCCACCATGTATACCACGTCCACATTACCTCTGAGTAAACATCCCGTACAGACAACCCTTGCGTTGTCTTACAATTGATCGCAGAACTTCCACGTCCACATTACCTCTGAGTAGTTCCGCGTATCCCCCAGGATCATTCCTACCACGTCCATAACACCTCTGAGTAGGAAGATTCCACCACTTGAATCCCATATTTGCCATGTCCACGTCACCTCTGAGCAAACATGAGGGTTCTCTCAAACTTATTATCTGTACCTAAAAACCAAGGTGCAAAGATAATAGGTCCACACAAATCATCAAGTTCATGACAGCAAAAATGAACACACCACAAAAAAACTTTATATTCTTTATTTTTAAATAGAGAGTAAAAGTTTACATCCCCAACAAGAGTTGCAAAAATACAAAAAGAAGAGACTACAATCCCTAAACATCCCCAGGGTTGGCTGAAAGCTCTTCAATCCGACGCCTCAAGTCCGCCGCTCGAGTCTCCACAGTCGCCAGGACTCGACGTTCAGCTTCTTGACGCATCGCTTCAATAGCCTCAGGAGAAGTATCGTTCTCATGCTTCTCATCCAGCTGCTGCCGCTGCTGAGCCAGGGTAAGAGCCCGGTGAGTGAAAGCTGCTTCCTCCTTCTTGAATGCTACGTGTTCAGCCTGGACACGTTCGTCTAAAGAGAGTCGGGCCCGCTGGTCCTCAAGGCGGCGGATCTGGGCGTCAATCTCCGTGATATTAGCGTCCAATGCAGCTCCGCCTCCACTGTCTCCCGCGTAGACTGAGACAACCGCTCCACTACTTCAGTCTCAGCCACTTCACGTTCCCAGACACTCACAGTGGCCTGATAGGAAGACTCAATCTCGGCGATCAGCTTCTCCTTCTCCGCATCTATCAGGACGGAGGTCATTTCTGGATGCGCTGTAATTCGGAAAGCCGCTGGTCCAACTCAGCCACCGTGGCTTCCAGAATGACGGCCATATGATCGTGGCCCTGGTGAAGACGGATCAGGTTGATATGAGGCATGCCAGAGTTTTGCCGTCGCAAAGCTCCTTGGCGTCCATCACTGCCGATACCCCCCTCTGCATATTTTACACTGCCTCGACGATGAATTTCACGTATTCATCTGCATCCGCCAGCACCTGCGGCGTCATGGCAGGAGTCGGAGGAGCTGCTCTAGTTAGCGGACCGGAAGAAGATCCGCCGACCTCAACCTGCGAGGCTGGAACCTCGACATCAACAGGCTCTTCATCAACAGGGGCTTGACTACTAGCCCGAGGAGCCACAGGAACAGAAGAAGCCGAAACAGGCGTCGAGATAGTACCCCAAGTGGAAGGAGCAACAGAGGGTTCCATCACACCCTTATCCTTCCCAAACTCGAAGAACCACCGACGTCAGTGGCCACCTCTTCAGCCCCCAACGTCCTATCAGCAGCCAGTACCTCCCCTGGCAGAACGGGAGATCAACTTGCCTCCTGACTCGTCCCTGAAGTCAGGACCGCCAGACGAGTCTCCTCATCAAATCCTCTACAGGGACAGGATCTGTCACTACCTCCTGATCGGTAGCCACCTCAGCTTCTGCTGAGTCTGGGGTAGGGCTCGGCAATGATGCAGCCGACCTCCCCTCATCATGACAAGGAGGGGAATCAACCCTCTCCTCCGTTCCAATCACATCTGTTGCCCCCGCAACAGACTCTTGCAACTCTGAGCAATGTCATCTGAAGACGACGAACTCCACCCCACTTCATCACCAGGAAGCCTTGTGTCTGCTGGACCCTCGGCATCCAAGGCCCCCGCTGCGGCCTTTATCATCTCGGAAGCTGCTGCATCCTCAGCTTCCCTTCTGACATAATCTGGGGATGCTGGAATCTCTACGCAACATCATCTGGATTCTCCTCCATGGGAGACATCATAATCGGCGGAATGCGCACTTCAGACGAGCCCGCCATCTCCTTTGACCGCTCCACTAGATTTTGGAGTACGGGGCCTCCTTTTTAGCGGCTCCTACAAAAAGGAAGTATTGGTTACATGAAATGTTGAATCTAAACCAGATTATGTGGGACATCCTCTGCAGATGCCGAGTCCGACGACACAGTCGGTGACGATGTCTTCTTCTGCCTCTTTGACGCAGAAGAGCCAACCTCTGTACCCGCACGTCGTTTCGGTTGATCAACCGAGGTTCGGCCTGACCCCCTGGGGATGCGGCAGGGCACCTTGATGACCACCACTGGCGGACGGTACGATCGAGCCCTAGCCGATACATGCCCGGTCACCGCTAACGGGGTGCCTGCAACAAGACTTGTCTCCCTATCATACCCGGGAGGCGCGCAGCCATAACAGTAAAACTTGGCGGCCGAGTAAAGAATGCGGCCGCGATTCTGGACGGGCAGTGTAAAGTGCTCCGGTACATTAGCCAAGCTCGTGCACCATCCAACAAACTTCCAGCATACCCCAGGGTGATACTGGGATTATCCAACATCAGCTGTGCATAACCAAATTGCCGTGCAAAGCGGCTCGGTAAATACGGTTCCAGATAGCACTGATTCCTGTTCCGGTATACCAGATGGATGGCCGAATACTTTACAACCATCGAATCCCCATGGAGGCAGAGTGGTGGCGTCTTCGCCCGAATCCATCAAGTCCTCATCGGCCTCAAAACCCGAGAAGACAGGTCCTACTTTATGATCTCCCACCCCTGAAGGCGGGATAAAACCTTCCTGCAAAGGGACGCCAGAATGCAACCAGCTCCTCTGGCGAAACGACGAAGGAATGCATCTCCGGCCCTATGGTCTTCTTCCGAACCCGGACTCATTACATTTGGATGGTGTAAAATCAACCACCCCATTAGATAGTGAAATGTTCGGCACGTGGGAAGTTGTCATTCCTACCGCGATCATGGACCACGTTTCCCGCAAACTCCCGTAAACCTCGTAGCAGGTTACACACCATCGCGGGAAGAAGAGCCAAAGTCGGCCGAAAACCAACTTCACTGCTGGCAGGATTAAGTTCCGGTTACCCTCTCTACGGAGCCTGACCCGCCCGAAAAACGTAATCTCGAAGCCAAACCATCAGATATGCAGCTAATACCGCTTTCGACGACATCCGATGAGTTAGGTGCCAGAAACAGCTGTAGGAGCGTTCATCCGATTGCTGGTCCTCGTTCTCTCGGGGATTCTTCTCACCTAACCTGTCATTTCGGAAAGCACTTCGCTACGGGAAAGCGCTGGCGGAGTGGTAAATAGAGAGGGATCCTCCTTGTCTTGATTGAAGACATAATCCCTCCAGGCGTCACATGAGGCTGCGATCCGCTCTTATCCCTCTTCTGCATATAGTAATGATGACTCGCCACTTCCTTAAGACGGCCATCATTTCTTCAGCTTTGTCCCCCAGGACTTGGAACTCCTCGTTCGTCGGGAAGTACTCCTCATAGGGTTCTGATCCCCAAGGGAGCTTTGATACCTCGTGCATTTCATGAAGTGCGAGGCCTAACTCCCCCACCGGAGTGAAGAAGGTCCCGGTATGGGTATCAAACATCTCCAGAGCACGAGGAACATATGCCGGTTGATGTCAACACCTGCCTGAGTAGCACGGATCGCGGCAGTCAGCCCCATCTCTTGGAGTTCGGTTTGAAACCGTGACAGCATCCAGAGTGTCAGCTTGTCCCATTTGGCAACATAATGACACCAACCCTCTACCCAAATTCACCTTTCGGGTACGATCGCTCCATCAAAAGCATGCGATTGGCAAAAGTCGAAGCGCCAAAGGCAAATGTATTGGCGGGAACATCACTATAAATGCTCCCAGGGCGTAGAGTCCGCCAGGTGAAAGAAGGCCCAGCCCGTACGGCGGTCAAAGTATCCCTTTGATCTGAGGTAGAGTCGATCTTTAGGATGCCTGCCACCGCTCCCCCCTGAATGGGGTTAGATCCCAAGACATCCTCCTCTTGGAAGCAAGACGACAGAAGGCCGTCAGAGGCCATTGGCGTTCGAGCTGCTTAACGGTCATGTGCACTCCCCTTGCTGTAAAGAACCAGTCTTCCTTGACCTTCAACACCTTTGCTTCAGTAGAGGTAAGGCGCCCCAAACAGGAACTCAGGCTTCAAGAAGGTCACTTTATCAGATGTGGCAGACTTCAAAACACCATGCTCCATCATCCGTTTGAGGAACCTATATGATTGTTCCTGGATTTGAGTCATTCTCTCGGGAGGCTGATCTAGCATGATAGCAGTTCGAGCAGGATTTATCACCTCCTCATCATAATCTACTCCATCTGGCAGAGGGCAGCATCCAGAAGCACCTCGTTCAGGAGTGGACAGTCATCGACACTGGTGTTCAAACAAGAAGGCAAAGATTCAGCAAAAAAAATCTAAGCCACGTTTCTCACCAAAGCGCATCAAGCCCATGCGCGTCAGCAGTAGAGCTTCGGTGCATCTTCAGGGCTTAAACCCATGCGTCAGCAGTGGCTTCGGCGCATCTTCAGGGCTTAAACCCATGCGCGTCAGCAGTAGAGCTTTGGCGCATCTTCAGGGCTTAAACCCATACGCGTCAGCAGTAGAACCTCGACACATCTTCAGGGTTTAAACCCATGCGCGTCGGCGAACCTCAGCACATCATCAAGACCCAAGGTCCACGTGCGTCGGCGTATGTATGATGTAAGAACGGGATGATGAAACTCACCAACCACGATGGCCGAACTTCAACAGGTGGACGGGGAACATCAGTCACAACAGCCTCTACAGGCTCTTTCCCTTTGCCTCGTCCAGCACTGCCGCGAGGAGTCTTGGGAGCCATTGCTTGAAGAAGAAAGCTTAGGGTTTTTGTGAAAAAGAACTCTAAAAAGCAAAAGGCAAGGAGAAGAAGAACTCTCTCTCTCCATCTCTCGCCTATTTATAGGCGGTCGCACGCGTCAACCGATGAAGTTGACCTCAACCGTCGCCTCGGGTTCTGTGAAGAGATAACCGCAAATAAAACCAAAAAGATCATCATTAATCTTTTTGGTTATCGAGGCGTCATCATTTGTATTAACTGAGCGGAGCATGCGCCCCATCACTGATGCGCAAGTATTTATGCGCCCCGACAGTCGTGCGCCCCTACCACCATGCTTCTTATTCAAAGTATTCCAAAACTTGTCCAAAAGTTTTGAAAACTTTGAAGGGAGTCTTGTAGTAGCATGGAATTTCAGGACCAGAAATTCTATGCGCCAGATACTACATACGCCAGAGCTCGGACAGAGTACTTCACAGCAAAAACATCGAATATAGACATTGAAAATGGACTTTTGTTACATATAAAAGTCTATTACATGTCTAAGAAAAGATTGTACAAAGGAGAATTTCTACAAAGAAAAGATCCTAAAGTCTACAGCCAGCAGCCATCATGCGCCCTCAAACAGGCACAGCGATCACCATGCGCCCCCAGTTAGGCGCATCCCACCGTGCGCCCTCAGCAAGGCGCATCTTTTTTAGCAGCTCAGTTATGTGCATCCCTTTAGCAGCCCAGTTATGTGCCGCTCTTCCAGCCAGGCTTACCGCCGTCGAAATGCTTCGACTAATGAAGCATTTATTGAGCAGAATGAGGGTGGCAATCAACCCTCTAGTTGAGGAAGAGAAGAGCACCGCAAGCCAACCTGTGCCAGGGGAGGCTTCAAAAGCCTTCAAAGGCCAAGGAAGACCGTGATCGAAACCGCGGCTAAAGGAGCAGCTTTCAACACAACCAGAATGGGCTACACCATTTTGAAGGAAGAAGAGCCACCAAAGCCGCAGCACCGCCATTTCGATCTGTAGCTCTTCCTGCACACG